>CM048747.1:61550000-62212500 GCA_026315105.1 Locusta migratoria
ATGTGACATAAATGTTGCTACCGTTTTACACCAAGTTTTTAGTGTTGTCTCCTTCAAAGTAAGTCCCTTCCAATTGCACACCCTTTTTCCAGCGCGTCTGCCATGGATGGTAACATTTCTGGAACTCATCTTGTGTAAAATCCTCCAAGACCCTCGTCTCAGTATTTTGGACATCTTATATTATTTAAAAAAGGGTCTCCTGACCACCGATTAGAATCATTAGAAAAAAGGGCGCACGGAGCGATATCTGGTGAATAAGGTCACTGTGGTAGTAATGAAAATTGTTTTGAGGTTAAAAATTGCTGGACTGACAGAGCAGTATGGAATGGCGCATTATCGTGTTGCAGAATTCAATTATCAGCAATGTTGGCATGGAGATGAAGAACTCTTTTACGAATTTTCTTTGTACTAATATTGTTTAACTGTTTGTCCAGGAGGCATTCATTCTTTATGAACAATTCCCTTGGAATCAAAGAAGCACACAAGCATGCATTTCACTTTTGACTTTGAAATGCGAGATATTTTGGTCTGGGTGATCCCCTTGAGCGCCATTGAGAACTTTGGCGTTTTGTATCTGGATTGTACTGAAAAATCAACTTTCATAACCAGTGATAACACGGCTCGACAATTCTGGATTGATTTCCATTAGCTCTAACAGATCGACTGCCAAATTTTGCCGTGTTTCTCGCTGCTGTGGTGTGATATTTTTGGGGACCATTTGCACACATATCTTTTTCAAACCACGATCTTCAGTTATTATCAGACGAACTGTTTCTCGATTGATGTTCAGTTCTTCTGCAAATATTCTGACGAATAATCTTCGATCAGATCGTACGAGTTCACGCACCCTGTCCGTGACGTTGATGGTCGTCCACTGTGGTCTTCAACATTTGTTTTGCCTTCTCTAAACATTTTATGTCAACGAAAAATTTGAGATCATGACATAACCTCCTCTCCAAAAGCCTTCTGAAACCTACCGTAGCCGGCCGCGGTGGCCGAGGGGACTGAGGCGCTCCAGTCACGGTCTGCACGGCCACTACGGTCGGGGGTTCGAATCCCCTCTCGGGCATGGATATTTGTGCCGTCCTTAGTCTTAGCTAGTTCATAAGTAGTTTGTAAGCTTAGGGACTGATGACCCCGTAGTTAAGTCCCATAAGTTCTACAAACATTTGAACATTTGAAACTTACCGTAAGTTATTGCATTTTCACCCAATTTAACGCAAAAAGAAATGAAATACCGTTGCCCAATATTATAAGGTTCCATTTACGTGACGAGAGATAACAAACACGTGTTAACGTATTACAGCACAACTCACGACTGAGCAGTTGCATCCAAGTGCCGCTTGGACTAGAAGTAGCTTACAGACCAAAGTCAAAGATATTGTGCCTACCAAACATACAGAGTTGCCACATCTTGCAAAGAAATTCAGACTCATTACTTTGTCACACTTCATATATACCTGTGATGATGTGATTTATGTATTTCCTGTACTTTACATTAAAACAAAATAGGCTACTACTCTCGTACGTTTAGATACATTCTGACGCACGCCTGTAATAGAACTGCTGCGCTTAATCTGCAAATGAATCACAAAGGGGTTCAACGATACAGCTGCACTATTTAGTATTCTCCGCTGGAGTCTGAGGGGCTGCAGTATCTGGCTCGGGTCCTGCGGACGCCTGGAGGAGGAGCGAGGTGGGGATGGAGGGTGGGGGTGCTTCCTGCCGCCCCCGGCGCTTCCGCAATAACCGCGGCAGTAAACGCCCCTCCCCGCCCCCGCCACCGCCGCCCCCAGTGGTGGCGCTGATATTCAGTGGCGGCGGTAAACATTTGCTGATGAGCGCGGCTGGCCCGGCACTCAGCGCCAGTTACGCTCCGCAGGTGAGCTGGCGCCGAGACGTCTGAGCTCTGACACCTGCCGAGGGCGGCAACTGCCTGGGGCTCTGCTGACGGGCAGTCAGCCGCTGACGGCAGGCGGAACTAGCTGAGTGCCTGGGGAACACGAATAAATGGGGGGAAGGGACAAAATAATATAAAGACCTAGAATACACACAATAAAGGGTGTTAAAAGTCACAGTACACCCTTTTATTTCAAAAACTTGGCAGGCTTATTTTCCAGTAAGGCATGGGTGAGGTATGTACCGAACATGGGCACCATCGTGAAATCGGCCATATTAAACTGATAGGGTTTGTGAAATGTACCTACTACGACGTCAAAACTGTTTTTAGCAATGTTTGTAGACGTATTGGACCAAACTCCTATGCTCATCAGTCCATAGACTTTACTTAAACTAAATTACACGTGGGCTTCTGTTCCGAAAGAACAGACGTCATTTCTGATCCCACAGTTGTTACTCTTTCATATTCATAGAATATATGTCATCAACTATTTTGTGTTTCGTTGCCGCCGGTTGTCCTAGGTGTCAGTGACCGTGTAGAGAGACCGACACGGGGAAATAGGATGCACGCGTATGCGGGTACAGTCTGAGGTGACCAGCCAGTGAGACAGCAGAAACTCGAAACACAAAGCTAGATTAGAACAAGATATATATTTCATACAGATCGTACAATACTTAACTTTGTTAACTGAAGACTAGTGGAAGCTGGCCGCAGTGGCCGTGGGGACTGAGGCGCTTCAGTCACGGTCTGCACGGCCACTACGGTGGGGGGTTCGAATCCCCCCTCGGGCATGGATATTTGTGCCGTCCTTAGTATTAGTCAGTTCATAAGAGGTTTGTAAGTTTAGGGACTGATGACCCCGTAGTTAATTCCTATAAGCTATACAATCATTTGAATTTTGAATGCAGATACATAGTTTAACTAGGCAGAGGCCTGCCTCCTGATGAGAGACTCAACTGGTGCCTGTCCTAATGCCAAGTGACCGATACAGTTCAGTGGTGGCCGCAAGCGGGGTTGAAGCAGAGGGCGCTCGTGGCCGAAGTCGTAAGAACGCCACGCTGTGCTTGCATGGCACTGAACCGATCCCTTGTTTGTGGTTAGCAACTACGGATTTATTCAGAAACTGATCTTTTAAGTTGTAACGCTCCAACTGCTCCCACTTTGTAATAGTATGCTGTGTACTCTAATGTGTTTCGTCTCTTTTTTATTTCAGATTCTTAATGCAGCTTAGCATTTTAAATCATTGAGGAAGGATACACAAATTTGATGATAAGAAGTAAACTGTACAATATAATAATAGGCTTCCGCGGCCGGAGTTTTCTAGGTATTATACCACGTCTTGATGTTAGAATGCTATTACTTTAATAACCGACGTTTCGGCCAACGTTACAGTGGCCTTCATCTGGGAAGATAAAGGCCACTGTAACTGATCCCACTCAAGGTAATTATGGCAACAACCGCCTACGACAATATTTATCAGACATGGGATCAAGCTTTGTGGAGTAGGACAGGTGCTGGGACAAAACATACTACCTTTATACTAAACTTATTTATTATCTTAAACCACAAGAGACGATTTAACTCTGACAGATAATCAGTCATTAATAATCATTGAAGCATAAAAAATAAATAAGAATTAATCATTCATTAATACTTATTAAAACTTTTCACATTCACCGAAAGGCGAAAATGTTACATATTACCATAACCTTTACGCGAAGCATGTATTCAACATCAGGTGAAAACTGTTAGTTAACTTAAATGTTCGAATAGAACTCTTTACAGAAATTTCTGTAATACTTAGTTCTGGTGCAAGTTACCCATTTCTTTGCAGTGAAACTTCAAATCAAAAAATTTACTAAGAACATACACCACAACAACACAATTTAAATCAGATCACGCATTAATAGAGCCTTGAACTTTAATTTAAAAAAAAATCCTTACACTGATTACAGGTCTCACTTCAGCTCCAGTACACGCAAGCAAAATTTCTTTGAACTTCAGAATACGTGATCCGCGACAAGTGACAATATGGGGCTTCTTGAAATTAGAGGGAAACATTCATCATTATATGCCACTACTGGTGCTGCCCAATAAATGTCATCGTAATGTAACAGCACTGCTGCACAAAATGTTTATTACACATACACTGCAACATAGAACCAATCATGACACACAATTCATGCACACGTCTTATTGGTTTCAGTCTCAACATTACTGAACAAGTTAATGTCTAAGCGCCATTAGGGTCGCGTAACTGCCCCACACCAGAGCCGGCCGCGGTGGCCGAGGGGACTGAGGCGCTCCAGTCACGGTCTGCAGGGCCACTACGGTTGGGGGTTCGAATCAAGGAGGTTAGAATAAGGGGAGATGGCGGTAAGCATCCTAGCAGTACTGTTCGTTGAAGCCTGTGGGCGTGCCAATCCGCCATGTTGTTCTGACAAAAACATCCGTGGAACGTTATGGCCAAGTCCGTATTAAAAGTCGCTAGGTGCACTGTGTATACAATGTATGTTCTCTAGTTGGTTGATTCAGTATTACTGCAGTGTTCGTGATGCCAGACAAACATTTTTTCGCATCTCCTGTCCAAATTCGTATTTAATTGAAGATTACAAAATGCTATGTCAGTAGTCAGTGTAAGCGATCTCATGATGAGATTTTACTAATCCATAGGCAGTGGTGTAGATATCACGTTATCTTTCTTCAGAAAACCCTCCAGTTGCTTGATATACTAAGATACTGTCAAGGAAAGTGGTACACGTCAGTACATACGTCCATAAGTGATAGTTTGCAGACGGCCAACACCAAAACACGTCAACAACACAGTGAATACAGTCTATTGTAGGTACAGTTCGACGAAAATATGCTCAGTATTCGAAGTCTAGAAAACTGCAGCCAAAACTGAATGTAGCATATTCATAATTACTAATTTTCGTCATGTATAACGTTTCAGTTTTGAATGTAAACTTTAGAAGTGCAGCGTATAGAGACAGTAAACACTTCTCATACAATAAGAAACTGTAGAAATTGCATTACTGTACGTTACTACCGGTACTGAAAGTTGATTTTCCGCTTGTCTAAGTATTTTTATTCTATTTGAATACTTAAATGTATGTAGCTTAAAAGTACTCATCTAGGCTTATTGGCATCATGATGCATATAGCATGTAACTCATTACGATTGTACTTCACTAATAATGCAACATGAAACACACGAACCAGGAGTAGGAAGTAAAGGTTTAATAAAGAATCGCGTGAATTAGTGAGGCTGCCCTGATTTCATTAATCATTAAAAGCATTTCCATTATTTTACCTGCAATGTTCAATCTAATTATCAGAAATTTCTTAAACGCTTTAATTATTTAATAAAGCGCCCACATTAAATGAAAGATTTTCATAAGCTATCCATTGGTCACAAATTGTGGCTTCACTGCAAAGTTTTGAAGCACAAAAAGAATGAGGATAGGTACAAATTCGCAATAAAAGTGACAACAAACACGTTAGAAAAGAAACCTACACATGAAATGTGATTCCTCTGGCTTTTGCGTTGCTGTGTGAACGATTTGTACAACCAAACACTACACATGACACCATATTTATGAAGAAAAGATCCGAAAACGCGAGATACTTCTATTCATACAAGCTTAGACGTGCACTCTTCTGGTCGGGACAATATGGCGGCCGAATGTTTTCGGTCGGCTTCACAGTCGTGACGTCATGCCCTCTCCTCTTATTTTTACCTCCATGGTTCGAATCCCCCCTCGGGCATGGATATTTGTGCCGTCCTAGTTCATAAGTAGTTTGTAAGTTTAGGGACTGATGACCCCGTAGTTAAGTCCCCTAACCTATACAAACATTTGCCCCACACCAGTGAAATCTAGTCCCACTAGTCAACATACCGGGTGATCAAAAAGTCAGTATAAATTTGAAAATTTAATAAATCACGAAATAATGTATATAGAGAGGTAAAAATTGACACACATGGGGTTTTATGCAGGATGGCGCTCCACCCCATATTGCTAGACGCGTGAAAGATCTCTTGCCCGCGTCGTTTGGTCATGATCGTGTGCTCAGACGCCACTTTCGTCATGTTTGGCCTCCCAGGTCCCCAGACCTCAGTCCGTGCGATTATTGGTTTTGGGGTTACCTGAAGTCCCAAGTGTATCGTGATCGACCAACATCTCTAGGGATGCTGAAAGACAACCGACGCCAATGCCTCACCATAACTCCGGACATGCTTTACAATGCTGTTCACAACATTATTCCTCGACTACAGCTATTGTTGAGGAATGATGGTGAACATATTGAGCGTTACCTGTAAAGAACATCATCTTTGCTTTGTCTTAATTTGTTATGCTAATTATTGCTTTTCTGATCAGATGAAGCACCACCTGTCAGACATTTTTGAACTTTTTTTATTTTTATTTTGGTTCTGATAAAAACACTTTGTCATTCCAAGCATGTGTGTCAATTTTTACGTCTCTGTCTACATTATTCCGTGGTTTATTAAATTTTTGAAATTTATACTGACTTTGTGATCACCTGGTATATACAAGCTCTAGCAGTAGTTGCTCATATCACAGCAAGTCTCGACAGTCAGATCTTTGAGTACTCAAAGGGCAACCTGAGTAACGGTACTAAGCGCCCCAGCCTTGTTAATACACAACTCGTAAGCGCCCCTAGCAACCAGAATGACGTCACACAGAACTACGGTAGTTCGTATACTAAAACTTTCCGCGTCAGATTCTGCAGCACTTATTTTCCGCCAAATACACCTGGTTCTCTTAAATCCGTCTAGTTTTCCAGTTAATAACTGCAATACTCTTCCAGGAACGGAAACAGCCAATATAACCAGAATGAAACTTTTCACTCTGCAGCGGAGTGTGCGCTGATATGGAACTTCCTGGCAGATTAAACTTGTGTGCCGGAACCGGGACTCGAACCTGGGACCTTTGCCTTTCGCGGGCAAGCGCTCAACCGACTGAGCTATCCCGACACGACTCACGATGCCGCCTCACAACTATACTACCGCCAGTACCTCGCCTCCTACTTTCCAAACTTCACAGAAGCTCTCCTCCGAAACATGCAAGACTAGCACTCCTGGAAGAAAGGATTAGCCACAGCCTAAGGAATGTTTCCAGAATGAAAGTTTTCACTCTTCAGCGGAGTGTCCAAGGTTCGAGTCCCGGTTCCGGCACACTACTCTAATCTGTCTGGAAGTTTCAGCTAATATTTGCCGGAGGCCAAGCTTAGGTCAGCAAATTCACCAAACTCCACTTCCGAGCGCCGACACGCAACTGTATCCTTGCGTGCTGCTCATCGTCCAGCCAGACCTATTGCCGGACACCTGTAAGCTCAATCGAGCAATAACACACAAGGTGTCGACACAGCCTTGGCGCAGCCACAACACACACTCCTCGGCACTCTCCCTTCCGTGTTCCCGCCGCCCGACTTACTACTACTCCTCTGTCCCCGGCACTCCAGAGACACCATTCGCGATACATCGAAGCTGACGAGCCAAAGATCATACGTATAGAGATCGACGACCGGGCTCAGTAACGTTGGCCGAAACGTCGGTTATTAAAGTAATAGCCCTCTTAAAAGTATTTAAAGTATAATTCTACGTTTTATTCTTTTATCAGATCACTTTATATGCACATTCAAAGTATTTTTATTGCATCAGAAACGTTTTACGTCGCGGAGACAGCACGAATACCAGTATACGTGGCAGTTGCCACAGCGGTGCAATGCGCATGCTCGGCTGAGTTTCAAATCTTTTTTTGAACCCCATGAGGCAGCAAATGGGGCCTTCCACAACAGGGAGGTGCAAGGCGAAACGCCGCTTTTAACATTAGGGTTGGATTTGGTAGACTCCAGCTCCTGGCTACTGTTACGGAAGGATGGTCTCGAAGACAATGGAGTTACTGCGCACCTTGCATTGCGCATGCGAAAAACCTCCATGAAGGCAACATTCGCCCTTCATATTTGCGCATGCGAAAAACCTCCATGACGGCAACAATAGTGCTTCATGTTTGTTTTTGGCGCGTTGAAGATTCATCAAAAATACGTCTTATATGGTAAAATATCTTGTAACTTCATATTTGTTTTTAGCGCATTGAACAATGCTCAAAAATACGTCATATTTGGTAAAATATAACTGTAAATTAAAGACGCATCAAGTGTAAAAGCCTTCAGATGATTCGATCATGAATAATAATGAAGTCTCTAGTACTAATAAGAATAGCCGTGTGGTTAGCGGCATCGCACTGTGTTATCTAAGGTAGTGGGATCGAGGCAGACTACAAGAACCCACTTTTGTTTCAACAGATACACGAATAACAATGCCTTTGTATTGTTACTTGCCACATATCTTTGGACGTTTTTGCAAATGTGTCGCGATTTTTAGGGTAAATGACTTCATTATAACATTTGATAAAATGTCGGGGAGAGAAGTGTTTGCGCTTGCATAAAGTTAGAACGGGGTGCTGTGTACAATGTCCCGTGACCTGAAGATACATTGTTTCTTCATCATAACAGATTCATTTTGTTACATTAACTTATCAGTGTAACGAGTTTTAGTGTTCACGTACATAGACACATGTTCTTGTTGTTTATTATCAAAGAAAATTGAACAATGTGCAGTGTGTTTTAGAAACAAATTACTCAGTTTTAAGCTTGGAACAAAAGGGTGAAATGAAGAAGCTTGGTAGGCTGACCCCTCAGCTCGAGTTGTGTGTGTGTGGGGGGGGGGGGGGCGGAGGGGGACAATCCCATGGCGATTTTCTCGGCGCCATTCACAGACGTTCTCCAAATTGTCTCTTTGGAGACGGGGGGGGGGACGTCGCCACTATCAAGATCCGGGACCCAAAGAAGTGAACCCTCAGCACAGAGTAACATATACAGAGGAGCAGCCCTCCCTAAACCACTGTCCTACGCTCCCCTCGTAGTTCCGTAAGATGCTAGCAGGTGTCAGGCGGATCGCTGGCTTAGGGTGCCTCTCGCACGTCAGAGGGTAGCTTGGAGGGGAGACTGAGGTGAGAGCTTGTGCCGCCTGCCACGAGGCCACGGCTGTGACCGGCTTGCTGGCGTTTGAGGAGAGGTGGTGGTGGGGACAGCCGCTACCTGCCGCCTGCTCTGGCCAGTTTAAAGAGCTGCTTCTGACCGCAGCGCCATCATGGGACATCTTATGGAAGTGCTGGAAACCCTCCCTCCCCGCACCCCTGAGCTTAGGAGGTTTCCCGTCTGTATATATTTGTCTGTGCCCTCAGTCATCTGAAGCACCAGCCGCCACTGAGTACTCCCCAAACCATATGCTGCTATTTACGTAACTGCGTTGCTCGATGGAACGAACGACAAATCTTTATAAGCGTTTTACCTCGTTACGTCTGGCGTGTACCGTTAATGACCAGAAAGGTCTCCATAGTGAGCGGAAAAGTGTGTCCACAAAGGGCGGGCTCGCTGTTTGAGTGCCCTAAGTGCGGCCCCAGTGTGGCCTGCCTGCTGCTAATTCGCGGCGCTACGGTCAGTTTAGCCGCAAAAAGCGACGCCACAGACGCTCAGCGGCCTGGGGAGTAACCGCCCCCTCCCCCACCTCGACCCAGCGCCACCCTCTGCCCAAACCTCAACCCCCAACCCATACCCAACCCCAACCCAGTCCCTCGTGACGAATGAGAACTGCGGCCGGCCGCTTTTTGCGGGGCTGGCGCGGGAATCTGCGCGCGTCGGCAGATTTTCGCAGGCAGCGCGGTGTTTGCGCGTAACTCGCGGCTCGGCCGCCGGCTGCCGGTGGCGCCACGCGCGCTGTATAAGCTCGCGAGACGGCCGCGCTTCTCCTTTAATGGCCGCGGCTAACGCCCGAACGCCAGCTTAGCTGTGGGCTTACAGTCATGTTTCCGTAATGTAAATCATGTCGCTAACAACCGTGTTTATCGAAGCGAGTTAAGGAAGGCGCCCCACATACTCTCCCTCTTTATGGCTTCGTATCTCAACCGGTAAAAAGGAAGCATATCATAACAAAAGATTGGAATACTGAAGTGTTCCAGACCAAACTTTAAACTTTCGTGTCTCTATTTCCGAAGAAACAACATCATACATACCGATTCCATCACACAATAACATCACAATTATTTCTTTTATAAGAGCTAGAAATGCGCCTCACAGTAAAAAATATTTATTAATTATAAGTTATATTAAATATTTTTCGTAACGTTATTGTTTCACTGCCGGCCGCGGTGGCCGAGAGGACTGAGGCGCTCCAGTCACGGTCTGCACGGCCACTACGGTCGGGGGTTCGAATCCCCCCTCGGGCATGGATATTTGTGCCATAAGTAGTTGGTAAGTTTACGGACTGATGACCCCGTAGTTAAGTCCCATAAGCTTAACAAACATTTGAACATTTTTGAATAGTTTCACTTCTGGGATAAACAGCTCTCTTATATTTAAATTTATATATAGAGTGCAATTATTTTTATTTGTATCAACAATGTTTCTATCAACTATATTTATACTGAATGAAACTTTCACTCTGCAGCGGTGTGTGTCAGTGTGTGCCGATATGAAACATCCCTTAGGCTGTGGCTAAGCCATGTCTCCACCATATCCTTTCTTTCAGGAGCTCTAGTCTTGCATGTTTCGCAGGAGAGCTTCTGTGATGTTTGGAAAAGTAGGAGGCGAGGTACAGGCGGAAGTAAAGTTGTGAGGCGGCATCGTAAGTTGTGTCGGGACACCTCAGTCGGTAGAGCGCTTGCCCGCGAAAGGCAAACGTACTAGGTTCTAGTCCCGGTTTCGGCACACAATTTTAATCTGCCAGGAAGTTTTATATTTATACTGTTTTTCGATTCTTACAATTGACAGCCATGTACATCATACACATATGTGATGTACAATCATTTAAATATCATTCTTAGACCCATTGTATGCCTTAATTTTATATTTTTTACTGTTAATTGACAACTATGCGCTTCATTTATATACTACTATCATTCTTAAATGCCATCGGAGTAGTAATTGTCTATGTTTTTACATATCAGTTTTAATCTTTCACAATGTTATAATACAACATTTTTTAACGAAAAGTGACCAATTTAGGCACCATAAAATAGATTTAAGATGGTTCTGTTTACCCTTAATTTCAGTAAAATATCTTACTTTTATTCTTTACTATTTAACTAACAGTTACTTGTTTCATTTGTACATCACTGTCATTCCAGGGCGCCATTTAAACTGTAACTCCTTATATTTTTGACATGCCGTTCCTAATGCTTTACAATGTTATAATACGTATGTACGTCCTTTCTGAAGGCATTAGTACGGAGTGTGGCCTTGCATGGGAGTGAAACATGGACGATAAACAGTGCGGAAAGGAAGAGGATATAGGCTTTTGAAATGTGGTGTTACCGAACAATGCTGAAGATTAGGTGGGTGGATCGCGTAACTAATGAGGTAGTACTGAATTGGGGAGAAAAGGAATTTTTGGCATACCTTGACTAAAAGAAGGGATCGATTGGTAGGACACATTCTTAGACTTCAAGGAGTCGAACTGGAGGCAAGTGTGTGAGATAAAAATCGCAGAGAGAGACCAAGAGATGAATATGGTAATCAGATTCAAAGGGATGTAGGGTACCGTTCTTATGAGGAATAAATAGGCTTGCTCAGGATACAGCTGGGTGGAGAGCTCCATCAAAGCATTCTGCGGACTGAAGACCACAACAACAACATGTTTTATACATGATTGCAATATGGTTCTAAAATGTTAACTAGTAAAATCAAGAAAACTTTCAATATTACCAAGAAAGCAATAGTTTCACACACATTTCAATGAGAAAATAACAGCCGCGGTGGAGTAGCCGAGCGGTCTAAAGTGTCTCGCTGCGGAGCGCGCGGTTGCTCGCCGAGAAGGTTTGAGTCCTCCATGGGGCATGGGTCTGTGTGTTGTCCTTTAGATTAGTTTACCTAGGTTTAAGTAGTTTGTAAGCTACGGACTGATGACCACACAGTTTGGTTCTAAAGATTTACAAACATTTGAACATTTTTGAGAAAAGAACATAATAGTTTTGGAATGCAAAGTATGCTATTGTTTACTGTGGGTCTTAAACAAGTTTTATACAACACTGCAGAACCAATTATAGAATATCTCTGAAAATATTAATAAGAACATGGTGTAATGTAAGTCAGTATTATATTTCACATTGTTGTCATTTTACTGTTTATTGCCTTAATATCGTATTGCAGTCGGCCTGAAGATGGTCTCACAAACAAAATGAAACCGGTTGCCCAAGAACAATAGAAATTGTCATGCGATCGAGACTGTGTTCTTTTAAAAAATATAACTATTTTTTCGCTAAATTTAAGATGAGATCAGACCCCCTATGCCGTCAATGTTAAATTCTTTCAACTTTTAACCCATTATTTCTAAAAGTATTGAAGATATCACCACCAATTTCTTACCATTTGATTATATGAATGTATTTAGTTGACTGATCTAGAATGGGAAAAGTACACATATTGGAAATTGAGATAAAATTTTTTAGAAATATGCCTGTTTATTTGAACAAATTATTGTGTTTTATACAACATAGCATCAATCATATAACTCTCAGAACACTGATTCTAGACCCATATAATCACCTCCGCTATATAAACAATCCCCACAAATTTTATGTTTATATGCTTATTGGTTCACGAGAAAATGGGTCTTTTGCATGAAAATTTACAGTTTTCAGAAAATTCAAGTTTAAGTAAGAAGTATATACAAACACACCTTTCTTCTTAAATAAACTGCCTAAAAGCAGCCTGCTCCATAATCTAATCCTTCTTCCTCACCTACATTCTTTATTCTTCTCTTCATTCTTGCTTCCTTGGTCATTTGCTGAGCAGAAATTTCTGCTTTCCGCACTCTTAATCGGTCCATGGCTTCCAGTGTAGTTGCCGTATTCTACCCCATATTTATTCCCAGCTGATCCAGGACTTTTAATCTCCCATAATTCCCATCATTCAATGAAATTACTGCATCACACACACCTAATCTTAATAAGAGCAACAACACACACCAGTTTCACTATAAGCACAGCAAACTACAAAACATATAAACATTTCTTTGTTTTCAAAGACATACAAGCATATGTGCAAAGAAAATTAAATAATCAGTGCAGCCAACACATGGTAAACAAACCCAAAGATAAAGAAGAAAACCCACAGCCTTCTAAAGCATGTAGTTTCTGAGATTTGAATACAAATGTGAGAGGACGAAAAGATCAATGTTGAAATCGCGATGTATAAAGTAAAAGTAAAAAAAACGTTAAAAATACATTGAAACGGAATTTTTTCAAAAACTATACACCAACATATCCAGGAAAGACCCAATATTTATATAGCGGAAAAATCGAAAAAAAATTTTTTTTTCGAAATTTGGGGTCTGATCTCTCACCTTACGTATGTAGTCTTTTCACTGGCTACCAAAGATGGGTGGAACTGGCAAAGGAGCGGAGCTTCAGCAATTTAAGAGCGAGCAGTAAACATTGCTCCAGCCAGCAGTGACGCACTGGACGGCTTTCAAGCACCTGCCCAGCTCCACAACATCAATGGGTATAATATCGTTTTATTTTATTTCTGTTTATTAACTGAGGTGAATGTTGCCACTGTGTTGCTTGAAAGTCTTCTAAATATAAATACGATACAGGTCATAGTTGCAACTGAAGATATTCCCAAAAAGAACCGAACTAGTTGATACAAACAACAAACATTGCACTCTATACTGTTTTTTTATATATAAATCAGTTATGTTGGTTGTTTTTTACTGTATGACTATCTTAACCCTTTATTTGTCAATGTTGCTCTCATCCAACATCACAGACGCATAGTTTTCTGCTAAATGTTTCAAGTTTCGTTCTTGGATGGACAACAGTCTTTCAAAACAACATTTCAGCTCTCAAATACAGCGATGTGAAAAGTTTAGCAATAATCTGTATCTTTAGTAGAACATTGCAAGCGTAAGTCGCCATGCTACTAGTTTCATTCAGTTTTGGATTGATATGTTTTTCTCAGTGGCGTAACTAAGGAGGGGATGAGGGGGATAGAATCCCCCCCCCCCAGAACCCGAAAAATAGAAAAAAAGTGAAAAAAGGAAAAAAAAAAGAAATCGTATAACAGCAACAACCTGATAAAGGTAAAGATTGAAAACTTGGAGTGTTTTACCATAATCTTTCATTGTATGGGAGTAAATTAGTTTCTTCAACGGGAGTGGAAGATGGTGTCTGGAAACTGAGTAAAATTTTGCTCGTCAAGCAGACCTATCCCCCCTCCCCCAAGCCAAGTCCTAGTTACGCCACTGGGTTTTCTGATACATTGAAAACTGCTTATAAAGATAAAAAAAGGAAGCCTTTTATTTATTATGAAAAATTGTTGGCCGATTTTTATTTGGGACACTAAAATGGAACATTTATTGGTAAAAGGAGGTCTAGTAGATCACTACAAAATGAGCAAACAGTCTAAAAGAAAAAGAATACAGTATCTCCTCTACTAGTGAATTATGTTCGATATTTCAGATATTGCATACATTCTTAATTGAAACATTATGGGACAAAAATAATACGCAGGGTTTTGTCTTTATGGGTACTTGACAGTAAAACAGACTTGTTTGCAGACCCAAGACTTGTAATAATCTAAAATGGAAACATTTCTACTGCCATAGGAACAACACTGCAGTATTTATGATGTAGCACCCATACACACATTTTGGGCAATGTTACTTACAGACAAGAATCTCTGTTTCGAAGAAACAAGAATGTAGATATGTCCACATGGACCAATAGTCTACACATCTAATTTACATAACTTAATTTTTCTTCTCGTGATTTCTGTGTGTCAAATAAAGGTATACACTACAAAATTAATAGTAAAGTAAACCAATACTCATCAGTATGAAAATCCGAAATTAAAATGCAGAAAATGAGAATTATTTAAATAATGTGAGCGCTATTTACGAAATCACATCAAATTTTGCTAACATCACTTCGCAAATATGTAAACTGTACTTAGTCACAATGCAAACGCACAGAACAAAATTAGAAACAAAAACTCTTTTACGAATTATCATTTAAAGCACCTCATAAAAACTCTTCTTGGCAAAACACAAATACTTATTTTCTCAACTCTCTTTACGTCAAATGTACCTTAGTTAGAAATTGATATGTTAATTACGTTTTTATTTACAAAATTTAGTACAAAAAGTCAAAGACTGCAAGCTCAGTTGTTAAAATCTTATCAAATCACGTGAGTGGGGCACTCAAAAAGCTTTTTTTTCTAGAACATCATGGATCTTAATTATTCATTCATATAAAAGTTAGTCTAGATCGCAAATTATTTCGTATCATTCTATGGTAACCGGTTTCTGTGACCTACATGAGGCCATATTCAGACCACAACTGCAATGATACCATTCTACTTAATAATTTGGATTGTTGCATATTGAAATCCATTGTTGTAATACCTTTCTTTAGAAATCTTCCAGTATTTAAAGGATGACTGCACCTACTTCTACGACAGTCAACATTCAACCTTTTAGGCAGCTTCAGATGAGAAAAACTGGTGGACAACATTATGGGTATATTTTATTCATATTTTAAATACATTAGAAATAATTTATCCCTCTAATATTATATTATAAATCATTACAGTTGTGGTCTGAAAATGGCTTCACATAAGTCTGTCTGTAAATCTATCGAACCAAACTGCGTGGTCATCAGTCCGTAGCTTACAAACTACTTAAACCTAGGTAAACTAACCTACGGACAAACACACACACACTCATGCCTCAGGGAGGACTCGAACCTCCACGGCGAGCAACCGCGCGCTCCGCAGCGAGGTGCTTCACGTAAGTGACCGAAACCGGTAACCAAAGAAATATAGGAATTTACGATCCAGAGTGACTTTTATATGAAACATTGATTGCATTTGAGGGATAAAATATAAATGTCCTCCTGTTTTAATTAATGTTTGTAACGTTGAATGTAGTGATAGTACTTAAAATGTGCAAGAAAATACCATTTACAATGTGCAACTTGTGTAAACCCAACGTATCACCAAGCACTTTCATGTTTTAAGTATGCAGCGGCAATAATGTAATTATAGTAAAATATTATTATTTATGTTATTACTAATGTATACATATTTGTAACACAAAAAGATTTTTGTTCTTGTTCGTTAGTATTTCAAAGTGGTATCATTTATGAGAGAGAGTTATAATATTAGTTTAGCCGTCGCTAGATTATTTTTCGGTATTAACGGATTCAATCAGTGTAAATACAAACTGTTGCCTAACTATGTTAAAATATATGTATTAAAATTGAGTGTGTCGATTTAAATTTATTTTGTAGACATCTAATCCGATTTGAGAGATATTCATCAAAACTTTAGTAATTATTGCTGCGAGCAACCGCCATCCTGGATTGCAGCATACTGCCGCCATTACGTGTCAAACATAAAAATAATAACTCTTATAAATCAGGGTGGTGTGGTAATCTACTTAGTAATGATTTAATAATTTTATTTCAGCTATCCTGGGATACTGCAGAGAACCTGAATGCAGTGTTACAAAAAATGTGGTAATATAACAAGGTATTATATAAAGGCACGAGTGCTACACGTTTATAGCAGTGACTTTTATTTCTTGCCATTTACGAAGGATGATAGTATTTCATTTAATAATTTTCTAACAGTAAGATGTAAAAATAAATCATAGTGAATCACTTTTTTCTGTCAGGGGACGCTCATTTATTCGCAATTTGGTGTGTAGATTTTAACTATGGACAAGATCTTTGTTGCTGATAATTTCCTATACTATCAATTGATCAATGGCAAAAACATCTTAGCATCATCAACGAATATACTTAAGAATAGAGACAGGTTCTACATACAATTTCATATAACTGCAATGAATTTAAATCAAGTAATATTCAGTTTAATTTCGCAGTAAATAATGTGGAACTGTGTTGTAACAATACTCGTACAGTCAAAACCCTATATTAAAATTTAACACTAACATAGCTAGCCAGTGAACAATTAATTAGTAGAATACTACTGCAATAAATAATACCAATAAAAAATTAAATTTAGACAAGAGTATTTTTACAAATAGTGAAAATAACACAGGAATAAATAAGTAAAATTATTGCATTATTTCTATCATAGTACATTAAACGAGAGTCCATGAATCCTCGATAGAGTGCAACGTTCTTTTCGAAAAAAAAAAAAATAAAAAAAATAAAATAAAAAAATAAAAAATAAAAATAAAAAAGAACCGAAAATTTAGGGCATTTGAAGCCACCTTGCATTTTGCATTAGGCACAGCAAAGATAAGAAAAATTACAAGTTTTCCCTGGTTCTTTTGGAATAATAAAGGAAGCTTAGGGTTTAACATCTATAATGTAGGTGGAGTTCATCCTACGATTTTTCGATAAGGGTGGGAAACGAAATTGGTCGTGTCCTTTCATTTACCTGGAGTGATTTACGGAAGTCACGGAACCTACATCTGTTTGGCGGGAAGTGAAAATCACAGTCCTCTCTAAAGGAAATCCCATGTGTTACCACTGTGGCACCACGCTCGTTTCGCTCTGTTTGACAGTGGAACTGTCCTCGGGGGTATGCGACTGCATATGCTGTGAAACTGCATATGCTGGCTTGCCGAAAATGCATATGGGTGTGCAGCACAAAATAACTGTCAGACTGCTGTGACTTTCTTTATTCGTAATAGTGTTGCGCGTTCGTTTCAAAAAATGTTCAAATGTTTGTTAAGCTTATGGGACTTAACTGCGGGGTCGTCAGTCCCTAGGCTTAAAACCTATTTATGAACTAACTTATACTAAATACAGCACAAACATCCATGCCCGAGGGGGGATTCGAACCCTCGACGGGGAACGACCTCGCGCATCGTAGCATAGCGCCTCAATGCGCTCGGCCACTCCGCCGCGGCAGCGCTCGTTTACCCATTGTTGTTGACGTCGCTATCGGGATGACAAAATGAAGTAATTCAAGAGGACCACGGAGCGCTGCGACTACCTAGGCTGCCTGATGACAGCTTTGCCGGGGCTGTTCCCTCTAAATGGCGGCTCCACCTTTCTCTCTCTCTCTCTCTCTCTCTCTCTCTTTCTCTCTCTCTCACACACACATACAGCGCCCTCGCGGTGACAGACGTGTCGCCTCTGCAGAGCGGCGTGACGTAGCGGGTGTCCCCAGACAAAGGAGGCGCGAAGCCGTCTGTTGCGACGCCGAGACACAGACTGTCTGGGCCAGCCGTTCCAGAATTACAGTACTCAACTCGCTACATCTCTCACTCGCCTACAACAACCCTGTGATCGATTCTATTCTACCCTCTTCCTTCCAGCCTAGAAAATAGGTAGTAAATTATACTCTTCAGTCAGATATTTAGTCCATCCACAGTAAAAATAGTCTATGTCGAATAAGGATCACAAGCAGCAATAGTCATTAAGAGACCACTGATTCCAGAATACATATTTACATCTGCATTCAAAAGTATAAAACAACAAACTAGAATTTTCTCAATGGTAGTAAATCATTATATACATACGCTAACACGAAACTGAGGGTACAGATTGTTAATATTAATCATACAAGAAGGCCAAAGAAACGAACACAATAGGAAAGGTAGTTTGTCAAAGATGTTGCGAATATAAAAAATATGTGTGCACATAGCCGTTAAGAGTGGTGAAAAGAATAAGAAATTTTAGGATGATACTCCACATTCTCCATAATTTTTTCCACTATATTATAACCTGTAGTAGATGGCATATTGGTACAGGAAAAATTAGCTCAGTCAGTTAGCGCTTGTAGCTGCAATTTTAAGGTCCTGGGTTCCATTCCTACTGCCCCTGTCTATTTTTAAAAATTCTAAGTAATGTTGAGTTCTTAACTTTTAAATATAGTTTTTATTTCTTTATTTTTCCATTCTCATGACTTTGCAGACACAACTCGTCGAATTTGGACCACAGGCAGTACTAATACAAAATAAAACATGTTCGGGTTTTGTATAACTATCGTTGGTTACCGGCATTGCCCCGGTGTGTACTTATTCCTTTCTTGCTAATGGACTTGTTTGTAAAGGCATAATAAATTAAAAGCTAATGGGTAACGGGACGGATTTTCATGCATTTAATTGTTGTTGACCCAATATCTCCTGAAGTATTGAGCATATTATGACATAATTTCAGAGATACATTCAGTTGTAATGTTTATACAATTTGCAAAATGTTTTGCAAATACAGTTAGTAGTGTAGAAGTAATGAATTGTAGCGTCATGCCGAGTTCCATAGTTTTACTAAATGAACAGCCTAAAAGAAGTAAGCATAAAACGCCTTCCCCATAATGTTTTTGCTGGGGTAAGCAATGGGGAATATTTCTTAAGGGTTTTAAATTAAGATTTTTCCAAGTCACTAAGTGCTCACATCCTCAAAGAGTGGCCGAGTAAAGTTACATGGCATGATGGTCAGTTATTTGTGGTTTCTGTTTAATTTTGAAAACTTCACACATTATTATTATTATTCTGGGTTTTACAATGTGAATGCATTTTTCTAGCACCTTTACGGGATTACATTAAATTACTAAGAATTGTTTTCCATTTTTCTCCATTTATCCATGAATCTTCCAGAATGTTGTACTTTCTCATCGCTGCTTGAACCCCCTGTATCTATCTAAATTTATGCGTTATTTTTACTTTAAATGTTCATATTGTTGGTTTTGAGTAGACAACAAAGTTTTTCTTATTTTTCCTTGTGTTGTGTCAGCCTGCGATATGAGACTAAAGGAGAAAAAGAGACTGGTCAAATAAAACAAATAGATGGTTAAGATCTTACCAATAAGACGACTTTCCCAGACTGTACCGATAGTCGTGTGTAGAACATAAAATGTCCCGAACGTCTTTATTTCTCTGCAACAACCATTGGCAATTCTTTATATCACGACGCTGGAAATGTAGCATCCGCAGCTAAATACTGCAGCTAAAGTGTGAACAAACCTCACTGACAGCAGACACTAGATATAGTATTAACAGATAAAATTTGTTAACATATTCATTATTTAGCTAGACATCAAACAGTGTGAAATCTTTTGTAACATGTAAATAACAAGTATATGTAATACAAAAACCATATTAGTAATTATATATATTAATAGGCAGACATTCAATGAACTATCATCAGGTAACATTTTCTACTACCTAGAACATCAGACTGTGTGGAACCTTACAGAAAATAAAGATACATTTTTGTGGATATTTACAAAAAATAAATACCAGTTGTGCTAAAGCACATTCAAGTAAAACTAAATTTTATATTAATTGTGATGGCAGTGAAAGTGCTCATACTTCGAAACAGAGTGTGAAACACTAAGTATTACCATCAACTTTTTCCTTCTCTTCATGCCCTCGACCCCTCTCCTTCCACTCTACTAAGTTTATGTCGATGTTATTCGTATTATCGATAATTATACCTATACATCGGGATACTTTGGATAATTCACATTTCATTAAACCAGAATACGTATGTTATTATGAGGCATGCTCTTGGTAGTGTTAATAATATTGATACATTCTAAATTTCCTTTTCTGAACAATATTGTCAATGTATTTATTTATTGAATAAAAATCATTTCATTAAAAATGTCTAAAATGTGTGACTTTTAGTTTATACAATGCCCTCTTTGCTAAATTCTGTAATATAGAGGCTTAAGTGATTATTAGAGCTGATGCATACTTTGTAAATTGTAATTATTGTTGTAAATTTGTGAGCTATTCTTTTTAGAAGAATATAGTGACACTTGTTCTATGTGGAACGTTACAAAATTCGATAAGAACACCAGTATTTTTTTCTCAAAAATAATATCCACATAACACGAAGACTTTATAATAATTTTAGATGAAAGTTACTAAAACATTTCAACCTAAATAGCATGTCATTTTAGGGTAACATACTGAAAGAATGCAACAGATAAAAAAATTGAGCCGACCGCAGTGGCCGAGGAGACTGAGACCCTCCAGTCACGGTCTGCACGGCCACTACGGTCGGGGGTTCGAATCCCCCCTCGGGCATGGATATTTGTGCCGTCCTTAGTTAGTTCATAAGTAGTTTGTAAGTTTAGGGACTGATGACCCCGTAGTTAAGTCCCATAGACTATACAAACATTTGAAAAGAATTTGAAACACACATCAAGCCATTTGTTACCGCTCTCGCACCAACTAAACAGCCAAATAGTCTTACATGGATATTTGCTTGCTTTTGTAGCAGCAATAAAACCATATGTGAAAC
This sequence comes from Locusta migratoria, assembly GCA_026315105.1. Lineage (NCBI taxonomy): Eukaryota > Metazoa > Arthropoda > Insecta > Orthoptera > Acrididae > Locusta > Locusta migratoria. The sequence goes on from CM048747.1 coordinate 61,571,213, forward strand.
TCAGAAACCTGTTTCTTAAATGTTTGTCAGAGAAAAAATATACATCAAATGATCTCCCTGATGCCTATTTTGTGGTCAATGTATAAATGATGAACTTGATCTCACAGTGTCATAAATAACTGTATTCTTTCAAATTGGCAGTTATAACTTGTTGTAGAGCGGCATTTTCTGCCCATAAAGTTATTTGACTGATATTTGTTGGTACCCCATAGGAACAAATGTAGAAAATTACAAAAAATAAATTAGAAAGGGAAGTGAATTAATAAATTGGGATGCTTGTATTGTAATACATTTTTTCTCCTGATCGTGCATGTATTGTGAGTGGATAGTGTAGGAATAGTTGCATATTTTTTGGTGTTATTCTGCCTGGAGTTCTCATCTTTACTACGGCTCTCCACTGCCACAGTGCTTTTTTCCCTGTTTATGTACCTGCAGTCGCCGTTTAGGCCCGCACTGCCTCACCGGCTGCCTTTGATGTTGCAGGTCCTCCGGTGACGCCTCTGAGCCGCTTCAGCCGCCATTCCTCGAGTCCCACGCACCACACTTCCTGCGCACAAAGGTAATTCCCGAGCGACTCTAATTTCGTCCTCCTATTTGTGGCTTTCGTTTACGTTCTGTTGGTTTCAGGAAACCCGTGCGTATGCACTGCTGGGTACTGCTGACGAGGCTTCTTTAGTCCCTCCCGTATTTTTTCTTCCATGAATCTGACGTCGTAGAAATATACAAGGCGTCTATGAAAGCTTCCCGGTAAAGCGCTATTTAGCGGTTTACAAGATGAAACGAAAGCGAAGCGAAACAAACGTTCTCGACGTATTCCAGCATTATTCTTTTTTAAGCCAGTACTTTTGACATAATTTCTATTTTTATACATTTATATACATTCTACATCTACATCTACATTTACATACATACTCCGCAATTCACCGTAACGTGCGTGGCGGAGGGTACACTGTACCACTACTAGGCATTTCCTTTCCTATTCCACTCCCAAATTGAACGAGGAAAAAAAGAATGCCTATATGCCTCCGTACGAGCCCTAATTTCTCGTATCTTGTCTTTGTGATCACTACACGAAATATAAGTAGGCGGCAGCAAGATCGTACTACGCTTAGCTTCAAATTCCGGCCCTCTAAATTTACTTAACAGAAATTCACGAAAAGAACGTCGTCTTTCTTCCAGCGATCCCCAATTGAGTTGCCGGAGCATTTCCGTGACACTCGCGCGTTGGTCGAACCTACCGGTAACAAATCTAGCTGCTCGTCTCTGAACCGCCTCTATGTCTTCCTTTAAACTGATCTTCTGCGGGTCCCAAACACTTGAGCAATACTCAAGACGTGGTCGTACAAGCGTCATACACGCGGTCTCCTTTACAGGTGAAGTATATCTTCCCAAAATTCTCCCAATAAACCGAAGTCGTCTGTCCGCCTTACTCACAACTGTCCTTACATGCTCGTTCCATTTCATATCGCTCTGCAATGTTACGCCTAGATATTTGAACGACGCGACAGCATCAAGAAGCTCACTACTAATGCTGTATTCGAACATTATGGGATTGTTTTTTCTACTCATGCGCATCACCTTACACTTTTCTACATCGAGAGCTAGCTGCCATTTTTCACACCAACTAGAAATTTTTTCTGCGTTGTCCAGTAGTTGCCGAGGACTGCTGACATCCGCCAACTCATTTATACACGTAAAGATCAACAGCGGTTGTGTCACACTATCTTAAGCTGTAACGAATGCTTTCCTTTACTTGTAGACGATGATTCCGCAATGCATTTGATTTGCTGAAGTACGTTTGTTAATGAGCTTTCAACCCAACGCATTCGCTTTACGCAGAGTGGCCGACAAATATGCGGCTGGGACAAAAGTACAACACATAACTCTCTTTAACACTGTATGGAAACAGCTTGCAGTCTTCTCTGAGTATTCTTTTTTCTTTATAGATAATTTATGTACGTCTTTATGTTTGATTGCATACGAATCTACAAGTTTGTTCCAATCATGATTCTGTTCCTATCTTGATAAAATATTGCACGACTTTGAAAACAAGACGAATGTTAAGTCTATAGAAAATTTCATGTGGTGGATGGTGGAGGGTACTTTACATATAGACATCCATTGTTCTCCTTTGATCCTCTTGAAATTTTGAACATTAAGCAATACAAAACAATGGTCACGTCAACAAATAAATTGGTACGATACACAGCAGTATTATGAAATTCTACAAAATCTGTATCCTTATTCTGATCTTGGGGAAATTTTGTACACTTGACCTTCTGAACCAGGTTCCTGTATGGTGTATGGCTGAGGGTACTTTATTGACAGACTCTGACACCAACGTCCCGATTTATTCCGATGTTGAATAAATTTTGCACATGTGACAATCAAAACAAGATGTAGATAACAATCTACATAATATTTCATGCGGTACTTGGCAGAAGGTACCTTACAACAGCCTTTGACAGCCTTTTAGAAATTACCATGAAAGTTGTCTCACGTAAGAATGTTTTCATGGAGAACGTTTTTATAATCCGGAAGTTACCGTATGATACAAGGCTAAGGGGACCTTGCAATGAAGTTTCCACTGTTCCATTGTTCATCACCAAAGTTGACACATGTAAGTTGTGACAGGGGAAGAGGAGATGACAACATAGGGAGATCATTACATTAGATTAGATTAGGTGTTCGTTCCATAGATCTGTGTAGAGGAGATCCTCGTGGATGTGGGACACGTTAAGATTTATTATTATTATTATTTTAACTAGCTGATAATACTAATGATATGAATAAGGGTACAAACATCATTTGGTTCTGTTTAAAAATTTGTCAGTGGATTAGAAGGAGTTGGCCACTAGAAAGTCTTTTAGGCTACTCTTAAACTGATCTTTATTTGTATCTAATTTTTTTATGCTTGCTGGTAAATTATTGAAAATATGCGTGCCTGAGTAGTGTACCCCTTTATGAACTAAAGTGCTTTTAAGTCCTGGGGTAGATCGTTCCTGGTATTGTATGTATGAACTGAGCTGTATGTTGGGAAAGGGAATATATTATTTATGACAAATTTAATTAAGGAATAAATATACTGAAAGGCAGTAGTTCGTACACCCAGTTTTTAAAGAGGCTTCTGTAGGATGTCCGTGAATTTACTCCACAAATAATACGTATTACACGCTTTTGGACTCTGAAAACTTTAGCTTGTCTCGAAAAGTAGCCCCAAAATAATGTACCATATGACATTACGGAATGAAAGTATGCAAAGAATGCAAGCTTTTTTTATTTGTATGTCTCCTACGTCTGATACCACTCGTAATGTAAATACAGATTTGTTAAGTCGTTAATATAGTTCTGTGGTGTGCTCCTACCAACTGAATTTACTATCAAGCTGTAAACTCAGGAAATTAATAGTTTCAACCTCTTCTATCTACTCTTTTCGATACATAATATACTTCATGCATACACTGGATGAAAATTCCTTCCATGTTCTGAACTGCATATAGTGAGACTTTTCAAAGTTTAATGTCGATGGATTGACTTTAAACCGTTTATTAATGTTCATGAAAATATAATTAGAAGGCCTTTCTAGAACTTTGCTCGACAGGTTATTTATTGCAATACTTGCGTATGGAAACAATTCGAACTCTGCTTCTGGCAGTGTAACTGATGGGAGGTCATTAATGTACACAATGAAAAGCAATGGCCCTAAGCTGGAGCCTTGTGGGACACTGCATGTAATTTCTTCCCAGTATGATGATGACTGATGGCGTATTGCACTAGTCACTTGCACTGACACCCTTTCGTTCCTGTTAGCAATGTACGACTTGCACCACTTCCCGTGACACCATAGAATTCTAATTTACTTAAAAGGATGTTATGGTTCACACAGTCAAATACCAATTCCAATGCTCGTTGGCTGGCACAGAAAAGATGGATGGTCTGAGACTGTGATGTGGGGATCTATTAGCCTGGCGGTAAAGAGCATTAGTGACCGGCACGCGCCTATTCAGTGTTTTAAGTACATTTTGTATGTTTGTTTGTAATGTGTACATCCGATTTTGAAATTTTGACCATTTTATCCACATATCAAGAGGCATGTGCATGGCCGAGGGTATTTTATAACAACCTCAATCTTTTGTTTTACTCCGTATTTTTTACTTTTACATGTCTGACCTACGAAAAATAAGGAATATCGCTGTCTACGTAGTATTTCATACGATACGTGGTGGACAGTATCTTTGAACAGACAGAATGAAGGTAGTAAACAAAACTTTTCACAGACGGACTCAGCCATGCGAGAATGATCTTGCGGTTGGTGTCACCACTTTGCGGACTGAGTGGGCGCTCCAACCGGAGGCTCGAGTCCTCTCTAGGTCATGCGTGTGTTTGTTGTCCGTAGCATAAGTCAGTTTGTGTGTAAGCCTAGAGACAGTTTTCTTAGCAGTCGAGTGTCATACAAACACAAACGTTTGATTTGAAATGTCCTGAGAGAGGCGGAGGAAGAGATAGAGATAGGAGGGGACGAAGATGAACAGGAAGACGAGGACATTGAGAGAGAGCGCCAGGAGGACATAAAGGACATGACAGAGAAACAGAACAGAGATAAGTCGAAGAGCAGGAGGAAGGAAGAGATGGACTTGTAGTAAATAGTACGTGGCTCGCTATTGTAAATTACATTTAGCATCGGCTATATGAAGAATGAACGAGGAAGTTGACAGAAACAGAGGGATAGATGGAGGCGGAGGAGGAAGACGTTGTTAAAGAGGTAGACACTAAAGATGGGCAGAAAGCATATGAGCACTAAATGAAATCCGAAATCTGTTAAACTTATTTACACTATCAACCAGTCAAATCAAAATGCCGTAGATTCAACTAAATCCCTATAAATAGCAATTACGAACAACTTAAATTGGAAAGAACACACAGGATTTTATGTAGAGAAGGCGAAAGGTTCATTGGCAAAACACTTACAAGATGCAACAGTTCTACTAAAGTAACTGCCTACACTACACTTCGTCCTATTTTGAAATATTGATGTTAAGTGTGCGACTGATGGAGGATATAGACCAAGTTCAAAGAAGGGCAACACGTTTTGTATTATCACGGTAGGAGGAGAGTGTATTACAGAAATGATGCACGAGATGGGATGGAAATCATTAAACGAAAGGTGTCATTCGTTGAGGCGAGATTTGTTGGCGAAATTTCTGTAACATTTTGGTAACATAAATTTACATATGGAGACGTGACCATCATCATAAAATGACAGAAATCAGATCGGAAACGGAAGGATTCATGTGTTCCTTTTTCCCCGAGCGCTGTTAGGGAATGCAACAACAAATAAATATCACAAAAGCCGTTCAATTTATCCTCCGCCATGCACTAGAATGTGATTAGCGGAGTGTTATGTAGATGTTGAACATTTGGAACATTTTCAGACAACTTTCTAATATTCTACTTGACGTACCTCAAAAGTTAAATTATTTCAGATGTTATTCAGACTAGTTGCAAGCCGGCGTCGCCGTGGTACTTAATTATTCCAGTATTGAGGTAGTCCACCTCTTCTTCCGTTTTCTCTCTTTGTTTTTCATTCCTTCTCTTGCTCCCCATGTCGCTATCTCTGTTCAACTGCTCCCGTCTCCACCGTCTTCTTCCTATGCCAGTCACCTCCTCGTCTCTCTGTCCAACTGCTCCTCCACCTTCTCAGTCTATTGTCTACTCCACCTGTGGAAAATGTTCACTGTCATGATTATCAGTGAAGTGGTGTCCCAGTTTATTCGTAGGTCAGTCTCCGTCATGCAGCATATTAACTCTGAGGTACACGGTAATGTTTCACTTATTTGTAGGTCAAGTAAGCAAAATTTCCCAGGATCGAAATAAAACCGTCGATTTATGGAAGTTTCCGCGACGAAGCACGATACAATATATTATGCAGTTGTTTTAAACATCAAGTATGTGTAGTTGCATCGCAGTTGGATGAACGGTGATGCAGGGGATATCAACAATCATGATGCGGCAGTTTTCGACGCGTCCCAGTGACTTCGTATCTTGTGAAATATAAGTCGTTTAATGACATGATTTTGTACGTACATTCATTGACATAACTGGACATAGCTTGAAAAATATGTATACATTTCAGTTATGTATACATATCAAAGAAATATTACACTAGCTGAATACTCGGAGTCGTCAGAGTACTTACACTACTGGCTATTAAAAGTGCTACACTAAGAAGAAATGCAGATGATAAATGGGTATTCATTGGACAAATGTGTTATACTAGAACTGACATGTGATTACATTTTCACACAATTTGGATGCATAGATCCTCAGAAATCAACCACCTCCGGCCGTAATATCGGCCTGGGTGTTGAGTCAAACAAAGATTGGATGGCGTGTACAGGTACAGATGCCCATGCAGCTTCAACACGATATCACAGTTCATCAAGAGTAGTGACAGGCGTATTGTGACGAGCCAGTTGTTCGGCCACCATTGACTAGACATTTTCAGTTGGTGGGAGATCTGGAGAATGTGCTGACAAGGGCAGCAGTCGGACATTTTCGCTATCCAGAAAGGCCCGTACAGGACCTGCAACATGCGGTCTACATTATCCTGCTGAAATATAGGGTTTCGCAGGGATGGAATGAAGGGTATAGCCACGGGTCGTAACACATCTGAAATGTAACGGCCACTGTTCAAAGTGCCGTCGATACGAACAAGAGGGTGACCGAGACGTGTATGGCAACCCATACCATCACGCCGGGTCATACGCCATATGGCGATGACGAATACACGCTTCCAATGTTCGTTCACCGCGAAGTCGCGAAACACGGATGCGACCATGATGTTGCTGTGAACAGAACCTGGATTCAACCGAAAATTTACGTTTTGCCATTCGTGCAGCCAGTTTTGTCGTTGCGTAGACCATCGCAGGCGCTCCTGTTTGTGATGCAGCATCAAAGGTAACCACAGCCATGGTCTCCTAGCTGAAAGTCCATGCTGCTGCAAACGTCGTCGAACTATTCGTGCAGATGGTTGTTGTCTTGCAAACGCCCTCATTTGTTGACTAATGGGTCGAAACGTGGCTGCCCGATCCGTCACAATCAAGCGGATAACATGCCTGTCATCTCGACTGCTAGTGATACGAGGCAGTTGGGATCCAGCACGGCGTTCCGTATTGCCCTCCTGAACCCACGGATTCCATATTCTGCTAACAGTAATTGGATCGCGACCAACGCGAGCAGCAATGTCGCGATATGATAAACCGCAATCGCGATAGGCTACAATTGGACCTTTATCAAAGTCGGAAACATGATGGTATGCATTTCTCCCCCTTACACGAGACATCACAACAACGATTCACTAGGCAACGCCGGGACAACTGCTGTTTGCGTATGAGAAAACGGTTGGAAACTTTTCTCGTGTCAGCACGTTGTAGGTGTCACCACCGGCGCCAGCCTTGTGTGAATGCTCTGAAAAGCTAATCATTTGCATATTCTTCCTGTCGGTTAAATTTCTCGTCTGTAGCACATCATCTTCGTGGTGTAACGATTTTAATGGCCTGTTAGTCCATCTTTGAGTCCCGTTTCTCTCTCTGTCCACGTTCTCTTTCTTTCTCTGTCCGTCTCCTATCCCGCCCCCCCCCCCCTTACTCTATGCCTCTGCCCTCTGCATCTCCAGGGTCCCCTTTTCAGGCAATTATCTCCTAGTCCATCTGCCGAACTCCTCCTCCACCACCTCAGCCCATTGGCTTTGTTCCATTCTGATCAGTGATGTGAAATTTATTGCAATGTACCCTCCGCCATGCATTGTATGAAGTTTCAGGTAAACGGTGATGCGCCTGAAAAAAACGAAAAAAAAAAATTTTTTTTTTCCTTCCATTTGAAAGACAGATTTCGCCCGTTTCCAAAAATGTATGGTTCATTATTTAAAAAAAAAAAAGTTCAAATGTTTGTGAAGCTTATGGGACTTAACTACGGGGTCATCAGTCCCTAAACTTACAAACTACTTATGAACTAGTTACGAACTAGGACGGCACAAATATCCATTATTTTTAAGTAATTATTAAAGTCGTAAACGCTTTTTGACAAATGTCTGCACACTGGCCACGCTGATGCTACAGGCAAGGAATATCACCATAAATATTACATGCCTGCCACAGTCATGTAAACTATAAAGCTAATATACAGGTCACTTGCAGTTAAAAAAAATTACTTGGCAAATGTCTACAAGGCCGTAAACAAAAACATAATGAGAGTTTCAACAGCGGCGTGTGGCAACGAGTACCAAAAACAATGTTTATTGGGTGGACATTACTCAAAATAGGTTTGATGGTTGCAATTATCTGCTTCAATAATGGGGTAAATAGCAGGATAAAAATAATGGTCAATTTAGGCATCTTCCCAGCAATTAATATGGTAGCTGCTCTGACTGAAGCTGAATGGGCTGCGAAAGCCACCCCTAAAGAGTCCAGAGTATGGAAAAGACTCCTGAAAAAGTCTGCAGAGGATAAAGAAGCAGCTGGTCAACAATATTATGAGACTGGAATGTTCTGTAAGAGGAATATGGCGAGTCAAAAACACTGTGAACTTTCATTTCTCATTTCCTCGAAACTACATTTGAGGAACATTAGGTGCATATACCTTCATAGTGGTTTCAGCTATGTTCACCATATTTCTCCTTATTGAAGAATGGGATAGTATCTTTGTATTGTGCTAACAAACTGCAGACATGATCGATGTTTATCACTCTGTATATAATTTTAACGTCAATTTTTATATAAAATAGTAATGAAGTGTAATACAGGTTTCTCTGTTTCCTAAGATACAGGGTGTCCAGCAAAGGACTTCCTGATTTCAAAATTAAATATCTCGAAAACAAAGATCGATAGAGGAATGCAGTAAACGGCATGTTTATTGAGAAAGCTGTAAGAAGTTTATACAGCAGTTTGAAATAATAGTTACAAAAGCTGCTAACAGATGGCGCTGTACGCTGTACAAATGTTCAAATGTTTGTTAAGCTTATGGGACTTAACTACGGGGTTATCAGTCCCTAAACTTACAAACTACTTATGAACTACTTACGAACTAGGATGGCACAAATATCCATGCCCAAGGGGGGATTCGAACCCCCGACCGTAGTGGCCGTGCAGACCGTGACTGAAGTGCCTCAGTCCCCTCGGCCACCGCACGCTGTACAGCCCATATAATCACACATAAGTGAAATAATCGTATGAAAACACTCTTTGCAAACAATCACATCACAATGTTTTCAAAATGTTCATCATTGGCACTACAGAGGTGGCGCACACGAAGAAAGAAATTCGCCATCACATTTCGTAGCGTCTCAAGCGAAATGGATTCACATGCCACAGACATTGCCGATTCAAGCTCGTCCAGTGTTGCGGAATGCTTCGGGTAGACCATGTCTTTCACTGGTGCACCAGTGACCGTTTCTCGGATGAAAAAGGGGCAATAATGCCTCTGCTGCATACTGCAACCCACAAAGTAACTTTAGGAGAATACAGGGTTTTCGCTTCACACCAATATGGCTTTTCGGACGCCAAAATCGCCAGATCTGCTTATTAATGTATCCGTTCAGGTGGAAGTGTGCTTCATATGTAAACCAGATGCAGCCAACATCAAATCCTTCACTATCAATCATTGTGAGCATCTGATTAGCAAAGGCAACCCTTCGTTGCACAGCTCGTACGGGTATGGCCTGGTGCGTTTGAATTTTGAATGGAAACATGTGTAGGCTCTTTCTCAGTATTTTCTGCGTGCTGGAACGCTTCAAACCAGTCTCATATGCAGTTCTACGGATGGATGACGTTGGATTTCGCTGAACAATTCCAGAAACTGTGGCGATATTTTCAGGCGTAACTGCGGTTTGCTTGCGGCCAACATGCCCCACTAGATCATCAGTTACGCTACCTGTTCGTTGAAATTTTGCGAATAGCGTACGAATGGTTTTCGCATCGGATCCTTTTGGAACATTAAATCGTGCTTGAAAACTTCTCCTTGTTGCCGTAGTACTCTCTTCTAACCTGTCGTACTTTAGCACCAGAAAAACGCGTTGTTCAATGGAGTGCATGTTTTAATCTCTTCCTTCGGTACGCTAACCTCCTTTCACGTTTCAATAGTGGAACTGATCGCTCTGGGCTTCGGATCACTATTTATACTAGGCATTACGTATGGCGATTACAGCGCCATCTGTTAGTAGGTTTTGTAACTATTATTTACAACTGCTGTATAAACTTCTTACAGGTTTCACAATAAACATACCGTTTACTGCATTCCTCTATCGATCTTTGTTTTTGAGATATTTAATTTTTATATCAGGGAGTCCTTTTCTGGACACCCTGTACACTAAGATACGCAGTACAAAACAAAGGCCATATTGTCTTCCTACGAATGTTGGCAGCAGCCTCCCACAGTTTAGATTGACGATGCACCAGAAAATGGTTCCAGAATGCGACCGCCTATTATCAAAACATCGATTACGAAATTTTTTTAAAATCTTGAACAATTACAGATATTCAATAAATTTCCTATTACAGCATGAGTTAATATCATTTAATGTTAGTAAAAAATCGCTATTTCCTCCGCATGGTAGATCAAGAGTAATGTGCACAGAAAGCAAGGTATGAAAATGCAGCCCGTTCACATCCAGATCTCATTAAGGGTTGAAATTTTCATCCTTTTGCCGTGCACGATACTAAATTTTACATACACAGTGACTTTCCACTAGTTTAGAAAATCAAATGTCCAAAGTTTCATCGCAGTTGATGTGAGATAACAGCGCATAAAATACGAAAAAACAAACATTCGGTTGTATTAGATATGACATCATAATGGTTGAAGTGTATTAAAACAAAACGAAATGGATAGTAGGTAAGATGGCGATGGACGCAGAGAGTAAAAGGAATGGTTTAACATGAGAGTACAATACATACATAACTAGACAACGCCGGATACTATCACTGGTAAATGAAGCATACAAACCCTCTACGTGAAACTGTCCGTTGGAGAAAATCATATCAGGATGCATACACGCATACAGGCAGATGATGACTTTGCAACCAGTTTTGCAGAGCTATAGAGCTTCATTTACAGGAATCGTATCGTTTTCCTCCCAACAAATGTTTCCATTTTAATCTGTAACTGATGAAGCTTGTTATAACTCGAAATATAACATCAAATGTTGTTTTCTGCTAACGAAAGCTGTTTTATTTACGTTTTATAATATCATGATGCGTATACATTGTAATTGTCGTATTATGCACGTCTCCTGTTGCATGTTCATTGCATAACCAATCAAAGCCAGCAAAGCAATTTCTCCGTTATGGCGTTATACCTTTTGGAATAATTAGCATTGCCAATTGTCGGTGGAAGCTTACTGTAACAGTTTCGATAAATTTGTGGCAAATAATTTTTCAGTTCATGCAAATGTCTTTTCTTTCCTGTGTACGATACTGTTGCAATGAAAACTACCTGTATCATTCATAGGGACAACGATACGACAATATAGACGCCACATCAGTTACGTATTTTACTCATCGTCACCTTGTCCATTCCTCTTATCCTGAGAATTGTGAGTAACTACATCCGGACGTGAATTTGATTTAGTTAATCTGTTTCAGCGCCATTCACGTATTTAGTGTATTTTGTCGCTTACATTTTATTTTGATAAATTAGACACATTTTTCTCAGGTGACAGGAGAAAATTATCGTGGTTACTGTGACAGTTACATTGTATATCGATTGTCATTAATATTGCATCTGTCCTGTGGACCACAACTGTGGCTCATATCAGTATTATCTTTTCTTTTGACGAGTGTTTATGTTACCATAGGACGTATGCTGCGTGTTTCTCATTCACAACGGTGCCTAATGGCAAATACGTGTTGTGAATGTCATGTTGCTTCGTGAATCGTCGGATTGGTAACGTCGAATTTTAATATGTGCTTTTTTCTTTTTCAGTAACTAAAAATAGAATAAGGTATTCCTGAACATATATTACTGATAAAACATTCTTTCATTTGCAACTGGCCGCGTGATTTGCTTAAAACACTAACTCAGAATTCTTTCATTAAATCTGATACTGATATTTAGCTGAACGACTGCTGTACTTACTTAGTCGATTCACCTTAAGGTGCGCAGCATCTGTATGATGGAAAAAGAAAACTGAGAAGTAATCCTAATGAATACCACACGACTCCAAGAAATTTGGGTTACACGACAAATAACACAATCCTGAAAATTTTCTACTAAATACGTCTGGATTCATTTTAACTGAGAGTCTAAATAGGACCAACTAACTTTCTCTTACGAATGCGAAATCGTTTTAAAAATTGCATATTAAAAATTTTTACAGGTTTACATAGAGTTTTTACTGTAGGTGATCGATTTTGGCTGAAATTTGGCCAATTTGGGGTCTTTTGTACTTGAGAGCAACAAATATATAGTGTGTGAACAATGCAATATATGTCAACATTCACATTTCTGCGGACGCATTAAGCCGATGTTCTTTGGACGTGGAAATTTGAAGTATAACCTTTTTTATTTTTAGATTTACGGAAAAGTACTCACAAAATGGGTATCAGTTCAACATTTCAACAGTGGAAATCGTAATAACCATTTTCTCAGCGGTTCCAATAATTGTTTACATCACTACGAGATTTTTTTTTATATTACCTGAGTGAAATATGCAAGAATGAATCTGTACAACGTTCTAAGCTTCATGAGTCAAAGTCACGACAATGGAACAAGTCAGCATGACAAATTTGTTGTCGACAAGGAAGTATCACTCAAATACTGACGGCATACGTGGACATATTATATTCTGTGATCTGTTGATGTCTTGATATTCTACGGATTCTGCATGTACCGTCCTGCTCTATTATGTGTGACGCACATGTAATTACCTTAACCTATTTATTATAGCCGGCCGCGGTGGCCGAGGGGACTGAGGCGCTCCAGTCCCGGTCTGCACGGCCACTACGGTCGGGGGTTCGAATCCCTCGTCGGGCATGGATATTTGTGCCGTCCTTAGTCTTAGCTAGTTCATAATTAGTTTGTAAGCTTAGGGACTGATGACCCCGTAGTTAAGTCCCATACGTTCTACAAACATTTATTTATTATAAACCTGAGGTTAAGATCTTTTATTCCTAAATATCACATGCTTAACTAAAATTAATATATATTTATATACAAAATATTTCTAATTAATATGCTCTTGCATTCTTGGTAACAAGGGTGCCTTATCAAATTAACAGTTCTTTAAATCTACTTCCTTACACTATTAATTTAGACAGTAGCAGATTACGTCATAATTGGTCATTACATTATTTATGACAACGGGAAATAATATGAGTACTTATGAGTAGTGGACTGACAATAAACTAAGACAGTAGAAAAAGAAACAAGAACCTTAACAGTCGCGTCACAGCTCATTATGATCACCACTATGGAAATGCACATCTCATAAATACCAGTGGCGGCATTTGTACCGGGTAGCGCCAGCACTCTAACCACAGTGCCGTGGCAAAGCGGCCGAGACCATTGAGGCGCTATACTCCGATGCGCGAAGCCTTTCCCCGTCGGGGGTTCGAATCCCCCCTCGGGCATGGATGTTTGAGCTGTCTTTAGTATAAGGTAGTTTATAAGTAGTTTGTAAGTTTAGGGACTGATGACCCCGCCGTTAAGTCCCTTAAACTTCACAAACATTTGAACATTTGCTAACCACAGCACCATAACCAATGACCAAAGTATCACTTCAATAATTTTTTCTCATATCCCAACATTCCGTACAGGGCTAAAAATCCATACCAGATCTCCTGGGCTGTACTCAACAGGTCGGTGCTTGTCGTTATACGTCTGACTGTCCTTCTCCTGGGCTTGCAGTGTCCGTATGAAGGCCAGCTGTCTTCCTTCTTCGACCATCGTGATGAGCTCTATCACATAGTCATTCTGAGTGTCGTTCGGTTGGAAATGGAATAGCAAATCCATTGACGTCTCAGCTTCAGGAGCAGGAAAAACGGCGTGGTCTCTAGACTTGCAGTATTATAAACAAAAGTCACGACTGAAAGTATTGTATCCATTCCTTCTGCTCAACATCGACAGCAAACTGCTAACGTCTTGTTAAAACGTTCTGTAAGACCATTTGTCTGGGGATGGGAGCAGTTGTTCTTCTGTGGACAATGTCGCAACGTGAAAGCACCTCTGATACCAGTTTTGACAAGAACAGATAATATCACATGTGGTGCACGATGCTTAAAAATAATGTCTTGTATTAGGAATTTTGAGATCTCTGGAGTTTTTGCAGTCGGAACAGGTTTGGTGACAGCGTAGCGGGTGAGATAGTCAGTGCAGACTATTATCCATCGGTTACCGGCTGTCGATTTCGGAAACCTACCTAAGAGGTAGATTCCAATCAGGTGGAATGGAGCTACTGCATGTGGAATTGGTACCAGATGACCTGGAGGTAACTGCGGCACATGCTTCCGTCGCTGGCACTCTTTACAGTGACTCACATAGTGCTTGACAGATCGGTCTTGCTGCGGAGTGCGCGGTTGCTCGCCGTGGAGGTTCGAGTCCTCCCTGGGGCATGGGTGTGAGTGTTTGTCCGTAGATTAGTTTACCTAGGTTTAAGTAGTTTGTAAGCTACGGACTGATGACCACGCAGTTTGGTCCGAAAGATTTATAAACAAACATTTGACAGATCGGTAGAAACCTTGCCAGGAACATCTGCGTCTGATTCTGTCAAGGGTCTTCACGTGTCCCAGATGAACGGATATTGGAGAATCGTAGAAATACTTGAGAATAGCTGGCCGGAGTTATGCTGGAACGACCAGTAGCCATTTGGGGCCCAGTGGATCATAGTTGCTCCTATACAATGTCCCGTTAATAAGTTGGAAATCTCTTTTGGTCGGTTCTTCATTCTCCAAGATCTCCAAAGTTTGTAATAATCATGGCTCTTAATTCTGTTTATCTGTAACGTAACGTAACGTAATTCAATGAGAGCGGAAATTTCACTCATTCTCTTTTGTTCCAGGCAGTCGGCGTCCTTGTGTTTCTGCCAGTCTTTGAAAACCACTGTGGCATCGTACACTTAGTCATAGTGCCCATCTTGCTAGTCGACCTAATGGATCTTTCAAGTAGTCAGATAACATAAAGAGTGGTGGTATGTCAAGACGGTGAATGGTTTGCCGAATAAATACTGCCGGATCTAGTTAATAGCCCAGATAACTGCGATATATTTCTTCTCAGTTACAGTTTATCTCGGCCTCTGAGAGTACTCTTGATGCATAGGATATCACCTTTTCAGCACGTTCCTGAATTTGTACGAGTACTGCAACAATCCCATAACCGCTAGCGTCAGTGTGAAGTTAGGTTTCCACATTCCCATCGGGTAAGATTAGAACTGGTACGGTAGTTACAGCCTCCGTAAGTGCCCGGACAGCTCTTTCTTTCGTTTCATCCCAGTAAAGCTTGTGCAGAAGTTCTTGCAATGGACGTGCCTTGTCACAAAAACCTTTTATGAAACGTCAGTACTACGAATACAGTCCGAGAAAATTTTACACATCATGAATGTGCTGAAGATTTGGAAATTATGAGACTGTAGTCATGCATTCTGAACACACTTCAAGATGGTTTGCCTGACGACTTAAATGTTCCGCAAATGTCCTTGAGAAAACGACAATATTATCTAGGTAACAAGCAAGGTGTCCATCATGCATTCGAATGTGGCCGGGGCATAGCATAATCCAAACGGCATGATTTTCTTCAGCCGCCGACAGTCGACAGAGAAAAGCCATGTGCCGTTCTTCTTCTACACGAGGACCACTGTAGACGACCAAGGACTCTCTGGATGTTGAATAATGTCATCGTGCAACATCTTCTCCACTTCCTCTAGAATTATACGTCTTTTAATTCGCGATACTCTACCCGAACGCTGGCTTAATTGATTGATATACAGATTATTGATACGGTGTTCTATTGTGGGCCTTTTCATCTGACTCTTCTCCTACCTGTCTCTGAATGCACTTGAAAACAGGTGTTGTATGGCTAACATCTGCTGACGTTGTTTCTGTATCAGACGGGCCCTATATGCAATTCGATAGCAGCTTCCTCTATTGCGTTGTCAGCTGTAGCAGCAGAGCATGACTTCGCCTATGACATTGAGCCCACCGACCTGGACTAGTGCGGCTGTTGCAATACACATTCCTTTAAGGATGAGTTGTCATTGCTCATGAACTATCTAGGTACGTCCACCAAGCACATCGTGTGATCCCATCTGTTATACTTGGCCACTCGGTTGACTCTCGATTAAAAAAAGAACACGAAAATGATGACAAGCAAAAGTTAGTAGAGATTCGTGCGTCTATAAAAAGATCGATGCGCGAAGCATACCTAATTACCACAGTCATATCTTACCAAAAGACTTTCCGAGAACCCGAAAAAAATTCTGGTCCTATGTAAAATCGATAAGGGGGTCAAAGCCTACTATCCAGTCACTTGTTGATCATTCTGGGGCAGTAATAGAAGAAAGCAAACGGAAAGCTGAATTTCTAAATTTAACCTTTAAGAAATCTTTCACGTCATTTGATCAGCGTACAAATTCCGAAATGGAGGACATAGTAATTGGTATTTCCGGTGGTGAGAAGAAGCTGAGAGAGCTAAATACGAAAAAGTCTGCTGGTCCGGATGGAATACCAGTTCGGTTTTAGAAAGGGTATTCTGCGGCGTTGGCCCCCTACTTAGCTTGCATTTATCGCGAATATTTAATTCAGCGCAAAGTTCCTAGTGATTGGAAAAAAGCGCAGGTGACTCCCGTTTATAAGAAAGGAAAGAGAACTGACACACATAATTACAGACCAATTTCGTTGACATCAGTTTCCTGTAGAATTTTGGAGCACATTCTCAGTTCGAATATAGCAACTTTCCTTGAAACGGAAAAGCTTCTTTCTGTGAATCAGCACGGGTTTAGGAAACATCTTTCATGTGAAACTCAGCTTGCCCTTTTCTCACATGACATATTGCGAGCCATGGATGAAGGGCAACAGGCGGATTGTGTGTTTCTCGACTTCAAAAAGGCGTTCGACGCGGTGCTACACTGCAGACTGCTAACTAAGATACGAGCTTATGGAATAGGTTCACAGATTTGTGACTGGCTGGAAGACTTCCTAAGTAATAGAACGCAGTACGTTGTTCTGGACGGCGAGTGTTCATCAGAGACGAATGTATGGTCAGGCGTGCCCCAGAGGAGTGTGATAGGACAGCTATTATTTTCTATCTATATAACTGATCTGATGAACAAAGTAACTTGTAATTTGCGGCTGTTTGCTGATGATGCTGTCGTGTATGGGAGGGTGTCGTCTTTGACTGTAATAGCATACATGATGACTTAGAAAAAAATTTTAATTGGTGCGAAGAATGGCTGTTACCTCTCAATGTAGGAAAATGTAAGGTGATGCGCATGAGTAGGAAAAACAATCCCATAATAGTCGAATGCAGCATTACTAAAGAGCTTTTTGATGCAGTCGCGTCTTTCAAATATCGAGGCGTAACATTGCAGAGCGATATGAAAGGGAACGTACAAGTAAGAACAGTTGCGGGTATGGCGGACGGCCGACTTCGGATTGTTGGGAGAATTTTGGGAAGATGTACTTCATCTGTAAAGGAGACCGCGTATAAAACGCTTGTACGACCACGTCTTGAGTATTGCTCAAGTATTTGGGACCCGCAGCAGATCAGTTTAAAGGAAGACATAGAAGGTCAGAGCCGAGCAGCTAGTTACTGGTACGTTCGATCAATGCGTGAGTGTCACGGAAATGTTCTGGGAACTCAAATGGATATTTCTGGAGGAAATACGACGTTCTTTTCGAGAAATTCTGTTGAGAAAATTAAGAGGGTCGGAATTTGAAGCTGAGTGTAGAACGATCTTCCTGCCGCCTACTAACATTTCGCGTAGTGATCACGAAGATAAGATAAGAATGTTCAAATGTTTGTAAATCTATCGGACCAAACTGCGTGGCCATCAGTCCGTAGCTTACAAACTACTTAAACCGAGGTAAACTAACGTAAGGACAAACACACACACACCTATGCCCCAGGGAGGACTCGAACCTCCACGGCGAGCAACCGCGCGCTCCGCAGCGAGACGCTTTAGACCGCTCGGCTACTCCACAAGATTAGAGAAATTAGGGATCGTACGGAGGCATATAGGTATTCTCTTTTACCTCGTTCTATTTGGGAGTGGAATAGGAAAGGAAATGCCTAGTAGTGTATCCTCCGCCACGCACCTTAAGGTGGATTTCGGAGTATGTATGTAGATGTAGATCCTTTCAGCCATTTGTTTGGGTCTTGTCCAGCATCTCCCGAGAACACCGATGGATGTCTGATGTGCAGATGGTTTACCGTTGTTTTCGCATCCAGGGGTCTTTCTAGGATACGGACGTTTGGAAGGATGTAGTGAGTATATCGCGTGTATTCTGGTTCTTGCCCGTGTAGGCGACGGTTCCTATGCTGCCTAATCGGAGCCACGGTGATGCAGATTTTTCATAGTCTAGCCGGCGCCTCCAGCAAATAGTGTCACATTGGAAACTGCAGGTGGTCCGGAATCCGAAGGCCGGTCGTTAATAACACAAACGTACACTCAGTACAGACTGACTTCTGCTTGGAATGCTCCACTATTTATACACTGAAATAATTTTGTGGAACTTACAAGTACATCAATCATCAGAAGTAGGTAGAACGTTCTAGAAATAGTAAATACAAAGAAATAATATTTTTCTGCCAGTGGCGTGATTTATTTGAACCGAGGATCACCAGCAGTGCAAACTGGGACGCTAACAACTTTCTTTTTTACTCTACAGGTTGTTCAGTTCATTGCGGCTGCTGATCGTATTTATTTGTTCGGTGTGTTTTGGCTCAGGTTTATGTTAATTTATTACTATTTTTTTATTTGCAGTGGGCGTTCAGTCCTTTGACCGGGCGCGCTGAGCCACGGCGCCCGGAATCCACTCGAACATGCGTTCCTTCGGATCTGAAAATATGCGATTTCTTTCTTTGGAGCTATATTAAAGACAAGATGTACAGAAATAGCCCCAAAAACTATTGATGAGCTGAAAACGCCATTAATCGATACAGTGATGTTCCGAAACTTCAGCGGATCTGGCCACGGAAGGTAGACACATCGAACATGCCATTGTTATATCTGTAGTAACGTTTACATGTTCAATAAAGTTTTCTCCGCTTTCGTTTGTAACTTATTACTTTATGTTTAATATAGTTCACTAATTGCACCTTTTATTACCGTTACTATTTGATAATTTTAATGCTTGTAAACCTAATGAACCAAACTGTAGAGGTCATTGGTTCTTAAACTTACAAACTGTTGAACTTAACCTAAATTACCGCTAGGGACAACACAGACATGCCCGATGGAGGTCTTAAATCTCTGACCAGAGGGACGCGATGTGATTCCACAGACCGCGAGGCCATTCCCGTGCGGCTAACACGTTTATTGCACTACCTGAATACTGGACTTAATCAAGCGCTGAAGACTGGATAGTGAAATAAACAATGGCGGTAATATGTATGAGAAAATGCTACATTACTCTGTGTTCTGACAATGTAAAAATCATCGACTGTGAAACGGTTCAGGAATCAAATTATTGCGTAGCTTGTCCGATTCGGTGCATAAACTGCCACGTGTCTGCATTGTAAACATGTCTCATTACCATTGCAATATTCTGATGCAAAACGGACAGGGGATAATTTATTAAACGGATGCATAGAAGAGAGCTATCCATTTTGTACTGCGGCGGTTCATCGGAAAACAGTGTCACACATGCTGTGCTTAAATTACTTGTTAATGGAAGTATTGATGGAAACCTTATCACGATTCAGCAGACATGAACAAGTGTCTGGGACCTGAAATAATAGCCACAGAGAACCCAAAAGTTTCATTGCTAAATTTATAAATCAAGAGGTACTGCAAAACAAGTACTCCGTAGAGAACAAGAAGGTGAAATCCGTTGTTTATGCAGACAATACTATTCTGCGTCTTGTTAGTTGTATCTTTAAGGGATACAAACGCTATCGGAAAGATGGTCGTGTAACCAAAGCTTAGACCTAGAATCAAATAAATTTCCAGTGCTCAGGTACGCTTCCTGAGATGTTGTTGTGTAAATCATGGAAATAGTATTTGAATTAGTAGCCACGTAGGGACTGGGAGGGGGAGGTACGGTGGTCGGAGAAGGTGGGATGAGAAACCACTAGACAGTGAATCGTCGCTATGTACATCTACATCTACATGGATAATCTGCAAGTCACATTAAAGTGCATGGCAGAGTGTTCATCGAACCACTTTCGTGATATTTCTCTGTAGTTCCATTCTCTAATAGCTCGCGGCACAAAGAAACACCTAAATCTTTCTGTTTTCGTCTTGTTATCTGTTATTTTATTATGATGGTAATGTCTCCCTTTGTAGGTGGGTGCTAACAATATATGTTGGCATTTTGAAGAGAAAGTTGGTGAAAAAATTCGCAAAGAGATCTCGCCGCAACAAATAACGTCTTTCTTTTAATGATTTCCACCCCAACTCGTGCATAATTTCCGTGACGCTCTGTCACGTATATCTCTGAATTTTCTCTAAATCGTCCGCCAGTCTCACCTAGTGTAGATCCCACAGTGCGCAGCAATATTCCAAAATAGGACGCAGTTTCTGTAGTTGCATCTTCTAAGTGTTCTGCCAATGAAACGTAGTCTTTGCTTCGCCTTACCTACAATATTTCCTATGACGATATGCGCATTTTTCGAGTATATAATTCAGTGCATAACTGATAAAAGGGTAGGTATAATATTTTTGCGAGCTGATTCCTGACGAAATGTTATAATTCTGGTCTTCAAAGTATCCACACTACCGTATACTTTCCACATACTTTGAAACACCTTACTTTATTCGTCTCTCGCTCTCCCATTGCAATTTTAATCCATTCAAGCTTCCTTCCAATTCTAAACTGACGAGTTCTTGATCTCAAAGAATGTGTCTCACCAATCAGTCCTTCCATTTAGTCAAAATATGTTAAAACATTTTTTGTTCCTTATTCTGTTCAGTACCTCCTCATTAGTTATGTTACCTTCAGATTTACCTTGTAGCACCAAACTTCTAAATTCTTTTTCTTTCTGTCTGAACTATTTATCGTATAGTTTCACTCCCGTATAAAGCTACACTCCAGACGAAGACCTTTAGAAAAGACTTCCCAAGAGATTAATAATAGATACCAAATTTCTCTTCTTAAGGAAAACTTTTCTTCCCATAGCAATTCTGCATTTGCATGTTTTCTGCTTCAGCCATCATAAGTTATTTTTCTAACCAAATAAGAAATTATCTACTACTTTTATTGTCTAGTTGCCTGATATAATTCCTTCAGCATTTTTAGAGACTACATTACCCTTGTTTTGCTCTTGTTGATGTTAATCTTCCTTGCAAGACAATTCCGTTCAGTTGCTCTACCAGGTCCTCTGCTGTCTCTGAGATAATTAAAGTGCAATCGGCACACAGCGAATTCGTTATTTCTTCTCTGTGAACTTCTCGAAACTTCTCCTTGCAGTCCTTCACAGATTGCTCAACTAACAGATTGATTAACATTGGGGAAGGCTACAACCCTTCTTTACTCCTTTCCCAATCACTACGACTCTCATACCTTTGTCTCTTATAACTGCTGTCTGACTTCTGTACAAGTTGTACGTAAGCAGCATGGAGTTCTCGGCTGAGTCTCAGGACGCGCGCTAGCCGCGCGTTTCGCGTATTTCAAGCGTCAACTTCGCGTCGCAATATCTCGGGATGTAATCGGAATATTGCGATGAAATCAACACCATTGTTTACGTGATTTGTCATGCTATGGATTTCTGAAGAAAAAATATAGGGTACCCATTTAAAGAACATAAGTTTGTGTTAAGAAACTCATTTGCTTTCGTTTTAGAATGTTTCCAAATAGGTACATTCATGGGACCCAGCCCCAGCCGTATATTGATACCGGTGAAAGTCGTTTTCCAATAGCTGTTATTGTTCCAGAGATATTTTGGGATGACAAGATAGCTGGGACATCCTGTATAAAAGACATACACATACAATACTAAAGCTGTCGGGCATTAGCCTTATTCACAATACAGAGCATCCACACAACTACAGTCACACTTCGCAGTCACACAGGCGTCGTCTTCGGGTGCTAGCTGCGCCCAGACGAGAACAAGACACCTGCAGGCGCACTTGCAATACTTCTCAATGCAAGCAGGTAGGAGGTCCTGCACAATATTCAAAAGTTCACATGTTTGTAAAGCTATGGGACAGCTTCTGTGGCTATTAGTCCCTATGCTTACTAACTGCCTAACCTAAGGACAAAACACACACACACACACACACACACACACACACACACACACACACACACACACACATCGATGCCCGATGGAGGACTCGAACCACCGGCGGTGAGCAACCAAGTGCGCCGCAGGAAGGCGCCTTATAGCTCTCGAAGACGGCAACGCGACTACAGAATATTATCTGCCTATCCTATGAGATGCGCTAATTCAGTACAAACATTAGAGAAACTGTTGATCTTTCTTAAAATCGTCATCCATCCTCTAGGCGATCTTGGGCCTAGTTGTCGTCAAAGCTATACTAAGTGATCCTTCAATGGTCAAATTTTCTTGGCATGTCTGCTTTATTAATAATAAAATTTAAAAATTCTGCTGCTGAATTGTGAGCACAGAGAATTTGTCGGCAATAAATATCTTATGGACGTAACAGTTTTTGAACTCCTGTCGGGAATGATCCAGTACTAAGTAGTACTTTTGTAAAGCCGTAGTGCTTAAAATTGTTTGTATTTATTTTTTCTGTTTAATAAATGATTTCGCCTCTACAACCATGCATTCGATGTGGCATCCAATACCGATATCCGTGATTGAAAGTGAGTTTCAAACTTTAGTAATACGTAAGATTTATTTTTGTAGATTGCTCTGAAGGAAATAATTCAAGCTAGTTGGTTACCCAATAGCGTCAACTATTATTTCACTCCACATTCGTGGAAAATTTGGAAAGGCGTCAGCTCTTATTAGCAAATTAGGAAAATTAACAGAAATCGCTTTCTTTCACAGCACGAGATTGGAGATTCTTTGATACTATATATCTGTTGGAATCGAAAAACAACGACAGGGAAATGGAATGAAATAAATATTGTGCGTAATAAGAACCACAATACACGTAAAAGACATCCTTACCACATGCAATACAACGGCAAAATTGTAGCTGAAATTGTGTAGACATATAAAATAATTATTTCTGTAGCGAACGTATTTTTTTAAGAAAGTTGAATAATTAAAAAAATAACACTTCCTTGTAGCCATAGGTAAATTAAAAAATGCAATAGTTTGAAACAATTACTACATTAATTAACAGCGTGGAATATAACACTTCTCGAAAGTATCAAGTTTTGCAAAATTTAGCGTTCGATGTACTGTATTTGTATGTTTATATTCTGCGTTGTGCATGTTATTAAGACTTCGTAGTAGCGAAGGTAGATTAGTAAGCAATTAAAATAAAGTGAAGCAAAAATAACGCAGATGCAGTCACACGTCCTTCATTGTCACCTGAAACGTGCCACGTGTGATGGCGTTGTTACACAGTACTTAATTTACGGGCCTCATCAATATTCTAGCTAGCAGACTACCGCTTTGTTCCCTGCATACATTATTCATTATATATTACTGTCGCCAAGCTCTCTTTTAGATTAAAACTCTGTGAAACAAGGACTATAAACTTTAATGAGTTTGATGGGCTCTCTGACTAGTTAAACTTGAAATACTCACTGTTCGTTCTTTGAATGGGCAAAATACAGGCAGGCAACAAACTTATAGTCCTGGTGTGAAGATTACGTATGCTGAGCTGTAAAGGAAATTGAAACTTTGAAAACAGAAAGAGTAAAATACAATGAGCTGTATGTTATACAGGGTGTAACATGAATAAGTGCAAATATTTTTGTATGTGGTATCTTGTTTTGTAAAGACTTTTGTTTGGTTATTCTTTTATCCAACAATTTTTCCATTCAAGAAACACAAACGTTGCAACCTTTAATTTTCTGTTCTGTTGTATCGCACGTGAACGTCTTCTCACTACATAGACTTCCATTTCATGAGTCGACCTTCAGTCTTACGAAGTGCTTTCAAGTTAAAATAAATTCGATTTTTTCTCACAGACTAATCACTCGCAAACTACGAATGCTGGAAAGAAGCTCTCTGCAAAACATCTCTGTAGGGTGCGCCTGTCACCGTCGTGTCATCTGGAAAGCAATGAGTATGTATTACGCCAACACTGTCCCAGAAGGTGGAAACCTTTTTCTCTACACCTTCCCTTAACCCTCCCCCTCTTTTTTTTAATTTCTTTTGGCAGTGAGTGTATGTGCTTCCATTGAGCTGAATGGGACTTTGTTTCAGGTTCAAAGAAAGGACATTCGTGTCTCATCCTTTGTCACAATCGATGAAAAAAAGTCCTATTCACGTCGTCATCACGCGCGCAACCTAGCCTGATGACATGTAACGCGTGGTCATCCAGCAGTATTCGCGGCACCCACTTGGAGGACACGTTTCGCATTTTGAGGTCCTGATGCGGGATTGTGTGCACAGATACCACGTAAACGTCAACTCCGGAAGCGATGTACTCCACTGTCCTTCGACGATCTTCAAAAACCAGTTTTCTCCAATCGCTGGAGCGTGTCGTCAGACCAAGAAAAGGCCGAGAATGTCTTGGCGTGCTGACGCATGGCGATTGCCTTCTTTGAAGTGCCGCACCGACTTACATACACACTGGACATATCCATGACACCTTCACCACATTTCCTACTACACTGGCAATGAATTCAAATCGAGAAAACGAATGGATACACGCTGCTCTTGTACTGAGAATGTCGCCTGTTTAAATATCATTTACAGGCCCAAATCTCTCCGCAGCTGGCGGAGTTCTATGTGCCATACAGTGCTGCCATCTGTAACAGGCATTCACATTGTGCACGTGTATTTTAAAATAAACGCTTCTATCAGTAGCCAGTTCTGTTATAACTTCAGGGCAACTTGTTATAAAGCGAGTCGTGTTGCTTTCTGTAGCTCTGACCTCGAATAATGTAGGCAACCTCGCATTACATATGCTTGAAGGTAAAAACTATCCTGAAAATAAAACAAATAGCTGTATTTAAAAGTCTCGAAAAGACTGAACACCCTTGTAAAATGTTTTTCGGTACATTGTCCTGAGATATCTCTAGAAATATTTGCACTTGTATGTGTAGCTTGTACTGAAATTATACTTAGGCATTATACGTGAAGGACACAGAGGGAAAATGTAGCTGGCTGTAGCCTATGCCACGTGTCATTCAGTCCGTACTTTGCGCAATCAGGAGAGGAAACAAAGAAGACATTTATAGGAGCGCAGAAGGTTGATGAGAAAAATGTACATTACAGTAGAGATTGGGGGTCAGTAGAGCGATGTTCACCTATGCAGGGGAAAAATATAGAAAAAATTATATTACTCTTTTGTGTTGTTGTGGTCTTCAGTCCGCAGACTGGTTTGATGCAGCTCTCCACGCTACCCTGTCCTGTGCAAGTCTCTTCATCTGAGAATACGTTCGGCAACCTACAACTACGGTCGGGGGTTCGAATCCCCCCTCGGGCATGGATATTTGTGCCGTCCTAGTTCGTAAGTAGTTCATAAGTAGTTTGTAAGTTTAGAGACTGATGACCCCGTAGTTAAGTCCCATAAGCTGAACAAACATTTGAACATTTTTTTGAAAGGACTTCCTAACATTTAAATTAATATTGCATGTTAACAAGTTTCGCTTCTTTAGAAACGCTTTTCTTCCCATAGCCATCTGCATTTTATATCTTCTTTACTTCGGCCATCAGAAGTTATCTTGCTACCCAAATAACAAAATAACTCATTTAACAATGTGAAAGTCATTGTTTACCTGTTGCCATTGTCAATATCCTGCATTTATGTCACTCTGTAGGAAAATATTGGTATGTAACATGTTTTCTACTCCGATTAGATGTCTGTAAAATGATAAAAAATTTTTACTTGGCAGAAGTCGTATCAGTTTATAATTTCATTGATGCTCAACAGTGAGTAAAATCCGACGAAGCGCTCTTTGTTGCATCATTTCATGACTGCGCTGCCTTCTGTGGAGGAAAAGATAAACTAAATGTTTAGGACAGACTCCAATGTATACGATATGCATGGTGTTGCCATCTGTGAACAAGAAGTATGTCTGAAAAAGTAACAAAAATTTGCGTTGCCAAATGGGAACACCATGCAGTACAGGGTTAAGAATTATTTCGAATTGGACGTTTGGGGAGGGGGAGAGAGGAGGAGAATACCAAAAGAAAGGCTAAGAAGACGATGGATACAGGCAGTTGTTTTTGTTATTATGGTCTTCAGTCCAGAGACTGGTTTGATGCAGCTCTCCACCCTACTCTATCCTGAACAAGCCTTTTCCTCTCCTCATAAGTACGGCAACCCACATCCACTTGAATCTTACTATACGCGTCTCTTGGTTTCCCTCTACGATTTTTACCCCACACACTTCCCTCTATTGCTAAGTTTACGATTCTTCGATGTCTAAGAATGTATCCTACCAAGCGATCTCTTCTTTTAGTCGGGGTATGTCAAAAATTCCTTTTCTCACCAATTCTGTTCAGTAACTCTTCATTAGTTATGCGATCTACCCACCTAATCTTCAGCATTCTTCTGTAGCACCACATTTCAAAAAAGTTTATTCTCTTCCTGTGCGCACTGCTTATCGTCCATGTTTCACTCCCGTACAAGGCAACACTCCACACAAATGCCTTCAGAAAAGACTTCCGCCGCGGTGGAGTAGCCGAGCGGTCTAAAGCGTCTCGCTGCGGAGCGCGCGGTTGCTCGCCGTGGAGGTTCGAGTTTTCCCTGGGGCATGGGTGTGTGTGTTTGTCCTTAGGTTAGTTTACCTAGGTTTAAGTAGCTTGTAAGCTACGGACTGATGACCACGTAGTTTGGCCCGATAGATAAAAAAAGAAAAAGACTTCTTTACACTTAAATTAATATTCGATGTTAGTGCATTTCTCTTTTTCAAAAATGCTTTCCTTCCCATTGCCATCAGAAAAACGGTACCCAGTGGGATGATGTACAAGACCAAATGTATCAAGATCCGAAGAGTTGGAGAACAGTTGTTAGCCGCAAACGAGAAACGATATGGAAAATGAAGATGAGGGTGATGGTGAAACCATGGATGCAGCACTGCGATCAACAGCCAGCTGCCTCAGATGAACTTTGAAACCAGATGGATGCGGCATGACCCCATTCGTGACCCGTCGATGTCATCGTGCATGGAACCAGTTTTGTCGTTTGAACATCAGTGTATAAGCAGTAGGAATGCCAAACAGTTTCCTTAAACAGCCTGTGTGCAATATAGTTGTGATAATTCCGACGTAACTGTTTTTGTCACTGTGCTGGTATCAGAGAATGTTAATCAAAACCTGCGGGGGGCACAATGTGGAGCCTTGTTTTCTATGGTTTTAGAAGTGCACACCGGCACGAAAAAGCTACGGGTTAGCCACAGCTTGCAGCAGAGACTCAGTGGCCTCCAGCAGCGCGCGTTGTTTGGACTGGGGTTTATTTATAGCGGACAGGCGGCACGCGACCCAAGTCTGCAGCGGCGCCGGCACCGAGGGTCTGCGGCGCCTCGCAACCGCTCCAGATTGGCGAGTTCTGTGAGAGCGACTGGCCGAAAACTGCAGCCCGAGGAAGACTCCGTACAACAGACAGCATATTGGCAAGCAGGGAGGAAGGAAGATTAGTTGTTCTCTTTTGAAGCAAATCGGCCTTGCCCTTTAAAAGGATCCGTGCCGGAATTTGCCTGCGGAGATATTGGAAAATCGTGCATTAACAGTAGTCATAAGGGCCGTCGGAAGATTAATAACATGTATACATATTTTTCCAACACACATCGATATCTATGTGACATTTTTACCGGATATATAGAAAAAAAAGTCGATATTTTTTATTATTTTTCGCAGTTTTCGGTAAGTACACACGTCATAAATGTGTTGCATCAGCACGACTCTCAAGTTTGTGTATTGTAGTTAAATTATTAAAGTTTTAGATTTCAGGAGGTGTTATCGCGCTAGTTGTTTATTAACTTTAGTACTTTTCAACAGGTGACTTGCTGTTTTTAACGTAGTTGAGGTTGGGAAACTTTAAGTTACGGTATTTGATAACTCTTGTACTCTCACAGTGTTTAGTTGTTTTATTAGTGACGCTTGAATTTGAACTTGTTTATACAAGCAACAGTGTAAAGTTTCTGTGGTAGTGTTATTTGCTCTTTTCTGATACTATTAGTTGTTGTTACTTGATTTGTAGGGACTGAGGTTTGTTGATTGCTGTAGTTAAGAGGTACTTACTACTTATTTTGTAGAAACTTAACTTCATAACGTAGACGTCTAGTTTTTCTTAACAAATTATTGTAAAATTTTACTATGAGTGAAAAGTGTGGGCTCTGTCGTAGGGTCGTGCGTAGTGGGCTGCAGTGTGGGATTTGTAGTAAGTATTTTCATGGGGGGGAGTGCAGTGGGGAAGACAGTGGGCATTGTGGTGAGGTTCTCTCCTGGAACTGTAGAATTTGCAGAAGGAATAAGTTGATAGAGGAGCAGGAGCGTTTGATCTGCGCCCTTCAGGTGCAGTTGAAAAACGCTGAAGAGGAACTAGGTAGTTTGAGGAGGGGAAGGGGGGCTGGGGAATGGGAACTGGCAGTTGGCAAGAAGGTAGCTAGGAGAAGGTATTCAGATAGCTTTACATTGCAAGTTGCAAATAGGTTTGACCAACTGTCAGAGTTGAGTGGAGATGAACCTCCTGTAGCTGTAGGTGTAGGATGTACGCAGCAGACCTCAGCTTTTGGTAAGCCGAAATCTGTAGAGGTCTCTTAGGAAGAAGAAGGTTCTGCTGCTAGGTAGTTCTCATGGCAGAGGTGTTGGCCAACAGTTGCAGGAAGTACTTGGGAGTGAGTACCAGGTCACCAGCATAGTGATGCCTAGTGCAGGGTTAGATCAGGTCACTTGTAGCATAGAGGACTTATGTAGGAATTTTTCAAAAGAGGATCAGGTAGTTATAGTGGGTGGGGCCGGGAACAGTCTTGATAGGGACGGGGAATATGATATAGGTGGTGATCTGGAAAGGATAGCAACTGAAACTGGTGGCACGAATGTGCATTTCGTGCAGCTGTTTCAGCGTCATGATAGGCCTTGTCTTAATACGGCTGTCAGCCGTCTTAACATGGGGCTTGAGAGGGCGCTGATGACGGAGGGCATGGATCACATTGCAGTGGTGCCAGTTGAAACTATCCAAAGGTCGGATTTTACTAGGCACGGTCTGCACCTCAATAGGTATGGGAAGGGGAGGTTGGCAAAGCTCATAGGTGACAGTGTAGTAGGGGGTGGGGGTTTCACTCATGGAAAAATTCCTGTAGTAGTTGGTGTTAGGGCTGCACCTTTTTTAGACTGAAGACAGCTGATAGATATTCCTGCTTAAAGGAAGTCCCTCTAAGAAATGAACCACCTTTGACAAAGTCTAAGAATATAAGTAATAAGGGAATTACTGTTTTTCATCAAAATATACAGGGTATCAGAGATAAAGTTAATGAAATGCTTATTGATACTGATTCTGACATTATTGGAATTTCAGAGCACTTTTTAAGTGGTGTGACAATTAAGAGACTTCCTTTGCCAGGATACAGGTTAGCTGCCTTCTACTCTAGGAGTTCTTTTCAGTGTGGGGGAGTGGCCATGTATGTAAAAAATGATTTTTCATCGGAGTCAATCGATTTTTCTAAACACTGCACAGAACAGATATTTGAATGTTGTGCAGGAGTTGTTAATGTTAATGGAACTAAACTAGTAATAGTTGTTATTTATAGATCCCCTGACTCAGATTTTAAAATGTTTCTGCCCAAGCTGGAATTGGTTCTGGGTTCACTGTATAGGAAGTATAAAAATTTAATTGTGTGTGGACATTTCAACATTAATTGTGTAGGTGATAGCTCAAGGAAAAGTCAGCTGTTAGATCTATTTAATTCCTATAACATGATGCAAACAGTATTTTTTTCCAACGAGAGTGCAAGGAAATAGCAGTTCTACCATTGACAATATTTTTGTTCATTCTTCATTATTAGAGGGGCACTCTGTCAGCAGAATAGTAAATGGCCTATCAGACCACGATGCCCAACTTTTAATTCTAAAAAGTATTTGTTCTCAAACAAATGTTAAACATAAATATCAACTACTCAGAAAAGTTAATCCAGTTGCAATTGAGACCTTTTTAAGCCTAATTAAGGAACAAGAATGGCAGGATATTTATAGTGCTGATAATGCAGATGATAAATATAATGCTTTTCTGAACACATTTATTATGCTGTTTGAAAGTTGCTTTCCGCTAGAACGCTCAAAACAGGGTACTTTCAGTAACAGACAGCCAGGGTGGATGACAAAGGGGATAAGAGTATCATGTAGAACTAAGCGGGAGTTGTATCAAAATGTTAGAAGCAGTCAGAATGAAGATGCAGTAGCTCATTACAAACAGTACTGTAAGGTTCTGAAAAATGTCATTAAGAATGCAAAAAGTATGTGGTACGCAAAAAGAAAAGCAAACTCTCGGGATAAAATTAAAACTATCTGGTCAGTCGTGAAGGAAGTGTCTGGTCAGGAGCAGCAGGTAGAAGATATAACGTCAGTGCGTAGTAGGAATGTTTCTGTTACTGACAAGTTAGATATATGTGCAATATTCAATAATCACTTTCTGAATATAGTAGAGGAACTAAACAAAACTCTAGTTTCTACAGGTAATCATATAACGTTTTTAGAAAATGCGTTTCCGAGGCTGTTGCCTGAAATGATCCTTCATGATACTTCCATAGGTGAGATTGAGTCAATAATTAAATCACTAAAGACTAAGGACTCTTGTGGATATGATGGGGTATCTAGCAGAATTCTAAAGTACTGTTCTCCATATGTTAGCCCAGTACTAAGCCATATTTGTAATTTTTCCTTTCAGAATGGTCAGTTTCCTAACAGATTAAAGTACTCAGTAGTGAAACCGCTTTATAAAAAAGGAGAAAGGGATAATGAAGACAACTATAGACCTATTTCTATGCCATCGGTTTTTTCCAAAGTTATTGAAAAGGCTGTATATACAAGATTAATTGATCATTTCAGTTCACATAATTTCCTGTCAAACGTACAGTTTGGTTTTAGAAGTGGTTTAACGACCGAAAACGCTATATTTTCGTTTCTCTGCGAGGCACTTGATGGGTTAAATAAGAGGCTACGGACATTAGGCGTCTTCTTTGATTTAACAAAAGCGTTTGATTGTGTTGATCACAAAATATTGTTGCAGAAGTTGGAACATTATGGAATACGGGGAGTAGCCCACAACTGGTTCACCTCTTACTTTAATAATAGACAACAGAAGGCAATTCTTCGCAGTGTAGAAAATGGCTATGACGTGCAATCCCAATGGGGCACAATTAAGTATGGGGTGCCCCAGGGGTCTGTTTTGGGACCATTGCTGTTTCTTATTTATATAAATGATACGCCTTCGAGTATAACAGGTGATTGTAAAATATTTTTGTTTGCTGATGATACCAGCTTGGTAGTGAAGGATGTTGCTCGTAATAGTGACACAGTATCAAATAATGCAGTTCAAGAGATAAGTTCATGGCTAATAGAAAACAAGTTGATGTTAAATCACAGTAAAACTCAGTTTTTACAATTTCTAACACATAAGTTGACGAAATCTGACATTATGATTACACATAATGGGCATGTGATAAGTGAGACTGAACAGTTCAAATTTCTAGGTGTTCATATAGACAGTAAGCTGTCATGGAAAGCCCATGTTCAGGATCTTGTTCCAAAACTAAATTCTGCTATATTTACCATTAGAACAATATCTGAGATAAGTGATTTTTCAACACGAAAAGTAGTCTATTTCGCTTACTTTCACTCACTTATGACGTACGGCATTGTTTTTTGGGGTAACTCGCCTGATGCAAAAAGGATATTTCTGGCTCAAAAACGGGCGGTTCGAGCAATATCTGGTGTAAGTTCGCGAACGTCATGTCGACCCCTTTTCAGTAGTCTGGGAATTTTGACTCTGGCGTCACAATACGTTTTTTCTTTAATGTCGTTTGTTGTTAATAATATCAGCTTATTCCCACGAGTTAGTAGCTTTCACTCGGTGAATACTAGACAGATGTCTAATCTACATTTGCAATACACCACCTTAACACTTGTGCAGAAAGGGGTGCAGTATTCTGCGGCATCCATTTTCAATAAGCTGCCACAAGAACTTAAGAATCTTAGCACTAATCCACATGCTTTCAAATCTAAATTGAAGAGTTACCTCGTGGCTCACTCCTTTTATTCTGTCGAGGAACTCCTAGAAAAGTTAAACAATTAAGCTAATTTATTTTTTCTTTATTGATTCTTTTCACTTTGTCTTAAGATTGTCGTGTGCAAAGGACTACTTAAAATTTTTCTATTACCATTATTGTGTAACAGTTAATGTATTGACTTGTTCCATGACCATGGAGTCTTACTCCTGAAGTGGGTCCTATGGAACAGAAAAAAGAAATAAAAAAATAAATAATAAAAAAAGTTTTATGAACCTTTATACAAAAACTAGCTGCCCACAAATACACGGTGTGACACAACCGCGACTAATCGAATAGTCATTGGCCACTATGTGTGGAACCTGTGCTAGCCTAAGGATAAGACTTGGACCGAAACTCCACAAAGACTTATCCAAACACGAAATAAATTATGGAAAGCGATAACTATGCTTGAAATAGGTATAGCTTATAGGAGTAAAAGAAGTCTGATTACTATGAAACAAAAATTAACTTAGGTAATCGTGCAATTCTATTGTTGTGCTAATTAAAGGTTATTAACAAAATGTTTCATTAATAAAAATTTATACACGGTCGCCAGCCTAATGAGGCATAAGTATACCAAGCAGTGTTAAATTAAGAATGCAGTTAAATTTAGAAGCTTGGTGCAGAATAAATAAAGGGTGGAAGAAACTTTGTCACCAGTTTCATAAGAGATAAAAAAATACCAATCACAAAAATAATAAAGATTTAAATGAAAGTAGTAATTATTTAAATTATTGTAACGGTAAGACTCACCTCATCAGTTCCTTTCTGTTACTATAGCATATAGCGTGGAATGCACTATTGTAATGCAAATGGTACTCAGAAGCAAAGTCACTGAAAGGCTTGTAATTAGTGGTAAAAAAATCTACTGATGTCATGGCGCTGTTGCTAATGTTCTTTGTAAATAAGTAAGAAGTTGGTTTTAATTATGACCTCTATTCAAAAATCTACTAAAAGAACACTAACTAGTATGTATCACTTTGTTGAAAATGATGATTCTGTTACAGTTGACTATTTTTTTAATTAACACTTTGCTGAATAGATTCATCAATTAAATATGCTAGCCTGGAATCTAGAATGGGGTCACTCAAACTGTACTGACAAATTATAGGAACACTATAAATTTTTATTAATACCACAAATATTTTTTGCCTGATCTACTTCACTTATGTGAACTGATTAAAATTAGTTATGTGGCAAAACAGTAACTTATTCCTAAGAATACTATTGTGCAAGAGGAATGAAATTTATAGTTGCAGCACTGTATATTGTACTAAGAAGATTCTCCAAAAAATTTACATTATAAAAATTGATTGTTGCTTTTAGAAAAAAAAATAGGTTGACTCGGTTAATAATTCTTTACAGGAGAGGATCCCTATTAGGTTATGTGACTTGCGATAAATTAGGATTACGTACACACTACTTTTAACGGAAATGTAACCTCTATTGAAAAACATTCAAAACACAAGTTAAATCTCTCAACGACCAGTTTATAAACAGTAACAATAAATATTGTGACATGATATTAATGTGGAGTAGTGGCGAGGTGGCGGCGCAGCGTATACAGCTCAGATTTCATCTTTATGCAGTTTGTGAGCCGACATTGTAAAAGCGGTTTCCAGCAGCTTCTATCTAGCTCCATATGCAGACATTATAAGTGTTACCATTGCATCAGCACGTTCAGCGAGCTCATTGTACGTAGATTGGTCTTCTGCCTCAAGTGAAACAAATATTTGGGCAGAATACAGCAGCACAAGTCTGCCACTACGTCTTGCTACTGTGCCCTCGGGTTCACTACTGCTGTGAGATCCCACCACAGACTGACTGCTGTGAATGCCAGCCTTCGACTGACTACTCTGTCTCCGTTAGCTGCGCGCCAACACCACCTTTTCATTTACAGCGGAATTCCGTTCACATTGGAATCACTACATGTTTTACATATTATGCTGTTCGTGAGATATTTCAAATTTACATAATATTCACATACATAAAATATTCAAAAATAAAATTGACATTACCGAAACAATTAAAATTACAAAAATATAATATGCAAAAATAAACATGATATAGATATTCATAAAACATACAAAGCACATTAAGTACAGACATCACATACCATGCAATAGTGGAAACGATTCTAACATGAATGAAATTTAATATCTTACGTACCATGAAAATGAAATATTATTCTTAAAATAGGTCAAGTTTTGGCGATGGTGTTATAACGGGTATTCATTGGACAAATATATTATACTAGAACTGACATGTGATTACATTTTCATGCAATTTGGGTGCATAGGTCCTGAAAAAATCAGTACCCAGTACAACCACTTCTGGTCGTAGTAACGGCCTTGATACGCCTGGGCATTGTTAAACACAGCTTGGATGGCGTGTAAAGGTACAGATACCTATGCAGCTTCAACACGATAACACGATAACACAGTTCATCAAGAGTAGTGACTGGCGTTTTGTGTTTTGTGTTTTGTGTTTTAGTTATACCTCATATCCAGGAAGAAGGCACGTCATTAACGGGGAGTATAAACCAGCTGAAA
Organism: Locusta migratoria; assembly: GCA_026315105.1. NCBI lineage: Eukaryota > Metazoa > Arthropoda > Insecta > Orthoptera > Acrididae > Locusta > Locusta migratoria. The sequence goes on from CM048747.1 coordinate 61,606,269, forward strand.
TCAGAAATTCGAAATTAACGCGATGCAAAACAAAACGGCGCCTTCATCGGCCCGCCAGTAACGCGCGGCGGGTGTTTGGTCAGCGCCTGTCTGTGTGGCTGGGCGCGCGCCGGCAGACAGCTCGTTAGGGTGTCTGCGTTGCGTTTCGCCCGTGGCGGGACTCCTCAGGCGCGCCTCCGCCGCTGATTAAAGAGACGGCGCTCTGCGGGAGGCATTCGCTTTTAACGACTCTCTGCGGCAGCGGCAGGCGCCTACCGCAGCCACGCACTAATTTGCTGCGCGTAGGGAAGACTTAAGCCGGGACTGGCGGATCGGCACCAGGACAGGATGAATCGCGCACATTTAGGCAGATTCCGCTGCGCGAGGTCGAGCGGAATTACGTCGCGCTGTAAGCACAACGCCGAGGATTTTCGTCCTGTCGGGCGCCAGAGTTAGCAAAGACGGATCACTGTTGCGAGACGTAGGGAACTTTCCCTAGGCACTTTTAAGCATTAAAATCATGTAGGGAATTTTCATCCAAAACTCTAGGTTCTTTGGTAAAATTTTACAATTGCCGACACAGGCCTAGCGGGTAATGTTGGCAACAGAACAGCTGTCAGCACGCGGGAATGAAGCAGACCAATTGTGTCAAAGTTTGAAGTAGCCAATGATATCTTAGACGGCATAGTTGTTTTCTGTTCATAGTAAAAAAATATTAATTTGAAAACTTTGTTTCAGTCACATTAAAATTGGTGCGAATTATGATGATTTCAATGTATATCAGTGGAATGGAGAGCCGGTTTGGAAATGTCAGCACAAGAAAAATACATTGTTTCCATGAACGGACGACGTTTTATTACCTCGACTAGAAATATTTACGTAATGACGATATACTAGTTACTACTTGTAAATGGCCAGATGCTGACAAGGAAACGCTGAAACACTTGCGACAGCGAACGTTAAAATGAAGAATTCGTTGTCAACATAGCATTTCTCCTTGAAAATCGAATTGTTTAGAGTGACGAACTTCCTTTTTTTGTGATGACCGTAAACTAAATAATTACTGCTGTTCCTACTCTATGGTCGATGTATCCGTGTTCGGTCAATAAATCAGTTATCCTCGTGTAACAGTACACTCAAAATTAGCGGTATATTTGGGGAAACTAATTAATGCTGTTCCTCTCCATGTTTGACAGGTTCTTGATGTACCCTTGTCTGATCGATAAATCAGTAATCGTCTTGTAATAGAGCACTTGGAATTTGCGGCATAATCTACACTTGACTCCATCAATCAGTACCGATCAGTCACTGGAAAAACATATCTAGCAAGTGAAGCACGATGCAAATATTTATTTTAAAGTTTTTCAAAATTCTATCACGTCATATTAATCAAGTGGTTAACCTCTGATAGCTGGACTTCTGGATTCAGCCACACCCAGACACAAATCCTGGGTGCGACCCTGATGTAGGGGCATTAATGAGGTGGTAGGGAGTAAGTAGGGAAAACGTAGGTACATTTTTGTGGGACTGTAGGTATTTTCTCTCTCTGCCATCTGGCAACACTAATACGGATTGTCTGTTGCTGCTGCGAGCGTGGATCCATCTTACAAGGAGAACGTCTGACATGTGGGGCATCGCTTTTGATCAAATTTTGCACGGATTTTCTATACTGAATATAGAGACACGTATTCGGCTTTATTGCTAGACAGTAGTTTTTTTTAGAAAAATCAAGGTAAAACCTGATGACGGAAAATGGCGTTTCAAATGCTATACATCGAAAGATCGTCTACAGATGAGAAGTTTTTATATATGAAGTCAAAAGTTAATGACGTTCAACTAATTAACATTTCTATGTTTTCATGCTGTAGCTTGGGTACTAATCAAAAAATGTTCAAATGTTTGTAGAGCTTATGAGACTTAACTTTGGTGTCATCAGTCCCTAAACTTACAAACTACTTATGAACTAGGTAAAGACGGCACAAACGCCGCAGACCGCTCGTCCACTGTGGTCGGCCACTAATCAACATAAGCGACTTTCCGAGCGCCGTAGTGATTAGTACGAGGGGTGTAAGTTAAATAGAAGCAACTGTTTATTTACAACCGATAGAAAAGCGTTACATGTTTGCAACTCTCACTATCCTTCAAAGTAGTTGCCAGCGCTGTGTGGAACCCGTTGCCAGCGATGAGGAAGGCTTAGTATACCATTAGCAGAGCCTGTTCTGTTGATGGTGCGAATAGAGCTTAAACAGTTTCAAATTTCATTGGTAACTGAGGACCAGATGGGAAGCATGTGGGAACAACGTTTTTGGTTCAAGCCTTGTTGTAAGAAAATACCTTTTTTTGTTTCTACACAATTTATTACAAACTAGGAATAATTTCAATTAGTTATACAGTTCAACTCGCCACAGTCAAATAAAGATAACTCAATGGTACTTAAATTTTGTTCTCAGAACGTTTAACATTTGATAAAACAGTGAAAACAAAGAGATGACAATATAACGGTATTTAAGATTTGCCCTCAAAACGTTGAACATTTGATAGTAAAACCATGAACACAATTAAAGATCAAATTCCATTCTCTTCCATTTAAGTGAATCACATATGCAAAGCACAGTTACAATAAGAACTAATCCAGAACGACTTCTTTCCTTGAGACAAATACGTATGTTTGTACGTGGCTAACGACACTGCTTATGTCCAATTCAGCCACTGTAAAATTATCCCCAAAGTGACTCCAAGAACCACGCTGCGGGTTTTCAAGGTACAAGATACAGTAACTAATAGAAAACACAAGAAATAGCTTATATTTGCAATATGTTGTTGCTCATCAATGAGCCAGATCGACCACAAACTCTCCCAGTTCCGTATACCCCGCTCAAACGCGGGAGCGTGGCCCACACGACCACTGGTCTCAGGTGGTGATATCACAACATATGCAAACAAATCAAGAGGCAGGTATTAATAGGCATTCACGAAATGGAGATTCGTGACGAGAACAAGCTTGGCCAGTTACAGATATAGCTTACAAGAACTTTAAAATACATGACAGTTCAGCTAAATGAAGAAATAAAGAACTAGATGCACATTTTAAATCTTAATGATCCTTAAGCTATCAGTCATAAGAATAACACGACACATTACCACTCTGCAATAAGTTTTTTTGTCACATACCAGGCTTAAAGTGCACCATTTTTATTAACACCAGGGTTAGTGTATCAGCGCCGCAGCGGACTGATTTCGCTACTCAAGTACGCAGCTGTGTATTTAGACAAAATGAGGTTCTTAACGACCTGCATAACATTAATAACAGGCTGAGAAGGCAGTGACAAGTAGTATGGGGAGAGTATGCCAGGTTTCTCCTATAAAACAAGTTGGCTCAGGGAAACACACTTTCGCGGCTATGATCGCGTTGATTAAGGCTAACCTCAACAAGCACTGAGTGTTAAAAGCAAACTGTAACCTATCGGTATCATCTGTTACCGTACCTCAAAATGTCCTCACACTAGTTATTGGTCACGCGATTTAGTGCATCACGAATCGATGAACAGTGGCCTTTGACACTCAATTACTACTCGTAGACAACAAAGGCAGATTATAATCGATGAGCCGGCCGCGGTGGCCGAGGAGACTGAGGTGCTTCAGTCACGGTCTGCATGGCCACTACGGTCGGGGGTTCGAATCCCCCCTCGGGCATGGAATTTGTGCCGTCCTTAGTTGTAGGTAGTTCATAAGTAGTTTGTAAGTTTAGGGACTGATGACCCCGTAGTTAAGTCGCTTAAGCTTAACAAACATTTGAACATTTGAATAATCGATGAAAGAATGACAGAAAAATTAGACAAAATTTAAAACTCTATATATTTACAAAAATGACGTGTCAAAGTGTTAGAAATAGAAAAATCGAATTAAATATAATAACTGATTAAAATAATTCGGTCATTTTGATCGTATCTAGGAAAAAATGTGGCGATGAGATTCCAAGCCACAAATATCAGCACACAATCAACATGCTTACCTCTGTGTTCAAGTGAAAAAGAAGCCGTGTTTTTCTTTTTTTTTGTAATTATTTTGTTTGTAATGACTTCGTCAGCATATTAGTTGGGTCAGTCGGCGCCTGGGCAGCTTCTTCGGTCAGGAAACACGGTCGTAGTCGCCACTGGCGTTCTGTAAGGCGTCCGCGCGTAGTCGGCCTTAGCGAGCAATCGATGCAGCCGCTACAGTCGACGAATGCGGCGTCGATAACTCACACGCAACTTCTCGCTGGCACCCTTAACGGGAGCCCAAGGTGCCTATGCTGCACATGTTCAAATCACTGAGTTTGAGGAACATTTATGGTAAATCTACGAAACAGAACAGTTTGAAAATTTTTCAACATATTGAGAGGTTTGAATTTGCTGTTAAGACGGAAGGATATTGGAGTATCATTTCTAGTTTCCTTTCAATATTTATTGTGATTAATGACAAAACTTTTGTACAAAAAAATGCTTTATTTAATCAAATTGAATTGAAACTACTGAACATATTGCCAAATGACTGTCTTACAATTTAAATTTAATCACTGGGAGTGCTGTATAAAAATTTTATCTTCCTAGCTTGAGTCGATTTTGAGAAAATGTTCCTTACATTCCCAAAATTCTAATTTACGGGAAATGGCTGTCAAAGGTTTCCAATACATTCTTACGCTATAGGATGAATTATCAGGGTCTTATTCTTCAGCCTTGAAAAGCTTCCTTTTTGGTCTCTCTTTCTCGCCTGTTTTTCCATCATATTTCATATCCCTCTCTCATCTTTCTACTCCTCTTGTCCTCTCTCCTATTTCTTAGTGCTCTTACAGTGTTCACCTCAGCTGTAAATCACACTGTTTCCTTGGTTCTAGGTTGCTATTGCAACATAAATGCTGAAAACACCATTTACGAATCACTGTCCAAATTAAATCGCTCTTATTAGGTAGAATGTCATTTTGACCGAAGATGCTTAATTTATTAGCTCAAAACGACCGGTTTCGGTTAATACACCATTATCAAGCGCCAGAAGACCTTAGCCAGTTTGTAACGATCAATCACTGGAAAAACATATAAAGCAAATGAAGTTTTTCAATATTGTAACATGTCATGGTAATCAACTGGCTAAGCTCTGCTGGCGCTTGATAATTCTGTATTAACCAAAACCGGTAGCTTTGGGCTAATAAACTAAGCAGCTGTGGTCATCATGACATTCTACAAATATTTAAAACCCGTTAACCCCCAACTTTTCACTTTCCTAGGCTCTTATTAGGATTCAGCGGTTTTCCATGGAGACATTTGTGTAACAGTTGTGGCTATGCTGTCATGAAAAATTGGTTCCAATTGGTTTATCTCAGTTGATGGGAAACCATGATTCTGATCATAGTCCTTTTTGGCATCTTTTGGGCACAGGATCAGTTGAGGGAATTCACTGGAAGAGGCAGTTTGAAGGAATAATGCCCACACCGCTTTTCGCATGTCACTAGCATTGCTTGTTTTTGCCTTGTTGCATGGTCATAGTATCTCTGTAGATGTTCAGTCAACTCATCAGTAGGCCTGCCTCTCCCTCCTATTGACATTTCATCACTGATCGTATGCAAGAAACATAATATTTCTAGCCAAAGGCGGAAAACTGAAGTAATTCGACACAAACAACAAGAAAGTGACTATGTTCGGCGTTCTTAGCGCTTCATTTGTCACAGAAAGCATTGTCGCCAAACCTTGCACACTTGCTGTGTGGGCTACGTAAGAAAATATTATACTTCAGGACGGGAAAATGCAAAGTAGTTCCCCAAGAAGTCATGAGGTGGTGTTAGATGCATTCAGCGACTTCGCTTATTTCCTCTGCAGGTTTTGAGAAAATGGTAATAACTCATAGGGCGAGTACAACAATAATTCAAAGTTTGCATTAAAGATGAATGCGCCAAATGATTTTTGATAGCAAAAAAAGAAAAAAAAATCGAATTTTTATTTTGACCACCCCCGACTCCCCTTAATGGCATCCAAAAACTGTGTGGGACAAGGTGGACGCGGACAGGATCGACTGCCGAATGCTCGTAGCAGCGACATCTTCGTCTGTTCATCGGCGTCTATACGGTTCATGACTTCCTGAAAATGGCAAAATATTTTACATACCACCGATCTCAATCATTTCCCTAAATTAATCTCAGTGAAAGACCAAATATTAAATTACTTTCAAAATAATGAACTATTCGGAGGCACAGCACAGCATTCGTAAATGCAAATGTACAACAATGGTAGCAATGGATATGGTTACCAGGATTAACTACAACTATGAAGAAAAACAGTATGTGGCACTGGCACAAAACACCTCAGCAAGGTGTTCAGTACACATAAATAAGCTCAGTAAATATGCATCTGGGGCACTATTCTGTCAACCCATAGATCCTCTTTAGAAAACAGAAGGCAGATTGTATTAGTTCAGGGATCACTATCAGTGGGAATATAGTGTGCCACAAGGTTAGGTATGGGCCCAGTATATTCTTTGGTTATTTAAATGATATAAGCACACTCCGACCTGCAATTCGCAGATGGTACAACCCTGTTCTCCAAAGGTATCGATGCAACCAAAGCTCAAGCTATTTACGCCACAAGGGAATGATTCGCTGTAAACAAAATGAAAATCACTTAAGAAAAAAAAAAACACTATAATTGTTATGCAGTCGCAGTGACAAAGAAGACATAAATAGCAAATAAATTTGGCAAGAAAAAACAGTACACTTTGTGACAAAGGCATGTAAGTCCTAAGCGGAACTGATCCATGTGGAAAACGATCGATTCATGCGAATGGTTTTATTCACTGTTTCATGGTCATATGAACTATGAGTTGCTACTATGGGATCACTGTATAATAGGGCTGGCCCACTTCATATACCCAAGATATTCTCTTTACTGCTGAAAACCCGTGCTATCTATCACTTACTACTTGAAGTTTTAAATGAAACATTAATTTCAGTACACTGGTATATAGTATTTTTTTTATTTTGTTAAGAGAGAAAACATTAAATCGAAAATTGTGTAGTAATTATATTTTACTAAGAGAAAAAAATATTAAATGGAAAATTACTATTTTTTGAAATTTTAAATGAAACAATATAGTTTAGTGCAGAGGTATATAATATTTTTATTTTGTCGAAATAGAAAACATTAAATTGAAAATTGTTCCTACTAAGTACTCATTCATATTGGTGGCAGCATTGTGTCTGAGCATCTTCCGCTAGATTTACGTCAGGTATGCAGGTGCTAATTTCCAACCTTATTAAAGCCATTGTCTGCCAAGCAAGAAGAATGTTTACTTTTGTTTCAAGTGGGAAAATGGTGATTAATACATTTCTTCAGATTATTATATTTCTTGTTGGAGACCAATGCTCAGAAATTTATACCAAAATATGACCTTGCTTTTAGAAAATATTGCAGTGCAATCAATTTGCACTATCCTGTTGTCCATTTTAAATGTATCTCACTACGATAAAATGAATTATTAAACGTATAACTGCAATAGAAGACATTTCTGATACTGTTTAATTCTTGCGTAGTTGTTCGAGATTTAATCTGTCCAATTTAGATCCGCTAAAATTGCTAACTCGGTTTTCTGGTATGAGTAACGCAGTTGCTGATGGTCGTCACTTCGCTCTTCAATAGAGGTCGAAATATTTGAAAAAAGCCTTGCTTCGAATCAGCTACCTCACGTCAGTGTGCAATGCTAAATCCGGCTTCTTCTCATCTTATTGCTGCTTAAACAGCTGCCTTTGGAGAGAATTGACAATCTGTAAAAAATATCTATTACATGCTTTGTGTTTAGTCTTCTACTAGCCAGTACTTGGTGAATTATGGAATGGTAGCTAATGAAGTCTGGAAAGTCTTAGTGTTTCTGATAAAAACCATTATGAATACCTGTCATTGTAGAAGCCCCGTCAGTGATCACTAATACAAGTATGTACAAAGGCAACTTTGCTAACATATACTATGAATACCATGAATATATGAAGGCTCCAGGTTTTCCTTTCAAGGAAATTACACTTAGCAGTTATTCTTTCCTCGATAAATCTTCAAACATCCGAATAAAAATGCGAAATTGTGCAGTATCACTATTATCCTCAAATTTAGAGAAAAACCAAACCAGAATACAATATGTGATTGCAGTTGTTAGTTAATTTTCTCACTCATCATTTCCATACGGTGACTCACAGTATTTGGAGACAACTGTGAACCATGAATAGCGTGTTTTTTAAATTTCATTTCTACTTTTGAAATTAACGATCAGAGAATCTGACACTTCTTAGAACATTTCCTTGATGTATTGTCCATCAGAAAATATTTACATTTTAGTGCAATTCTGTAACTTAGTTGGAAAAGAAGCTTTAATTGCAGCCTTATGTTGCACAGTAGGACAAGAAAACATGCTTTCTTGGACTATTTTTGCGATTTCAATGCTTGCAATTTGCTCTCCCTAATTTCGCTCTAGGTGGGAACTCTGTCTGGTATTTACCATGAATTGCGTTAAAATGTGACTATAAGTTTCTTTTTTTCGGTTTTGCCATAGATGTCTTGCATATTAATCCGCAACATTTTTCTATCACCACAGTTAAGAATTAGCCCAGTTCCCATACTAGAAAAAGTGATAAGTTTTTGATTTCTTTGGAGCACAATTTTCGAGGATCTACAAAAATAAAATTAAACTGTCAGAAACATAAATCGTTTAATGTTAAAAGTAGAGATATACTACCAATAAATGAACATTACATTTATTTCTGTTAGCAAAAAGGAACATTACTTATAAGTTTTTATCCACTTACACTTTTGGTGACATGGATTGATTTCAGACAGTAAGGTTTATCTTTCTCTGCCATGTTGCGTAGCAACGCTGTCAGCACGGGATGCTTAATTTAAGAGCGCGAGTGTATTTCCCGCGCTCCGCGACTTGTTTGTTAGTCGACTGTTTACTTACGAAATTACCTGACGAACAGTCTGACTGTTGAATGTTCACGCAGTATTACCAAGCGGAAACCCTATTTTGGAGGCCTGTGGACAAGTATTGAATTACTCGTCCTCAAAGAGGAGAACGCGGACTCCCTAGTTCTGGATCGGCAGAAGTCGATACTGTCTCGAACGCTGCGACGAATCGGGAAATCCCGAGTATGTTACAAAGTGAATATCGTTTGCCCCACCCTACTGGGCAGTTCATACATTGTGAGATTCATCCGCTCCACGGTAAGAACTCCTCCCCCTTCCATTCGCTCTACCTCAGGCAGTCTCTTATGACATTGTGACAATTGCTGTTCACGTTTATCAAGATATTCGTGTTAAGTTATAATATAGCGGAGTTTTTTTACAAAATGGGATGATTTCATTGTACATATACCCCACTACTTCTTTGAGGTGAAAATAATTTCAAAACCGCCTGAAATAACCCCGTTTGATCCGGTAGGCCACCGAACGAAGTAATAATAATAATGAAGATATAGAAAGGGGCTCTAAAAAGGGAATGAACTTCGTGACCATATTGTAGGAAGGGAAGAGGAAGTAGATCAAAGCTTTCCAAACTGGGTGTCGCGACACTTGGGTGTCGCGTAGTAGTATCAAGGGTGTTGCGTGACTAACAAATTTAGACTCTAAACAAAAAAAAAAGCTTGTCATAAAATAACACAAAATATCCTTCTCTTCATACTACCCTGAAGACTCGCCTGCAGCTAATCATCCTTCTCTTCATTCAGTGAACCACAGATCACGTATTAGAGGAATGATCGGTGCACATTAGTTGCGTGCTCAGCCGCTAGGCGGCAGCTCTGCTTCAGCAGCAGTAGACACTCAGGGTTCGTTCAAGCAGCTGCCAATTCCCAGATTCCAGTAAATTGCGCATGCGCAGAGCTGCTGCTAATACTCGAAAACTTCTCTTATTATGCGCAGTTTGCTGGAACTGGCAGCTGCTTGAACGAACCTTCACTGTAGTCTGCTTTCCTTCTCAAAAAGCGGCTCCTGGGCGTTTTTTAATGGATTTATGAAAGCCACGTCACCCTCGGTAGCGTTTCTTACAAGTAAATATCAATCAATGACACAATGGATGTAAAAGCAGTCACAGATTGTAAAAGCAGTCACAATTGTCCACTGACTAAAGCTATTCAGTAGCAATGTTTAGTATGGAGTATGGCCGGATAATTAAAAGAGAGTAGTATTTTTAATGCAGTGATCGTTGGTTCGAACCCTGGTATGCGTTAATATCTTTTTTCTCTCTGTTTCCTGTATGTAACAGACTCTGGGACCTGAAATGACATTCATATTCTTACTTGTCACAAATATTTACCCATTTTTTTCGAATATGTCGGGACTTCCGAGGTCGTGGTGAAGCAAGAACCTAACAATAGAACTTGAATAATAATTCATCACTTGTCATAAATATATTCTGTTTATTTCTGATAATAATGTGATAACATTGAAGTGGAAGGCAACAGCCACTGTGCTGTCTAAATCAGAAATCAGAGCAGCTAATTTCCAAATGCCGTTTTCAATCGATGCAGCAAAACCGTATCTGGCCCTGATATGTACACACGACAGCGATAAACGGTTTCCGAAATTCAGTTTTCGTGTTTCGGAGGTTGGGTGGCATGTAGAAGAAGCAAGTATTACTGTGTGAGTTAGGCATTGTTATCTGCGGTGTTACTCTGTTGTACATCTCCCTAGTTCCTAATGTTTCCTTATCTTTCGATGAGTGTACGTAATTGCTGCAGTCAGGATCAACAATGTTTGAGTCCACTACACTCAGGAAGCGGCTACACGGGTAGCGGGGGCTGTGTGGCGTGGACTGGGCGGTTTTTTAGGTTAGATGGCCTCGGGAATACACAAAATGGGTTTCAGTCTCAAAGGGGGCAGGTCAGACACGGGAAGAAAGTAGACATAAAAACCATTGGTGTAACAGTTGTAAATTGTCGTAGCTGTGTTGGGAAAATTCCAGAGCTCCAAGCGCTGATAGAAAGTACTGAGGCACAAATCGTTATAGGTTCTGAAAGCTGGCTGACGCCTGAGATAAATTCGGCCGAAATTTTTTCAAAGGGCCAAATGGTCTTCAGAAAGGATAGAATAAATAAAACAGGGGGTGGCGTGTTTATTGCTGTTACAAACGGTTTATCCTGCAACGAAATTGAGGCAGATACTTCCTGTGAATTGGTCTGGGTAGAGGTTATACCTGACCACCGAAATAAATTAATAATTGGATCTTTTTATCGGCCCCCTGACTCAGACGATGCGGTTGCAGAAATGTTCAAAGGAAGCTTGAATCATATTTCAAATAGGTATCCGAAGCATACTGTTATAATCGGTGGCGACTTTAATTTACCCTCGATATGTTGGCATAATTACGTATTCAAAACCGGGGGCAAATATAAAACATCGTCCGAACTAGTTCTGAATGCTTTTTCTGAGAACTACTTCGAACAGTTAGTTCATGAACCCACTAGAATAGTACGTGGTTGCGAAAATACTCTTGATCTCCTAGCAACAAATAATCCCGAGATAGTAAAGAGCATCAAAACAGATACAGGGATTAGCGAACATCGAGTTGTAGTAGCGAGACTGAATATCGAAATTCCCAAATGCACCAAAAATAAACGAAAAATATATCTATTCAATAAAGCAGATAAAAATTCGCTTCACGCTTTCCTGAGTGATAGTCTCCAGTCCTTCAAAACTAAAAATGCGAGTGTAGATCAGTTGTGGCTTACATTCAAAGACATAATATCAGTAGCAATCGAGAGATTTATACCAAATAATTAATAAAAGAGGGGGCTGACCCCCGTGGTACACAAAACAGGTCAGATCACTGTTGCAGAAACAAAGAAAAACGCATGCTAAATTTAAAAAGACACAGAATCCCCAAGACTGGCAATCTTTTACTGAAACTCGCAACCTAGCGCGGACTTCAATGCGAGAATCTTATAGTTGTTTCCACAACTAAATCCTGTCTCGTAATCTTGCAGAAAATCCAAAGAAATTCTGGTCATATGTGAAGTACACTAGCGGCAAAACACAAACAATACCTTCACTACGCCATAGCAATGGTAATACTACCGACGACAGTACTGCTAAGGCAGAATTACTAAACACAGCTTTCCGAAATTCTTTCACCAAAGAAGACGAAGTGAACACTCCAGTATTCAATCCAAGAACAGCTGCCAGCATGCGAAACTTAGAAGTAGATGTTCCTGGAGTAGTAAAACAACTTACGTCACTAAACAAAAATAAATCTTCCGGGCCAGATTGTATACCAACTAGATTCCTCTCAGAGTGTGCTGATGAAATAGCTCCGTACTTAGCTATAATTTACAACCGATCACTCATCGAAAGATCCGTACCCAAAGACTGGAAAGTTGCCCAAATTACTCCAATATTCAAGAAAGGCAATAGGAGTGATCCCCAAAATTACAGGCCTATCTCATTGACGTCGATTTGCAGTAGGATTTTGGAACATATACTTTGTTCGAATATTATGTACTACCTCGAAGAGAACGACCTATTAACCAATAGTCAGCACGGATTCAGAAAGTATCACTCTTGCGAAACACAGCTTGCCCTTTATTCACATGAAGTGTTAAGTGCCATCGACAAGGGATCTCAAATCGATTCCATATTTCTGGATTTCCGGAAGGCTTTTGATACTGTACCCCACAAGCGGCTTCTAATGAAATTGCGTGCTTATGGAATATCTCCCCAATTGTGCGATTGGATTCACGATTTCCTATCAGAAAGGACACAGTTCGTTGTAATTGACGGTAAGTCATCGAGTAAAACAGAAGTGATATCTGGCGTTCCACAGGGAAGCGTTATAGGTCCCCTACTCTTCCTCGTGTTTATAAACGATTTAGGAGATAATCTGAATAGCTCCCTTAGACTGTTCGCGGATGATGCTGTCGTTTATCGGTTAGTGAAGTCAACAGAGGATCAAAAGCAACTGCAAAGCGATTTAGACAAAATTTCTACTTGGTGCGAAAATTGGCAATTGACACTAAATAAAGAAAAGTGTGAAGTAATACACATGACCACTAAAAGAAATCCGCTGAACTTCAATTACGCGATAAATCAGTCAAACCTTGAGGTCGTAAATTCTACCAAATACCTAGGAGTTACAATTACGAACAACTTTGACTGGAGAGAACACATAGAAAATATTGTGGGGAAGGCGAACCAAAGGTTACGTTTCATTGGCAGAACGCTTAGACGATGCACCAGCTCCACCAAAGAGACTGCCTACATCACACTTGTGCGTCCTCTCTTGGAGTACTGTTGCCCCTTGTGGGACCCTCACCAGGTGGGACTGACGGAAGATATTGAGAAGGTTCAGAGAAGGGCAGCTCGTTTTGTTTTATCACGTTACGGGGGGGAAAGCGTCACGGAAATGTTGCACGAATTGGGGTGGAAATCATTAAAAGAAAGACGTTATTCATTGCGGCGTGATCTGTTTGCGAAGTTTCAATCACCGACTTTTAGTTCTGAATGTGAAAATATTTTGCTAGCACCCACCTACTTAGGGAGACATGACCATCCCAATAAAATAAGAGAAATCAGATCGAAAACGGAACGATTTAGGTGTTCTTTCTTCCCGCGCGCTATTAGAGAATGGAACGGTAGAGAAAAGTTATGAAGGTGGTTAATGAACCCTCTGCCAGGCACTTAAATGTGATTTGCAGAGTATCGATGTAGATGTAGATGTAGAACATTAAACATGTCAATGCGTACGAGGATTTCAGTGTCGTTTGCAAACTACATTTAAGCGATACTTTATTTCCGCCCCCCCCCTCCCCGCTGGAACCATCTAAATTCTACCATATGTATTTATATCAGTGAAAGGGTGGCGCGCAAATTTTGTAAGCTATAAAAGGATGTCGCCATGAGGCAAAGTTTGGAAAGCATTGAAGTAGATGAAGATGAAATAGGAGACACTATAGTGAAAGATTAATTCGACAAAGCACTGAAAACCGTAAGTCGAAACAAGGCCCCTAGAAGACATTCCTTCAGAGCTATTGAAGTCTTTGGTAGAACCAACCATGACAAAAGAGGAAGATGTACGAGACAGGCTAATTACCCTCCGACTTCAAGAAAACTCCATTCCAAAGAAAGCAGGCGCAGACTGGTGTGAAAATTACAGAAGCATCACTTCAATAAGTCATGGATGCCAAATTTTCACATGATTTATTTACAGAAGGGCTGAAAGGCTGATAGATGGTGACGTCGGGGAAGATCAGTTCGGATTTAGGAGAAATGTAGGAACATCTGAGGCAATGCTCAACTTACGATGATCTTAGATTAAAGAAAGGCAAACCTACATTCAGATTTGGGGAATGCTTGTGGCAGTGTTGTTTGGAATACACTCTTTTAAATTCCGAAGTCAGAATGGGTAAAAATATAGGAACGGAAGATTAATTACAACTTTTACATTAAACAAGCAACTGTTATTACAGTTGAAGAGCATGAAAGGAAGACAGTGGTTGGGAAGAGAGTAATACAGGGTTGTAGCCTTTCTCCTAGTAATTAGAGTTCAGGGTGAAGAAATAAAAACATTGTGTTTTGCTGATGGCACTGTAATTCTGTCAAAGATTTCCAAGGGCCTGGAAGAGCATTTGAATGGAATGGACAGTGTGTTGAAAGGAGCGTATAAGATGAACATTAACGAGAGCAAAGCTTGGGTAATACAATGGAGTCTAAGAAAATCAAGCGGGGCTGAAGGAATCGGATTAGGTAACGAAACAATAAAGGTGGTACATGAGTTTTGTTACTTGGGCAATAAAATATACTGGTCGCAGTACATAAGATATAAAATGCAGAATGCCAATGGAAAGAAAAGCGTTTTTGAAAAAGGGAAATTTGCTAACAACTAATATTAATTTAAGTCTAAGGAAGTCTTTTCTGAAGGAATTTGTGTGTTGCCTTGTACGGGAGTGAAACTTGGACGATAAATAATTTTGACAGGAAGATGATAGAGGCTTTTGAAATCTGGTGCCACAGAAGAGTGCTGAACATAAGTTGGGTAGATCACGTAACTAATAAATATGTACTGAACAGAATTGGAGAGAAAAGGAATTTTTGGCATACCTTGACTAAAAGAAGGCATATATTGCTAGGACACATCAAGGAATCTTGTGTGTGTGTGTGTTGTCCTTAGTATAGGTATAAGATAGTTTACAGTATGCGCAATAAGTGAATCATAGACATGACAACATGTCGATTCTCAATGACACGGGAGAGTATTGAGCAGTTGTTATTAAAATCTTCGATCACGTAAACATTCAAATTCAGTCCTTGGAATTAGTAAAATTTTGAGGAAAGGTGACTTACTATTTTCCGGAAAAATCAATTATTTAGTGTAAGTCAATTCTTTGACAGCTAAACTGCAAACTGGACTGCATGAACAGAGCAGCACTAAGTGAATTAAGTGAATATTTACTTGCTGCAAAATGCTCTTTATGTGTCATCATGCACTGTCCGATAAGTATAATTATTTTCTTAATTACCCATGACTGGTGAATGATGTAGCTATAGTAATAAATGACAAAGTGGTTGTTATTGCTTATAGAACTCGGAGAACTATGTCAGGGACTTCGAAATTACCCAATCGTCATTTCTGAATCGGTGGGCGGAAACTTGCTTCTGCTTGCCGATAACATAAAATATCAACTACTTTACCCTACTCTTTCGTCAACATGATTAAAAATACGGTTTCCTGTTATTATTCACAGCTACTAGGTCAATGCTAGGTACCTTAGACGTGTGTGGCGGGGTGGGGGTTATTTCTTGTAGTATTACATTTTCCCTTTTCCTTTCGAGAGTGGTAATTGGCAACCAAGTTTCTAATAATATATTCCTGTAGGCCTTCCTCTGTGCTTTTCTCAATGTAGCCATTTTGCAAAACGTACATCGGTCGACACAGTAAGTCGTCCGACTCTTCGGGGGAAGTACACTCTCGGAAACCCAAAAGTGGTTTTCCGTTTTGCACTAGGCATCTCGTAGCATCTGCCACGAGAGTTTGTTCAACATCGGCAAACGCTGCGGCCCTGGGGAAACGTTGCCTTGACGAAATTTACACTATTTTAAGATGTTCTCCAGCTCTTCTGTTAATCCAGTTGGGTAAATATTAGAATGAAAAAAGCTCCTATTACAGCACAAAAAGGCGAATATTTACTGGACATAGTCTGTGAAAGAGGTGAACTAGTTCTCTCTTATCTGGGAGCTACGCAAATGTTTAAAAACAATATTATAATAATCTGGTGGTGAAGGAGGGATATCTGTAACAGCAAGGATCTTTGAATAGGGATGCGGGCATGCTAACGTTTATTAAGACTAGACCTCACACTGCACTGCATCACAAGGGCCATGCCGATGAAATTATGCCTAGTGTATTGTTGTGCGGCATGACATCATACATCTTACTTTTGGTCAATACATAATATTCCATAGGCTGATGTCATGTTGAAACTTATGATGCTGGTGATTCTCTACATGACGAAATTAACACTTGGCGTAAACTAACACTTTGACACCTTATGGATAGTGTGAGCAATAATTCTGCACTTATAATTGCACAGGCCTATCTGATTCACATTCTTGGTGATCAATACTATGTACTGTGACAGCCCTGTTTAGAAACCTTGTAAGAAGTTATAGACAGAGAATCTGCCTGTCTTATCGTCGTTATCTTGTGGCATGAACATTTGTGACTTACCTTTTGTAGATCGCCAAAAATACTGAAATGTATTCTTTCTAAAAACTCCTTGTGTGTAATTTATTTTCAAATATCACAGTTTCAGTTGGTTTACGTTTTAGGAGGCGATCCACTTATAATATTGTAAAACGATATAAAAAAGCCAAGATCGCTGTTCATCAATTTTTATTTACGACGACCGGTTTCGCTGAACTATGTCAGCATCATCTGGTCAAATAAAATATTTTACAAGGCCATAATCTTGTAATGTCAACCAGTTGTTATATAACAATTTACAGTGCATAGGTGCACTATGTCATTATAATAAAACATAATTATCATAGTTTGCTATTGTCACTCACTGTGATAATTATGTTTTATTATAATGACATAGTGCACCTATGCACTGTAAATTGTTATATAACAACTGGTTGACATTACAAGATTATGGCCTTGTAAAATATTTTATTTGACCGGATGATGCTGACATAGTTCAGCGAAACCGGTCGTCGTAAAGAAAAATTGATGAACAGCAATCTTGGCTTTTTTATATCTTTTTACAATATCACAGTTTCAATCATTGTCAGGCAGTGTATTATTACGTGGTAATGACTTAAGTAAACAATCATAATAAAAAATGTCTTATTTCTGAACTGTAGAAAAATAGTAAAGTTTAATATTCCTAATGGCGCGCCTTCTAAACTTAAAGCTGACGCCTTTACCCTCCTCCTCATGGTCAATGACACAGCGACCACGTGAAATAAGTCTCTTGCTTACAGCCTGTCTGCTTTAATGGCAGCCAGCAGAAGCTATTCTTTTAAACGTACCGTTAATGCTTATAGCTACAGGGCTTACATATGTGATTTTCTGTTTCAATGCAAATACATATTGAATTATCTCTTGTCACGATTTCTTTTAGTTCACTTTAGAACGTTAATTCAATAAATCTGTTTGACAAAAATATTCTGACCTGAACTATTGGCTATAGCAATCTAAACTCAGCACTGTTGTGCTAATAATTTGGCCGATTTTAACCTAGCCTGTTCATAAGTGTTTAACATTCACAGCACTTGTGTTTCTGCACAGTGGAACGCAACATTAACTTTCTGCTGAATATCTTACCACTGTCATCAAATTTAACAATACGCATATACGCGTCACGCAATTCAATTAAGAAAATCTGATAAAAAGGGATTTCAATTATTCTTAAGTAAATCTCGAGATGGACTACTTCAAAAGACCTAACAATTGTCATATAATATTGTGGATAACAATTAGTGCCCCGCGGGAGTATCCGAGCAGTCTGGAGCGCCATGAAACGGATCGCGCGGCCTTCCGCGTCGGAGGTTCGAATCCTCCCTCGGGCATGAATGTGTGTGTTGTCCTTAGGTTAGTTTCACTTAGTTTAAGTTAAGTCTAGGGACTGATGACCAATGTAGTTTGGCCCCATAGAATTACAAACATTTTTGATAACAGAAGTGACACAATCCTTATTAAATGACGTCACTTGACAAACTACAGAGGGATAGGAACTAACTACTGAAGAAGATATGTTAGTAACAATAAACAAGAAGCAACAATGGAACTACAATTATAAGTTATACAATACCAAATGTAAGGATAATAACCAACACTGGGGTCTGAAAACAAAAGATGTAGCACATTAAAGGATTGAAGAAGCGATTACTTACTGAGAGTAAACAGACAAAAGTAGAGAAGCAAGAACATGTAACGTGATTTCTCACCTGTGGAGTTCTAAGGAGGTGTCAGAAAAAAGAAAAAGAAAAGAAAAGAAAGAAAGAGAGAGAGAGAGAGAGAGAGAGAGAGAGAGAGAGAGAGAGAGAGAGAGAGACAGATGGGAATAGTGAAGTATATACCGCAGACAGATGTAAAGGAGACAATAATTGGGACAGGTGTAGGATATTGTGTGTGTGTGTGTGTGTGTGTGTGTGTGTAGTATAGGAGTTATCGTACGTTGGGGCTTGGACAACTTTGGAACCGGGAAAGGACAACTACAATTATGTTCATAATAGCTCCTCGTGGCGAGCGGAGCATCCAGGTGTCCCATGTTGTAAAGCCGATGAAATGAAAAAAGCTGTATTCCGTGCCGCAGGGTGGTGTACCTTGGTTTTAGCAAAACTTTTGCGGTGGCCATTCATTCTGATTGACAACTGGTTGGTGGTCATACCAATACAAGAATGCTGTGGAGTGATTGCAGCAGAGATGGATGAGTTCAAGAGAAAAATAATCTGGAAACTTTACAGCAGATTTAGTTGTTTGGTAGGGATGCAAATTTCCCAATTGTTGTCCAACATATACACTTATGGTACAATAAATGAACATAGAAGTACATAAGTTAAAGGAATTAAACATGGAGATTTTAAAATGAATTTGAAGATGATAAAATAGGTGATCTGATTATGAAAATAGTCTTCGAAATGAGACTGAAACCATGTACAAGGTATTTTCAGAAAGATACAAAGTGAAAGTACTGAAGGAAAAACCGAAATACTTGTATATACAAAGGTTGCAGCAAGTTTAGATCTGGAAGGTAAAAGTAAGGATTGTTGTTGTTGTTGTGGTCTTCAGTCCAGAGACTGGTTTGATGCAGCTCTCCACAATACCCTATCCTGAGCAAGCTTTTTCATCTCCACATAAGCACGGCAACCTACATCTGTCTGAATCTCTTGGTCTTCCTCTGCGATTTTTACCCTACACACTTCCCTCCAACGCTAAATTCACAATTCCTTGATGTCTAAAAATGTGTCCTACCAATCTATCCCTTCTTTTAGTCAAGGTTTGCCAGATATTTCTTTTCTCCCCAATTCTGTTCAGTACCTCCTCATTAGTTACGCGATCCACCCACCTAATCTTCAGCATTCTTCTGTAGCACCACGTTTCAAAAGTCTCAATTCTCTTCCTGTCCGCACTGTTTATCGTACATGTTTCACTCCCATACAAGGCAACACTCCATACAAATGCCTTCAGAAAGGACTTCCTTAGGCTTAAATCAATATTCGTTGTTGACAAATTTCTATTTTTCAAGAATGCTTTTCTACCCATTGCCATTCTGCATTTTATATCCTCTGTACTGCGACCATCATTTGTTATTTTACTGCCCAAGTAACAAAACGCATTGCTTCGTTTCCCAACCTAATTCCTTCTGCATCACCTGATTTTCTTACACTGCACTCCATTAACCTAGTTTTGCTCTTGTTAATGTTCATCTTATATGCACCTTTCAGCACACTGTCCATTCCGTTCAATTGCTCTTCCAGGTCCTTTGCTGTATCTGACAGATATAGGATATGTAAGTAATTAGATAGTGGAAATGAATTGTACGATTTCAAAAATTAAGCAATATTCAACAACAACAAGGTACTAACATCGAATATTAGAACGCCAGGAAACTCTTGTTTGGAGCGTTGAATATTTCGGCACAAAGACATGGTTATCAGGCGAGTCCGAAAGAGAATGATTGCATGCTTTTAAGGCTGTGTTGAAGAGCAATTCTGAAGAGTGCTTCGGTAGGCCGCTTAAGAAGTCTTTAACAACATAGGAAAGAAAAAAGTCGTTGTGAAAGAATGGAGGGACATATGGGTTGGGCACCTAAAGAGACCCCGTTCATTCCGAAATTAACAAAAGGGAAAACTTTCGTCAAGGAAGTCTCGAGAAGGACCAACACTTGAGTACAACAAAAACGTAAAACCAAGACTGAAACTGGTAATATATTTGTAACTCAAGAGACTTTCATAATACTGGGGGCAATGAAGATTCAGAGCTGTTGTCTACTAGCCTATGGTTTGAGAGGAAAAGAAGGCGGAGGTTTAATAAAACCGGAGGTCACTGTGGTAGTAGCACCCACAACCTCATCTTCATGTGATAGCAGCATCTGAAAGTCCTTACAGGAACACCTTCGCCATATTTAGCTTTAAACGGGGCAGATATGATACCCATTAGTCTTCGCCGTCCCATAACGTACTCGATTTAATACCTGCCACCAAGCATGCCCTCACACTGTAAAGCAAGTGCTTCGACACGTATGGGCAGCCAGAAAGCTGTGACACACTGGTGCGAGGGACGTAGAGCGGTCGTTGTGATCAATGGCAACTGGCCACCAGCGACGTCGTGGTAATAGTCCCATCACTCTGCCGCTGATCGTTCTGTCGCTGGCCTCTGCTCGCAAAATGGGTCCTCTGCAGACGTAAACTACTTCTTCTGACGTTAGATGTTTCACAACAAGTCCAACAGTTTAGTTACATCTGTATAAATAAAAATAGAATGCTATTCGTTGGAAACTGCATCAACTGAGAACGGTTGATTCGATTTTTCTAATCTTTTAAAACGATGTTCACAGTATTCCGAGTAAGGCTTTTAACGAAAAAAATAATTGAAAAAGTAGGTCGGAAAATGTGAAAATTCTGAAACAACGAAATAGGTTTTTTCTATAGCTATTTTTCATGAATATTTCCATCTACATTAATATTCTGCTAATCACATTTCATTGCATGGTATAGAGTTCATCGAACCGCTTTAATGATATTTTTCTGTAGTTCATTGTCTAATAGAGAAGGGGAGAAACGCACATAAATCTCTCCGTTCTCTTATTTTATTACAATGATTATGCCTCCCTATGCTAACAACATATGTTCATTCGGAAGAGAAACTTAGAAATTTCGCTAATAAAGCTCGTCGGAAAGAATAAAATCTTTCTTAAATGATTTGCACGCCAACTCTTACATCATTTCCGTGATACTCTCTACCCTGTATCACGATAAAACAGAACGAGTTGCCCTTCTCTGAACTTTCTCTGTATCCTCCGTCAGTACCATTTGGTGGGGATCCCACAATGCGCAGCAATACTGCAAAACAGGATGCAAAAGTGTAGTGTAGGCAGTTTCTTCAGTAGAACTGATGCATCTTGTCAGTGTTCTACCAATGAAAGATAGTCTTAGGTTCGCCTTTCCTAAAAAATTTACTGTGTGGTCTTTTCAATTTAAATTGTTCGTAATTGATATTCCTCGGTATTTAGCTTAATTTACGGCCAGCTGATTTGACTGATTTATCATGTAGATGAGGTTTAAGAGATTTTTTTTTCACTACGTAGATATCTAAATCATTTCTCAGAATTCGAACTATGGAATCCGTAATTCATTTTTATTTGTAAGTAACATATGTTAGTTGCAGATGCGGTGATCAAATAATTTACTAACAAATGGTTCCAAACCGAAATCGTTGATTTTACTTGAATTATGTTGACCGGTTGTGATGCTAAATTGACACCGTTATCCGATCTTCAAATGAAACACAATAAACATTCAGAAGAATTTCCTTAAACTACAATATAAAATTTGTACATTAATCTTTAGGGAACATCAATACATACTGAGTTTAAAACTTGTCGTACAGAGTGCTTGTCATTAAGTAAAACGATGCAAAAAATTTCAAAGCATATCAATAAAAGTCACTTGCCATACTAGTCATCCATGATATTGTAAACGCCAGTTGTGTTACCATTAAACATATGAGGCGTACTGAAGTTGAAAGTACATGCGATGCTGTGCTCATAGGTATTGTCAAATATGACGTACAATGTCAGCTTAAAGCGTAGCTGAAGATTTCAATTTTGCAATACAAAGGATATTATTTTACATGTATGCTTGAATATAATTATTTTGTTCACAATTTCCTTAATAATGACTGAACGATCAAAATTTACCGTAACAACCTTGTCCTAAACATTTTTAGAACTTCATTACACAGGTTGAGGCACTTAAAACGGTTTTCAGGAATGTTCGAAAAAAATCAATTCGGATTAAAAAAAGTTGCAATAAAAGGCATTCACTTTCAAGACGGACCACCATTAACATAAAGCTCGATCCCACCGTACCACTCCTGATGGCGGTAGGGGGGTGAGTTTGCTATATTTATTGAGAAATAGTTTTATTGGGGTTTTTGGATTCTCCGTGAAAAAAAAAAGTGATTTCTGTATGAAATTTTTTCCCTTTCATGATAGAGACCGCTATAATTACTAAAAATAAAAGCGAGCTGAAATGAAAAGGATAACTAAAAGAGATATCCAGCAGCACAGATATTACAATACAACATGAGGGGGGAACAGATACCATTTCACGTAATTTTAGGTGCAGTAACAGCTTAGTTCAATATGTGGTGTATACGTTGACATGTCATAATTTTTATTTTAAGTATCAAATATTTTAAGCTTTGTACGTGAGTCACCTGGGCTTGAAACTGTATTAGGATGATTATTCAGTGAACAAAATCGATGCCATACTTTTAATTAAATGACGTATTTTGTTTCATAAGCACGAAAATGAAGTTTCTATTATTAATAATAATAATTCTCTGGTTTCTATCCACCGATGAGCAGGGATGAGTTGATCAAAACACTCTTCATTGTGAGCTGTGAAATGTTCACCACTCAGTGGCTTGTCATAGACATTTTTCTCACCACATTGAAAATGCCCCACCCTTCACCTCACAATGCTGACATCTATTGTACCGTCACCATGCACCTTTTGCAAGCGTAGCTGAATTTCAGTCGGCGCAATTTCTTCGTCGGTGAGGAATTGGATTACACATCTCTGTTTTAGATACGCGTCCATACATGAGGGAGTGTGGGTCCCTGTGAACCACGGGGCACAATGAATCAGGTTGCATAATTTCAGTAAAAGGTGGCAAATTATTGTTTGATCTGTGCATATGTTTGTAGTAGTGTTCTATCGACGTCAATTTCTTTTCTGCTGTTCGTTTCTGCTGATGTTATGTCATTTTAGCTACACTGAAGTAATTTTTGGAGAATTAGATTAAAAGCTGGAGACAAAGGATTGCACGAAGTTCACAAGTACTATGTCATTATAATATGAATATTTTGTTTAATTATCCATATCTTCAAATATTAACAATTTCCATATATAACTTCACTTGAGCTTTATTTGAAATATGTATTGTTGGAGCACATTGCAACAAGTTCTCCTGGTTCATTGTGCTTCAACTGATACACCAGAGAAAAATCTGTTACAAAGCACAAAAAATTCCAATAAAAAAGCAAACTGGAATCTCATGAGCAGGAAGCTGATGATGAAAATAGTGAGGGTTCATTATGAAGAGAGCAATCACAACCTTGATGAGACTGGTGAATCTGTATACAACTTTGAAAAATTAGATAAATTATTAGAAATAGATGATTTATTTTTGACCAAATTTGAACCAAGAACAAAATACTAGTTTACTATATGGTGAAAATTTTGAAACAAAAGGAGTGTTCAATGTTCCCCAATCTCCCCTACTCAATTTTGGAACGCCCCTCTGCTGGTGCCAACGATCATATACCATTGAGGCCACCTGCAAGTGAAAGAGGAAGGTTCAAGAATTAGCGAGCACTACACCAAAGACAGCTGGGGCGGACATCCAAAGTCACCTCAAGAAGGTAGGAGGCATTGTTTTCGGACGACCCTCTGGTATTTCCAGATCGTGCCGTTCCAAGAGGTCAAAATCGAGCCACAGTATTTGATCATTACTCTCTGAAGCACTAGACTGACGTCCACTCCATATTCCCAGTGCGAAGCACAATTCGTCTAACGTGGCGTTTACATAACCTGGCGTGAACAGCCGCGTGCAGACAGTGTCCTAGGCTCAGAAGTGTCTAGAACAAGCTGCTGCCGTCCAGGAAACGATTAATGAGATTTCACTGCAACACCAACAGTCCTCACCCATGAGTCCCCAACGACAGTCCAACCCAAGGAAGACTGAACCGAGGAACACGTGTCGTCTCTAGGTCTCTCCCAGCGTAATTTTTATGCTCATCTTATGATGGTGCAGCTCTTGTATCTTCCGTGTTTGCAGTTTTAGATTTCTGGTTCATTTCGCCTTATGCAAGACACCTTTTTTGTTTTAATACCCAAACTAATTTCGACACATATTGTGCCACCTTCATTGGGTTTCTGGTGTTCATTTTCTATAATAACATGTTACATACTTGGGTTATACAATCGTTTGGACAAGTGTTTTGGTTTGACAATGTTGTTAGACATTTTAGACCTAATTTATTCAAGGTACTTACATTGGGTCATTCATAGGATTTGCATGTGCATTAATTTTTATTTACGAAAACTGACTGATTTATTGTAGGCCTACATTAGCCTGGAAATTATATTGAAAATTATTTGTATTATGCTGTTTTGGCTTACTTACATTTGACCTGTGGTGCTGCTGCTTGTTTGTTTGTGGCGTGTTCTTATGTTTTATGATCTTCAATGCGATGTTTCTGTAAAAACAGCACTGTATATATCGCCATTTTTCTTGTTGTGGTGGCTGTATTGTACTGCATTTCTTTGTATGGCGTGTCTGTGATGTTTCACAGAATTTCACAGCAATTACATAATTTTACATTGGGAGTTGACAGATTCTATGAATGCATCTTGATTTTTCTTTTCCTTCCATTAGGTACAGCAATGACAGGGCTTCGATTCATGTGCCTTCCTTCCTAAAGCCAAAGGGATAGTCAGCTATCAAAACCTGAACTTTCTGTACACTTTTTCTTCAGTAGTTTTGATGCATGATTTAACTCCATACTTTTATTGTAATGTGCTGCTTCTAGCCTGGCGAGTCAGTAACAGCTTCCGCTTCGGTGCGCACATACTCTTGGGTTTACGTCACTGCAGGCTGTGCTGCTTCAACGGTTGCAGAAACACTACGGGTATGGTTACGAATAAAAGTTGACAAAACAAAACAAACAAACATTAAACACAACAAGGGCAATACAGTTTGAAATGATATTGAGTTTACACGTGTTTTTATTTCACTATTAAAACGTTGTAAAAATCGTTTAGATTATTATGACACACTGCCATTCTCAAACACACTTTATTCATTCTGTTAAAAATATTTACGGTACCATCTCTACACATATAGAAAAGTGTAATGTTTATTAGAACCCACCTCAGTAATTTTCATGCAAATTCAGCTTTCCACAACTACAATACACGTATAAGCAAGAATCTACACGTGGAAAGAGCAAGGAAGACAAAATCAGAAAAACACGTGAGCTATCAGAGAGTAAAGCTATATAATGACTTGTCAGTTTACATGAGCAAAAAAGAAGATGAAGAAAAATTTAAGCTTGAAGAAACAACCTGTTAAATGAATGTTTTTAAGACATAACGGAATGTTGTGTATTGGCAGACCTTTAACTAATATCTGTACCCTATGCGTTGTCATTTGAATGAGGATATCCACACTGTAATATTTATTGGTGCAGTTGTTGAAATGAGAAATGTGTTTCTCAATGTGAACTTTGAATTATTTTCTAATATGAACTGTTAAATTTATAATCTTTGCAAGCATTTTTGGAAACAGCAATCTTACAATGATAAACAATTAAAATATGGCAGTCTAGATCGCAAGTTGCTTAGCTATTTTATTGGCAACCGGTTTCGGTTCTACAGGACCACCTTCAGGCCTTTGTAGAAACACTACGGCTTGAAGATGGTCCTGTAGGACGCATGCTCCGGCCACCGTCCACCAACATGGTGCCAAATGCCTGATGATGATCCAGCAGGACCGAAACCGGTTGCCAGTAAAAAAGCTAAGCAACTTGCGATCTAGACTGCCATATTTTAATTATTTGTTAATTTTATATTTGTAATATATAATTTGTAAAACTGTACAGTGATAAGGCTGCACAAAATGATGTAGATTATGTAAAGGATGACTATAAACTAATGTAAAAGTTGGAATCGTATTTCTATAAATCTCTGTCAACCCTACACATTGGTGCTTCATTTATAAAAATCGGTCCAGTGGTTGTTGGTGCTTCGTTTACAAAAATCGGTCCATTGGTGGTTACTATCTTTTATTGTTTGAAACTTTAAAAATTGACACTGAATAATTCAAGAACAAAGCGGACACCGAGTGAGCACTTACACACTGTAATCCATCGTAATGCTACCTTCAATTGGTGGCACTGTCGCAACGTCTTAACTGGTTCATGCGTTACAATTTTATCAGCTTACTATCCATGGTTTGCGCTCCTCGACTGTGATATATTTCCAATACTCTGAGGTTTCAGTTATCAGTCGATCATTTAAAAAAAATCTTTATTAGCAAATAATGATTTCGGCCACTAAATGGCCATTATCAATGCATGTGTTTAACTGAAAGATGTTATTAATATGGATACCTCACACCACGCCAAGTATGACGAATGGACATTTTTTTTCCAAATGTCCTGTTGTCATACTTGGTGTGGTGTGAGTTACAAATATTAATAACATCTTCAGTTAAACACATGCATTGATAATGGCCAGTTACTGGCGGAAATCATGATTTACTAATAAAGATTGAAAAAAAAAAAAAAAAAAAAAAAAAAAGATCGAATGATAGCTGAAAATTTCAGAGTATTGGAATTACAATACTATAACTAACATTTTGAAATATTGCCCCCCCCCCCAACCCGATGACGGACGAGCTGTTGTGTTCTTCTGCTACCTGCCCGTGAGGATCCCAACCACGCGGATCGCGTCGACAGGACGGGGATACATCACTGCTGGAGGCGAAGACCCTTGGTATAGCACTCTCTTATCAGTGCAGGAAGGTTATACAAGTGAACGTGACTGACGGTGCTGTACTGTCACGCCGTGAAATCCGGTAATGCTGTTCCATTAAAGATGTCCGAGGCCACTGGACTCCGTGCTTTAAGTGGCATCCAAAAGCCAAATGGGAGCTCCTCCCGTCCCTCGCCATACGCTGTACGCATGGATCATCGTCCTCGCAGCAGCAATAGCAGGTGTCGATGGTCCCCGCACTCCGACGTTCCAGGCCGTGCAGAACGTTTGGGCAGCCGCGCAGAGCGCCGGCGACACTCTTGCGCGGTCCTCTGGCGGCGCCAGGTCGGCGAGTCGACAATCGATGTGGCTGGCAGTCCACCAGAGGCCTCCGGCGCCTATCGACCACGTGCGCTGCGGCAGCGCCCGTGCCAGGCGCCCCACGCACCGGTTGCCAGGTGACGCGACGCAGGCAGGCGCCGCACACATCCGGGGAGCTGGCGCCGGCTGCTGCTGAGACCGGCCGAAGCCTTCAGGGGAAACGAGGCAGCCGCGGCTGCGGCAGTCAAGAAAATGCAGTTTACAGTTGTTACTAGTACTAGTTACTACCGGTTTCGTCGTCTAGAAGCACATTATCAGGCGCATATCTGTACAATAAGAAATCTTACCAGGGGAACACCAAGTATGGTACCAACGGAATTTGATGGGTCGTAGGTATGTTGTGAGGAAATTCCTCCAGACCATCAGACCATAAGGATTTGTTCCAATGCGCTTTGATTTCTAAGAAAATCGAGATCAAATTCGCAGGAAATACCCACGCGTAACGTGTCTACTTATACATGGCAGATAGCGCTCAGCGAGACAGCGTGGTGTAATGGGTCGGGTGCCGTGGCTCAGCGCGCCCGGTCAGAGGGCTGAACGCTCTCTGTAATAAAAACGCTGAGCTAAAGGACACTTAGAACGAAAACGAACAAACACGATCAGCTTCCGCAAATACAAGAACTACAAATAGAGCAAAAAAAAGAAGGGGGGGGGGGCAAGATGAAATGCTAGGCTCCCATGTAGGAGACCCGGGTTCAATACCTAGTGAGCCGCGGTGGAGTAGCCGAGCGATCTAAAGCGTCTCGCTGCGGAGCGCGCGGTTGCTCGCCGTGGAGGTTCGAGTCCTCCCTGGGGCGTGGGTGTGTGTGTTGTCCTTAGGTTAGTTTACCTAGGTTTAAGTAGTTTGCAAGCTACGGACTGATGACCACGCAGTTTGGTCCGATAGAATTACATACATTTGAACATTTTTTTCAATGCCTAGTGGCAGAACAATTTTTAAAAATTGTGATTGCTACTTTTTATATTTAAAAAAAATTGAAAACAAAAATAATGAATTATTAACAGTTAACCGCGAAATCGCTTCACGAGAAGACTCGATTCAAATACATTCATTACTGTTGCATCAGTTCAGCGCACCAGTCTTCGTACCCATGATTAAATGTGCCTGGTTTGCGTCGCAATTAATTGACGACCGAACATTGTTTTTGAATGTGAACGACCAGTGTTTTCCAGTATCGCTGATGAAAACACCTTGCGCCTGTAAAGCGGTAGCATTCATTAGATGTGCGTGGTGCTACAACGTTCTGTTTTCGGTGGTTCTATGACAATTATCACCCAGAATTTTGTACAGGTGTTAAAGATAGTGACGATGGCGACAGTGAGTAAATAACACTGCGCAATAAGTAAAATAATCAGTTGCTACTGCGTTATTTGCTATTATCCTGACTGTTTACTGAAGCTGTAACATAGGAGTGGGTATAAAGGCATATAAATATACACAATAAAAGAAGAGAAATGAAGAAAAGTAAAAAATAAATGACTTATATATATATATATATATATATATATATATATATATATATATATATATATATATATATAGAATATTAGTGCTACCACTTCAGACGTTGACATCGTATGTGACGACATTTCGTAGTTGCTAGCCAATCAGAAACTGACCAATCGGAAACAGTTCAGGGGATATTTAAGGCCATCACAGCACCATTACAGACAGTTATTAACTAATGTTGTTTTTAGGTGGTGGTCTACAGCCGTGATGTATTTTGAAAACTCTTTCTTGTGCCAAAGCAAAGTTTTATTTGTTATATTCTACCGGTGTAGGCATCTGCTGCCATCAACAGGTAATCAGCAAAATATTTTACGTTAACAACGAGACAACATTTTTCTGAATGCAGCAACTTCAAATATTGCAGAGTAATAGTTCTGTATCAAATGAAGGAAGCCTTAATAACTGATGTAAAATGGACAGTATTTAGAAACGATCGCAATATTTACTGTAAATTTCAAGTTGCTGTATTCAGGAAAAATATTATCTCGTTGTTAACGTAAAATATTGTTTTGATGACAGCAGATGCCTAAATCGGCCGAATAAAAAAAAAAAAAAAAAAAAAAAAAATTGAGGTTCGATTACATTTTTGGAACGGTGAGCTCAGCGACTACACAATAATGAATATAGTAAATATAGTATACAGCATTGGTCGTTTTTTTTAAATATTGTTTTTGCAGATCGATTTCGATCACATAATGATCATCTTCGATGCACCTTCAATACAGGAAGATACAGAAATCAGTACAAAGTCTTAACACATAAAATAGAATAAACTCGAAGCCAATCCAATTACAGAGTATAGTAAATGCACATACCAGTCATCGTAATATCAACTATGCATAATCATATGCCATAATAGCTGAATGTAACAGATTTTTTTTGTACACGTCAGTTAGTGTCCAACCATGAAATGAGCGAGCTGCTTAGAAAATCACGCAGCAGCGCTTTAGAAAAATGGCGTTACTAACACCCTCTGGTATAGTAACATTTCAAAGTCATTGAACTTAATATAATTTTCTAGTTTTAAGAATGAAAAAGAAATCTAAAGGAATGTCATTATCAATATGTTCACCAAAAAGAACAGAATGTACATGCTGAAACATGAAAAATTTTGAATAACAGAAAAATATATCCTTAACAGTTATGACGCAAAGCGTCTAACGTCAATTTCACATACCATTCATCTGTATGTTAACATCAAAAAATGAAGGAACTCCTTATGACTACCCCTATAGGGTTGTATCACATTTTTAAAATAAACTGTTTCAAGCTTCAGATGAATCTAAATATATATAGACGAAAAAAAAAAATGTTTTTTACAGCTCTGGCTCAAGAATGATTTTTTTCACAGTTATTATTCCCGGCGAAGACGATGGACGTAGACGTCAAAAGTTTCAGGTTTTATTAAAAACTGACGGGACAAGGTCCGGCGGTATCATAGGTTCCATCTCAGTATCCTTGTTTCTCATTAAGAAGCAAAGATCACAGAATATATACCGCCATACACGAAACTAACCCAGAACTAAAACATCAAACAAGTGAGTAGCAGGAAAATCTTACAGTCACGGGACGGATCGTCAGGAAACATAGTTTGCACGACAGAAACATCCCATGCAACTGTTGCTCATCTAAAGAACCAACAATAAGGACAGCTGAATAGTAAGCACTGGTTTGAGAGATAACAAAAAAAAAAAAAAAAAAAAAAAAAAAAAAAAAAAAAAAAAAAAAAAAAACATGACAGTCTTGATCAATATCGTGGCAAAAAACGTAGAAGGCATGTGGAACGGGTATTCGATGTATAACAGGCAGAGCCAAAGGAACCCATCAGCGTCCACAGCGAGAACGCGCCCGTAATGCTGAGCCACAATAAGACTATTCAGAGAACCAAACCCGCCATCACAGCCAGCAAGTAGCAAGCTTCCCTGAGGACACAGATACGACAGCACACGTGCCGGCTTGACAGCGTGGAATAAAAGCCAGCAAAGCCAGCAACGGGCTTCGAAATTGAGAATGGTATGAAAATCGCGGGTCTTATTTACGTCTATTTCACAAACTATCGGAACAAACCCTGAAGGTAGGATATATGTCTTTTTCCGTGGGTTTGATTCCGACATAACAGCACATATATTGTATGTATAAAAATATCACAAAAGAAACAAATTCAGATGATGATATGGCTCTAAGCTTAATAAAAATTTGAGATAATGTATTTTAAAAAGATAATATCTGTCCTTCGAAGTTCTCCTGAAAATTACACTGACTTATTAAGAAAAGGCCAAGGGACAAGTGAGTGAAACCAGTGGAAAAAAAGGTCCGGGAGGGGTAATCAGTTTCCGCCACAGGGAGCTAGTGGGAAGAGACACTCGTTTATCTATAACATCGCAATACCACTAAAATTATTTTGTAGTTGCGTTGTTATGTTGTCAGTACTGTTTACATGCAGCTGCAACAGAGAATCACATATTACTACGTCTCTGCAACAAGAACTTCACACCACTTCGGTTATATATCTAGTATATAGGGTTGTTTAAATGTTCAAACAACTGAAACTGTGTACTTCCAACTCGTGTGCCACCCAATTTAACTGACGACTGTGGAAATACACCACAACCGCTCCACGTATTGTTCCCGTGTGGGTCGTTAGGACCAGAACTGCTTAATTACAGTGAGTGAAACAGGTAACAATCCTTCCCGCGTTTCTGTCGTTAACAGGGCGGAAGAAGCCGTAATATCTACCACAGTGGCAAGTGCTCTCTTATGTACTTCTCTGTCTTTTGAAGACTCTGGTAGTAATAAACATATTAAAAGAAAAATATTACAGACCTTGGTACCAAGATCTGTATTAACATATAGTCCCTTATATTGTTCATAGATGTCTGCCCGACAAAAAATAAAACACACATTACCAGTTCTAGTGCGACGGAGTGGCTCGACTGCCGATCAGTTCCAGTCATAATATCGAGAAGCAAGTTCATTGCTTGTGTTCTCTCTACTTCTGCTGTGTCTACAAGGTCAATAGCGTATAGGAAGGAGTCTCTGTTTCAAAACTGTAGTTTTTTTTTATAAATTTAGAAATGACGTTTATACCTTTCACACTGCTGTTATCATGCTTTATTTATTTGCTATGAGCTCATTTCGGCTTTATATTGCAATCATCGGTTTTTTTGTAATATAAACGAGATAATTTATAACAACAAAATTAATATCATCTTAAACAAAAAGTACAGAAATAACAACGACATTAAATGTAAGTAAATTAAATGTATTACCCATAAAAATTTATATATGCCAGCTTATGTAACTGTTGTTATAAATTATCTCGTTTATATTACAGAAAACCTGATTATGGCAATATAAAGCCTAAATGAGCTCATGTTAAATAGATGAAGCATTATGGCACCAGTGTGAAAGGTATAAACATCAGTTATAATTATGTCACTCAACGACATATTCAACACTGCGGGCCACAAAGTAAAGAAAAAAACTGCAGTTGTTTTATTTTAGTTACTCGTTTCGCACTGTTAGCGCATTTCTATTTGGTTGAACGTCGATGGTATAAAAATGTGGGATTTTTGCCTTTCGTGTCAAGCTTCGGTCGAAAGCAAAGGTAGAAAAGTCAGGATAACGGACACCATAGCAGGGGAATAGCCGGTGCCCGGTAGGTCCAAGCTTATACGTAATTGTTGTAGGACCGACTAGCGCTCCGCGATCGTTAACACAGGATTACGGACGTAAGCTGCTTTCCATCGCTGCTTGACTTGACATGCAAAGCCCCACTTGTTTAGGCCGTCAACATTCAACCGCGCAGAAGCCGTAATTGGAATAACACAATTAGGTTTTACAGCGGAGTCTGCTTTTTATACGCATTGTTTGCTTTGTCTCAGGAGTGACTCTCAGCAAGGATAGTTTCCGAACGAATCAGAGTGAACCAAAGCGATGTTGTTCGAACGTGGAGAAGGTGCATATATACGGGAGCTGTCGATAACATGCCTCTTTCTGGTACCGCGAAGCTTACCACAGAAGCTGATGATCGACACATATGCACTGCATCTCTCACGAGGCCTGAGAGGATCGCCTCCACTCTGAATAAAGATTTTCGGGCAGCTACATGACGTTCCTCGACTCAGACTGTACATAATACGCTGTATGAGA
This sequence comes from Locusta migratoria, assembly GCA_026315105.1. Lineage (NCBI taxonomy): Eukaryota > Metazoa > Arthropoda > Insecta > Orthoptera > Acrididae > Locusta > Locusta migratoria. The sequence continues at coordinate 61,639,560 of CM048747.1, forward strand.
TGCAACTTCACTCCCACGACCACGGCGAGGTCCACCTAGACACCATGCAACGCGGTACACGTGAGTCCAACAGCATTCTCAACGGAGTCGTAATAATTAGCATCAAGTGCTATTAACAGATGAGGCCCGTATCTGCCTTCCCCCTAAAAAGAGTCTGAAACATTTTTCGAGGCAGCCTGGTTTTAGACACACTGTCCAGCCAGTGAAACATGGTGGTGGTTCCCTGATGTTTTGGGGTGTCAATATGTTTAATTATCTATTCCCTTTTTATGCATATAACTTTGTGTTTGTTAAAACGTTGGCTACTCCCTTAAGGAGTGAGCATTTAGATAAATTTCCGTTGCGCAAGTTCTCTGGCTGTGCATCGCACAGGGATGATATCCTCCGATGTATAGCGCAACCATATCTGCAAATTTCGGCGAGGAATTCGGCTTATTGGACAACTATTGGGTTCATCGTACAAATTTTATGAATTTATTGCCTCATGGTAACGAAATCGGAAGATTAGAATATCCAACACGCTATCCAGTCATAAAATCTATCGAAAAAGCGTGGGAAATAGTAGAAAGGGAAGATTCGTTTTTAATGGGAATTCTTGACCTTTGACCAGATGCTATATCGAAAGATTTTACAAGACCCTTTCCGCAGTAGTTTCCTGATAATGGCGGTGGGTAAGACGAATGTATCCATCCCAGAAGCTCGTAACAGCTCTAGCGCTATAAAACTTCCACGGTTCTTCCAAGAGGAGTCAAGCGTACGCCAGTAAAATGTTGAAAACAAGTACCATTAAGAAGGTACGCAAGGCAGAGCAAATGAAATGCCGTAGTGCAGTTCACCTAACAAAAATCGACATAACACTGCAGTTTACTGGTGATTCGTTCAAGATTACCCACCGGCATCTATATAAACGTAGTTTTCACTTATAACTAGATGCTATACACTGACGGAAAAAAAAGCTTATACACCTGGGAAGATCGATGCCATCTGGGGATAGTGAATATACTCACAATGGTTTCACTGTTTCCCACAACAGATAGCATAGTGGCATGGACACCAGAACGCCACCTGTGTGTACCCCTTAAGGGTGGAGGGGGGGTGGTTAGGGCGTCGAGCGGGACGGCTTCAAGCAGGAGAGGCATGTCAGACATCTTAACTTTCACTGTCTATACTTTTACAAATACATTCATAAAACTTTGTCAGCATGACCGGGAAGGATCAGGATTCACACTCATAGCAGTGGGAGTTCTAAAATATAACAAAATATGTTTTTATTTAAACGTGAATTTTCATAATATTTTCTCTTACTATTGACTGCATTTGTTGCTATAGGTTCACTTTTCTTCATAAGTAAGAGAGATTCTTCGATTAGTTTTACACAGCATAAATACCATACTCAAAGGTGAATGAAATTCTAGAATTTATTTAATTAAAGAAAATATGAATCAGCTGTAACTATTTAAATTTTGTGTTAAGAAACGACTAAAATATTAAATTTAACAAACTTGATATTGCTAGAGTTTCGTACACTTGTAAGTATGGTTTGTATGTTGTGCGAATTTCATCGAAGAATCTCTCTTACTTATGAAGAACAGTGTAGGCCTACCAGTCGAAAGAAACGCAGCTAAAAGTAAGTAAAAAATGATGAAATAAAAATTATTTTATTATGTTTTAGAACTTCCCGTGCTATGAGTGTGAAACCTGAATCCTTCCTGATCATGCCGACTAAGTTTTCTGAATTTATTTGCAAAAGTTGAAAGTAACTTGTAAAATTTTCTATGTAAGACCTCGGGCAGTTGAGATCTGCAAATGCAAGTTAAAACGCTCAGTGCTGCTCTAAGTCACGCACGGCCAGAGAACTTGCGCAACGGAAATTTATCTAACTGATCACTCGTTAAGGGAGTAGCCAACGTTTTAACAAAGTTACATGCATAAAAAGGGAATAAACATGGGGCGGGATCATGAAATTATAAAGCAGAGGTTTGATACTTTAAATCATTATATATTCAATAAAACGAACAAGCAAATAAATGTGGGGAGAGCATATCAAGCACAATAAAGCACTCACCTTGCACAAAACTGTATTAAATCATAAAGTTACTGCCCTTAAGATTGTTTCTGCCCTTTATGAATATAGAGGTAATGTTGGAGGAAATTTGCAGATACACAATGGGTAGAGGAAAGCACATTCATTCACTCACAGACATACGCATAATGCTTGTGACACATTAGTCATGCGACAACACTTGATAGCAGCCGGCGAAACGAAGTGTTGGTGGTGTTTTGACGAGATGGCGGGTGTCTAGAAGCACTAATTAAAAAATATAAAAAAACTACTATGCACCAAACGAATGTACGTGTGGGGAGGCACCAGCATACTATCCTTAATTACTATGTGGTATGCGACCATAGCGAATTACATAGAATTTACAAAAAGAAATTAATTTGAATAAACAATTGAAGCACCTGTGAGAATTCATGTAGAAGAAAGATAGTATTAGTAAAAGCATGGCTGAAGGCCAAAGTAAAGACCGTTACAAAAGAATGTGGTGCAATCGCTCATACCAAGACAGAAAAGACGGAATAAAACCAGAAAATCTTAGAAATATGAGTATACTCGCGTATACAGACAAGATGAGAAGAGTTAAAAAACAGCAAGAAAATTCAAACAATAAGTTTACACAAATGCTGAAAGCCACACATGTGAATTCTAACTCGCGAAAATCGGACACAAAATCATCACCGGGATGAGAATGCAAATACTATATCTAAACTGAATTACTCGAGTTCTATAAATGAAGAAACACTTCGCCTCGTATGGAGAAATAATTACTCAAGAAAACTATCACTGATAAACCAAGACTGCCTGATCACAAAGAAAGCAAAGCATGCCATCCCCTCAGCATGATTCGACAATGCACTTACTTCGACGGACGCAGCAAGAGTGAAACCTAAAGCCACGCCAAAAGCTTTCCCCACCACACGCCAGATGTAGAGCGCGTTCAGAGCATAGTGATTACCAACCCCCGCTGCCTGAGGGAGATAATACCCTCTTCTAAAGCTGCAGAGAGGCTTCTTTTGTCACCTCTTTCGACCTTCATTATGTTGGTACTACACTAAGAACAGACCACCTAGCCAATTTGCCAAGTAAGCTTGTCTCTGGCCACCCAGCAGACGCCAATGCAGACGGCATGCGAAGCCATGCGTTCTTAACAGCAAACGAGGTCTAAAGCGCGAGGCGGCGACTGTAAACCATTGCGCGGCAGTCAGTCAATATTAAAAGCAACCTTCCACATTCACGTGAACACACAAGTTTTGTTACAGGAGTAGAAACATTTATAAACATGGGGCAAAGATCATTAATAAATGAATGAAATAATTGGCATACAAATAGACAGTATTAAGGGTGGAGAAACACTTAAGAGTATTGAATAACTCAAAATGGAACAGAAACACACATTCAGTGAACGTGTTTCATCACCCTCCGCTTAGGGGCGATAAATAGTCTGGAACCAATCCTGTTATACTCGATTGGATCCAGATTGAAATTAAACATGATTAGCTTTTCAATCCTTGAAGTGTCTTAAAAAATCAAGTTCGATTCACTATGGTCAGCGTTCACTTTCTTGAAATAACATTTTAATGATTAAATATTCGCCGTACACTTCGATAAAAACTTAGGAACATCGACGGGGAGGGAGGATTCTTTAGGATAACTGGGTGGAAATTACATCCCACACTTATTCAATACTTAACTACTGCCATGTTGTTGTTCAATGTCCAAGGTCGTAGTTGATCGTCCCTCTTTCCAGCTCCAGGTGCATCTCGCCTTGCTGACCTCTTCCTCTGACTCAACGCCAATGTTTGGATCAGTCATCTTCTTGCATTAGGCACAGAAGAAGAGGAATTTTGTGAGCACCGTCAATGGCGAGCGATCACAAGAGGTAGTGCCACGACTTCGTGGCAAAGGATTTGTGTGTTTCCAACATCCGAGCAGGACCCAAGTATGTGGAATTCCTAAGTGCCCAAGAGCGGAAGTGTATTAAGCAAGGAGGTTCATAACTGTAGCCATGTATATGCTTCGCAAATCGCGAAATTTCCCGTCGTCTGCTGCTCCTGTAAGATGGACAAACGATCTGCAACACATGAAAATTTGTGCCGGACCGGGACTCGAACCCGGGTCTCCCGCTTTTCGCGAGCGGTCTCCTTAACCACTCGGCCACCCCTGCACGCTCCCCGGCCAGAACCAAACTTCCTTATGTTCCACTTGCCTCTTTCCCTCGCATGCTCGCTCATGTTATAGTGTGAGTCCCGTAAGAGGGAGAGACACAATTCTACCACCGAAAGCCTGTCAGGCGTTAATGTTCATTATTATATCTGTTCCAAGGGAACAGACTATGGCGGTGATCCGCAGCAGAGATAAATATATCCATGTACATGCTTCGCAAATCGCGAAATTTCCCGTCTGCTGCTCCTGTAAGATGAACAAACGAGCGTGCACGGGTGGCCGAGTGGTTAAGGCGACCGCTCGCGAAAAGCGGGAGACCCGGGTTCGAGTCCCGGTCCGGCACAAATTGTCATGTGTTGCAGATCGTTTGTCCATCTTACAGCAGCAGCAGACGTCGGGAAATTTCGCGGTCCCTTGGAACTGTTCAACTGTTTGTATAGTCTGTGAGACTTAACTACGGGGTCATCAGTCCCTAAACTTACAAATTACTTAGGAACTACTTACGAACTAGGACGGCACAAATATCCATGCCCAAGGGGGTATTCGACCCCCCGACCGTAGTGGCCGTGCAGACCGTGACTGGAGCGCCTTAGCCCCCTCGGCCACCGCGGCCGGCCCTTGGAACAGACATAATAATAAAGGTTCATAAGTCTTCCATCACTCGCTAAGTCACAGGAGTGTGGAGATGAATGTTGGGGCAAAACCAAAATGTTTTCCGGTGTCAGGGACCAAATAGGAGATTGGTGAGATCACTTGAAAACTTGGAGACGTAAGGTGGGCGATGCCCTGGCATCGATGTCCTGGTACTTGTAGCAACTGGTGTGATAGTGACAGACCCCAGACATCTGTGTTGTGCCCATGCTGCTCTCGTTGAGTGGAATGCAGCAGCATATATGTTCGCAGCTGCACCAGCTCCGACCTCGCCATGCACAGTAGTCTGGCTGCAGACGACGGCTGCATCAGGGGGCGTTGCCCGCAGCGTTGACAGGAGCATGCGTCATCCATGCTCACTGCCATCGGAGACCGCTTGGCGAGGTGCGCAAGCCACGCCCACCTCAAGGCGGGGCAGGGTAGCTGACGACGGGTGCATGGGAGCGTGTCAGGGTGTCCCAGTGACCTTGTGACGTATGAGGCAGGAGTGCACCCTGGTTCCGGTTCTCATGGCGACGGCGCGGACAGCGGCGGAGGACGCCGGACAACATTTTTCATAGCATTGTGGAGTCCACGAACTCTTTCCTTAGCACTTAGGAAACACTTCATTGGTCAAGACAGTTCGTTGTCCAGTGCTGTCCATCACTCTGGTACAAAGCAACACTCACTAAAATTGGTCACATCAACATAGAACTGTGAAATTACATAGATATTTTGTAAAGAACTAATTGAGAACATTAAAGTGAATTACAAAACCTTAAATAAAGTAGTCTACTTGGATCCACATGCTTTACAAAACGTGACCAAATCTTATCAAAGGAAAGTTTTAACATATGAGTAATGTTTAAGAAATTACATAGTACAGTCAAAGGTATTTAAACAAAGCTAGTTCAGTAATGTCGACACTGTGGCCACAGTCTGTTTAGGGACACACTCACAGTCCACACACAAGAAGACACAAGTGGTAAAAGGTTCGTAAGAAGCAGATCGCAGGAGCACGACGCGGCTACACAGTACTAAATTAAATTGACCTGGCAGCAGGCGAGGGTCGCGCTGTTGTAATCTATTACGCAAACTAAATGTTGGGCCCAACCCTACTTCATGTTATCTATTGGCTACTATTTAGTTTCCGACCCCTTGTAGATCACTGTATTGCTCCTGGCTCTCCGGCGAGTACCTGTAGAATATTTACAGAATTATTGCTTTGGCGAATGAAAAAAGGTAGCAAATATACATATTACTGCTAGAAAACGATTATAAAAGTACGACATTGCCATCTACACTTAGTAGCCTCACTGTGTTGCAAAAATTTCGTTCCTTCATTTGTCCCTTGCAGCGTTTGGCATAAACCCGTTTCAGTCCCACACATACTGCCCGTCAAAACGGTTTGCGCCCGAGGTGCCCTAGCATCTTTTCAAAGGAACTGGGGGAAAATGCACCTAAAACCAAGTTTTTTGTTTGTTTTTCATTTGCGTTTTTTTTAAATTACTTGTAAGAATGAGACCGTATAGGCCTTACATATAATTATTTTTAAAATAGCTTATTTATTATACTAATTCATTTAAGAAGCATATATCTTTGAGGAGAAGTATACTATATGTATGAAGAACGTGCATGTACAATACTAATGGAATCAAATTTGGGTCACAAAATCTCTTCTTCTTAGATTTGTGTTTTGGATATTTTCTAAAGCTTCGCGTAGTGCTTTTGCCATACAAAAACTTATTGTTACCTAAACAGTGAATGGTTTGCTTGTTTTACCGTTCGTCGACCACATTACAGAGTTGCGCTTCCTCTATTACTTCGTTTACTTTGGATCCGCGGGACAGTTCAGCGCAGAGCAGTGCTGTGCGGTCTCACTCTATCCTCAGCTCTCTCTCTCTCTCGCTCCGTTGCCGACACTAGCGACACACGGTCGCGGCCGGGGTGGAGAACTACAGTGTACTCCGCCCGCGGAGCGCGGGCGCGTACGCTGGGCGGAAACGTTCACCATGCCTGTTATAGAACCACTTTCATAATATTTATCTACCGTTAAAAGTCGACCGCTGTACGTAACAAGAGTCTTGTTTTATCACTAAAATTAGTTAATGAGGTCCGTGTGAATTACTGGTTACTCCCTGCTACAAAGCCTTGTTCCCTGGCCCAAACTGAGAACTGACTCGTTTCAAATTACTTCAATAACAGAAAATTAATACTACAGTGGTCAATATACATAGCACACAGAAATTAATAAGCAAGCCACCACAATTAAAGTTATCATAGAAAGGTGGCTAAGAAAACATTTGTGGCGCAACGGAATATAGACATAAAATGCATCTAAACTACTTCTCAGCACTTGTGAAGAACAATATTAAATAAAAGAGGGAAGGTGATCTAAATCTACAATTTATAGGCAACTTACGGATTATGCTGAACTTGGTTTATTCAGAGAGAAAACAAGCAAAATGGGAAACAATTTTCGTTAATACAATAAAAATGCATCTCTTACATGGATTAATGAGGACGGTGCCCAGCCTAAATTATACATGATTTAACGCTACTGGGGGGAAGGATTCACAAACAAATCTCATTCGCTCAACCACACACAATGCCACAGGGAAATTCATCGAAATCAGCGTGCTGAGACGAGGCGGAAGCAAGCGCCACTATCGTGGGAGAAATTCAGCAAATCGGAGGTAGTAGAAAACACAATATACAAAAACATTTTGAAGCTGGCTCTGGTCTGTCGTGCCTGTTTTGAGATGGTGCGTGTGTATATCCAAGTTAAATTACATCTGAATTGGACCGCGAGCAAACACGCTAACGGCGACATGCGGCTACGCTACTTGAACGCACTCCACTGAAGGTGAAATGGTTGAAAATCGGATTCATTATACAAAATCACGGTGGATTCTTAAGTTACAATCTGTTAGCAATCGATCTAGGTACTGGTTTTATATAAGAAGTGGCGTGAATTCGGCGAATAGCTGCAAACCCTGGAAGTCGGATCTCGGAGCCACGTGGTTCCGAAAACCGATAAAATTGAATAAATTCAGTTTCCGAAAAATAAAGAAAATTAACTACAGCTTGCAACCCATAGAAATGCTTAGAATTATATAAGGAAGCGAATGAAATACAGCTACACGCGATTGCGGAGACGGAAGAGGTCCTGTCTCAGAAAAACCACAAAAATGATATAATTACAAAGTCGGAGAAATAAACATAAGAAGTATGGCATGCAACCCATTGAAATATTTAGAATTACATGAAGAAGCGAAAGAAATGCAGGTACACGCGATAGGGAGCGTTACCTCACCAGACGACCAGCCCAGAATGATCAAACCGAGCGGCCACCGGACGTGGGAAACGACCGGACGCCGGAAAATCCAAGAAACAGCGGTGGTAGGGACGGACAGCGAGACTCGCGCTAAAGATGGCTCGCTGACTGGACTGTAACCAAAGGGTGTAGAAACCTCTTTGGTAGTATCAGCAGCTATCGATACTGAGCCAGAGAGAATGATGCAAAGCGAGCTATCACTTCCTACATTCAGACAACCATAGATTCTTGCACCTACTTTAAAGTAAAACAGCTGCACATTCTCACAGGGACAGTGGCGTAGCGAAGAAGCCGTACTCATGCCACATTAATTAACATAACAAAATAAGAAAAACCTAACAATATTAACTAATATTTTAACACATGAAATAAAAAAAATGCTATTCCTTAAGCCTTAAAAAGAGTGGGGTTCAAATTTTAACAGAATGATAATCTAGCGACATTAAATAAATTATAACTCTACAGAAATATACGACAGACGGTAGTCTTTCACCGTTCAGTTCTGTAATAATTCGTATGAAGAAGAAACAGTAAAATCTATCAGTTTACGATCTGTTCCTCTTATTATGATGATCATGTCTCCCTATGTAGGTGGGTGCTGACAACATATGTGTGCAATTGGAGGTGGAATACCCAGGGATATCTACTTGAAAATTACGGATGCTGGTAGCTCTTCTTCGTTCGAATTCAGGACTAATTCCTCCGTTTTTGCGGTGAAGTTGTGTTTATTAATTCTCCTGTATGAGAACTATCGCCGGCCGCGGTGGCCGAGGGGACTGAGGCGCTCCAGTCACGGTCTGCATGGCCACTACGGTCGGGGATTCGAATCCCCCCTCGGGCATGAATATTTGTGCCGTTCTTAGTTGTAAGTAGTTCATAAGTAGTTTGTAAGTTTAGGGACTGATGGTTTTTTTTTTTTTTTTTTTTTTGAGAACTGTCATTAGTAGCATCACTGTTGCTATTGCGTAGTGAAGATATTGATTTTATTTTTCGCTAGTGTTGTTTACATACGATCAGAATGTGTAAGCATCTTCTACCAAATTTAGTCGTATGCTTTTTGTAAGTCAATGAAAGTTATATATGATTTTGCTCAAATGTTCGAATGTTTGTATAGCTTATGGGACTTAAGTACGGGGTTATCAGTCCCCTAAACTTACAGACTACTTATGAACTAACTAAGACTAATTACGGCACAAATATCCATGCCCTACAGGGGACCGTAGTGGCCGTGCAGACCGTGACTGGAGCGCCTCAGTCCCCTCGGCCATCGCGGCCAGCTATGATTTTGCTCTTGATTTTTGATAGGCCATAAGGTTTTTCAGGTTTAAAATTTGTACAGGGCAGGATCTTCCATTCTCGAAACCTGCTTGGTATTCCCCAAGTTGGTCGTGTAATCCGGGTTGTTCTCCGTTTATTATATATGAATGTTTCAAAAAAATATACAATCCAGCCCCGATTAGTAATAGTAGGCGTGATCTACGCATCTCCCGTATGAAACTCTTTCCGGTTCCACAGCGGGAACCGTGGGCGCTCTTTGAGAGCACGTGTAATGTGCGGCTCATCATACCCCCCATAAGGGGAGGAGTGGGGGTGGGGGAGGAGTGGGGGGGGGGGTGCTGTCACGCGCTGGACGACCGCTTTGACTGGTGGCGGTGGCGGCGGCGCCCAATTTTAATCTGCGGCTCCATCTGCAGCCGTCATCCGCCCTTCACCAGACGCTTTGTGCGGCCCGCAGAACCACCGCTCTGCCGCCAAATTAACTCGTTTAGCCAGCCACCGAACGCCGTCCCGTATGTTGCGGTACTGCGGAAGAACGCGAGACTGACTAGACAGAGGCGCAGCGACGGACAGGGAAGTGATTACAGTCATAGGATGGTTGCTAGTATCGTGTAAGACCTCCTTTCGTACGGTGAGGGACAGCGACTCAAGGATGGACTCAACACGTCTTTGGAATTCACCTGCGTAAATACTGAGTCATGGCCGTCCATGATTGCAAAACTGTTGCCGAATCAGGACTTTGTGATCTCTAGATTGTGTCCCGTAAATGTTCGATGGGATTTATGTCAGGCGATTGGGATGCCCAAATCAATCGCTATCGGGAGCTGTTGTGGCTCCTTGATATGCCTCATTTTCAACCATAACATTTCACGAATGAAACTTTCACTCTGCAGCGGAGTGTGCGCTAATATGAAACTTCCTGGAAGATTAAAATTGTGTGCCGAAACCGGGACTCGATTCCCGGTTGCGGCACACAATTTTAATCTGCAAGGAAGTTTCATATCAGCGCACACCGTTGCAGAGTGAAAGTTTCATTCTGGAAACATCCATTAGGCTGTGGCTATGCCATGTCTCCATATCCTTTCTTCCAGGAGTGCTAGTCTTGCATGGTTCGCAGGAGAGCTTCTGTGAAGTTTGGAAAGTAGGAGGCGAGGTACTGGCGGAAGTAAAGTTGTGAGGCGGCATCTTGAGTCGTGTCGGGATAGCACAGTCGGTAGTGCGCTTGCCCGCGAAAGGCAAAGGTCCCAGGTTCGAGTCCCGGTTCCGGCACACAATTTTAATCTGCCAGGAAGTTACAAAATTTCACCTTTTTTGGAAACATGAAGTACACCACGAATGGCTGAAAATGGTCTCTAAGTAAGCGAACAAATCCATCAGTTCAGTTAGACCATTTTACATTTAATGAAAAAAACTGTCCACGACACAGTGCCTGTGTCTTCGCGAGGTCTGCCTGCCATCAGCTCCAGTCAACTGAAACAGGTACTCGTCTGACCAAGACACGATTCTCCAGTCGCCTAGAGAGCAAGCAACCTTTAGTGACGCTGCAGGTTACGTCTTGCTGTTAGCAAATGCCAACAAAGGCACTCTCGAATCGGTCGCCTGCTGCCATACCACCTAAACACCAGACTGCGCCGAACTGTCCTAACGGATATGTCCGTCGTAAATCTACATAAATACTCTGACAGTCACACTGAAATGCATTGCATCGGAAACAGCTTTTATGATATTTCTCTACAGTTTCATTCTCTAATAGCTTGCGGGAAATAGAAACAACAGAATGTTTCCGTTTTCGATCTGATTTCTATTATTTTCCTATGATGTTCATATGTAGATGGGTACTAAAATTCGCATTCGGAAGAGAAAGTTGGTGATAGAAATTCCGCAAGTGGATCTCGACGCAACTAATAACGCCTTGCTTTAAATGACTTCTACTCAGACTCCTGCATAGTTTCCGTGACACTATCTGCCTTTATCTGCCGTGCTCTGACATGAACCAAGCTTACCAAGACCTAAGAGAGTGCCCTGAGATTTTTGTCCTACCTGCAAGCAAAGGTAACGCTAATCTTATTCTTTCCGATACGGATTATATTGAAAAGATGCAGAGCCTACTTGATGACGACTCTTACAGGAAGATCAACGCTGATTCCACAAAGAAGGTGAAAAACAGGATTAGGTCTCTTCCAAAGGACTCCGATTTACCAGAGGTGGATGCAAAGAAATTGTCATCTCAAAGACCTGTACCAAGAAGACTTTATGGACTCCCTGAAGTCCATAAAGAAGGAGTGCCTTAACGCCCAGCAACATTAGGGCATCTACATAGTTGCTGGCCAAATACCTGATGAAAATACTTAGTCCTTATGTAGGAAAGTAGCGCCACCACATTCGCAACTCTGTGGTCTTTAGAAAAGTCTCGGTAACTTCAGGCTGAAAGACTCAGATGTTTTGGTTAGCTTTTTTTTTTTTTTTTTTTTTTTTTTCACCATGGTGCCACTAACAGAATAAATGATTGGGCAGAAATTTGATGAGAAGACGGTCGATCTCTTTAGGCACGTTCTGACCTTCACGTATTTTTTGTTTACACACTCAAGGAATCGCAATGGGCAGCCCACTCTCACCTATTGTCTCGAATATGAACACGAAGTAGTTCCAGGAGTAAACCTTGGCGTTATCCAAATGGAAAACGACATGGTTTCTTTTTCCGATATGTAGATGTCATATTTGTCATCTGGCCCCAATGAAGGGATAATCTTCTGGACTTTCTCACATACCTGAACTTCCTACATCCGAACATCAAATTCACTATGGGGACCGAAACAGAAGGACGTTTACCATTCCTGGATGTCATGGTTAACTGAAGAACTGATGGCACTCTGGGCCATGGTGGTTACCAGCAGAAACGCACATTGATCATTATTTGACTGCAGACCTGCCATCATCCTTCGCAGAGACATGGTGTGCTAAACCACTGGCAGGTAGGACGCGCAACATTTCAGACGCAGAGAGTCTGCCCCAGGAGCTGGAACTCCTCAGAACAGTATTCCGAGAAAACGGGCAGATTCGAAGCGCTCTCCGCCCCACATGCCTGTGAAGAACGGAGAAGTCACGGAAGAGATAGCCACGCACATTTATATTGTACACTTGCTATAGGGAGAAATATTACGTATATTAAAGAAACATCGAGTAAAAACTTTTTGCTCTCCCAATAACACACGAACTTTACTGGGAAGTGTCAAAGACGATCTCGGTTAGTGAAAGGCCGGTAGATACCAGATTACGTGCCAGTGTGGGCATTGGACAGACAGTGCGGACCATCGAGGATCGTTGCTGTGTACATCAGAGAGGGATAACAGTTACTTTCGCATTCGGAAAAAAAAGTTGGTGAAAGAAATTTCGCAAAATAAACCTCACCACAACGAATAACGCCTTTCTTTTAATGATTTCCACCTCAACTCCTGCATCATTTCTGTGATACTTTCTCCCTTTACGGCGATAACGCTCTTCTCTGAATCAAAATGGGGAGCAAAGTGTAGTGTAGGGATTTTCAACGGATCTGTGGCATCTTATAAATGTTCTACCAATGAAACGTAGCTTTCCCCACAATATTCTCTGTGTGTTCTTTCCAGTTTGATTTGTTCGTATTTGTTATTCCTAGGAATTTAGATCAATTGAGGTCCTTCAAATTTGACTAATTTATCGTGTACATGAAGTTTAACAGATTTCTTTTAGAGTATATGTGGATAACTTCACACTTATTATTTAGGGTCAATTGCCACTTTTTGCACCACGTTTTGATCTTCTGGTGACTTTACTAACCGATGAACAGCAGCATTATCCGCGAACGTTCTAAGAGAGCTGCTCGAAATGTTTCCTAAAGAGGAACAGTTTGTGCCCTATAACAGTTCCCTGAGGAACACTTGTGCTCGATGATTTACCGTCAGTTACGACGTACTGTGCTCTTTCTGACTAGAAGCCACGAGTCAAATCGCACAAATGCAGGGATATTCCATAAGCACGCAATTTCATTAGACGACGCTTGCGAAGTACGTTGTCAAGAGCCTTCGGGAAGTCTATGGAAGCGGTTTGATATACCTTGTCGACAGCTCTCGTTACCTCATATGAGTGAAGATCTGTGTTTCCCAAGAACAATACTTCTTAGTCCGTGTAGAGTAAGAGTCAATAGGTCGTTCTTTTCGAGGTAGTTCATAACGATTGAGGAAATTATATATTCTAAAATTCTGTAGCAAACCGACGTCAGTCAAATAGGCCAGTAATTTTGCGGGTTACTCCTAGTGCCTTTGTTGAATATTAGAATGACCTGCGGAACTTCCCAGTTTTTGGGTACTGACTGTGAAAATCGCCGAGACACTCCATTCCGTGTAGGCGCGTTAGAGAGACGTGTACAGAAGGTGTTGATCAATAACAGACACTGTTTGAAATCTATCTGTACGCAGTTTACCAGATGCAACACCATCAGTTCATGTTGCTAGGTCAGATGTCAGGTGCCGCTAAGTAATACTGAGGTACCAATTTGCCTCTACATCAAAATAACGCTCCTCTTTTTATGGCACATATTGTCGTCCGTGTCATACCGCGCGGGATACAGTTTCGGTCTCTATAATCTGTTGCCATACACGAGAAACGACGTTTGACATTTTTACGCCATTTTATTGTGTTTCCGTTCTTGCTTTGGCCGACCACGGCAATGTGGCAGGCGACTACCCTGTGCCACATTGCGTCATCTGTGAACGTGTACACAGCGATTGAGGATGTGGATCTGGCAACACACACCAGCCCGTTTGTAAAATGGCAGGCCATCATCGTTGACATGGTTTTACACTGGCGGCAATGACATCTTCCGTGCGGACCACGATTGTACCGGTATCTGTTGACATCATCAGTGTTCTGCCAAAAGACAGGTTTTCACATGGTAGTTATCCACGCTGTCCGGTCTTCTGCTATTCTCTTCAGGTCCGCATATTCTCCTCTTCTCTTTATGTCCCCTGTCATCTTGTATCGCCTTCTTCCTCTCAGTCTATTCCCGAAAATCAATCCTCTTTCTCAACGAATTTCCCAACCAGTTCTTTTGCCTCTCTCTTACAACCTTCAGAAGAAATCTTCTCTCTCCAACCATTTCCACTGTTTCGTTACTCACTCCTTCTATCCAGCTTATCCATTCCCCTCCACATCCACATCTCAAATGCTTTCGTCGGCTCAGCGTCCAAGTTTCTGCACCATATAGTGCCACACTCCAGACGAAACATCTGCCATTTCCATTATCTAATTTGCCAAATAACAATCGTGAATTCGTCACAGGGCAGAATTCTCTGTTGCTTTATGTTTGTAAACCAGATTATAGTCAGATTAATACTTGCTACTAGTTCACAGATCACGCGTTGGAGCTGCTTTCCCCCAATCAGAGCACGTAGCGTTTCGCACGAACCACTCCTCGTTGCCCAACTGCCACCCCAGCTGGTTAGTTTTTATGTCAGCCTCTCGCTCTTGATTTGTTTCGTTCCCGATTCATCGGTCTGCCATTTTTATTTTGCTTTGCATAGATTATAATAACCATATATAATACATGAACACCGCTGATAGCGAAGTACGTATTCCTACAAAGTATTGAGCACGCGCTACTGCATCCTTTGGTATCACGTATACTAGAATTTTATCACAGAGATCAACTGACATTAGATGAACTTCTTACGAGCTCTCCGAAGGCTACAAATCTGTGTTGTTATTGAATGCAGGGGTCCAACTTTTGAAAGTCAGTTTGATTGCTCGAGGTTTCATTTTGCATCACCTCTTGGGTTACAAGGTTCAAATAATGTGCTAAGGAGTAAACTTACAAAATTTCGCGGATAAATTTCTCTGAGTTCCACTTGCAAGGCAGAAAAAGCACCATCCTTATTTATCGCCCTGTAAGAAGCAATAATATTGAATCACCTGCTATCTAGGAAAAAAACTGATAACAGCTGTAGTAGATTCCTAATTACAGAAATTTAAAAAAGTGATTAATTTATTTGAAAATTATCACCGCTGTTATGGCCATGAAATTTTCACGTAATTTTGAAGAAGTCAGGCGGCCGAAGAATTTTTAAATTTCGTTACTCATTTGCCTTTCAGACACACGTAACTGTTACATGAACCATTTCATTTGCTCGTGCATATCTGCTATCAGGTGCTGTTTGCCTTTCAGTTGTTAACGTGGGTGGTCCTGACAGGAACGCTAGATTTGATATCCAGTTTTAATCTTTTCGACAATGCATTTCTGTCCTTTACAGAAAGATACCTCACGAACGGCAAAGAGAACCCCAGAAACTTTTTCTTGTCTAAAGTAATGAACTGTGCTCTGCTGGGGTACCTAGATATGCTCCGTTTCCATATGTTTCGGAGAAGCCTTTGAAGTTACTTACTTATACCGTGACAAAGCACAAACCTCACACACTTCATATGTTCTTTCATTACAGCACCTTGTTCGCCTGCTCCAGAGGTCTCTGGATTTTGAATTCATTTCTGTATGTCATCGCTACAGGCTCTTTGGATGCTTCTCCATCTACCTGCCGTATTTAATGATGATATGTGTTACACTTCGTAGCAGAATTAACCCTTTTCACGCCACATTTTATTAAATATCTGTGTGTACTATATTTTATTAATTTGTGACCAAAAGTATTTATTTGCATATTACATATTTCTATTCATGCTGAATGGAATAATGAATACCTGGCACCTTTTTTTTTCAAACGCTTTAGTACTAATTTAGACATTTTACAATAATTTTTTAATGAAATTCTCAAATTATTTTATTTATTTCTTTTATCTTGATATAATGTTTTGTAAGTATTGTAAAGTTTGTGCTCTAACTTAGACACAAAGCAGCTACACATATTTTGTCAATGCGTTGCAGCCTAATGCCCGTCCGTTTCCTTGAAGTAATGGTGGCGATGGTACCCACAATAAATTTTGGAAAGTCCTTTAGTGTTGTTTATAATCTTCGGTCAAATGATAACCGGCCACAGTGTCCGAGCGGTCTGCGGCGCGCTAGTCACAGTCTGCACGCCCGCTACGGTCGCGGGGTTCGAATCCGCCCTCGGGTATGGATGTTTGTGACGTCCTTAGTATAAAGTAGTTTGTAAGTTTAGGGACTGATGAGCCCGCAGTTAAGTCCCTTAAGCTTAACAAACAGGTTGTCAAATGGTTGGGCCGGGAATAACAGATAAAGGTGACGAGGCCATCATTGGACTGGAAAGGGTGAAATACTTTGACATAGAAGAAAGTGCGAATGTCCCTCCAGCTCAACAAATAGAATTAATGGGCTTCCGCAATTAACATTAGCTGTCATTGCAACTAGGATTGCTGCATCACTTACGACTTCATGCGGCTAAGGGGCAGAGAATTCTCCCCCTCGCCGCACACCCCTGTCAAACATGCTCCAAACCGTAGCAGTGAACGTTCTGTGGAGCATTCTTGGAACAGACGTCAAAATGTACATAACTGACAACAGTGGACTTCCCCATTTAATGTATTTATTATATTTTATTTTCCTTATTTTGTTTGAGTACTGAGCACCACCAAAAATTTCTCGGGGAGGGAAGGAGCACCAATGGAGTCGGCGTCCCTGGTCTGAGTGTGTCACTTAGACAGTTACCCGAAAATGGGTGCGTAGCACAGTGGTAAAATGTTGGGCTGCCGGACCCAAGGCCGTGGGTGAATATCTGGTCACATATGATGTTTTATTCCAAATTCAAAATAAATTTCATTGTTTGTTTTTCTTAATTTGTTTAATTCAATTTTTTGAGTTTTAATGCCTTGTTACAATAATAGTATCAACTTCGCTCTTTCCGTCCTATGAGTTTTTATTCGAATGAAATCTTTTTGTGTCCTTATTAACCTGTATCCAAACGAACATCATTGATTATGACGGCAGCTTGTGAAGGAAGCAGCCAGTATGAGGATATTTTTCAGGTAACCGCTATATTTGAAAATTTTCAGTCTGAGTTTGCTCAGAGGTAAGCTATAATCGCCGTGAACGAAGCGATCGTGTTTATAGTTCTGATGGAGATGGTTGACTGTCGTTTTATCGAATACATAATGCAATCACGTCTGGTTAGTTGGCGACAACAAATCGCCTGTTCCCCTGCAGTTCAGTCATTGGTCCTTAAAGTCAGCTGTCGACCCAGGTATTTGCGTTACTGCCATTAATTTTTACGGCCTCTTCCAACACTATATAATATGGAACAATAATAACAACGTTCGTTAAGTGACCCTACTCGTTTGTGTGTCGCCTACAGCCAATCAGTTGCCGCCTATATGGCAACAATGTATAATTACGTGACAAATGTCAACTAGCAAGTAACTTTAAGTTATCTTAAACGCCACATTGTTACACTCCCAGCAATTCAGAAGCATTGTAGCGACATAGGATGGTAACTTGCGGCAGGTAACATCTGTTCACATTGTCTGATAAGTCGTTTTTATGAAGACACGGAAGAGTAGGGCCTCATAACACTAAAAGTACACTAAACTCCATCAGGTTAATTAATAAAGAACAGTCTAGAATGCACTAATTTATTTCATTCAACTAGTTTCAGTCTTATGTAGACCATCTTCAGGAATTTGTCTCCATCGACGTTGTGGAGCTGACAGGTAGCTGGGAGCCTTCCACTGACGCACTGGAAGGCTCGCAGCTACCTGGCAGCTCCATAACATCAATGGAGACAAATTCCTGAAGATGGTCTACATAAGACTGAAACTAGTTGAATGAAATAAATTAGTGCATTCTAGACTGTTCTTTATTAATAAATTTAAATAGAGTACTGTTAACCCAAAAATAGAGAAACAAAAATGTTTCCAAAAATATCCATTAGGTTACTTTCCATGGTTTGCGCTCCACGACTGTGATATGTTTCCAATACTCTGCGAATTTTCAGCTATCAGTCGATCTTTTTTTAAAAATCTTTAGTGGCAAATCATGATTTTGGCCAGTAACTGGCCATTATCAATGCATGTGTTCAACTGTAGATGTTATTAATGTCCAGTTATCATACTTGGCGTGGTGTTTTTCCACCTTACTAACATTTACAGTTAAACACATGCATTGATAATGGCCAGTTAGCCGGCCGCGGTGGCCGAGGGGATTGAGGCGCTCCAGTTACGGTCTGCACGGTCTCTACGGTCGGGGGTTCGAATCCCCCCTCGGGCATGGATATTTGTGCCGTCCTTAGGATAAGCTAGTTGATAAGTAGTTTGTAAGTTTAGGGACTGATGACCCCGTAGTTAAGTCCCATAAACTATACAAACATTTGAACATTTGAATGGCCAGTTACTAGCCGAAATAATGATTTAAAGATTTAAAAAAAGATCGACTGTTAGCTGAAAAGTCGCAGAGTATTGGAAACTAAACTCCGTCCCACACGGGTCTCGAGAGCCCAACGGGTACCGACCGACCGCCGTGTCATCATCCGCCAAAAGGTAACACTGGATGCGGTATGGAGGAGCCGTGTTCTGCACCCCGCACTCCAGGCCGTACCAAAGGCGTACTTTTCAATCAAGTCGCTCCTCAATTGGTCTCACAGGAGCTGACAAGGGCATCATCAGAATTGTAAATAACGGATTTTGATGGGTCACCTATATGTTGTAAAGGGACATACCCTGAGTATGAGACCAAACGCGTTTTTTAGCGACGGGCCTTGGTTTTCGAGAAAATTGCACTGCCAGATGTAAGACGCGTAATGTTTGCCACGGTCCAACCAAGAAGCTAAGATCTACAGCTACCCTGCTGGAGGTACTGTGATTTTTGATTTCCTTTTAATAAGAATAGTCCAACATTGTTCCACTTTATTTTACAGAATATTAGCAAACAGTATACATTGTGTGTAACTAGTAATCAATATTCAATTCTGCCATAGTAATTTAATCTTCACCTCATTATTACAAAATTTTACTCGCTATTGCCTGCATCACTTGCTATGCTACAATAGAAATCCGATTGATATCCGTCGTAAAAATACACATTAATTTTGCATCAATTCAAGGTACCTGCTTTTTCGGAGATGATCAAATACGCATGGTACTCATTAAAGCTAAATGAAAGTTATTTTTGTATCGCTCTTAAAACCTACGTGTACCTCCGATATATTTATTTATTTATTTATTATAAAATGAGCTTGGTGCTGTAAACCATTGTATTTCGGTTGCTTTTACGTAAAATATTATACGTATTTCTTCTGTTGTAGCATAACATGCGATGCAGGCGATAGTTAGTAAGATTTTGTAATAATGACGTGAAGATGAAATTACTACGGCAAAAGTGAATATTTCTTCTAATATCACACAACGTACACTGTTTTTTGATATTCTGTAAAATAAAATGAAAAAAAAAATGTTAGACTATTCCGATTAAAAAGAAGAGAAAACACGAAGAAGACGCGAACCCGGTACCTCGAGCGTAGTAGCTGGAGATCTAAACAGCAGCACCCCGCTCGCTTGGTTTGACTAACGCGTAATGCGTCTTGTATCGCGCAGTGAACTGGAACATCAATTTTCTTGAAAACCAAAGCCCGTCGCTAAACAAGCAGATAATCTCATACTCAAGGTATGTCCCTCTACAAAATATCGCAGACCCATAAAAATTTGTTATTTACTCTTCTGATGCTACCCGTGTGAGTGTACTCCGCTTTCCAGCCCTCGGCAAAACCCAACGGTTACCCCATCCAAATACTAATCAAACTCGATAGTGCTTACATTATCTAACGTGAAACGGTGTATCCATTGGTGCACGTCCGTTGGCCTGCGTTATAACACTTGCCTGGGGAATGTCAAATATCACTACCTCTTTACGTGATGGCTTTCCGTCAGTTACTACGAAGTATGTCCTGTCAGAAACACAAAAGTCATGACACTGCTTCGACAAACAAAGACTGTGCTGCAATGGTTACTAACGTAGAGGCTGCACTGCTATTTCCTTCCTGCCCTTCGGATGGAGTCACACGATGGTAGACCTCACGTCAACGTCAGCGACGTCACACCGTCAAATGCAAGTGCATTTCCACTGGCCGGTAAGTCAAGACACGTTAAAAATTAAGCACCATTTGCGGATAGTAATTCGACTCACGCAATAGTGGTTGTATTCGTTCACAAAAGAGAAGTATTAACTCAAGTGTTGAAGCATTAATTATAACTGCAGCTGCCTGATACGACGAGAAAAGGGTGAAGAAATTCGCGTAAGGCAAGCAAAATGAACAGGGTCAAAGAAAATGCTTTTGAGCGGCAAGTGTGAAGACGAATTTTACACACTGTATAACGAACTTAAGGACTGCATTTCCCAAAAACGTTTGAATGGCGACACAATTTTTCAGCTGTCTCTGATGGGAGGATCAAGAAATGAGACACAACTATATGCGAGGCAATTTCTCCAAACACAAAAAAGGTGCTGTGGCTGAAGTTTCAGCTTTAACTAGTCATAAATATTTGGACCTATTTTATAGAACAGGATACCTATTTTAAATACTGATCACCATAAAAATCAAACCACAATCAAAAACTGATACGTGAACTTTGGCGATTAGTCAGTTGTAAGTTTAAGGTCAAAGGGTCGGTTTTATAAATAGCTATTTATATTGTTTAACATACCGTAAATAGTGATGCAATGTAGGCCTACATTTGCTACAGTTTATGCTGCGTAAACTAGTTTCTACTGTAATAATACATATTCACTAACTGTTCCGTCGGTTCTCGACAGAATATTTTATACATTAAAAGAAACACACAACATAACTGTGAGATATTCTACAAATTTATTGGTTTACGAACCGGTTTTCGACTGTTACGCCAGTATCTAGTAAACATTACAAGTTTGAATTTCAAAGATCATAAGTTGTTAGATATGTAACTTTCAAGGGAGACTAGTGCTTTGGTTCAAAACTAACATGAGGGATATTATTACAATTAAAGTTGTGGTGTAAATTCCTGACATTAATAAATTATGTGACCATTTAATGAATTAAAGACCTTTGAAATGATAGAAATTGGCTTAAAAATTGACAAAAAATATTTTATCTGAAACAGGTCCAATTTCTGGTACATGGAAGCATGTGACCAAATTGAATGAAACATCTGTGCATATATGTTAAAATTTTGACTTGTTACATTGAACTATGGTTACTTGTAAAACAAGGCATTACAGTTTAAATAAGTTAAGCAGCCAAACAGTTGTGGTAACACAATAATTATATAAGATGGCTACAAAGAGTAGTAGGGACGTGTGGCAATCGGGTACGAAATGGTAAGCTACCGTAACTTGGGGTGAAATGGAACAGAAAATGTAGTTTTTAGTGAAAATTAATGTCTAAATATTGCACTACAACTCTGAAAATTTAAATATAGCATCTCTAGTTATTCTTACATCAATGTGTTTCAAGAATAAAAATCCTCTATCAAAACCTTTCCTTATATCTTAATCTAAATTGTGTTCTAAATCACCCCAGGATTTGGGGTGATTTGGACTACTGACTCTTTTGATAAATAATTGCATTTAAAACATGTGGAGGCGTTAATTAGAACACAGTAAACACAACTAACGGAACTTTGTTGTGGAGGATGCCTTTATATTACTTCTGTTTAATGTTAATTAATGCTGTTTACTGGGTGGAACACCTCTCACTGTCTACTCCGAATTTCTGAAATAGTTTTCTATCTTCTCTGTTAACTTGTACCCTAGCTCTCTTTACATTTTCACTTAAACGTACTGTAAGCAGATTTTTCACCCACTCATATCCAGGCCTGTTGCCATCAGACCTCTTTTCCACTCTTCCACTTCGGTCCAAAAAGCACTTCACAATACCCCGAACCTCACTTGTCGTAATTGGCTGACCCTATTCTGCACATTTAAATAAACCACTGATTAAAGCCCTCTCTTCTTTTACTGCCACGACAGTTTCTCCACCTATTTTCAAAGGATTTTTGTTATTTAACTTCCTTGAGAGTGTACTAACTGGTATTCCATATTTTTTAGAAACATTTCTGAGAGATATTTTACGTTTCTTGACTTCATTCAGAGCTTTCTGGAGGCTTATCTCCCTATAGTTTTGATACCCACCTGGTCCAATCTTCTTTTTGTACACTCGCAGCATGTTCAAGTTCACCCTAAAAAAATACTATTTTACATATTTGCACCTTTACCTAATAAATAGCAGCCATAAGCTAACTTTTCACACTTCATGACTGAGAGTTGCCCTTAACATACCAATGTCAGAAAACTGTATTACTATTACCAGAGTAGCTGTGCAATAGATTATTTCCAGACTTTCATATTATGGCAAATTTTACACTTCAATATAAATTTTTTTTGGAGTTGTATACCTCTTTCACACACACAATTTTTGTATCACTGTAAGAAGTAATATCTCTGGTGACTATGGGAGGTGGTTTTCATTAGTTACAGCGAAGTATCTCTCCGTAGCAAAGATGATTTTTTGAAATGGACACAGTGTTCCATTTGACCCCAGTAGTTCCAAATCACCCCAAGTCACGGTACACTGTCTGCATAAGGTTATGATAAGATTCTCTTTGAAACTTAAACTTGTAATGTTAACCTGATGATGACGTAACAGCCGAAAACCGGTTCGTAAACCAATAAATTTGCAGAATGTCTCACAGTTATCTCGTGTGTTTCATTCAAAATGTGTAATAATACAGTCTGAAGAAATTTTCCTGTTCATATCTTAGAGTAACACTTGACGGTGAACAAGCTCAATTACTATTTCGTCTCCCATACGTGTATAACTCTGAGCTCAGTAACGAAATATATTTCGAATGTGAAGAACACAACTGTGAATGAAAAGCGGCCACATTAACACCCACAAATCAAACAAATTCTAATAGCCAATCGTAAGCAGCTGATCGACCACGTGACCTCCCCCGTCGACGTCAAACTATTCTTTCGAAGCATACTGGCTGGCAGGCAAATTGACGTTGACATTACGTTGTCCATCGTGTGAACGCCTCCGCTTGAAAGCATGGTAGAATACTTTGCCGTTGCCTACCGCGTGAAGCTGGCCCTCGTCTGCTGCGCCGTGGCCAGCCAGCAGTTCGCAGCTCTGCGCGGCCCCGGTTTGCTTTGCTTGGCAGCCACGCCCACTTCGCACTCCACCCGCGACGTCAGCAGATCGCGTTCAACAGCAGCCGCGGCGGCCGCGGCGGATCCTCTCGGTCAGGAATAGCGCTCACTCCATCCGCCTCATGCTTGCAAATTTCTCTGGGGCCGCTCATTCCATTTACTACTGGAGCATAAACCGTAGCCTTCCGATTCGGGAGAAGTGGTGTAAAGTCTTGTGGACATTCGTGTTGTCCAAAAGCATCTGGTTCATAACGAGTCGTACAAAGGAAAACAACTCAGAGACGGCACCATCAGCTAGTTATGCATTCACTTCAGTACCAGCAGCAGTCTGGGTTACATCTCCAGAACTCGTGTTGTGATCTCCAGTCTGGAGACTGGTTTGAGTGACCTTCTTATCGGAACTCACTAATAAGAATTTGCCAATGCAGAACTCAGGATAGTTAAGGGTTTATGGCTCGTTTATGGCAATGTCAGAAAATCAGGCGATGTTGAAAGAATTAAATTAGGTAATGAGACAAAAGTAGTAAATGAATATTGTTATTTGGGTAGCAAGATAACTTTTGATGGCCGAAGTAAAGAAGATATAAAATGCAGAATGGCTATGGGAACAAAGGCGTTTCTAAAGAAGCGAAACATGTTAACATCCAATATAATATTAAATGTTAGGAAGCCCTTTCTGAAAGCAATCATCTGGAGCGTAGCATTCTATGGGAGTGAAACGTGGATGATAAGGAGTTCAGATAAAAAGATGATAGAAGCTTTTCAAATGTGGTGCTACAGGCGAATGATAAAAATTAGATGGGTAGATCACGTAACTAATGAGGAGGTGCTTTACCGAATCGGGGAGAAAAGGAGTTTCTGGCATATCCTGACTAAGAGCAGGGATAGATTGGTTGGACACATTCTAGGACTTCAAAGAATTGTCAACTTAGCATTAGAAGGAAGTGGGTGGGGTACAAATCGTAGAGAGAGACCGAGGGATAAATGCAGTAAACAGACTCAAAAGGATGTAGGTTGCCGAACGTATTCTCAGATGAAGAGACTTGCACAGGACAGGGTAGCGTGGAGAGCTGCATCAAACCAGTCTGCGGATTGAAGAGAACATCATCACTCTGCATATGATGACGCGAAAATATATTTAAACAGAAATTAAACCTCTGAATAACCAACAAAATGGGTTCCAAGATAAAGAAGTAATTCTTTATAAATGTAGTTTATCACTATTTTTGGACATGAAAATGCAGAAGTGTTCCTACTTTGTATATTGGTAAATAACTGTAATTTCCCCAATTATTGTTCATGAAAAGCACAATAAGTATCACACGCACTCTAGAGTAAAAGTTCCAAATTATCACTCGTAAATTAATGAAGTCCATCGAACATTGCAGTTCTAAATTAATCCGCGATTAATTACAGTATTTGTTATAAAACACAGTTTGTCATCCCACGAGTACACGATTGCTGAATTATCACAGTTCCACAGCCCTACTACTGTGCATAGTTTACCACTTTTCACCACAGACTAAGGTCTGCAGTCACAGTCACAGCCTATCTCTTCAAATCACAAATTCGTAACGCGGCCTCAGACAGCCCAGAATCACAACGTTCAAGTTATGACTCCCCTCCAAAGCGTTCGAAAGCATGCTCTCCCTGCTTCCAAAATTGTATCTTTCCGCGCATCCTAACGCCTCATCTTTAAAATGCAATTTCTCTTACAAAATATTATACATTTGAATATCACAGAATTAAATGCTTTGACCTCCTCCCTACAAATGTTGTTTACATTTAACAAACAAATATATATTTAGGAATATTAAAGAAGCAGTTGAGACTGAAGCTCTTTGCTGAGGTAGCTATTAAGCATCGCGTCTCTATGCAAATATATTCAGTTCTTGTCCAAAAATACATACAATTGTCTATATATACATTATCTGCTGCATATCTACTATTTTTTGTCGGCCATGAAATATTTAAGTACCAGTCTACAACATAAAAAAACGAACGTTACCAAGAATAATATTAAATATAATAAAATACATATATAAATGTCATTCTCTGTGCTGGGTTCACGTTTTGTGCTTTTGTGGTGGAATCTATGTTCTGACACAAGAATATTACTACCTCAACGAGAAGCATAACAAGAGAGAGAAACAAAATTTATTGCAACAATACGGAAATTACGTGGTGCATCTTTTAAGATAGGTAGCTTGGTGCAATGCTGCGTATTTGCTTCTTAAACTGTTCCTGATAAACACTACACATCAATAATTGTAGATATGTCTCATAATATTATTATTATAGTACTGAAATTTATCAGCCTTTTATCTGTAAGGGATATTGAAACTGTAATTACGGCGTTTGATTCTCCCAAGTCTCCTGAATCCATTCATATATTTGCCCTATGATCATTTCCTGATTTTATTTGGATTTTTAGAAAAATGTGTGTGGCTATATTTTATTTCAGTTGCAGTCTGGGAGAGCCGCCCTCGCTCAGCCGAGAGCGTCGTTACCGAGCAGATTAGGAAAATCGTGAATTCCATTCACTAGGTCCAAACGGTTAGCCGGCCAGCTAGGGATCTCAACAGCCTGACAAAACCCGCTTTCCCTTGTATATGTAATGTCACCAGCAAGCCTCTTCATCTCCTCATAAGAGCGGCACCACACATCCATCAGAATCTGCTTACTGTATTCACCCCTTGCTCTCCCTCTACGATTTTTACCCCACACACTTCCCTCCAATGCTACATTCACGATTCCTTGATCTGTCATACCAATCGATCCCTTCTTTTAGTCAAGGTATGCCAGAAATTCCTTTTCTCCCCCATTCTGTTCAGTACCACCTCATTGGTTACGAGATGCAACCACACAATCGTCAGCATTCTTCTGTAACAGCACAGTTCAAAAGCAGAGCTCTAAGGTACGTAATTGACCATTTCTGTATTTTCCTCAATAATAAATGCTACGAGGACCTGAATACAGGCTCCCTGCGTTTATTGACTTAAGCAAGGCATTCTATATCTTGACGAATAAATTGCGAGCTTATCGAATATGCCACCAACTGTGCTTCTTGATGCAGTCGCTTTGTTCAAAAATCTAGGCGTAACATTGCAGAGCGATATGGAATGGAACGAACATGTAAGAACAGTTGTGAGTATGGCGGACAGCCGACTTCGGTAGTTTGTTGGGAGAATTTAGGGAAGATGTACTTCAGCTGTAAAGGAAAACGTGTATAACACGCTTGTATGACCACGTCTTGGGCACTGCTCAATTGTTTGGAACACGCAGCAGATCAGTTTAAGGGAAGACATAGAAGCAGTTCAGAGGCGAGAAACTAGTTTCGTTACTGGTTGGTTCGATCAATGCGCGAGTGTCACGGAAATGCTCCGGGAATTCAAATGAGGATTGCTGGAAGAAAGACGACGTACTTTTCAAGAAATTCTGTTGAGAAAATTTAGAGCTTACTTAGATGTCGCATTATGAACACAAAGACAAGGCAAGAGAAATTAGGGTTCGTACGGGGGCATATAAGCATTCTTTTTTTCCTCGTTCTATTTGGGAGTGGAAGAGGAAAGGAGATGCCTGGTAGTGGTACAGTGTACCCGCCGCCATGCACCTTACCGTGGATTGCCGAGTATGTATGTAGATATAGATGCAGATGTATTGAGGTACGGCCGTCTGTCAAATTTCGGAGAGCATACATTTCTCCTTCTTATGTGTATCTCTTGAAACGACCAGAAATATAAAATTAGGTTGGAACCCACACAGAAGCATACCAGCAACTGGAGTACGAGAAAGAACTGACAAAGTGAAGTAAAATACCCTGAAGTGACTTCCAGATTATGACTGTAGCTGTAGTTGAATATCGTCACACCGTTATTTACGAGAGGTATTGGGAATTTCTATGAAGTTTATTGCGGAAATGTGCAATCTCCGTTGTATTCAAAAGACTACAGGAAATTAAACCTAAAATTTGCTGAAGGTAAATTCTCGGCCAGAAATACTGCGTTTATACTTGGATAAACAGTTTTTGAATGACGTTCATTTCTAATGCCAGAAGCACGGGAAGTGTGAAACGATAGCAACGTTCGATCCATAGAATCAGTTGTAGCTTTCTATTCTCTGACAAATATTAACAATAATAATGTATATTGCGACAATTATTTCATGGTAAACGTATATAAATTTTACGTAACACTGTCGAGTTTCTTCATGTATCTCCAGCAATGGTTTATAAATTCATATGCGCTTTTGAGGTACGTTTCTATTTCGAACAATAAATTATGTTTCTCAGATGTCGATGTATAAATTAAATCAGACGTTGATTAAAAGATTTAGGGGTTAGTTTTCCCACGAACTGTTCCAGTGGGACGGCACAGAAAATGGTTCGATGAACCACCATGAGCCGGGCAGTTAGGTGCATATTGCCGTGTAATTATTCAGTGTTTTGATGTGTAAATGTTTAAAATGTTCAAATGTTTGTATAGCTTATGGGACTTAACTACGGGGTCGTCCCTAAACTTACAAACTACTTCTGAACTAACTAATACTAAGGACGGCACAAATATCCATGCTGGAGGGGGGATTCGAACCCCCGACAGAAGCGGCCGTGCAGATCGTGACTGGAGCGCCTCAGTCCCGTCGGCCACCGTGGCCGGCGCGTAAATGTAGTTTATAGAGACTGTAAGATGTATCGTAGACCCTGCGTGACTTGAGCCATTTGTAGCATTCAGAATATATATATATATATATATATATATATATATATATATATATATATATATATATATATATATATGAATTTAATGGTCAAGTACGCTTCATCGCAATATATCTAATTAATGAAATATGCAAGTGATATGAGATAGAATAAACTATATATTCATAGATCTTATAAATTTGGGTCGCCACTATGTTTTACAAAACATAGAAAATATATTCCTGACCTAACTGAACAGTGGCGTGCCAGAGCAAGGCCAAATAATAATAATAAAAATAAAATTCTATTATGAATCAATTTATGAAAAGATAATCAGTTCATTCCCCATACTGCCAATAGAAACAAACTATTTTCCCAACAAAATGGTGATTGGGGTTACAGAAATAAGGTTATACAAAATCGGTAAAAATGACATATATTGCCGCGAGAGACCACGAACACCAACTGCCTGCGTGGCGCAGGTGACAGCGTCACGGACTGCGGAGCAGAAGGTCCCGGTTCAATCCCGCCCACCGGCAAAAATTTATTTCTTTGTAATTTACAATTCCAGAAGGTTCTACATCTTTCTTATGTTCACTTGTAAATTCTACTTCTTTCTTATGTTAACTGTTCTTCTAATTTCTGGTAAATTCTGTCTGTGTATAAATAGCTGAGCATCTGCCTGAGAGGCAGTTAGTGCTGCGTGTATGTTGAGTTCGTAATAAACGTGCTTTCAGTATAAGTGCTGTGTTTAGTTGCCTTCGAAGTCAAGCCTACTTCCATTGCAACGTGACATTGTTTGGTGGAGGCGCCGGGTACACTGTGCAACAGCTGCATCACCGTGGCTCCGATTAGGCAACGTAAAAGCCGTCGCTTACACGGACTGGAACCGGAATACAAGAGATACACCGAGTACGTCCTTCCTAAAGTCCGTATTATCAGAAGGGCGATGGAGACGAAACCAGCAATAAGCCAGCTGCACATCAGATACCCGTTGGTGTTCTCTGGAGATGCTGGACAGGACCCCAACAAATGGCTAAAAGGGTTCGACCGAGTCGCCTAGTATAACAGGTGAGATCATACGATGTGCTTGGCCAACGTTTATTTCTACCTGGATGGAACAGCCCAGCAATGCTTCGAAAACAACGAAGACAAGTTGAATGACTGGGAGACGTTTCAGGAGGAACTTAAGAAGACGTTTGGAGACCGCCAGCGACAAATCCGCTCGGCGGAAGAACAACTGAAGAACCGGGCCCAACGACCTGGTGAGCCGACACAATCGTACATACAGAGTGTTTTGGCCCTGTGTAACGTAGTCAATCCGAACATGACTGAAGCGGACTAAATCACGCACCTGATGAAGGGAATTGCAGAAGATATGTACCAAGCTCTTCTGATAAAAGACGTCGCTACGACAGAAGAGTTCATCAAGTGGTGCCAGCGTATTGAAGAGATGGAACAAAGGAAGGTTGGACGCAAGAAGTATGAAAGACTATCAAATGTAGACCCTATGGCCGTTGTGGAAGACCAGCAGGACTTGGCTTCTCTCATACGACAAATCGCGAGAGAAGAATTACAACAGTGCATGGCAGCCGGGACTATTAGACCGAGCGAGCATCAGATTATGGCCATGGATGTGAGCCCTGTAAGTCACGAGGTAGCCGACGCCGCTGAGGACGAGGTATTTCAAACATTAGCTCCTGTCTGCCCCGTCAATCGCACCAGACGTGAAGAATGGCGTCGCCCTGCTATGACTTACGCTGCAGCCGCCAAACGGCAGCCCATGAACCGACCGACGCGACCACAGCCAACTCCCCCGGTAACTATGACGCCCCGCAGAAGAACAGACGTCTGGAGGACAGAAGACAACACACCACTGTGTTTCCACTGTGGACGCCCTGGACATGTCGTACGCTACTGCAGAGAGAGGAGGCGAGTATTCGATGATTATTTTGCCGCAAGACGTCAGTCGTCGGAGCAGTTCTGTCCAAGGCAGTAGCCCGCTGATGAGTTTTATCGACCTATGGAAAGAAACCCATCGCCGTACCTTAGACGAGGTCGCTCCCCGACGCGCCGCAGCCGTTCACCGTCGCCGTACAGAGGAACCAGCCGCTCCCCTAGCCGCCGCGCCCAGGAAAACTAAGCGAGGCGACCATCTACGGAGGTGAGGCCGCCACAGATGAAAATCATCCATGGACGACAGTTGCCAAGACGTCGGGAAATCTCATCGACGTCATAATCGACGGCCAACCTGTCCGGGAACTTGTTGATTCAGGAGCCTCTTTTTCTGTTTATCGGATAATTACCGCCGCACACTAAAGAAGACAATGTTCTGTGATACGGGAATAACTGTGCTAAAGGTCGCGAATGGAAAATACGTCCATCCAGCAGGAACTTGTGTCGCAAGAATAACCATCAACAACAGGACGCAGCCGTTTGAATTTGTCGTGTTAACAGAATGTAGTCACAATGTCATCCTCGGATGGGACTTCCTTCAGACATCCCAAGCTATCATTGACTGTGGAAGATGTGAGCTGCAAATTGAAGAAGTTGTTCCGCCAGATACACGTAACACAGAATTTTCTGGGAAGTTATTCGTCGTTGAGAATGTGACGATACCGCCGTTGACAATGAGAAGAGTTGCAGTCACAAACACAGATGACTGGTCAAACTGTGAAGTTCTTGTTGATAGTAAAAAGTTTATCAGGCTCACAAAAGAAATTTACATACCAGCGGCTGTCATAAGCATTACCGGTGGTCAAGGAGAGATTTGGATCACAAATTGTCACGAGGAGTCACAACTTATCCAAATGTTCAAATGTTTGTACAACTTATGGGACTTAACTACGGGTCATCAGTCCCTAAGCTTACAAACTACTTATGAACTAGCTAAGACTAAAGACGGCACAAATATCCATGCCCGAGGGGGGATTCGAATCCCCGACCGTAGTGGCCGTGCTGACCGTGACTGGAGCGCCTCAGTCACCTCGGCCACCGCGGCCGGCACAACTTATCCCCAAGGGAATGTGTATCGGGACAGCTGAACCAATCCAGGACGGTGAGCTCAACGTCATCAATGAAGACCCATGTCCTGCTATTAGTACAGACAACACGCTGGATGAAACAAACGTGGAACTGTCAGTAGGGCCTGGACTGACCAAGGAACAACGCCAGCGGGTGTTAGGTATACTACGCCAATTTTCGGGTGCATTCACACCTCAGCAGGGAAAAAGTCAGACGAAACGGCCCACGACAAAGCACCGTATCAATACTGGGGACCATCCGCTAATTAGCCAGCGTTCGTATAGAGTGGCGCCAGCTGAAAGACGGATAATTCGGGAGGAAGTGGAGAAGATGTTGCGAGATGACATTATTCAACCTTCGGAGAGTCCTTGGTCGTCTCCGGTGGTCCTCGTAAAGAAGAAGGATGGCACGTGGCGATTCTGTGTCGACTATCGGCGGCTGAACAGTATCACAAAGAAAGATGTCTACCCATTGCCGCGTATTGGTGACACGTTAGACTGCTTGAAAGGAGCTACATACTTCTCAACTATGGACATGCAGACAGGTTACTGGCAAATCGAGGTTGACGAAGCTGACAGGGAGAAGACGGCTTTTATTACACCTGACGGTCTCTATGAATTTAAAGTAATGCCATTTGGATTATGTAATGCTCCAGCCACATTCGAACGCATGATGGACAACTTGCTTCGACACCTTAAGTGGACGACGTGTCTCTGCTATTTAGATGACATTGTCGTTTTCTCGAAAACCTTTGAAGAACATCTGAGTCGCCTGTCAACTGTTTTGAAGTGTGTTCAGGCTGCAGGTCTCCGCCTCAATCCAAAGAAGTGCCTCTTCGTCGCCAAAGAGATAAAAATCCTGGGGCACTTAGTCAACGGAGATGGTGTCTGTCCTAATCCAGATAAAGTAAGGGCAGTCACAGAATTTCCAACTCCTCAGCACATTCGTGATGTGAGAAGTTTTCTAGGGCTGTGCTCATACTACCGACGTTTCATAAAAGGATTTTGTAACAAGGCACGTCCATTACAAGAACTTCTGCAGGGAGACGCCAAATTTTACTGGGATGAGACAAAAGAAAGAGCTTTCCACGCACTTAAGGAGGCTCTAACTTCCGCACCAGTGCTAGCCTTGTACGACGAGAATGCAGAAACGGAACTTCACACAGACGCCAGTGGCTATGGGATTGGTGCAGTGCTTGTACAAGTTCAGGAAGGTGCCGAAAAAGTGATAGCCTATGCGTCAAGAGTACTCTCAAAGTCCGAGATAAACTACTCTACAACTGAAAAAGAATGTCTCGCGGTTATCTGGGCTATCAACAAGTTCCGGCCGTATTTATTCGGCAAACCATTCCCCGTCGTGACAGACCACCATTCTTTGTGTTGACTGACTAGCTTGAAGGATCCATCAGGTCGACTAGCAAGATGGGCACTAAGACTCCAAGAGTACGAAGTCACAGTGGTATTCAAGAACGGGCGCAAACACAAGGATGCTGACTGCCTTTCGAGTAATCCATTAGTGGAACATAACAGCATTAATGAAATTTCAGCTCTCACTGAATTAGATGACGTCAGAGCTGAACAGAGGGAAGATCCAACACTATTAAAAATGATAGAGGCCTTGGAGAAAGGAGAACCGACCAATGGAGAGTTCCAACTTATAAACGGAACATTGTACAAGAGCAACTACGATCCACTGGGCCCCAAATGGCTACTTGTTGTTCCAGCTCATCTCCAGCCAGCTATTCTCAAATATTTCCATGATGCTCCAATATCCAGTCATCTGGGATTCGTGAAGACCCTAGACAGAATCAGACGCAGTTATTACTGGAAAGGTTTCTACCGATCTGTCAAGCACTATGTGAGTCACTGTAAAGAGTGCCAGCGATGGAAGCATGTGCCGCAATTACCTCCAGGACATCTCGTACCGATTCCGCCGGCAGCAGCTCCATTCCACAGAGTTGGGATCGATCTTTTAGGGTGGTTCCCGAAGTCGACAACCGGTAACCGTTGGATAATAGTCTGCACTGACTACCTCACACGCTACGCTGTCACCAAACCTGTGCCGACTGCAGAAGCTCCAGAGATCGCAAAATTCCTTGTAGAAGACATTATTTTGAAGCATGGAGTACCACGTGTCATGATATCTGATCGTGGAAAAGTATTCCAGTCAAAACTAGTATCAGAGGTAATGTCAAGGTGCAACATTGTCCACAGAATGACAACTGCATACCATCCTCAGACAAATGGTCTTACGGAACGTTATAACAAAACGTTAGCCGACATGCTGTCGATGTACGTCGATGTTGAGCAGAAGGATTGGGATACAATTCTGCCAGTCGTGACATTTGCTTACAATACCGCAAGACAAGACACCACAGGCTTCACTCCGTTTTTCCTGCTCCATGGCCGTGAAGCTGAGACGACAATGGATACACTGTTCCAGTTCCAACCGGACGACACTCAGGATGACTATGTTAAACATCTCATCACCAGGATTTAAGAAGCAAGACAGCTGGCTCGCATACGGACACTGGACGCCCAGGAGAAGGACCGTCAGCGGTATAACGACAAGCACCGACCTGTTGTGTACAGCCCAGGAGATCTGGTATGGATTTTTACTCCTGTACGGAAGGTTGGACTGTCAGAAAAGTTATTGAAGCGATACTTTGGTCCGTATCGTGTCATACAGCGCCTGTCAGACGTCACATACGAAGTTGAGGATTATGAGCCGTCGTCGAAACGTCAAAAACGAAGAGACATTGTTCACGTCCTGCGCATGAAGCCTTACTACGATCCTGAAGAGCAGGTAGACGACAATGGCTTCTTGTTCAAGAACTTTAAGGACGGTAATGTTCCTGATGAAGCCAAGACAGGAACGTCTATCGTCGATAATCGCGGAGAAAGGAAGGATTCTCTTGAACTGTCATACAGAGGACCCATGACACGGTCAAGATCCAGGACATTGCAGCTGGCTCCACAGAGATCATAACAGCGGGTCGCTGTTTCTCCAGGACAGGGAGCAATGCCGCGAGAGACCACGAACACCAACTGCCGGCGTGGCGCAGGGGATAGCGTCACGGACTGCGGAGCAGAAGGTCGCCGGTTCAATCCCGCCCAAAAATTTATTTCTTTGTAATTTACAATTCCAGAAGATTCTACATCTTTCTTATGTTCACTTGTAAATTCTACTTGTTTCTTATGTTAACTGTTCTTCTAATTTCTGGTAAATTCTGTCTGTGTATAAATAGCAGAGCACTCTGCCTGAGAGGCAGTCAGTGCTGCGTGTATGTTGAGTTCGTAATAAACGTGCTTTCATTATAAGTGCTGTGTTTAGTTGCCTTCGAACTCAAGCCTACTTCCATTGCAACGTGACAATATGTACAACCTGACCAAATACAATTGTATGTGACTCGGTGTCAGACTCTGATTGCAAAAAATTAATAAAAACAGTTCTCCAAATACCTCTAAAAATGAAATATACACTCGTACAAATAAAACTGAAAATTATTCAAATGACAAGTTATATCATCTATCATTGAAAGTCAGTATAGAAATAGACCTCGTTATCTCATCCCACTCCGAGTGAAAAGAAAGAAGGTAGCTACAGCAAATGATCCCACTAGAAAACGAAGAGCTGAGTCCTAACCAGGACTGGAGCAGCGCACGCAAATACTACACTAAACACTGGGTGACGGTAGTGCAGCAGCAGCGTCGATGTCAGAAGTCTGGTGCAGCAGCTGTGGATTCTATCCGCAAAAGTACTACAATAATAAAGCAACAAAAAGTTGCCGAAGTGTGGTCGCACCCAGCGAAACAACACTCTGAAAACAAAGATGCATGCAAACTGCAACTGCAGTGTCCAACTTCACAACGATACGATGCGCTAAGAGCGGAGGCTACCATTCTCGGCGGTGGAGCCACACCGAGTCCCCGAAACCTCAACAACTCCTCAAAAACTAAACAACTGATCTCCACCCGAACATGCGGCCACGCCTTACTCGTCAAAGAGCCAATCTCCTCGACCTGCTAATGGCCTTTCCAATCAGAATGTTGAAAATCAAATGTTTGTTAAGCGTATGGGACTTAACTACGGGGTTACGAGTCCCTAAACTTACAAACTACTTATGAACTAACTTATACTAAAGACGGCACAAATATCTATGCCCGAGGGGGGATTCGAACCCCCGACCGTACAGGCCGTGCAGACCGTGACTGGAGCGCTTCAGCCTCCTCGGCTACCGCGGCCGGCCCAATCAGAATGCACGGCCAACAGTTGCATACATAAAATTAGAAAAAGTAGCAACGACAGCCAATCGCGGAGTTTGCCGCCAACGGCTCTTTAACCTCCTTCCAACACACACAACTTTCTAACGCCAAGTCACGTACACCCGTGCAATACTAGGGAATTCTTTGCGAACTATCACTAGTCGGAATCTTGGCGCCTATTTTTACTACTGCTGGCGACACTGTCCTGCTGTGCCAGGCGGATTTCACTTCGCAGAGACGCGAACTTGAAGCGTTCTGCCATTTGTTAATTCATAAACTATGCTACCTGCTACTGACAGTTTAGAGACGGAAAGAAATCAGGGCGTCCGCGAACCATCAAACGTTTTTTCCTCTCCTGCTCGAAGAGCTAAAGAAACAGCGCGGCGCCAGACGGGCGTCGGTCGCCCTAAACAGCTAACGCATTGTGCGAGCTCACACCGGAAACCTCAGGTAACCGGCGGTCAGTCGTGTCGCCGTGCGAAACCGGTCGGCCCACCCTAATGCACCTCGGGTGGCCAAATTTCTCCGAAACCCTGAAAGGAGCCGGCACCACACGGGATTCATGTGATATAGACGACCGCCCAAGAACCCTGACCCACGCTGCTCTACAACGACGACTCGACAGTAAGGAAAGAATTTGAAATCAGAAGCACTCCATTACTCTAGTTTTGCTCTTGTTAATTTTCATCTTATATGCACCTCTCAGTACACTGGACATTCCGTTCAACTGCTACAACTTTTATCTATCGAGATGAGGCAGGGTTACGGGAAATGCAGCGAGAGGTACAGCGCGTAGAGGGGTGAGACGTTACTGTCATACCGCCTCATTGCTCCACCTAATCGGTTTTGCCAATTTCTCTTACCTTGCTTTTTTCTCACTTGGATTAGTAATGTTTGCTATTTTCAATATAAATTGATTTAACTTGAGCATTATCATGTGGTTTCATGGCCGACTTGCGAGGGCAAAGAAGTAGAAGCAGAGATGGCGAGTTTGTGTGTTTTTTTTAAATTTTTTTATTTTTTTTATTTTCTTTTTATTCATGTCACACTCCCATGCTTCCCATCAGAGTGTGAGCGAAGGAGTGGTTGAGCATAGTTGAACCGGTAGGGGTACTTTAGCATGATGGTGACGGTAGTTTGTGAGTTTTTCGCTTTTTGTGTTGGCAGCTAGTGTTGCAAAGAGTTTAGCAGGCTTTGCTGCTGGTCGATGGTAGGAGGTGGATTCGCGAACGAGTAAAAGGAAGGTGCCCAGTTGGCTGCACCTGCCTCCGCCAATCAGGGCGCGTCTTCTTGGCGTGGTTCGAATTGGCGGACGTTTGAGGTAGAGGGAAGCCATCTTTAAGGAGTTGGAAGGAGACCATCGAGATGTACGGACGCTGGTGCTGTTTGCTGCGCAAAATTCTCCAGAATGTGGTAGGAAACGCGGCACAAGAGATAATTAAAGTCATAAGTGGGGAAGTGGAATTTGATTTAATAAAATGTCTTTACGTAAATTTAAAGAAATCGTAAATTTTGTTCTGTATATTGCGTCCACAAGCCCACTTACTGTTCGACCAGCAGGATTAGTTTGAGCAGTAAATGTAGAGAGCTTTGCGCTAATCATGCAGTGAGCGATTTGCATGTTTTATGTCCGTTTGTGTGCAGATTTCCTACCCCCCTCCTCACCCACCATGTGTGACATTGAATCGTGTACAGAGTAGTTAAAAGCAGTAGGAGGCCAGTTGAGCAATATTTATGGCAAATTGTCTAAAAAGGAAATAAACCCTTTATGATTAAATTTTGTGTTAGAATAACTGATTTACCCCTCAGCTTCTCCTTCAATGCTCCCCATTTTGGACGGAAAACAAAGGGATCTCACAATCATTATGAGAATTGAAACTGGTATTTGTTCGAACTTACCCTGGGGGTTTAAAACTAGACGTATCCTTTCTTGAGGTGGATGTGTACTGGTTCCGTTAATTCTAAACAAAAAATGCCTTATCCGTTGCGCGCCATTTTCATTTGTCAAGTTTAATCAAGCCGGTATGTTCATGTGAACATAGACCGAAATAAGTGTGAACCAGTATAGATCCATGCTCAGGATAAAACCTACGCGAAATTATCAAGCACATTTCATACTGTGTATGGAAGCCGTTGCTGTCAGTTGAACAGCGCTTGGGTAGGCCCACCCAGTGGTAATAGAAAAAAAAGGTTAAACTGTAAAGTACAAACAAGAATGAAAGAATTAAGATAAGAGGGTACGTCACAGGGGTAAATGGGGAGGTGGGCGTTGTGCAAGAGAGAGGATCGTGGAATTGCTGCCAGAGTTATTTAAAGAGAGGAAAAAAGAAGATTATTGGAGGGGAGGAGGGGGAAGCAAGTATGATCTTAACTGAACTTCCAAAAATTGTGATTACATAGAAATATTTTCACTTTTGTTAGAGCTAGGTGATGGATTACACTGCAGATACCATACTAAACAGCGAAAAGAATGTAATGAGATAATTAAAAAAAATAGATATGTTATAAAATACCACTGAGGGTGTAAATGAATAACCTGTAAAATTATAAAACTCATACCATAAAGGTATAATGTAATTTTTTTTATAAAACTTCATCCCCCTTACTTCTACCTCGATATATAAAAGTTGTAAATGCCCTCAGCCGTGGAGGTTAGCCGTGCGCACTGGAGCGCCGTGCTGCGATGCGCGCGGTCTTTCGCCGTCGGGGGTTCGAGTCCTCCATCGGGCATGGGTGTTTGTGTTGACCTTGGGTTAGTTTCACTTAGTTTAAGCAGTTTGTAAGCTTCGGACTCATAACCCATCACTTGAATCCCACAGATTTACCAACATTCGAACATTTGAAATTCCCTCATAAATCATAGTAATTATCATAATATAGACGAGACATGTTTCAGTCGCAAATACAAAGGTAAACCTCTTCACTTATGGACAACTATGTTAAACGTAAAGTCCGTTAATCTTACAATCACATAATTGTAAAAAAGTTCGTACAAATTTTCCTTTCTATCTTTTTTTAGACTCTGAAGATGGTCACGATGGTTCAAAACGTGTAAATGCAAAAACACTTTGTAATTTGATAATTAGACAATAAATCATTTCAGAATTATACTCTCCCATACTCTGCTCGTGAAACACAACCTGCTCTACAAGACGTTTAGCAACTTCCGTGGTCAGTACTATCACGGGCTTTATCGAGAAAGTGTGGGATATGTCATCTTACTCGTAAACTCACAGCTCTTTCAAAAATATGTGTACACGTATAGCAAGAGTGGAATAATGCGTCCCAAGACAGTATTCCACATCTGCATAATCGACTGAGGCCAGAATCATCGCCTGCATTTCTACCTGTAGAGGCTACACCACGTACTAACATGCCTGTTTCGGCATGGATACCTGTCACCTCAATACCGGTTAATCTATTAATCTCTAATTGTAATCACTTCATGTACATCATATACAGTGTTTCAACAATAAATCTTGAGTGAATCGGAAAACTATAGAAACTTGCACTAATTTTCATTTACGGCAGTATATTTATTACAGCGGTACCTGTTTATAGTTATACAATAGACAATGTTTGCGGCTATCTATTTGTATTACATCATTTTGATTATGCTGTGCGGGAGTACAGTCCTAGTTGAGGTGCAGATGATAAAGCATACTTCGCAATTTTGTCAGTTTACGAAAGCAGGGTTTTACATGACTAAGTTTAACTGCATGATTTTGCTATAGACAACGACATCTATTTGGTAGGCTCAAACATCTCGAAAAATGTATGGTCTTTAAATACATAGATTTTTTTAATCATTCATAGCTTAAAAAGTATGAAAACCCTAACGTGAATTAAATATAGCGAAGACTCTAGCGATGCTGTCAGGACTCTTCTTGGTGTCTTGAACATACACACGTTGTGATTTAGTAACCAATTTTTTTGAAAACTGAGTCGTCAAAGAAGACATTGTATCCGAATGCAAGATATTTTCCACAAATGTCGACGTACTCAGTTACAATGCAGGGTGCCTCATCTATATAGAACACCCAAAATATCTGTGAAATAACAACTGCTATTGTAAAACGACTTTCACCTTCTCAGTTTAAGGAAGCGGCACATGAATGTAAAGATTACGGAACACTCTAAAGCGGAAGTATATATTTTTAAACTTATGTGTTTTTAAATGGACAACGCATATTATTTCATTAGCAATCTATGTCATGAGAACAAACATAAAAGTGGCGTTGATTGCATCGCAATACGCCAATTAAATCCAGAGATATTACGAAGCGAATTTGATGCTCAAGCGAAACGTACGGTTAGCTCTCGTCCTTAGTAGCATGATGTTCACACCTCAGGACGTGCGATAACCGAACGTTTTGCGCATTTTAAGCGACAAATTCTCTTCGCAATATCTCGAGTTGAAACGGCGTATTGAGATGCAGTCAGTGCCAATGTTTATGTGATTTGTCATGCTATGGGGGGTGTCCATTTAAAAAAATATACGTCTGTGTTAAAAACAAACTATGTATGCTTTCGTTTTAGAATGTTTCGAAATATTTACATTCATGAGCCCTTGGCTTACTATGATACCGGTGAAAGTCATTTGTCCAATAGTTGTTGTTCTTCCAGGTATATTTTTGGTGGTCAAGATAAATGGGACATCCTGTAAATTGCAGGAGGAAGTTTCGCATGAATTTTGTATGACATAAACTGAAGGACTAACAATATATATATATGTTGAAAATCACTGTACAATAGAAAAGCACATATAAACAAAGCGTGTACTACTTTAATAAACGTATCACGGTTTTTGTCGATTGTGAAGCGGTGCTGTATTGTAATTTGTTTGAACAAGAAAGCCTTTGAAAACTCATTACTTCTATCAGAATTTTACTGCGAATCACTTCGTGTATGTAGTAATTTTATCCTTATGAGCGCAGCGTGTATAACAAAAAATTAAAAATAAAAGTGCTCTTGTGAATCTGCCAGATGGCAGACGATTGTAATATTTCTGAAGCGCTGTGTGCGTTTCTTGTTTACTGACGATGAAAAGAGCGACGTTTTTTGCGAACCGTCGCCTGCGTCGAATAATATTGCACGGCGCGGAACTCATGAAAATTTCATTGCATTACAGCGCTGTGAAATGTTTGAATGCAATGTTTTTAAATTGTTTTACACACTGGACGAGACGGCAGCTTCTGATTTTGTTGCATCTAAAAAAAAAAAAATGGCTCTGCTTCGGGAACATCCATACATAAACCAAATTTGACATTTGCCGCACTGCACTGTTTTATTTAGATTACAAGCAATTCTCCTTTCGTGTTACGAAAATGAAGTAAGTTGGCCAAAGTAGAGAAGATATAAAATGCAGAATAACTGTGGGAAGAAAAGCATTTCTGATGAACACAAATTTGTTGACATCGAATATTAGTTTCAATATTAGAAAGTATTTTAAAGACATTTGTCTGGATCATATCCTTGTACGGGAGTGAAACGGTAAGGAGTTTAGGCAGAAAAGTGATAGAAGCTTCTGAAATTTTGTTCTACAGAGAATTCTGAAGATTAGATGGGTAGATCGCGTAACTAAATAGCAGGTACTGAACGGAATCGGAAAGAAAATAACTTCTGGCGTGTCTTGACTAAAAGACTAGATCTGTTGGTAGAACACATTCCGAGGCATCAAGGTTAGCAATAAAGGGAATTTAGAAAGATAAAATCCGCGGAATGAGACCGAGAGAAAGATACAGTAAGTAGATTAAAATGGATTTGGCTTTTCGTTCTTATTCGGAGATGAAGCGGCTTGCACTGGACTGGGTATCTTGGGGAGCTGAGTCTGTGTACTGAAGAAGACAACAACAGCAGCCTTCACAGAAACTACCCTAAACTGGTGCTCCGACTCTAATAACCACGTCGTTGTCGGATCGTTTAGCTGTGTCAGATACTAGCTGTACTGTCGTCACAATGAGGACATACCTTATGTGCAAATTGGTGCTCTTAAGACCTCCACAAATTTCAATCTCCACGTAGCTTCAACACAAGACTGATTGAATAGTACTGCACGAAAGCTCTGGTGTTTTCTCTTAACGAACAGTTAACTGTATGAACCTGACCAATCCCAGTAGACGTGGACCACACTGAATATTATTCAAACCAACCTTGAGCGGCGACTTAAAAGTGAATTCGCGGTTACAACCCGAATCCATCCATCCAGAATTAGTTTTTCCGCCATTTTCCTAAATCTATCCAGCCAAATGGGCACATATTCCCTTTCAAAGTCGACGGCTGATTTCCTTCCCTATCCGTGACGTAAGTCTATCCCAGTGTGTACTCCGTCTACAATGATCACGATACCGACATACCGTTACTTAAGACTGTCCTCCAAGTTAGTACTCTGTAAACCCCTCGGACATCCTGAATTCTGGTTTGTTGTTCTCGGAAGGGATAAACTGAGATAGGCGTCATCCTTTTACAGTGGCGTACACTAATGGTGCCAAAGAAGGCGACAACGCAGTCTGTTCTGTACTGTTCCTCGACCGTGTCATCAGTAACTGTTTTTAGCAGAGCTACATGCGATCCTGAAGGCAATGGTAGCCGGCCGCGGTGGCCGAGTGGTCTGCGGCGTGCCAGTCACGGTCTGCACGGCCACTGCGGTCGGAGATTCGAATACTCCCTCAGGCACGGATGTTTGTGCCGTCTTTAGGCTAGTTCATAAGTAGTTTGTAAGTTTAGGGACTGATGACCCCGTAGTTAAGTCCCAGAAGCTGTACAAACATTTGAACATTTTTTGAAGGCAATGGACGCGGCGCCTTCTGGGCAAACTATTTCTAACTCACATTTCCTTACTGCACATTAAATGTAGAACCTGTTGGAATGGCGGGACTGTCTCTGCTAGTTACCAAACATGAGGTTGCGACTTTTCGCAATTTCCAATACTGCATTTATCACAGATAAGAATAACATCGTGCGGTTCTCATTTAGAAGTTTGGCTCGATGTTATCTTAGGATCTAACCGCACCTATCTGCTTCATGCCCCAGCAACTACTTTAGTTGCAGATATTATCTTTTACCTCTGATCCTGTCGTTGAAACTGTCTACGCTTAGGCTTTAGTTTGAGAAACAAATAAGAAACATTACATAAAATAATTGGTTCGTTGATAAAAAAGGGTTTGTGATTCATCAGTTTCTCCCGGCGTATTTGATGATCAAAATATCCACGGGTGTACTGCCGGTCTATAGTGTCCAACGGGCACGTTGGACACTATAGACCGGCAGTACACCCGTGGATATTTTGATCAAAAAAGGGTTTGTTCTAATTTTTGCAAATGATGTACGGATAGTCATAAATTTAGATGGGTAAGATCTACTCAGTCAAATCGTACCTTGTTGGAAGTGGTCAGATTAATTATTAATCATAAATAGAATAAAATGATTAAACAGGTTAAACCCCCTGCCGGCCTCTCACGCGGTGAGAAGTGACCCTGACACATCTCCGAATCAGGCACCGTCCACAGAGACACATTGTTTCTGATTGAAGTGTGAGATATCTCCGGTCGTTGATGTCTATGAGATGGAGATAACTGTACGTCACGTTTTCACTCGAGGTTATTGTTCTGAGACGGCGAAAGTGCAACTTCGTGCCTGATCTATATTTTAGCTAATGACGAGCCGAGTGTCTTCAAAGACTTATGGTTTTGTTTGGAGTCAGGCGTAAACGATTAGGTTAAAGATTCTACTGTATTACGGAGTGGCTGACTCATCATTTTTATACCTATGATCAACCAGCTATACCCAGCTGCTGTTTTAACTCATTCTACTACCTTTTAATTTTTAGTCAACATTTCCAAGAGTCAGTTTAATTAACATATTGTTTGACTCATCTTGTTACATTATATTTTCTTTAAGTTTTGACAGGCTTATTAGTTTTGGGCTTGTACCTAAATGCCTTAATAATGATCGATATTCTTGAGGACT
This sequence comes from Locusta migratoria, assembly GCA_026315105.1. Lineage (NCBI taxonomy): Eukaryota > Metazoa > Arthropoda > Insecta > Orthoptera > Acrididae > Locusta > Locusta migratoria. Next base: position 61,683,099 of record CM048747.1, read on the forward strand.
GTCGCAAGATTTGACAAATTAGGGAAGTAATGTCTGAAAATTTTTATATTTATAAAGTGATGTGTAATGGCCATACTAAAGAAATTTATGACCACGGTATCAAAATCCTCTGCTTTCCTAATGTTAGGTCTACCGCTCTGTGGAATGGTTCTGATTCTCATATAATTAGGACTGATAATGTTTTTCAACACAGCAACAGAAGTTTCCAAGCGGTCCTAGGACCCTTGTCAGGGACTGTGATGCTGTTACCTCTGGAGGTTCGATTCCTCCCTTGCGGATGCGTATGCGTGTCGTCCTCAGTTTAAGTACACTACTGGCCATTAAAATTGCTACACCAAGTAAGAAATGCAGACGATAAACGGATGTTCATTGGACAAATGTATAATATATAGAACTGACATGTGATTACATTTTCACGTAATTTGGGTGCATAGATCCTGAGAAACCAGTACCCAGAATACCCACCTCTGGCCGTATTAACGGCCTTGATACGCCTGGCCATTGAGTCAGTTTGGATGGCGTGTACAGGTACAGATGCCCACGCAGTTTCAACACGATACCACAGTTCATCAAAAGTAGTACTGGCGTATTGTGACGAGTCAGTTGCTTGGCCACCATTGACCAGACGTTTTCATCTGGTGAGAAATCTGGAGAATGTGCTGGCCAGGAGAGCAGTCTAACATTTTTCGTATCCAGAAAGGCCCTTACAGGACCTGCAGAATACTGTCGTGCATTATCCTGCTGAAATGTAGGGTTTCGCAGGGATCGTATGAAGGGTAGAGTCACGGGTCGTAACACATCGGAAATGTAACGGCCACTGTTTAAAGCGCCTTCGATGCGAACAAGAGTTGACCGAGACGTGTATCCAATGGCACCCCATACCATCACGCCGGGTGATAGGCTAGTATGGCTATGACGAATACACGCTTCCAATGTGCGTTCACCGCGATGTCGCCAAACACGGATGCGACTATCATGATGCTGTAAACAGAAACTGGATTCATCAAAGGCACTCCTGTCTCTGATGCAGCGTTAAGAGTAACCGCAGCCATGGTCTCCGAGCTGATAGTCCATACTGCTGCAAACGTCGTCGAACCGTGCAGATGGTTGTTATCTTGCAAACGTCCACATCGAGTCGTGGCTGCTCGATCCGTTAGAGCCAATTCGTTCCGTATTGCCCTTCTGAACCCACGGATTCCATATTCCGCTAACAGTCATTGGATCGCGAACAACGCGAGCAGAAATGTGGCGATACGATAAACTGTAGCCACGATAGGCTACAATCCGACCTTGATCAAAGTTGGAAACGTGATGGAACGCATTTCTCCTCCTTACACGAGACATCACAAAAAAGTTTCAGCAGACAACGCCGGTCAACTGCTGTTTGTATATGAGAAATAGGTTGGAAACTATCCTCATGTCAGCACGTTGTAGGTGTCGCCACCGGCACCAACCTGTAAAAAGCTAATTCCTTTGCATATCACAGCATCTTCTTCCTGTCGGTTAAATTTCGCGCCTGTAGCACATCATCTTCGTGGTGTAGCAATTTTAATGGCCAGGAGTGTAGTTTGGAAGCCTTGAACTGATAACTACAATAGTTTTGTCCATAGATTTATAGACATTTAATTTTTACAGACCTCATACATTTACGTTGTTCTGCTTTAATGACCCTGAGTTTTTATCTTACAAACGAACTCATGGTTTCAGAAAGGATACATTAAATGAAATAGATGGTGGCGTGTTTAATGCTGTCACAAGGGATTTATTCTGTGGCGATGTTAAAACAGATCCTGTCAGTTGATATAGTTAGAGGTTTTACCTGACAACCGGAATAATTAAATAATTACTTCATTTTATAACTCACTGAATCAGACGATTCGATTACAGATATGTTCAAAGAAAGCTGGCATCAAATTTCGAAAACGTACTCAAAGAATACAATTTTAATTAATGGTGACTGTAACGTATCCCCCAGATATTTAAAACCAGAGCAAGCGTAGAATATCAAATGTTCAAATGTTTGTATAGCTTATGGGACTTAACTACGGGGTCATCAGTTGAAAAAAATGTTCAAATGTTTGTATAGTCTATGGGACTTAACTACGGGGTCATCAGTCCCTAAACTTACAAACTACTTATGAACTACTTACGAACTAGGACGGCACAAATATCCATGCCCGAGGGGGGATTTGAACCCCCGACCGTAGTGGCCGTGCAGACCGTGACTGGAGCGCCTCAGTCCCCTCGGCCACCGCGGCCGACCGTAGAATATCGTTGGTAATTGTACAGAACGCATTCTGCGAAAATATTCTCGAGAAGTTAGTTCGCTAACATAGTAGAATAGCGAGAGGTTATGAAAATATGCTTGGGCACCTAGCAACAAATAATCCGCAGCTAATAAAGAACTTCAACACACACACACACACACACACACACACACACACACACACACACACACACACACACACACGCACGCACACACACATGGATTAGTATACACTGAGTTGTTGTAACGACACATATTATCAAACTCCCAATTCCACCAAAATGAAACGAAAATGTGCTTATTCAGGAAAGCAGATAAAATTTTTATTAACGCTTACATTCAAATAAATAATATCACCAACCATTGAGGGTGTTATACCAAATAAATTTAAAAAAAAGAGGCAAAAGAGGGGATTAACACACAGCTCTACAAAAAAAGATTATCTATCTCTTGCTAAAGCAAAGAATAAAAGCATGCCAAATATAAACAGGCACTAAGTACCTTACACGGGCAATCGTTTACAGAAATATAGCGCGAACTTAATTGCGAGAAGCTTATAATAGTTTCCACATGAAATCCTGTTACGTAATCTGAAGAAAAAATAAAATCAGTACCTTCACTATGTGATAGCACTGCTAAGGCTACGGATGACAGCTCAGCTAAAGCAGAATTGCCAAATTCAGCCTTCCGGAGTTCACTGTGCAAAAAAAGACGTAGGATACGTAATTTAGAATCAGTTAACAAATGAAAGTCTCTCAGTCCAGATTGTATACCAATTAGGTACCTTTCAGAGAATTCTGATGGAATAGCTCCTTACCTATCACGTACAACTGTTTCCTCAGCAAAAGATCCGTACCTAAAGACTGAAAAGTTGCACAGATCACTCCAATATTCAAGAAAGGCAATAAAAGTTATCCGTAAATGTGCAGGTCTATATCATTGTATTGCAGCAGGATTCTAGAACATATACTTTCTTTAAACATTATGAACTACTTCGAAGAGAACGGCCTATTGATCACCCATTCATAAAATATCGTTTTCCTACGTCTACATCTACTTCCATACTCCGCAATTCATCGTAAGTTGCGTGGCGGAGGGTACACTGTATCACTACTAGGCATTTCCTTTCCTATTCCACTCCCAAATAGATCGAGGAAAAAAAGAATGCCTATATGCTTCCGTACGAGCCCTAATTTCTCTTGTCTTCGTGATCTTTACGCGAAATGTAAGTAGGCGGAAGCAAGATCGTACTACACTCAGCTTCAAATTCCGGCCCTCTAAATTTACTTAGCAGAAATTCACGAAAAACACGTCGTCTATCTTCCAGCGATCCCCAATTGACTTGCCGGAGCATTTCCGTGACACTCGCGCATTGGTTGAACCTACCGGTAACAAATCTAGCTGCTCGCCTCTGAACCGCCTCTATGTCTTCCTTCAAACCAATCGGCTGCGGGTCCCAAACACTCGAGCAATACTCAAGACGTGGTCGTACAAGCGTTTTATACGCGGTCTCCTTTACAGGTGAAGTACATCTTCCCAAAATTCTCCCAATAAAGCGATGTCGGCTGTCCGCCTTACTCAGAACTGTCCTTACATGTTCGTTCCCTTTCATATCGCTCTGCAATGTTACGCCTAGATATTTGAACGACTCGACAGCATCAGGAAGCTCACTACTAATGGTGTATTCGAACATTATAGGATTGTTTTTTCTTCATTTTTCTACATTGAGAGCTAGCTGCCTTTCTTCGCACCAACTAGAAATTTTGTCTAAGTCATCCTGTATGCTATTACAGTCAATTACAGACGACACCCTCCCCTACACCGCAGCATACTTGTGAAACAATTAGCTCTTTAGTCACATGAAGTGATGAGCACTATCGACAAGGGATCTAAAATCGGTTCCATGTTTCTAGTTTTCCGGAAGCCTTTTGACACTGTAGCGCCCTCTCATAAGATTGTGTGCTTATGGAATGCAGCCTCATTTGTGCGCTACGATTCGCGATTTCGTGTGAGAAACCACTTACACATTACTTAGTAATTGACTGGAAGTCTTCAAGTACAACAGAAGTGATATCTGGCGTTCCCCAGGGAAGTGTTATAGACTCCCACTGCCCCTTATGTTTATAAACTGTTTATGACACAATCTCGTAGATTGTTCGCAGATAATGTCATTTATCCTCAAAAGCAGCTAAAAATAATTTAGATATGATATCTGCATGGTGCAAAAATGGACCCTAAACAATGAAAAGTGTAAATGCTAACTAAAAGAAATCTGTTAAATCGGTTAAACCCGAAGGCCGTACATTCAACCAAATACCTAGGAATAGCAATTGCCCACAACTTAAATTGGAAAGAACACACAGAAAATATTGCAGGGAAAGCTAACCGAAGGCCATGTTACATTGGCAGAACTAACTACTAAAGAAGCTGCCTACACTAAGCTTGCGCTACCTATTTTATAGTATTGCTGCCCATGAACACTCCGCCATGCACTTAAACGTGATTAGCGGAGTATTTATGTAGATGTAGATGGCAGTATGAATCGTGCATACGTCTTCGAGACATCCTGCACGTCACACTGATCCATTACCTTTGGTTTATAGTGACATTGAGAGCCTCAGTCATATTTTGGCATAGAGACGTGTTTCTTCTAATTTAAACTTCTTGGCAGACTATAATTAAATACAGATCGGGATTAAGACCCACGACTGGTGAACCAGGAGACATTCCCTTAAGTTTTGAATGCAGGTGACGAAGTATTTGCGGTGCAAAAGCAGTGAGGACAGGCCGTCAGTTATGCTCGGGTAATCCAAGTCGGCAGAAGGTTTTTCCGCGAAAGGAAATGGTCCTGGGATCGAATCTCCATCTGGCACAGTGTTTTAATCTGACAGGACGTTTCATATCAGCCACAAAGATGAAAATTTAATTTTGCTCTTAGCTGCTTGTCGGCTTGGTATGCCAGAGTCATTACCATATTTTGTTTTCTGTTCTTTCTAGTATTAACGTCAGTATACCTGAAACTTCCTGGCAGATTAAAATTGTGCACCGGAACCTGGACTCGAACCTGGGACCTTCGCCTTTCGCGTGCAATCGCACTACCGACTGTGCTATTCCGACACGATTCACGATGCCGCCTCACAACTTTACTTCCGCCAGTACCTCGCCTCCTACTTTCCAAACTTCACAGAAGCTCTCCTGCGAACCATGCAAGAATAGCACTCCCGCAAAAAGGATATGGTGGAGACATGGCTTAGCCACAGCCTTAGGAATGTTTCCAGAATGAAACCTTCACTCTGCAGCGGAGTGTGTGCTGATATGAAACTTCCTGGCAGATTAAAATTGTGTGCCGGAACCGGGACTCGAAACTGGGACGTTCGCCTTTCGCGGGCATGGTTCGCAGGAGAGTTTCTGTGAAGTTTGGAAAGGTGTCGGGATAGCACAGTCGGTAGTGCGCTTGCCCGTGAAAGGCGAAGGTCCCAGGTTCGAGTCCCAGTTCCGGCACACAATTTTAATCTGCTAGGAAGTTTCTTATCAGCGCACACTCCGCTGCAGAGTGAAGGTTTCATTCTGTCAGTATACCTGTTAGCTAAGAAAGTATAATAAGATTCCTGTTATAGACGTTTATGTACCGTGAAGAGATGGAGTATTATCTTCAGGTGTTTAGATTCATTTATGCTTAGTGATTATTGTTTCTGTACTAACAACACTGAGGAATTTTCCAACAGAAGTTTTCAAGACGTCGTAAGTAACAGATAACGTTCACTAGGAGTAAATGAAGGACTTGAAAGACGTAGGGGAGATAATATAAATTTTCCGCTAAGAAGGAGAGAACTGAGGCACAATTTATTGGCGTGGCTTATTAGGAAATTGGTGCCATTAGAATGGGAGCCTTACACCAGAACCATTAACATAAATGACTTTAAGCGCTAGGGGAGCTCTTGTACTGTGGTGTGCCGAGGCAGCTCTCGCGCTTAACACCACCCCACGTGGGACCACTTAGCCAGCGTTATCTCGACTTTCACTTGCTGCTATTTCACGTCGAGGAGCAATTATGACACGCGGAATGCAACATAAGTTCTTTGATAATTCGGCGGCGTACCGCGAAAGTAATAATAAGCAGCAAGAGCATCCTCTACTCTGTGAATCCTTCTAAGCATCCGCAGGATTATAATTAAGTTCCTGCTAATGAAATATGGACAAAAAAGCTTACAATTTATAACATAAAATACGTCGCTCAAAAAATGTCTGTAACTCTATCGGACCAAACTACGTGGTCATCAATCCGCAGCTTACAAACTACTTAAACCTAGGTAAACTAACCTACGGACAAACACACACACCCATGTCCCAGGGAGGACTCGAACCTCCACGGCGAGCAACCGCGCGCTCCGCAGCGAGGTGCTTTAGACCGCTCGGCTACTCCACCGCGGCTACGTCGCTCATTGCATATCTCTCGTATTACGTTGTATCGTTGTCGTTAACGGCACTGAATAATGAAGGATAATGGAACGGGTTATTGACACATTGTATCGGTATTTGTCAATGTTGCTGATTTTTATTTTATTTATTTATTTTATTTATTTATTTATTTATTTATTTTTTGTTATGGGACTTAACTACGGGGTCATCAGTCCCTAAACTTACAAACTACTTATGAACTACCTTATACTAAAGACGGCACAAATATCCATGCCCGAGGGGGGATTCGAACCCCCGACCATAGTGGCCGTGCAGACCGTGTCTGAAGCGCCTCAGTCTCCTCGGCCACCGCGGCCGGCGCTGATTTTTATTCGGTATTATAAAATCACGGTCGTTCATTGTTAATTTAACTTTTTCTCGTGCGAAGTGCTTGTCACGTCACATATCTTCAATTAAGTTCCATACAGTGGTATCATTTTGTATGTGTATTCAGTGATATAATATTTAAATACTTCTTGGAATGTATTTTTCAAACAGAGTTATCAGTAAAAAACTATTAAACTGAAATGCTTTGGCAGTTGGTAAAGAGTATCATGTTTTGTCCTTTCATTATTATGTTGTAGCTGTCAGCGAAAAAACAAACAAAAAACAAAACAAAAAATGCTTCGCAACTGTCAGAGATTAGTAATACGACATTCTAATGTATTATTATATTTTTGAATGCTGCTAAGTAGTTTTATTTATCCGCTGCAGCTGTTTCACATTTATGGCATTGTCAAGTGGTCTGTAGAAATGTAAATAAGTTTTTTAACAAATAATTTTCGAAACGAAATATAGTACAGTGCCATAATTTTAAATGTATTAAGTTTTATCTCTTGTTTTTACATATAGCATCTGTAGAACTATACGATATTATGCAGCTACATTTGTCAGAAAGTCATTTATATTTATTTATTAGTTAAATGACTTTTCTGTTGACAGCTCTTGTGATGCTATATGTTTACAAAGCTTTTACATTCTGTATTTCATAGTGTTTTGTATCTCTGGTGACTGACATGTTTGTTTTCGAATTTTGCGCAATCTTTGGTTATGAATATGCTTACAAGGATTTTGTATTTTGAATCTCGTAACAATTAACAGGCATATTTCTGCAATTTATAAATAAAACTACTTAGCAACATTAAAATGAACTAATTCATTAAAATATCGTATTGCGAAATATACAACGCTGCAGGGCCTACAATTGAAAAAGTTTTGGCAGATTATATGAGGCTATAAACTAACCCTCTTCGGAAGAAATATGAGAAAAACGGGTTTGAATATTGCATGCCATTTGTGTGGCTCATAATTATTTTACTTTGAGATATTGCTATCTCAAGCCACTGTGGCATGTTAGAAGGTGATTCAGGGTATATAAAAGTGCCAAGACCTGACTTAATAATACCTAAAAACGTCCTTTTTAAGTGGGTCAGTTCACTTTGCTGTTTTAGAATGTTGATATGTTATGTAGGTTAGTCTATTTTGTTTCTTTAGGATTTTGGTGCAATGAGGAAGACCACTTTATATTTATTGCATTGATTTTGAACAAATGTGGTTGACATAATAATATAATGTACATTTAAACAACTTCCTCCTCCAGTACGTCATGAATTAGCAGCGCACCACCGGAGGCCTTTACCGATGATCGGATATTGTTGCAAAAATAATGACATACTGGGGGAATAAAGGGTAGTTGCAAATGATATTTTCAGCGGCATGTAAGAGTGGCAGAGCATATTCTGTTGTATGTAATCTTCTCTTACGAACATTAAGTGTCTCAAAACCAACCATTTCATTATTTGAATATTTATATTCAATATTATAGGGCTATTATTTACGAAATCCAGCCATTTGATTTTCAACCACTCCACCTTAGTTTTACATTTAGATTGTTTCCTGTTCGTAACATATCTTGGTGGAAACAAAGTCAGGCCGGGCCTTTTGAATCACCATCACCTAGCATTTTGTATTACTGAATGCCAATTCGAAGGTACAAAAATTTGCGGAAGAAACTTTTCTTTCCTTTTCTATAAAACCAAAATCATGGTTGCAAGAAAGGTATGAGTGGCCACTGACTAGGAATTTGTGATTTACTACATTCACACTCAGATCTGGAAATGTACAAATCCAAATGCATAGCACTGACAGTTTGATATTGCAGTTTTGGCCTCTATATTGGTCATGACACATAATTATTTTCTTTGAAGTGTGACTGTTTTTAACGTAAGACAATATGCATGATACTATCTCTTGAATTCTTCTGGATACGTCGGTTTCATCCAAGTTGAAACTGTATGATTTATTTGCACCCATATCGTGAATGTTAAAAAGGTGGTTCCCTACTGCCTCTTGTAATAACAAATGCCAGTGGTTAATACAGATGTTGCTAATGTTGTCATTAAGCCAGAACATACTACAGAAACACCATTTGTTGCAAGTTCGGTTTCACGTTTTAAGCCGTCTCTAGCACTCTGAGACTTTCTTATATGTAACTCACTTGTAATTTACGCGAAAACATTTAGTGTAATGCTACACTGTGTCAAACTGACCACTAGTAATTCTGTGTTCGAGCACTCGTCTGAATTACTTCGTGTATTTTTTTTTCTGCTTCGTACAAGTGCTATGATTCCCTTCACTCAATGACGACACATTCCCGTATACCACAACATCATCAGATTTCTGTCTGTCCTGTCCGATATAGTATTTAGAGAAAATGATTCTGTCACGCTTATTCTTGTTATTGGCCCAATATGGGGAGTGTGGGCTTCGATCAGTTATCATTTATTTAATGCGAGCAGTAGATAACTTTGCTCTTCAAAAATGATCAAATGTTTCTTAAGCTTAAGTAACTTAACTACGGGGTCATCAGTCCCTAAACTTACTAAATACTTATGAACTACGTTACACTAAAGACAGCACAAACATTCATGACAAAGGGGGGATTCGAAACCCCGACCGTAGCGGCCGTGCAGACTGTAACTGGCGCGCCACAGACCGCTCGGCCACTGCGGCCGGCTTTGCTCTTAAGTCATGTGGGTGCTTGTGAATGACAGCGGGAACATAATATTGCCGTGGTGTCGCTATTCATCCCAACGCTGACGGTCGACGCAAGTCGTCGTGCTAGTACAATACGGGCAAGAAGTCGCTCCGAAGTACTTCGGCCGCTGGGGGCAGCTGCAGTCTCTGTGCCTCTTTGCTTGCTTCGCTCGCCACCCAATAGGAAGAATGGGCTCTTCTACATATGCCGGCGCACCACAGCAACACCAGGCAGTTCTGCAGTTCCGATCTAAGAGTCAAGAGAAGACTTCCATATACGAGTGACAGCAGTCTATCTTAGCAGAGGTCGAAACACTTTAACATGACTGTTGCCTGGCAAACTATGCATTAGCTACGAAGACTTCTGTACCTCTACAAGCGCAGCAGATTTAAGTTATTTCATATGTAACAAAAGTATTTGTTGACTAATCAATTCTTTTAGTTACAGACATATGTCAATATTCTTGCTCGTCACGATCCAGCTCCTGAACCCGGTTGCAACCCGAGAGATTACAAATATGAATTTTGATACGAAGGTAAAAATAAATAATTAAATAAATAATAAAATAGATGTACACCCGAAGATAAGAAAATACATGAAGTTGAAATTTTGATGTAAACCATGAGATATGCGGTTCTTAGACTGTTGAGTCCAGTTAGAAGATACATACATTTTTAAAAACACAGCACACAAAGGATGATTCTCCAGAGAAATTCATTGTTACAGTAGCTGATGGACTTACAAGGGAGAGTCGCATGCGGAGGAAAAGGTCATCAGCTTCAAAATGTTTGTTAAGCTTATGGGACTTAACTACGGGGTCATCAATCCCTAAACTTACAAACTACTTATCAACTACCTTATACTAAGGACGGCACAAATATCCATGCCCGAGGGGTGATTCGAACCCCCGACCGTAGTGGCCGTGCAGACCGTGACTGGAGCGCCTCAGTCCCCTCGGCCACCGCGGCCGGCGTCATCACCTTCATGAGATACTTGGGTGAGAAAACAAGTTCGGTGTACGTTGGGTAAGAGCTATGGATGTGAGAGTAGAATTAAGAAGGAATGGTTAGGAGGGGAGATTATAAGGTTGGTGGGATGCGTATGTGGGGAGGGCTTTGGGAAAAAGATGAGAACGAATAAGGAGGCACGGTATGTAGGACAGGGAATGGGCGTCTGGATAGCGAGTCGGAGAAGGGAGCGAAAAATGTAAGAAAGGGCTTCATTGGAGGAGAGGCGGAGCTTGCGTAGGGTACGATGTGGATTGTGTGGAGGAGGAGGGAAGATGGAATGTCTTTCTAAAAGTGCAGCAGCTTACCAGCAGTGATGATCAGAACAGATTGTGTTCCCATAGTATAGGAGACTTGGAGGCCTTGGATATAGTTGAGGAGGGGAAGGTAATGGATTCTGCAGAACTTTGGTGGAGCAGATGTGTCTGATCAGGATGTTGTAGCTATCAAGAACGGTGGTCAGGTGTAAGCCCTATGTTTGGCAGTTATAAATTGTAGTAGTTTGAGGGACGGTTGCATAAACATAGTTAATCATATTTCAGTTTTGATCGAAGATCAGAAATGAACGTGGTTCTTTTATCTGTGCGGGTTCTGTAACACCAATTTTAGATCACTGAACTTGGTTCAGTACTGAACTAAGGTAAGCCAAACAGAGTTGACTACACCGCTAGATAACACAGATAATTGCGATTGCATCAAATCGATTTGTATCGTACTTACCATTTATACAGAAACGACTTACAATTCTCGACTTCATTCGAGTTTTGTTTGCGCACGTAAACAATAACGGGAAATAGAAAAGAAAACTCGAATAGCAAAATTCAAGCAACAGGAAAAAGATATTTTAACTGATGTCGTTTTACAATACAAGTCAGTTGTTGAGAATAAAAATATGGACCGTTCCACTACTAAGACTAAGGAGGAAGCGTGGAAATAAATTGCACGTAATTACAATTGCAGGACTGTGGTTCAGCGGGAATATAAGTCTTTCAAATTGTGATATGAAAATATTAAGAAACGTCAATGTAATCTGAAAGCTGACGGTAGCATAACTTGTACTCCAAGCGTATAAAACAGTCGATAACAAAAACTTGTAGGATTATTATTTAAAAAATTACGAATTGCATTACCATTTTGTTTGGAGCAATAGTAATCCTTTTTATTCTCCTTCGTATTATTAACTTGTAGACACAGACAGACACCGAAACAGTTTTTAACAATCCTTCCTCTGAACTTAGTTCAACGGTGTGAATCGGAGGAAATTCGCCAGTCAAATTTGAACTTAGATCAGGGGGGATGGATTAAAGTTTATACAACAAAATTTCTATCAAGGAAAGTACATGGGCTCGAACAAACATATCTGTATGAACGTTTGGTTACAGGAACTCTACGTACAGTAGATCTCAATGTGCAGGTGGATGTCATTTTTATGCAAAACTCTGCAATCATGCTCCAGATAGCACTGTAGATGTAATTGTAGACACCATACGTAATGCAGATATCTTAACTATAACTTATGTAATAATCGTCGAACATGTTCACTAGCGTACTGTCATCAAAATCCGTGATGACAGTTGCAACTTTAACCTTCTTCTCGGAAGACTGTTGGTATTCACTGCCACTGCTTCCATCGCCTCTTCCTCGTATCATTAAGTGTTACTGTTACAATAGTGTCTAACTTATGCTCATATTTCTGTACCATAACAGATACTAGAAATCATGCGAATGATTCATCTTCTACACTAATACCATCTTCACGAAGAAGTGTTCTTCGTAGCTACATCTCAACCAATTGCAATACATTAGCAAGATTGATTACCTTCCGCCGCGCCATGTGATGCTTCACCACACAAATAACGTCACAAAACGCAACTTCGGAGGCATACTGCGCCGTCCCTACTGCCGAACCGACAGGTGAAAGTGCAATGTGGCAAGGCACACGCAGAGGCCTCTAACGTACGACTGCAGAGTTTTGCAGATGCGGGAGTATCACTAGTGCAATAAGAGACCTTTACATTATCTCTCATACGATTTTGGTGTATATATGTTTGTTCGAGCCCAAGTACTTTCCTTGTAAGTTCAGCTTGACTGGAGATCATATTCGGTTAGTTGAACGTAACGTTTTATGCAGCCTTGCCTTAGTCTGTCGAGGGCTTTTTGTTCGACAGTTTGTAGGTGAAGTAAATTCGTAGTCGTTAGTCCGAGATATTGGTGAGTTTGATAGGATGGTAATGAGTGACAAAGTAGGTGTCATTAAGCCTCAAGATGCGGTTGTTTCGTCCTATAATTATTGCTTCGGGTTTGGAAGGGTCGATCTTGAGTAGCTATTTGTTTCACAGAGAGGTGGAGTTGGTGAGAACGTTGGGATTTCTGAAGAGTGCAATAGTCCAAGGAAGGAAGATTTTTTTTTTTGCTCACTCCCAGAGGCGACTTCTGACTGCAGAGTGCTTAGCCGCGCTCCCTTCCGGGTGAGGGGCCAATCAGCGAACTGGCTTCGCGTCGTCAGCGGCGGCTGCTGGAGACAGACCAGGACGGCGCTGGTGGCGTGTGCGCCTGGGTTGCATAAACAGCGGGCAGGCAGTTCTGCGCTGCGCGGGTTGCGTCGCGCCCTCCGCCAGGCGCTGCATAATTCACGCCGCCCGCGGGCCGCCGGATAAACGGCACAGCACAGAGCACAGCTCTGCAGACACTGCGCCTGATGCCGACAGATAGCCTCCCACCGCGGGCGCCCTGAGATACCGCATACAAGTAGCGAAATAGGGCCGCACCTCAATACACCGGCTAAAAATACCACGGGCTGCCCATCTGATATCTGGGGGTCCTCCTGTGGCACTGCGGGTTGCAGTCAGACGGCGAGGAAGTCACTCCTACTGCTTTAGAGCGGCATCCACATCTGCTTGTTGTATGCCCATCTCTATGAAGGATGCTGATGGACTTTGGCTAGAATTTTAATAGCCGTTAAGTTGTGAAATTTTATTGGTACTAGTTTTGACACTTGTCATCTTCATCTGTTCCCGAATATGAAAAAGCCGAGCAAGTCAGTCCTACTGCTTTAGAGCGGCATCCACATCTGCTTGTTGTATGCCCATCTCTATGAAGGATGCTGATGGACTTTGGCTAGAATTTTAATAGCCGTTAAGTTATGAAATTTTATTGGTACTAGTTTCGATACTTGTCATTTTCATCTGTTCCCGAATATGAAAAAGCCGAGCAAGTCACTCATACTGCTTTAGAGCGGCATCCACATCTGCTCGTTGTATGCCCATCTCTATGAAGGATGCTAATGGACTTTGGCTAGAATTTTAATAGCCGTTAAGTTGTGAAATTTTATTGGTACTAGTTTTGACCCTTGTCATCTTCATCTGTTCCCGAATATGAAAAAGCTGAGGAAGTCACTCCTACTGCTTTAGAGCGGCATCCACATCTGCTCGTTGTATGCCCATCTCTATGAAGGATGCTAATGGTCTTTGGCTAGAATTTTAATAGCCGTTAAGTTATGAAATTTTATTGGTACTAGTTTTGACACTTGTCATCTTCATCTGTTCCCGAATATGAAAAAGCCGAGCAAGTCACTCCTACTGCTTTAGAGCGGCATCCACATCTGCTCGTTGTATGCCCATCTCTATGAAGGATGCTAATGGACTTTGGCTAGAATTTTAATAGCCGTTAAGTTATGAAATTTTATTGGTACTAGTTTTGACACTTGTCATCTTCATCTGTTCCCGAATATGAAAAAGCTGAGGAAGTCACTCCTACTGCTTTAGAGCGGCATCCACATCTGCTCGTTGTATGCCAATGTCTATGAAGGATGCTGATGGACTTTGGCTAGAATTCTAATAGCCGTTAAGTTATGAAATTTTATTGGTACTAGTTTCGACACCTGTCATCTTCGTCTGTTCCCGAATATGAAAAAGTCGAGGAAGTCATTCCTACTGCTTTAGAGCGGCATCCACATCTGATCGTTGTATGCCCATCTCTATGAAGGATGCTGATAGACTTTGGCTAGAATTTTAATAGCCGTTAAGTTATTAAATTTTATTGGTACTAGTTTCGACACTTGTGATCTTTATCTGTTCCCGAATATTAAAAAGCAACATAATAAGTTCATATAATTATATTTCACTCTGTGCCGATATGAATTTTTAGAAAATTATGTGCCGGAACTGGGATTCAAACTTGGACCTTAAAATAAATAGGTATGACACAAGTTGTCGTGGGCCAGCAAGCCTTTATCACTGTTCATTGCGGTAATATTAGATAAAAATTAGGTCATGTATCTCACAGATACATACGCGACTGTCAAAGGGTTAAGTCATTCATTTTAGAGACAATTGTTATTAGAATTAGTTCTGTTGAGTTGGTCCATACTATCTGCTTCCAAAATACGGAAAGTAATTATCTCGCAGCAGCAGAGGTTCTTACAGTCTCAAGGAAGTGCTCATAGCGTCACTGGACAAAATTTTCGGACACGGCGTGCATAAAAAATATCAAGTACTGCCTGCTGCATATAAGTCTTAGAAGTTTACAGTGGGAATTTTTTAAAATCAAAAATATTATTTCAAGAAAAGTTTGGATCAAGACTTATTTGTTGCTTAAGTTTTTTAATAATAGATCTGTGTTCTTTGTAGTAATAATAACAATTAGTGTTATTGTGGAGTGTAGAGAATGAAATAAATGCACAAATTTCGAATGTTTGTGGTATGGAAATGCGCTGTGAATGGGCATTGGATCCAACTCCCCTGCTTCCCTTATCTCTACCTCCTGTCTCTGTTCCTCCTCTCGGCTTGTCTATATCCTCCCTCCTCTCTTTGTGCACCTCCTCCTACACCCCTTTGCATTTCTAGCACATTTCTTCCTCCCTCTTCCATTCCCCCCTCCACCCATCTCCTCACCCCAACTTTGCCGATTCGATCCTCACCCCTTTCTATGCAACTTCGCTTCTCCAATTCTTCCTTCTCCCCCCGCCGTGTTCATTTCTCCCCCAACTCAACGTGCATTTCCTCTTTCCCCCCCTTACAGCTGTACTCTGCACCCTTGTTCTGTGTTACAGTTGTATCCGCGGAAGTTCTGGACGAATGATTTGAAATTTTGGCAAAAATTTGCAAAGTAATTGATGCGTGTTATTACACGACTATTTTTAAAAACATGTGATGTATATGGTTGTCAATAAAATTCTTCTGTGTCTTTGGCCGCATTGTCAATATATAAAATCCGACTTTTCGGCCACTGTTGCAAGTGGCCTTTGTCAAGTTGTGTGGCTGACTGCTGAATGCAAGGGATTGCTGGTACTTATATAGTAATGGAAGAAGCTGTTATTGAAGTATTCGGGAATAGAAGTACTTCATTGGTGTTTCCGTTGTTTATTTATATTGGTGGAAATTAGCGAATGAGGGGCGAGCGGCAGTTATGACGTCACGCTGTTTACTTGCTTCTTGGAGTTGGCTGGGGCGCGCTATTACTCTGTGTACATATGGCCGCAGTGGTCTCCCACGCATGTGAGTTGGTTCGCGCGCTGTCGTTTCGATGAGTTGTCACTGCTGGCAGCCAGGACGCCGGTAGCCTGTACGTATACTTTCTGTTCAGGTTGGCGAGTCGCTTTGCAATTTCTGTTGCCTCTCTAATCTTCCTCCTCGTTGGCTGTTTCGCTAGTACACGTGCTTCTAGAAACATTACTTTTCCGCACTCCTCCTGGTGTTCTGCCACCGCTGACTTTGTTGTCCCAGACGAATGTATCTTTCGTGTTCTGATATTCTGTCTTGATAGGTCGTTCTGTTTTGCCTATATATACTTGTCCACACTCTCACCTGACTTCGTAAACTCCGGCAGTATTCAGCTTGTCGACTGCGTCTTTCGTTGAACGAAATATCTTTTACTTTGTTGTTACTTTTGAAGAGAGGCTTGATGTCCACTCTGCGTATAATTTTTTCCACACGTTCTCTTACACCTTTCACGCGTGACAATAAAGCTGTATTTTGTGTTACCTTCTGGTCTTCCCTATTGTCTACATACTTTGTAGTCATGGTTTCCTTTATCAACGTCTTCCCATAACCGTTGCCCTCTGAGGTTTTGTAGTTCCGCCTTCAAGTGCTCTTCATCACTGATCCTGTGAGCCCTCTTAGTTGAAGTGTGAAGGACGGATTTATTTTGTAAGGGGTGATGGTGGGAGGTCGCGTTTAGGTAACTGCCCGTACTGGTGGTCTTTCTGTAGACTCTGTGACCAAGTTTAGCATCTGCTTTTCGGTAGACTTTCACATCGAGGTAAGGCAGCACCCATTCTTTTCTATCCATCATTAGTTGTATTTTATTGTCCTGCGATTGAGATGTTCGTGAAAATTCTGTACTCTTCTTCTCCGAGTGGCCATATGACGAATGTGTCATCCACATATCGGAGCCACCCTGAAGATGTCCGCCGCAAAACGCGAAAGGGAGGGACCCATAGCTACAGCATCTGTCAGTTCATAAAATTCTTTTCTGCACCTGAAATAGGAGGTCTTTAAGCAGTGGTTCACTAGCTCACATATGTCACGTGCCACACGTTCCTTCAAGATGTTCATGGTGTCTGCCACTGTTACATTCGTTAAAAGTAACTTCACGTCGAAACTAACAATCAGGTCGGTGGCTGAGATGCACGTTACTTCTAAGAGTGCCACAAAGTGGGTGGAATCCTTGACGTACGCATCTGTGTGGCCCTCTAGATGTCGTAGCCTTGGTGACAGTTCTTTTGCTAGTGTGTAGGTCGGTGAATTGATACACACACACACACACACACACACACACACACACATATATATATATATATATATATATATATATATATATATATAAAATCAATAAAGAATGCCTAATACTTCGATAACTGATATTACAGTAGCACCAGCAATCCCTTGAATTCAGCAGTCAGCGAAACATCTCAACAAAGGCCACTTGCAACAAAGGCGGAAACGTCGGTTTTTACATATTGACAATGCGACGGAAAACACTGAAGAATTTTACTGACAGTGACAACGGCCGCGAAAGCCTTTGTTTACATGTGATGTATATATTTATGTAAATTTTGTAATCTGATAACGTCGTTACTTTTGTACTTAAGTTATGTATGATGTATTAAAGAAATAAGTGTATATAAAAACCTATATTGGAACGCGGTGTGGTTCAGAGTTTCGAAGCTATATGTTCATAAAATTTTGTAGAATAACGGTTTACATCAAATACCTGCTTACAAATACCAGGATAACGGTGGTTTTTAAACATCAGTTCCGGATTTAAGCCTCAGTTAACAGTAATAAATCACTAAAGCGTTGAACGCGACTAGAGTAATCTCAAGCACACCAAAATCATTTTGTGACATCAATGAACCGCGTAATTAGTGTACAGTCGATGGCCCACATAATCAGCGTCATGATACCGGCTGGTCAAACCAGTTTTTCACCAGCAGCTTAACTCCACAAGAGAAGCTTATCAGAGACTGCATAAGAAATATCGCGCACGCCTATGCCAGTAGGGTAAATCCGGCCATTGCGCGGCCTCACCGGGCGAAATTAATTTTAAACCGCCGGCCGCCGCCGCTGTGCAGTGAATACGTGACCGGTGCGGGCAGAGTGTAGTGTTCCACGACAAAAGGCGGACGCGGCATTACCGGCGTGATGGAGGGGGGGGGGGGGGCGACAGCCGAGCCGGGCTGATGCTCGGCAGCGTCCAGGGGGCTCAGGGCCCGGTGATAAATCGCTGCCGGCCGCCACGGGCAAGCCATTTATACCGGTCACTTGTCAGCCGGGCCTCTCCACTCACTTCCGGGCACTTCATTGGCACTCAATTTTCATATTTTCAAGGTTATGACTGGAGTCCACGAAACGTTTAAAACATCGGTATCCATAAACTGCAAGAAGAACATTGAGTGCTTGTCGATTTGCAAACACACACCTGATACCTGATAAAGAACAGCTTCCATTTAAGTAAGTGATTAGGAGGGTTCTTACAGCAGCTAGATAATTCTAAAAGTTCATTGTGATTGAGCAGAAGCTGTTAATTATAAGTAAATACAGTGCGCCTCGGTTGCACAGTGGTAGAGTGCCAGACTTCAAATCCAAAGGTCCCGGGTTAGATCCCCGCCAGGTCCTACGATTTTTATCTGTCACTTTCCACTTCTTTCACCTCTGGCAGTATTGCTCATGTGAAAAATACCGAGTAGCACCGTGGTTCGGAACCCACGTTAAACTGTAGGTCCCCCTATTGACTGGTTGGGTAAGTCAGTTCGAAAGGTCGGAGGAAGGCAACGGCATACCACCTCCAAACAGGACCATGCCTAGTAAAGCACTGTGGTGTTCAAACCAATCTTCGGACTCTTGACTGCTTTAACTTTTTACAAGTAAACAATCCCTGAGAAGGATTTTCGTCTCGGATTTGTCAAAGAATATGTCAAAGACAAATATGAAGCATTGAATTAAAATTTGTAATGCGACCGGGAATCTTACAATACCCGGGCCGCTGAAACTTTGCACTTGACGTTTACAAATAACAAACGAAAAGCAAGAGGCGCGAGGCGATAGTCGCAAGGAACGATCCAATCACAGCGCACTAAACACTTCCAGTGGTCACGTGCTGTGACGTCAAAATTCCCGCGTTGCCGGCTTTGTTCACTGCTACCGTAAACAAAGTTGTGTATCGTGTTTACGTTGTGTCTCCTTTTTTTCCTGCAATTTGTTTTACTGCAAGTGGTTTAACTTGAGTTTCCGAGTTCAAGTAATTTGATAATGTCACCGAAAAGACGTTTGTCTAGTGATGTTTTCTGAGTAAATTCTCAATTTCGTGTGAATAAAAACTTCGAAGCATATGCTCTGAGCAGGAAGTTCATTCTCGCTTCAAACGATCGGAAAGAAAGTGTGGTGCAATGGCTACAAGTAAAAAGTATTCCTGCAGATATGTCAATGTCAAAACTTCTTTTATATGCGCTCGCGAAACAAAATAAGCCTATTACACCCACATTTGTAGTAGACAAAATCGCAAAAGAGCAGGATATAAAAGGCTGCCCACATATCTCTGACATTTTAATGCTAGAAAAATTAGTATGGAGTCACGTGAAGAATTAAACGAGGAACAATAATGTCTTTCACAATAACAGAGGTGGAAAGGCTGTTGCGTGAAGCTGTTGCCAATATGTATGCTGCATCTTGGGAAAAAATGGTCGAGCACTTTGAAAAACTGATTCGGGCAGCGCAGACAATGGAAGGGATCATCAGTAATCATGAACAGATAATTATTTGTCTTGGTGATGATGACGATTTTGGCAGTGACGACAACTTGGGGAGCTGGATGTAATTGCACTATTTGCGCCGTAAATTGGTGAGATTGGTGAGTGAGAAGCATTGTGATTATAAAGCGTAGAGAAGTTATTAACTTGATTATTTCGTATCTGTCATGATCCAATGCTTATTTTCTATACTTCTTTGCTCCGCTATTGAAAGCGTGTGTGTTATTGTGTTCTTGTCTATATTACTACGCCGTTAATTACTTGCTGCTTTGTGGTTGCAGGTCAAGAACGAATTGTTATATGTACTTTTATTTCTCAATAGCTTACATTTACAAGATTCAATTGAAAATCGTTTCTTCTGCTAGTGTTGCAACGTCGCTAAAGCAGCGTAGCCATCTTAACTCGCCGTAACGCGAAACGGCCCGGGTACAGGCAGACGTCTTACCGCTAGACCACCGCATCACTAGCGATTAAGGCGTCTCGGAATAGTCTAAGCACGATTTCCTTCACGTCACAAACTTTAATTCAGTTTCTGTGTTCCATATAACCTTAAACAGGAATGTTCCAATTTTTCCATGGCCGAGGTGCTCTCCCGCTGCATGGAGAACCTTGGCAGTAGCGGCAATGTTCTATGGAACACGGAAGCTGAATTAAAGTTTGTGACGTGAAGGAAATCGTGCTTAGACTATTCCGAGGCGCCTTAATCGCTAGTGATGTGGTGGTATAGCAGTAAGACGTCTCCCTAGTAAGCAGGGAGGTCTGGGTTAGATTCTCGATCGCATCACAATTTTTAATTCAATGCTTCATATTTATCATTAATGGCTGTTAATTATGTT
This sequence comes from Locusta migratoria, assembly GCA_026315105.1. Taxonomy (NCBI): domain Eukaryota; kingdom Metazoa; phylum Arthropoda; class Insecta; order Orthoptera; family Acrididae; genus Locusta; species Locusta migratoria. The sequence continues at coordinate 61,703,950 of CM048747.1, forward strand.
TGACCAAGGCTACCTGTTTCAGTCGACCATTTCAAGCGCCATCAGAGCAGCTGGTTAGAATGACATGTCACGATGTTGAAAGACGAGAACAAAAGTATAAAGCCCTCATTTTAACAAAATGAAAGAGCAGGCGCACAAAAGTGATTGTTCATTACAGACTCAATTGTAGTCACTTTGCGTGCATGTTGATTGACTTTGTTAAAATGCTGCCTACATACTTTTATTTTTTTTCATCATTGTGACATATCATTGTAGCCATCTGTTTATAATTTTGGTCAATGACAGTGACGTTTTACAAGCTTCCAAGGAAGATTAATGTTTAACACTCCGTCGACAGCGTGGTCATTAGAGGCGGAGCATAGGTTCGGATTGTTTGGGGAAGGATGGGAAAGGAAATCGGCCGTGCCCTTTTAAAGGAACCATCCCGGCATTTTCCTGGTGTGATTTAGAAAAATCACGGAAAACCTAAATCTGGATGGCCGGAGTTGGATTTGAACCACCATCCTTCCGAATGCGATTCCAGTGTCTTACCACTGCGCCACCTCGCTCGGTTACAAGCTTCTAGTTCTTCAAAAATGTTCAGATGTTTGTTAAGCTTATGGGATTTAAATGTGGGATCATCAGACCCTAAAATTACAAACTACTTATAAACTAACTTATACTAAATACAGCAGGAACATCCATGCCCGAGGGGGGACTGGAGCCCCTGACACTCTGCCGCTGCATCTATTTATTACGAAGAACTGAAAATTGCAACAGGGTAATAGATACATATAACTCTTCATACATACTCCATAATCGAACGCAAGACGTGTGATGCAGTTACCTCGTTATATAAGGCACATAAAAACAGTCACGCATCATTATATCAAAATGTCAAAGAACCCACCCAAGGATTTTCGTAGAAAAGCAAATCACATTTCGTCACATACCTTGTGGTGGTTGTGGAGTATGTATGTAGATGTAGATATAGATGTGGAGTGTCATTAAGCAATTGTTGGTTCTTCCGTAACATGGAACCTGTTCCTTAGCACGTGTCAAACGTCTTAGCACTTGACAGCCACTCGATATTCTTGTCTCCTACAGATTTTTAAAAGTTTCTTCAACTTTAATAGTAACCTCTTCAAAATGTTCAAATGTTTGTAGAGTCTATGGGACTTAACTACGGGGTCATCAGTCCCTAAATTTACAAACTACTTATGAACTACTTACAACTAAGGACGGCACAAATATCCATGCCCGAGGGGGGATTCGAACCCCCGACCGTAGTGGCCGTGCGGACCGTGACTGGAGCGCCTCAATCCCCTCGGCCACCGCGGCCAGCTAACCTCTTCAGTATGAAAAGTGAGTGCCATTTATAAAAGAGGACTACGATTGGTGAAGAAATTTCAGTGATTTGCGGTATATAATTTGGAACATTTTCTATGTAAGTATTGATGTAAATGATATTCAGAGATTCCTTTTAAATTTTGACAGAATATTGCATTCCACTTCGAAAATTTACGAAGTATCTAATACAACGCCATGTGGTGTATCGTAAGTAAATATTTAATAGATAGGAAAATTTACGAAAAAAGTAAATGTTCGCAAGTTGAAAATTGTTACTCTTCGGAAGTCACTTTGGAATTTTGACAGAACTTTGTATTCTAATACAGGAGGATCGCATGTACGTATTTTCTTTACGTTTCATGTATACAATGTAAATGTGTATATCTTCTTGGGTGGCCGAGTGCTCTGCGGCGCGCCAGTCACAGTCTGCATGGCCACTACGGTCGGGGATTCGAATGGAAGTTTATGGACTGATGACCCCGTAGTTAAGTTCCATAAGCTCTACAAACAATTGAACATTTTGAAACATGTTTCCCCATTATAAAATTGATGTAAATTCATATATGTTAAAAATAAATATATAAGAACAGTCATCTATATCAGTGCAGAATTCTGCCAAAATTTCAAAGCATACGGTCTAGACGTTACATGGATATAAGTTTCTTAAATATCACTAAACCTTGTAAGATGAGGGGGAAGAAATTAATTAAATAAGGGGAGGAGGATGAACAGGGAAGGTATGAAGAGGAGATTACAGGGGGGAGGGAGAAGGTGAAGATGATCAGGAAGAGGGACAAACGAAATTGAATGGACAAAGAGAGATTTTTTTGGGGGGGGAGAGGGTAATAGGGCAGAGGAGGATGTGCGAAAAATAGGGTCGAAGGGCAGAACAAGGGAGACAGAGAGAAGCAGGGCAGGTAGCGTAGGAAGTATTCAGAATTCCCATCACAAAGCATTATAAAATTAATTAGAAATTTGTGGATGCTTTCTTTTACACTCCTGGCCATTAAAATTGCTACACAATGAAGATGACGTGCTACAGATGTGAAATTTAAGCGTCAGGAAGAAAATGCTGTGATATGCAAAAGATTAGCTTTTTAGAGCATTCACACACAAGTTTGGCGCCGGTGGTGACACCTACAACGTGCTGACATGAGAAAAGTTTCCAACCGATTTCTCATTCACAAACAGCAGTTGTCCGGCGTTGCCTGGTGAAACGTTGTTGTGATGCATCGTGTAAGGAGGTGAAGTGCGTACCATCACCTTTCCGACTTTGATAAAGGTCGGATTGTAGCCTACCGTCATTGCGGTTTATCGTATCGAGACATTGCTGCTCGCGTTGGTCGCGATCCAAAAACCGTTGAAACAATATGGAATCGGTGGGTTCAAGAGGGCAATCCGGAACGCCGTGCTGGATTCCAACGGTCTCGTATCTCTAGCAGTCGAGATGACATGCATCTTATCCGCGTGGATGTAACGGATCGTGCAGTCACGTCTCGATCCCTGTGTCCACAGATTGGAACGTTTGAAAGACAATAACGATCTGCACGAACAGTCCGACGTCGTTTGCAAGCCGTGGTGGAGTAGCCGAGCGATCTAAAGCACCATGCTGCGGAGCGCGCGGTTACTCGCCGTCGGAGGCTCGAGTCCTCCCTGGGGCATGTGTTGTCCTTAGGTTAGTTTTCCTTAGTTTAACTAGTTTGTAAGCTAAGGACTGATGACCACGCAGTTTGGTCCGAAAGATTTACAAACATTTGACCATTTGACGTTTGCAGCAGCAAAGGTAAGGATAAGCTAAGGAGTGCGCTCGCTTAGGTTTACAAACACTTGAACATTTGATCTTTCAATGTAAGCATTTCATGTACTCCATACTCACTGTTACAGCAATAAAACTTGACTGAATTGAAAAACTAGAGGGCGTAATCACATTTTCTTGCAGGATTTTATGCACGAAGTCTTTTTGAATCAATTATGAAGCACGTAGCAACTGCAATATCCATTGGGATGTATTTTTGTACGTGTTATCTGCAAAATAAAATTGGTTGTTTGTAAATCTATCGGACCTAACTGCGTGGTCATCAGTAGCCGACCGCGGTGGCCAAGCGGTCTGGGCGCGCCAGTCACGGTCTGCACGGCCACTACGGTCGAGGGTTCGAATCCCCCCTAGGGCATGGATATTTGTGCCCTCCTTAGTCTTAGCTAGTTCATATGTAGTTTGAAAGCTTAGGGACTGATGACCCCATAGTTAAGTCCCATTAGCTCTACAAACGTTTGGACATTTTGGTCATCAGTCCGTAGCTTACAAACTACTTAAACTAAGATGAACTAACCTAAGGACAACACACACACACACACTCACCCATGCCCCAGGGAGGACTCGAACTTCCGACGGCGAGAAACCGTGCGCTCCGCAGCGAGGCGCCTTAGACCGCTCGGCTACACCAATGCAGCGGTTGTGCCATATCCGTGCCTTTTTGGTGTTGACCTTTGATGGGCAACCAAGTATTTAGTCGTATTTATTGAGCTACATCTATCTACTGCAACAGCCACGCATGACTATATCGAAACGTCTGCATAGGGTCCTTGCACTAGTCCAGTGACTTGTCAGTGGAGACTTTGCACTACCATGAGACGCCCGGCTACATTACTCCCCGTGATCATAGAGTGACATGAAGCCCACCTGGAAATATCGCCGGGTTATTCTGCACTTCCTCGGCGCCCCCCAACCCGCTGCGGCGACCCCGGAAGGGGACGGAGTGGAGTGGGGCGAAGCGCCGCTGCCGGCTGATATACGACCGGCCTTCCTGCAGAGCCTCCTGATAACCGCGCCTGCGCGCTGGCGCTTCATCAGGCTGCCCGCATAACAGCGCCCAGAGCCTCCGGCTGACTCGCTGGAACTTTCTGCACGTTACCACTCAGTTAGGCTTCCACCAACTGAACACTACAGTTCATCTGAAACTTCGCTTCCACTTCATGCAACGTACGATACATGTGAGATATTTACTGTACTTTATGTGATGCTAGCTGCACTCGGCCTAGCGTTACTGTGGCTCGTTAATAATACAATGGAATACACTACGGGCCGCTAAAATTGCTACATCAAGAAGAAATGCAGATGATAACCGGGTATTCATTGGGCAAATAAATTATACTAGAACTGCCATTGATTTTATTTTCACGCAATTTGGGTGCATAGATCCTTTGAAATCAGTACCTATAACAACACCTCTGGCCGTAACAACGGCCTTGATAGGCCTGCGCATAGAATCAAACAGAGAGTGGATGACGTTTACTGGTACAGATGCTAATGCAGCTTCAACACGATACTATAGTTCATCAAAAATAGTGACCAGTCATTTGTGATGAGCCAGTTAATCGGCCATCATTGACCAGAAGTTTTCACTTGGTGAGAGATCTTGAGAATGTGCTAGCCAGGGCAGCAGTCGATCATTTTCCGTATCCAGAAAAGCCCGTACAGGACCTGCAACATGCGGTCGTGCATTATCCTGCTTAATGTGGGGTTTCGCAGGGATCGAATGAAGGGTAGAGGCACGGGTCGGAAATGTAACGGCCACTGTTCAAAGTGCCGTCAACGGAAAAAAAGGGACCCATACCATCTTGCCGGTTGTTACGCCAGTATGGCGATTACTAATACACGCTTCCAATGTGCGTTCACCGCGATGTCGCCAAACGCGGATGCGACCATCATGATGCTATAAATATAACCTGTATTCATCCGAAAAAAATGACGTTTTGCCATTGGTGCACCCAGGTTCGTCGTTACGTGCACCATCGCAGGCGCTTCTGTCTGTGATACAGCGTCAAGGGTAACCGTAGCTCTACAAACATTTGAACAACACACACACCCACGTCCGAGGCAGCAATACAACCTTCGACAGGAGTGGCCACTCAAGCTATATCACCCCCTCAGTCTGAATGGCCTTGTCCCACTGTACAGATCCACAGATGAATCTGTAATGAGGTACAAACTGTCGATCCATGTTGGACACCCATATTGGTGCTTGATGCAGCCTCTACAGGCTTCAGTGCAATTGCTGTCGTCCATTAGATCATACAGCTCCCACAACTACTCAATCATTCGACATTGTCATGCAGAAGTTTTGGGTTTACAAGTCGTATCACCACATTCCATCATATCCCATATGTACTCAGAAAGATTGTTCTGGCCTGGGAATATTCTGCATGTCATGCAGAGAACATATAGTGGGTAGCCAAGGATTTTTCTGTTGGAGCAATGTATCTCCTTCCTATGGTAAAGGAAGATGTCTTACAATACTGTGCATATACCAAGCATTGTTAGCGTATCCTTTACAAACGCCAACGTCAACGATAGTTGTAGTTTATCAAACTCTATATGCCCTGGGATGCCTTGGAGGAACGCATTGTACGATACAGAGCTCGCCAACTCTACGTTCTATGCACAAATGACCATGACTTAAGTGCAGTCACAATTTCTTTTCATCGCTGACAATCGAGACGTGACATTCCAAGTGATTCTCTAATGGAACCAGTTGAGCTGTTCCTAAATAAGTGGAGGACGGGATAGAGGTGAGCTTGCCATTATTAACAGTTCCTGTTGGTATTTAACGATATGACGATTTTGGCAGCGTACCTCAAGAACCCAGTCTACAGGAGTAAGAATGTTCAACTAACCCTTCCAAAGAAATAAAAAATGGAAGAAGAAGTAAAGAAGATCAGATGTTTGCAAACCAAAGGGTCCAAACTGCGAAAGTCGTAAGTCCCTTGACTTTCAGATTACTTACACTGTGACTCATTGTTATTTGGGTCTTCAGTCTGCAGATTTATTTGAAGCAGCTCTCTTTACTACTGTTGCGGGCAAGTCTCTTCATCTGAGAATAGGAATGGCAACCTACATCGATTTGAATCTGCCTACTGTATTTGACCCTCGGTGTCCCGTTACTATTTTTACTCCATACACTCCCTTCTAAGCTAACTATTCCTTGATGACTCATAATTTGTCCCTCCAACCTATCACTTCTCTTAGAATATGCCAGAAATGTCTGTCCCTCTGTTGCACACTCCACACATTAAGAGCTTCCTATAGCCAACATTATAAACGCAACCATTTAGGAACCTTATTTAAAACTTTACCACCAGACGTGTAATTTGTAATATTCTCACACTCTATTTAAAATACTATGATTCAACTACATTTACAGGATACTGCAATGTTTATTTAAAGAATGTGTTAACCATTACCCTCTCGCTATGTATTATTGTGCTTTGATACTTTCATAAATAACAATCACAACCACTAACCCTCTCGCTATGTATTATTGTGCTTTGATACTTTCATAAATAACAATCACAACCACTAAGAGTACATTACAAAAATTTACAGAATATGCTATTCCCACAAATTCGATTCCCATTTGAGTTCCAGGAGCATTTATGTGACACTCGAGCATTGGTGGAACCTACCAGTAACCAATCTAACTGTTCGCTTTTGAACTGCTTCCATAAAAGCCATTAAGGTCATGACACACAAATTTTAACTCTAAAAGATCTTTGTACTCAAACAAATGTTGAATGATAAGAATAAACTACTTACAAAAACTAACTCAGTTGCAACTGAGACCTTTTTAAACCTAATTAAGAAACAACAATGGCAGGATGTTTATACAGCTGATAATAAAATGATAAATATAATGCTTTCCTCGAGACATTTCTCACAATTTTTGAAAGTTGCTTTCCGCTAGAAAGGGTACTTCCAGTAACAGGCAACATGAGAGGCTGAAAAGGCGACAAGAATATCGGATAGAACAAAGCGGGAATAGTATCAAAATATTATAAGTACTCAGAACGAAGCTCCAGTAATTACAAACAGTAATGTAAGGTTATGAAAAATGCAATTAAGAAGGGAGAAAGTATGTTGTACGTAAATACAATAGCAAAATGATAAAATTAAAACCGTTTGGTCAGTCGTGGAGGAAGTGTCTGGTTAGCAACACCAGGTTGGGGATGTAAAGTCAGTACAAGGAGGAAATGTGTCTGTTACTGATAAGTCAGATATAAGTACAGTATTTAATAATCACTTCCTGAATATAGCAGGTGAACTAAACAAAACCCTAATTTCTACAGGTAATCACATAACATTGTTAGAATACAGCATTCCAAGGCTGTTACTGAAACAGTGCTCCGTGATACAAACGGCATATTGGATCAAGAATTCCATTACTCTTGTGAATATGATGGAATATCTAGCATAATTCTACTGTTCTCCATATGTCATCCCAGTAGTTAGCCATATTTGTAATTTTTCCTTACAGAATGACCAGTTTGCTGACAGATTAAAGTACCCAGTATAAAAAAAAGAAGAAAAAGATAATGTAGACAACTACTGACCTATTTCTATACCATTAGTCTTTTAGAAATTTATTGAAAATTCTGTACATTCAAGGGTAATGGATCATTTCAGTTCACATAGTTTATTGTCAAATGTAGAGTTTAATTTCAGAAGTGATTTAACGACTGAAAATGCTACATTATCGTTTCTTTGTGAGGCACTTGATGGATTAAATAAAAGGCTACTAACTTTAGGCATCTTCTTTGATTTAACAGAGGCATTTGACTGTGACCATCACAAAATATTGTTACAAAAGTTGGACCATTATGGAATAAGAGGAGTAGCTCACAACTGGTTCAAAGTGTTGAAAATGGCAGTCACAATGGGGCACAGTAAAGTGTGGGATGCCCTAGGGGTCTCTTCTAGTCCCGCTTCTGTTTTGTATAAATTAATATGCCTTCAAGTACAACAAGTAATTGTAAAATAGTTTTTTATGTTGATGAAACCAGCTTAATAGTGAATGATGTTTGTAATACTGACACAATATCAAATTATGTAGTTCAGGAGATACGTTTCTAGCTTATAAAAAGTAAATTGATCCTAAATAACAGTAAAACTCAGTTTTTACAATTTCTAACACACAATTCAGCAATTTGTTACACATAGTGGGCACATGCTGTGACTAAGCAATTCAAATTTCTAGGCGATCAGATAGATAGTAAGCTGTAATGGAAAGCCCATGCTCAGGATCTTGTTCAGAAAAAAAATTCTGCTTGATTTACTATTAGAACATTATTTTTAAACACGAAAACTGCAATCCTTACTTTTATTCACTTAGCACGTACGGCGTAACTGGAGTAACTTTACTGATTCAAGAAGTAAATTCACATAAGAAATGACTCCAACTGCGAATGGGCGAAGCTGAAAATGTGTACCCAGCCGGGATTCGAACCCGGGACTCCCGCTTTCTAGGTAGTTGCGCTGACTACTATAGCACAAGGGACACAGTGATCACCGCACCTGCAAGGACTACCTAAGCACGCCACTCGTCAAACACAAATTTCCTGCCCACAGTAATCAAACTCGTAGTCACTAGGTACTACTTTCCGTAAGAGTAAAGGTTCCAAACTCGCCACCCCTACCCACTATATATATATATATATATATATATATATATATATATATATATATATATATATATATATATATATGTGTGTGTGTGTGTGTGTGTGTGTGTGTGTGTGTGTGTGTGTGTGTGTGTGTGCATGTGGGGTCTATTCGGAAAGAATGGGCGTCATCTTCTGATCCAGAACAGGCCTTCATACGCCTGGGCATTGAGTCAAGCAGAGCTTGGGTGGCGTGTACAGGTGCAGATGCCCATGAAGCTTCAACACAATACCACAGTTTATCAAGAGTAGTGACTGGCGTATTGCGACGAGCCAGTTGCTCGGCCACCATTTAACAGACGTTTTCAATTGGTTAGAGATATGGAGGATGTGCTGGCCAGGGCAGCAGTCGAACATTTTCCGTGTCCAGAAAGGCAAGTACAGGACCTGCAACATACTGTCGTTCATTATCCTCCTGAAATGCACGGTTTCGCAGGGATCGGATGAAGGGTAGAGCCACGGGTCGTAACAAGTCGAAAATATAACGGCCACTGTTCAAAGTTTCTGTCGATGCGAACAATAGGTGACCGAGACGTGCGTTCACCGCGATGTCGCCAAACACCCAGGTTCGTCGTTGGGTACACCATCGCAGGCGCTCCCGTCTGTGATGCAGCAGTCACGATAGGCTACAATCCGACCTTTATCAAAGTCGGACACGTGATGGTCCGAATTTCTCCTTCTTACACGAGGCATCACAATAACGTTTCACCAGGCAACGCCGATAAACTGCTGTTTGTGTATGAGAAATCGGTTGGAAAGACGGCCGCGGTGGCCGAGGGGACTGAGGCGCTCCAGTCACGGTCTGTACGGCCACTACGGTCGGGGGTTCGAATCCCCCGTCGGGCATGGATATTTGTGCCGTCCTTAGGATTACCTAGTTCATAAGTAGTTTGTAAGTTTAGGGACTGATGACCCCCTAGTTAAGTCCCTTACGCTGTACAAACATTTGAACATTTTTTTTTTCGGTTGGAAACTTTCCTCATATCAGCACGTCGTAGATTTCGCCACCGGCGCCAACATTATAATAATGTTCTGAAAACCTAATCATTTGCATATCACAGCATCTTCTTCCTGTCGGTTAAATTTCTCGTCTCTAGCACGTCATCTTCGTGGTGTAGCCGTTTTAATGGCCAGGAGTGTATATACATGTGGCGTCTATTCCAAAAGAATAGACATCAACTTCTGATCCTGCAGTTGATATTGTTTTATATTCACAGAATAAATGACATCACTTGCGAATGGGCGAAGCTGAAAGTGTGTACCCAGACATTAAATCAATAGTTTTCTTAGCGGTATGGCCTAGCCTTAGCTTATATCGATTAACACACTGTTATCGCGAACCCAAAACCTGCATATGTAGTGTCCCCTAGGTTATTATAGACCTAACAGTCCTAACAATATAGGAAATCGCTGTTATCAGAAGTCTTTAACAAACATATTACCATTAACAGATATTATTTATATATGGAGCGGATTTCTAACGTCGATTGCAGGGGTCGCGTTTGATATTTTAGTGAGTTTTGATGTGGTTTCTCTCTCCACTCACGTTCCTCTTTTTGATTCGTTGCAGCTAATTCAGGTTAAGTTTGGTATCGAGTTAACAATTCTATTTCGACTTGTGCTGATTTCCATTTCCTTTTTTTTTCAATGGTCAGTACTAAGAACAAACTGATAGAGTTGCAATGGGAATCACGTTTCCACCTTTTGTGGCCATTTTGTTTATGGAGGATTTATAAGACATAGGAATCTTTTGTCGTTTGGCCTCATGGTAGTGAGAATTTAAACGGTATTATGGAACACGTAAATTCAATCCACCAGAATATTTAGTTCACTATGGCGGTGGAAAAGAATGGCTGCCTTCTATTCTTTGATGTGTTGGTCAGAAGGAAGGTTGATGGTACATTGGGACAGGCTGTTTATAGGAAGCCTACTAATACTGATTTGTATCTGCGAGCTGACTGTGGTCACCATCCAGCTCAGCATGAAGCAGTACTACGGATCTTGGTTCACAGCGCGCATGTCGTTTCAGACCATGAAAGTTTGTCAGCTGACTTGTCCCATCTTGAGGTCACCTTTTGTTAGATGGTCTTGGTTTGCATAAGGCTGGTGTGGTGTCTATAGCAGTTGTGACATGTCGTATACAGGGTGGTCCATTGATAGTGACCGAGCAAAATATCTCACGAAATAAGCATCAAAAGAAAATACTACAAAGAACAAAACTATCCTAACTTGAAGGTGGAAAACAGATGGCGCTATGGATGGCCTTCTAGATGGCGCTGCCATATGTTAGACGGATATCAACTGATTTTTTTTTAAATAGGTACTCCATTTTTATTAAATATTTGTCTAGTACTTAAATGAAAAGGAAAGTTTTATTTGGAACTCTTTTTGCACTTTGTGATAGATGGCGCAACCTCCTGTTTCTGAGCGAAATGAATTCGATTTTGTACAAAACGCCAATTGCTATAATTTTAAAATTGCCTTGCTCACATATATTTGTGTGTACTAAATATCTTATTATGTGTGAATCCCTTTCAGTGAACGCATTGAAAAGTGCAGATTTTTATGTGTTTTCTCGCTGTTTCATTGTCACACAGCAGATGCATACCGATTGTTTTTCCCTCCCTTTCGCGTAACTTTATTACGTAAAAATATGGCAAATATGGTCGACATCTAACACTGAAATGATGTAGCATCATTTTACGAGCATTTTGTCACAAACATTGAATAATCAGTAGTCATAGTCATCGTAAAGATAAAGTTCTAACAAAATGTCAGTTTGGTTTTCAAAAAAGCTTTTCAACTGAAAATGCTATATATACCTTCACTGATGAAATATTAGATGCTTTGAATAACCGGACATCACAGATTGGGATCATTTGTGATCTCTAAAAGGCTTTTGATTGTGTAAATCATGGGATTCTTCTAGATAAGCTTAAGTATTGTGGTACGAGTGGAACAGTGCACAAATGGTTTAAATCAAACTTAACTGGAAGAGTGCAGAAAGTTGAAATAAGCAGTTCACATGATATAGATGAAACAATTAATTCTTCTAACTGGGGAGTTATCAAAAATGGGGTCCCACAAGGTTCGGTCTTGGGTCCTTTGCTGTTCTTAATATATATTAATGACTTGCCATTCTACATTCACGAAGATGCTAAGCTAGTACTTTTTGCTGATGATACAAGTATAGCTATCACACCTGACAAACAGGAATTAGCTGATGAAATTGTAAATGATATCTTCTCGAAAGTTATTAAGTGGTTCTCTACAAATGGGCTCTCATTAAACTTTGATAAAACCCAGTATATACAGTTTCATACAGTAAATGGCATGACACCATTAATAAATTTAGACTTTGAAGATAAATCTGTAGCTAAGGTAGAATATTCAAAATTTTTAGGTGTTGGCATTGACGAGGGACTGAATTGGAAGAAACATATTGAAGGTCTCCTGAAACGTCTGAGTTCAGCTACTTGTGCTATCAGAGTCATTGCAAAATTTGGTGATATACGTCTCAGTAAATTAGCTTACTACGCCTATTTTCATTCACTGCTTTCATATGGGATCATATTCTGGGGCAATTCAACATTGAGTAAAACAGTATTCATTGCACAAAAGCGTGTAATCCGAATAACTGCTGGAGCCCACCCAAGAGCATCCTGCAGACATTTATTTAGGGATCTAGGGATACTCACTGTAGCTTCACAATATATATGTTCACTCATGAAATTTGTTATTAAAAATCCGACCCAATTCAAAAGTAATAGCAACACTAGGAGAAAGTATGATATTCACTATTCAAGGTTAATCTAACTTTAGCTCAGAAAGGGGTGAATTATGCTGCCACAAAAGTCTTTGGTCACTTACCAAGTAGCATCAAAAGTCTGACAGATAGCCAACTACTATTTAAAAAAAATTAAAGGAATTTCTGAATGGCAAATCCTTCTACAATGTAGATGAATTTTTAGATAAAACTTAAAAAAAATAAAAAGGAAATAAAAAAATAACAAAAACAACAAAACAAAAAATACTTAAAATATTGATTGTCAAGTATAGACAACATTTACTAAACTGACACGTTCCACATCATTACGAAATGTCGTACATATGATCTATGGAACAAGTATTAATCTAATCTAAACATTTATCCTTCACTGCACCGCCGTCAATGTAATCAAAATTTTGTAGCAACTTCACATCCAAACTTGGAAAAAAGGAGAGAAAGATAGATAGAGAGAGAGAGAGAGAGAGAGAGAGAGAGGAACAGAGAATCTGAAATGTTACAGTTCGTTTTAAACGACTACACAGGAACATTTTGCATCTCAGATATTTTCTAGGTTGTCCTTTTACTTTTTACTGGATAAATTATCACCATTTCTACATCAGTGACCAGAGATCTCTGTTTGATACTTCGGTATTTATTTTCTTTATAATTCTAACGTTTCCCGCCTTTCTTTGGACCACACGAAGTTCCTCAGCTGAACTTCGGCAGAGTTCTTACGCCGTCACGGGGCCATAAAACGATAATGGCGACGTCGTCTGCTGGAGCTCCGATAGCCAGCGCGAGTTTTTACAGGCTGTCAGCTGTTTCCTGAGTGGCGGATTACCCAGCTGCCGGCAGAGTTCACCAAGCAGACTGCGGTCTCCCAGCGACCGCCGCCGCCATATTGCTTGCCCCACGGCAGTAACCCCGCCAGCGCGTGCCACCGAGCCGCCCGCAGTTGTTACTCCCAGGGTATTCCCTGGGTTTTATTCGCGATTTTCGTCTTTATACCATCCGTAATGGGCTCCTCACGTAAAAACGTTTACTACCTTTTGTTTATTAGGTCCTTTTCCGTATTTTTCTTCTTTCTTTTTGTTCCAGTTATGGCCAAATCAGAGACAAACTTATTCTTTCAGTATTTTTCTATCTTCCCACCAGAGACATTTTTATTTCTTTCTTGAGCCTCCTTCAAATATATTTTCTCTCAGGTTGCGCACGACAGACCTAAATTTAACACTTCGTGTCTGGTTCTTGTGATTTTAAATTTTACATTTGTAAACAGTTAATTTAGTTTTTAATTTCTTTGCTGCATTCCGTTGTTAACGTCCTTTGTCTCAGACATTGCATCCGTTATCATAGAGAATTCTGTGTAGATGTTCAACGAAGTAAAGTTGAATCACTTATAAGTTCCGGGCTGACATGCCTTGGTAATAAAGCATCATCATCATCTAACTCCAGTTTCCCGGGTTTGGTGTACAAGCGCTCGCCATCTCGTCCTGTCTTCATACATCTTCTGTTCCAGCATGTCTTCCCATTTGTGTTCTTTCTTCTCCACATCATCTTACAGTCTCTATCCAGCGTTTCCTTGGTCTTCCCCGAGGTATTCTTCCAATGAGGTTGAGGATGAAATACTTTTTAGCTGGTCTTTCACTATTCATTCTTATTAAGTGCCCATAACACTGAAGACTACGTTTCCTTATGATGCTGGTGACAGGAACCTCAATACCAGCTACTTTTCTATTCACCTCATTCCTTATTTTATCCTGTCTGGTTGTTTGATTCATATTTCTAATGAATCTCATTTCCATTGCCTGAATTCTACTGAGGACTCTGGTTATACGGTACATGTTTCTAAGCCGTATGTAAGGATCGGAACGAAATAGGTATGGTACATGGTTGCTTTTGCTTTTTGTGGCATTTTATCATCCCAGAGAAGATTTCTTATTTGACTGTAAAAACTGGATGCTTTCTGTGTTCTGCTGAATATTTCCTGCTTAACGGTGTTGTCTTGCCTTGGTCCAATCATAAAACTTTCTCCTGACATTTCGCTTTCGACTGCAGAAGGCATCCTGCGAGGTAAAGTGGCGTATTGCAACGAGAGCGCGAGTGAGCGCCGTACATATAGCCAAACAGATAGGGTGCCGCTGTCGATCACGTGACGTTGGCAGTGTTATGGTCTCTAATACTGCCAACCTTATCGATTGAAATTAATAGATTGTTATAATTTTTCAGCAATGTTGACGTACATTTCTTATCAAGTTTAACACCTTCCACTTTTAGGTTAAAATTATTGCGTTGTATAAAAGTCCACATGGCCTATCTGTAGATTTGCGCATAATAATGCGACTTCTTTGCTATGACGGTGGTCTTTCTAAATTTTATTTCGTGGCCACCTTCTTGATACACATGTTCAGATACAACAAAAAGAAGTTTCAACAGCCGTCGGGTCGAATGTAAAGGGAACTGCCGTCTCATACATATTGATAAATCGGCTGTAGCGGAACATGTGTATCAAGAAGGTGACCACAAAATAAAATTTAGCGAGTAGAGCGTCACAGCAAAGACGTCGCATTATCATGCGCGTATCTACAGATAGCCCGTTGAGATTTTTAAGCTCCGCAATAATTGTAACAGAAAAGAGGATGGAGTTAAACTTTATGAGATCTCGATGTCAACATTGCAGCGACAGCTTAACAATCTATTAATTTCAATCGTGTAGGTTGGTAGTATCAGAGACCATAGCACAGTCGACTTTGTTGACAGCGGCGCCCTCTGTTTGTCTTATATATACGCCGCTCACTCGCGCCCTCGTTCCAGTACGCTGCTTTACCTCGGAGGATGCCTTCCGCAGTCGAAGTCGAAACGTCAGGGGAAAGTGTTATGTATGGGTCACGGCATCTCGGCCCAGAAATTTTAAGCGATGGGACTACCTGCCGTGAAAGCCTTCATTCTGTGATCAAGTAAAGTTATAGGTTCCTTTCCGTTCCAATCATAATTTTACAACAATGCATCAACACGACAACTGAAATACAACTTTTTAATATTAATCATAAGAGCCACCCAGGGATGGTCGCGTGGTGTTGGATGTCACGTCGCACAATGCTCAGCTGTTTCAGCCTGAGGTTCAAGTCCTGTCTTGGGCATGGATATGTGTGTGTCTGTGTGTTGTCCTTAGTGTAAGTCAGTTTGTAAGTTTAAGGACCAATGGCCTTAACTTCTATGATTACAAACACTTGAACCCTTAAATAGGTTGATGATTTGTATCTGACGGGAGGCGAGATGGAGTAATCAGCGCACTTGTGATGACCGCTGCGTCCCCGGTAGTGTAGAGGTCAACGCAAGTGTCAAGCAAGCTGGAGACCCGGGTGAGAATGACGGCTGAGTACATATTTTCAACTTTACTCATTCACAGTTGATGTCTCAATTTGAACATTTAATTACACAAACAACTGAAGTGATTAGCAAACATTTGTAATGTAAAATGTAGGAGAACTACTAACTTACGGTTGCCGACATCCTTAATTGAAAGTAAAACGAATTTACTTGTATAATCTGTGGAATTTCTGGAAAACTCCTGCAGATACACGTCTGCGATTTGTTTTATTATATTCAACATATCAATGAATAAATGGAAATCGTGCTTTCCTTTAATCTCGTCCGCTATTGAGACGGCTTCACATTAACAAGTTTGCCAGGTTTCAGGAAAAAGCTTTTATTAGCCGTAACTTCGTAACATCACATTGGCGCACTGATGATTGCAGAAACTGTGTTTTTAGTTTAATTACAGGTACAACATAGAATATTTGTTTATTTCGTAATTTATCATTTAGACCCAGAAAGGAGGGAGAGGAGTAGATGGATAGAGTGGGGTCAGATGTACAGGGAGTGGGGTCAGGAGAAGATTGACGGTGGGAGGGCGAAGGAGGAGAGAAGCAAATGGAGGGGGAAGAGAAAAGGAGTAAAGAAAGGGAAGGCGAAGACGGTAATGGTGTATATCCTATTCCCATACATCAGCGGTTCTCAAGCTGCAGCCCGCGGGCCACTTGTGACCCGCTGAGCTTTTTTAAGTGGCCCGGCAAGCTTGTCGTCCAGCATTCAAAATTTCGCATTAAAAATCTATAATGACTGGCTCATAAATATTGGCGAGATGCGTACATCGAAATCGACGAAGCCAGTTCCCTGAACGTAAGCAGCACGTTCTGCACAGCGCATGTCGTTTTCTGTGAAGCAGGCACCACTCGAGTTTCAGCGCCCCGTGCTGCATCGGTGCTTTCTTCCTCCCTGTCCTTCCCGGATGGCGGCTTTGGCAGCTCGCAATCGTGGCCTTTTCGGTGCGCTGAAGTATCCGTACTGAATCCTGTGAAGTGTGACACTGTTAATCTGTCTTAGAGCGTTCACCACCAGTAAAAAAAGATTCGGGTATAAGTGTGCCATTTTTTATGCTTACTGGGAAGATTCGTATTTGTAAGGTGTATTGGAAAAGCACTGTGCTTAATATGAAACTCAACAGTAAATATCAATGAACCGCCAGAGCACTGTCACTACGAAAATAAACACTCCATAATACGAGGTCAAGGTAAAGATAAATTAATCGGTACTATGCGTGACTGTGCTGAAAATTTCAAATTGCAGCTTTTGCTTTTTAAGTCAGCATCAATAAAGAAATTTGGACAATTTTCCCTCTCTAAAATCTTGGAACTCACGTAATTTACAGACATGACAGAAATAATCTGAATAGGCTATATGATGATTTGGTGCCTCTTACTCATCTGATTGTAAGCTTCAATAATGTATAACAATCACAGGGCATTGTTGCATTCTGAGTAGTGAGTAGTTATAAAATTGGACCCATCGTTGCAAATATGCCTTAACAGGCAATTATTAGACGAAAAAAATAGTATCAGAGGAATATATATGCCAGTTTACCTACCGAAATTACCATTTCTGCAACACTCTTTCACACAATCAACAATAATTGTAAATACTTATTGGTGTGATGTCTTTCGAAAGAACACCAAAATATATATGCGACGATGGCGTTCTGGGTTCTATTCTTCATCGCTAATGTGATAAAATCGCTGGACCTCGTATGGGAATCCCTGATGGTGAACACTGAGGAATATGTCCGAGGGACGCTACTTTTCTAGCGTTGGACTAGTGACAATTTTGGGCCGACGGAAGACGCGCTCCGGATAGACGAGAAGTTAAGATGACTGCTGGCCTAAAGTTTGTAATCGATTAAGACACATTATTGTAATATTTTATCTTTATTCTGAAGTCTTCAGTTCTCCCCAGCAGTAATAGCACAGGGTGCAATATTGAACATTAATTTTTTTCTTAAAATGTTTCAGTTTTTTATAACGGGTAAGGTAATATGTTTCACTTAATTTGCTCTATTTAAATGGTACAACACACGGATATAAATTCAGAGACTGAAGGCAAGATTTCATGACAGCACAGTACAGTTCCGAGTTAATGATTAACGTTAACTACCGTTAAATTATCCGTAAAGTGACGCTTTTACGTTTAACCACGTTCACGTTTTAGGAACGGGTTAATTATTAATGAAGTTAACTTTTTGGTTAACGCTGTACCATAGTGGCAGTTCAGAATACACACTCGCCTTGTCTGCCTTGAAACAAAAATCGCTAAATTATATATTCCATTGATTAACGTCCATTACGAACAAAGATATTTAACAAAAACATGTTATTGTTGTGGTCTTCAGTCCGCAGACTGGTTTGATGTAGCTCTCCACGCTACCCTGTCCTGTGCAAGTCTCTTCATCTGAGAATACGTTCGGCAACCTACATCCTTTTGAATCTGCTTACTATATTCGTCCCTCGGTCTCCCTCTACGATTTTTACCCCCCACGCTTCCTTCTAATGCTAAGTTGACAATTCCTTGATGACTCAGAATGTTCCAACCAATCTATCCCTTCGCTTAGTCAGTATATGCCAGAAACTCCTTTTCTCCCCGATTCGGTTAAGCACCTCCTCATTAGTTACGTGATCCACCCACCTATTTTTCATCATTCGTCTGTAGCACCACATTTCAAAAGCTTCTACCAACTTCTTATCTGAACTCCTTATCGTCCACGTTTCACTCCCATACAATGCTACACTCCAGACAAATACTTTCAGAAAGGACTTCCTAACATTTAAATCAATATTGGATGTTAATAAGTTTAGTTTCTTTAGAAACGCTTTTCTTCCTATAGCCATTCTGCATTTTATATCTTCTTTACTTCGGCCATCAGAAGTCATCTTGCTACCCAACTAACTTTTATTGTTTCATTACTTAATCTAATTCCTTCAGCATCGCCTGACTTTCTGACATTACATTCCATTACCTTTGTTTTACTCTTGTTAATGTTCATCATATATCTTCCTTTCAGGACACTGTCCATCCCATTCAATTGCTCTTCCAGATTTTTGCGGTCTCTGACAGAATTACTATGTCATCGGCAAACCGTAATGTTTTTATTTCTTCTCCCTGCACTTTAATGCCCTCTGCAAATTTCTCCGCTGGCCGCGGTGGCCGAGGGGACTGAGGCGCTTCAGTCACGGTCTGCACGGCCACTACGATCGGGGGTTCGAATCCCCCCTCGGGCATGGATATTTGTGCCGTCCTTAGTTGTAGGTAGTTCATAAGTAGTTTGCAAGTTTAGGGACTGATGACCCCGTAGTTAAGTCCCTTAAGCTTAACAAACATTTGAACATTTTAAACAAATTTCTCCTTCCATTCCTTCACTGCCTGCTTAATGTACAGATTGAACAACATTGAGGAAAGGCTACAACCCTGTCTTACCTCCTTCCCAACCTCTGCGTCCCTTTCTTGTCCTTCGACTCTAATAACCGCCGTCTGGTTTTTGTATATGTTGAATATAACTCTTCGCTCCCTATATTTTACTCCTGATACCTTCAGAATTTGGAACATAACTGCTTGGAAATGGCAGTCAAAAAGTTACAGCAGAGTTTCAGATGGCCACTCCAACTTTCTAAGTTCCCACATATCTTTCTGTGAAATTAATTATGATTTGTCTAGGGAACAAGTGCACAAATTATGAAAAACTAAGAAAATATTAATTAACAATACTTTCAGCTATATTTCGAAAAGCAAGAATTATGTATTAAAATAGAATTTGATGATAACACAAATGGCTGTAGATATTTCGCAGTGTTATTTTTTTCCTGTGATAATGTTGTGGCCCACTTGATATAAAACTTTCGAGACTTTGGCCCGAAGAGGGAAAAGATTGAGTATGACTGCCATACATATTAGCAATTGCGAATCATTGTAGGGTTGGGTAGTACAGACATACATTTTTATAATATGTGTACATCAATTTCAAAACTTGAGGTAGAGAGTTGTTTTGGCTGATGTGTGCGGTGGTCCCTTAACCATTTTCCTGTTTGCCGATCCATCCAATTGCACGTACTATCCGCTGCTGGAGTGCTTCCAGGCAGAGGGCGGCACTCTGTCCGGCCACGGCAGTGCCACCTGCGCGCCGCGCCTTTGTGCTGCGCTGCGAGGCGCGCCGCCCACAGTGGGCGGCGGACAAGTGAGTGTTAATTAGAGGCCCGGCGTCTGAGTGCCGCCGTGTAGCGGTGTGCAGCTGTGGCTGTGTCTGTGCGCGAGTGCGGGTGTGGGGGCGGCGGACACTCCGACCCAGGTAGCCGCCGCCCACTCCCTGTCCTAGTTACGCACGGCCAGCCTCAACGCCTCGTGCGTTCCGTGCCCCACCATTGCTGAACGTGCGTCTGTCATAACAGGGCAAGCTGACAACAAAAAAGTGCACGTTTACCCAAACTTACCCGCATGTACGTCTGCATACACACTGGACACTGTTGCAAATAAAAAAAATCGCACTGACGTGTTTTACGGCCCACTTTAGATTTGTAGTTTTATATGTTTTTGTAAACATTTTGAACCAAAATAATAATATAAATAATAATAAATTAACTAATAAGAGTGTCTGGTTTTTAGGGGAAAAAATTTAGGTAGTGGCGGGTCTTGAACTACGGACTTTTCGCGTCACAGTCCAGCACCTTGCCCACTACGCTACGGCTCTAAATCAAAACAGGAGTTCTTTAATCTCATACTATTGATGACCGTTGTTAACTGATGTGAATATGGCATTTGTAGATATTAGATTATCGTTTATCATACGAAGAACGATGTGTTTTTGTTAATTCCTGAGTGTGCCGTTGCTTTGAAATAACAACGAGTAAGTTAAAATAAGAAAATCATCAAATAAGCGAGGAATGTCACGTGACATCTCCGAACGGCTGGTTTTCGTTAATTCATTGGAGGGAGTAAAATCTCCGTTATTTTTGCAAATATGTCTCAAACGATACGAGATATGAAAAAAAAAAAAAAAAAAAAAAAAACATAAGGGAGCTAAGTTGTAGAGAATTTTCTCCGCTACCAATTAGGTTATTTAATTTTCGTGTCAGATAAACGGATCGTTTGCAATTACAATTATATTACAAACGGCTTTTTTTGGTTTTACTACCGTATTTTTTGTCCGAAAAATTTGAAAAAGGGAGGTTCTGGTCTCTGGCGGCCTGCAATCATGTCTGTACAATTTGGTGCTGATCGGTTGAACGGTTCGTCTTAAAAACAGGGAACACGTTACGGACAGACCGACAGACAGACCCACATATTTTTGGAAATATCTTTGAGACGCTACGAGATATGAAAAAAACATAAGAGAGCAAAGTTGTAGCGAATTTTCTCCTCTACAAATTCGGTTATTCAATTTTCGTGTCAGATGAATAGTTAAGCCGTTATTTTCATTTAAATTTCGAGCTGTCAAAAGACGATCGCAAAGGCCTACTTTTTGTGTTACTACCGTAACCTAAAGTGGGCCAAAATTGGTGTACCCTCGTGGAGTTTTACAATTCACTCAAGGTGGAGGCCACTGTGGAAGAAGTGAATACAGATTATATCAAATTGGTACTGAGGTACCAACTGTCCATGCACACTTATAAATTCACATTTCTAGGGGAGACTGGGGCAAGTTGACGACGTTAACGACTAAAATATTTTAACACTAGAAGAACCGATGGGGCCAATTTGGCACCTATACCTATTTTTCCCTTGTGTCCTGAGCAAAGAGTTAACTGAACTGATATTTTGTGACTTTTCATCATTCATATAAATCATTGTGCACCTTCTTTTAAAGTGTTCTATTTTAACCCTCGGGCGGCAGCGCCAATTATTATAACTTCAGCAGCAGCGCGGTGCAGATTTGCTACCACTGTGTATTCCATGTTACAGACCTAAAATACAGCTACTAAGTGATCGAGGTGACAAAAATAGTTTAATGTACAGGTAGAAATATTACATTTGTTAGTGTCTGAATTAGTATATCAATTACCCTCGGTGTCCAAATTAACATTATTTCGGCAGTGGACAATAATCATGTATTTAGTGTCAGCTTTTATCCGTGTTATGTGGAACTTAGTGCACATAATTACCTCCTCAATCATATTACCATCTACCATGAATGAGAGACTTCCTGGCAGATTAAAATTGTGTGCCGGAACCGGGACTCGAAGCTGGGACCTTTGTCTTTCGTGGGCAAGCGCTCTACCGACTGAGCTATCAAGACACGACTCACGATGTCGCCTCAAAACTTTACTTGCGCCAGTACCTCGCCTCCTACTTTCCAAACTTCACAGAAGCTCTCCTGCGAAACATGTAAGGCTAGCACTCCTGGGAAGAAATGATATGGTGGAGACATGGCTTAGCCACAGCCTAAGGGATGTGTCCAGAATGAAACTTGCACTCTGCAGTGGAGTGTGCGCTGATATGAAACTTCCTGGCAGATTAAAATGTTCGCAGGAGAGCTTCTGTGAAGTTTGGAAAGTAGGAGGCGAGGTACTGGCGGAAGTTTAGTTGTGGGGCGGCATCGTGAGTCGTGTCGGGATAGCACAGACGGTAGTGCGCTTGCCCGCGAAAGGCAAAAGTCCCAGGTTCGAGTCGCGGTTCCGGCATACACTTCACAGAAGGCCTCCTGCGAACAATTTTAATCTGCCAGGAAGTTTCATATCAGCGCACACTCCGCTGCAGAGTGCAAGTTTTATTCTGGAAACATCCCTTAGGCTGTGGCTAAGCCATGACCTCGCGCCCCTTGAGTTCCCTTTTGAACCAGGGTAGATTTTTATGATATTCTTTTTCATTGTTTTGGAGTGCTGCTTGTATGGCGTTTTACTCCACAGAGTGGTACCGTCTTCAATATCAAATTCATTGCATCTGAAATCTTGTTCGGAATCGAAACTACGATTTACATTTGAAAAATAGTATCCTGTTCATGATCTGATGAGTAACCTAAACAAATTACTAGGACCTTCATTACTCGTCAAAATAAGTCGATTTCCTCATCTCTTAGACCCATACCACGTCTACGAGACCTGAAGATTGAAGTATGTAGTAGAATAACACTCATTTTCGCATTTTGTAAGGCTTAAAAAGAGTTGAAAATGAGATTGTCGGAAACTGTAGCATGGCTAATCAGGAGACACTAGAGGACAATTTATCGAGAGTTAAAATTCTATTTACGAAATAAATTTAGTTTTTTCAGCATTCGAATAGGTAGGGTAAAATTTATGAAAAAAGTATTTACTCGAAACTGCTACAAATCCGTTTGCAAGGAAAACTAGACGTAACACAAAACAATTCAGATCTACTTACATGACAGGCAGTGCGGTGCAAATCTGTTTCCAGTGATGCACCCCTAAGAAAACTTTTTCTAGGTGGACACAGCCGTGTACTAGAAACTCAACCTTCACTGACATCATTGTTAAGGCTTAATTGAGGAATAGCTAAAGCCGAAATACATCTCCATTATTGCGACAACAGTGAGCATCTAAAGATACGTGGTAGCACATTTGCACCAGCGCTGCTGCTCGAGGGTTAATTAGTTACCGAATTATTAAGATTGCTACCTAGAGGGATTATAGGGCCAATTTTGCCCCTCACAGCGTCTTTCTGTATTTTTCAGGATATTTTCTTGTAATACTGAGTATCAAATAAAACCAACTGTTGTCTCTTTGTTGTTACAATATGTGACAACAATGCCATACATTCCAGCAGCCATTGTTGGGTGGCTGAAGCAATACTCTCGAGTATTTTCTGTCACGACAGTGTCTGATAGTAGTCTTTGCAAACCTCTAAATACAAGAGGGGCCTAACGAACGCAGAAATAGTAGACGAACTAAGTTATTTTGAATAATTTAGTAGAAAGTCATGCTATAAAACAGAAAACTGGTGCCCTGGAAAACAAGATGCCCATTCACACAATACATCGCATGCAAGCCAGATAAGTGTGGAATAGAATTATGGTTACTTGTATGTGTTCCTAGTAAATACATACTGAATGGATTCCCATATACTGGTGCTGATCCACTTTGAACAATTGACTAAAGTATAGGTGAAAACGTCGTGAGGGCAGGGTCCACAACTTTAGTTGGTACGCTGAAACGTAATAGAAGAGAGGTTTTTCTTACAGCAAACACTCGAAAACATCCACTTCTCTCGACTGTTGTGTATAAAAATGTTGGCGCCACAACCCTAACAGTTTATGAAGGGAAAACAAACAAAAATGTTTTTAATATTGAGTTCACTCTCATGTATCTGTGTCTGGAAGTCAGAAGAAAATTCCTGAAACAGTACAATTTTATAACGAAACAATATTTTCACTCGATGTTGTGGAAAAAACGAAAAGAATGTACTCCACAAAGCCGGGTCAAGACGTTGGCAAATGCATATACTTTACAATATTCTTGATCTGATTGCCATAAATTCATGTTTTTATAAAGAAGTCACTGGTGAGCGACTTAGTAAACGGAAGCATATTTTGGATTTGTGTGAAGAGCTTCGAGCGTCATATGTAGCATCCAGAAGTAAAGACTCAGAACGGGATAATGCAGACAATAAAGAAGAGTCACAGAAAGCAACTCAGAAGTGTAAAATTCGTACCCCATTCAAAGGAAATCACACTGCTAACTGTAATATTTCTGGCTTAAAGCCATCATATTAAAATCTGAGTATTGCCTCAGTGCAGCCTGTTAGGACCAGTAGGTGACAGATGTTAAAAGCTGGTGAGAACAACGACAGGTGGTACAATAGGTCGGGTTCTCATAGGAAAGAGCACTGGCAACTCTCCCCGAATTCTAGGGAAGTCCCCGAGCGACAGGCACTGTACGCCTATTGGCTGTAGTATTGGTGGTCACGCGCCAAAACGCAATCGTGTTTTTATTAATATTTAATAAACTAATTATGTATCCAATGTCAAACTAAATTTCGAAAGCCTCTCAAATCCAAGCCATGCCCTGAGTAGGTAAAACATATAAGATTCAGCTAAAATCTATATACAAAACAATTAATTTAAGACGGACGATGTACGGCAGCCATGTTTGCGCGCCAAATTGGGGAGCGAAGGCAGCCTTCCATCGAGCCGCCACACTTAGTCCAGAACACGCACTCGGAGGAATAACATATCGCATAAGTATGCGGTCACTTGACATAGGTTAATGAGTTTAGTACAAAGCCAAATGACTTTATATTCAATTTTCAGATAAGACAATGTATGTCAAGTAAATGTTATTACGCAGTTTGCTACGTTTCCGCATTCTTAAAACAAATGACTTCCCACAAGAACTTAAGTATTATTTCGTAATTAGATCAGTTCCTGCCAATAGTTTTACAATTTGCGTGCTATCATCTATAGAAGACGTCAGATTGGTGAACTTTAACAGTTTCTACTCTTCACACAGTGCAGTGGGGCGTAACTACAACCCTCGCGTACACTGTAATTGAGGTACAAACGCAAACTGTTGTGCTTCATCCATGGCAACCTGGAAGAGGAAAGAAAATGATATAGGACAGGTTTAAGCACAACCCCTGTAGTCGTTTTCCTGTTGTATAATGTTTGTTCAGGTTCTGAGAAAGCAGTATGTGGGAAACGTGAGGAGTGATGACGAGTTGCGGCAGAATGGCCGAGCGCATTGAAGGCTTTGCTCCGATGCGCGAGGCCGCTCCCCGTCGGGTGTTCGAATCGTCCCACAGGCATGGATGTGTCGTCTTTAGTATAAGGTAATTCATAAGTAGTTTGTGAGTTGAGGGACTGATGACGCCGCAGTAAGTCCCTTAAGCTTGACAAACATTTGAACATTTTGGTAGATGACGAGTGTGGAGTGATCAATGTAGGAACGAACATAAGTGAGCTTTGTGGGTGTAAAATCTCTTGTTTGTGAAATACACATTTAAGGAATATATTACACTGGTATTGAATGTATGTGTCATTCTCTTTACTATCCGGACATTTGAATAGAAAACAGTTTTAAAATTTATAAGTTGTAGTAGATAATACGTTTTGAAGTTAAAATTTTGGTAAAAGTTAATTAAAAGGAAGGCAAATTGTCATCCATGTATAGCACAGTCACGTACATAAATACCAGTAAAAATATATATGATGGTTACATTGTATTATCTTTCACAGTCTTGCTGCATCAGCAATAAAACTGCATGGGGCCAAGTTCGCCCCAGTGGTCCTTACAGGTAGTAGCCTGATTGCGGTCGGCATACTGTTAGTAAATTCGTTTCTTGAAGAAAATACTTTTTCATTGCAAATACTTTTGGTAAAATAGTTTAGACCCCGTTAGGGCTGGCTGGTACAACAAGCAATTTGATTGTTTAGTAATAAAAGACAGTCGTGGTTGCAACTATTTATTTATTTTTAACGTGTTTCACCCTTGTGAGGCATCCACAGAAAGTCTGGAAAATAAATGAAATGGGGGCAGAAAAGTTGAAAACCCAATCTTACCGTTCACAATACCATTAAAAAATTAATAGAATGCTAACCGACCTTACATTACCACATCAGATGAGACAAAATAAAACTCTTGCTAGCCAGAATCTGGCGGCGTAAAATCATTAAACTGAGATCGGTCGACAAAAGCCATCAGAATGCTATAAATAACACAGGAAATTTAGAAGACGTTAAGATGTGGTTCTATCATGCACGATCGTTATAAAGATACGTTAAAAATCTTGAACAGAATTATTGATTTTACATCGAAAAAAAAGAAGCGGGTCGTAAAGCCGTGAAAACAGGTAAAACTGTAGAAAAAATGAAATTACCTACAACAGAGTTGCAGCGGCGTCCACAATGATAGGGACACATCCACACACCTGGTCAACATGCCGATATTTTCAATATTATGTTTGCCGTCAGGCCGGCTTGCAGATAAATCGCACAGTGGGCTTATTATGAAGTTAATACGACGAAGGCCCGGTGATGGCGCTCATGTTCAATACGTCAAACAGCTTAATATGAAATTGGAAAACTGCTATAAGCATACGACAACAGGAGCTGATGCAGATCATTGATGCCGTATTTGCATTAGGATAAATTAACAGTGCTTCTAACCAGTTTTTAAAATTAATAAAAGCTATACCACGACTGTCTTATTACTGAATATTTTTAGACTTGTCGTTTATTGCAATGTTCATAATTATATACAAATTTAATTTCATATCATCAACAGTTTTTTGTTAATTTTAGATTGTATTGCAAAACTGTCATCTTGCCCCAGTACTGGGGCTAGATGACTTTGACCATGGGACAATATGACAGATAATAAAACTGCAATCAATTTTTATCGTTATAAATATTAATACGTTGTTGTACATACAACAACATAAGTCACAAATTTCTCTACTTCACAGTTTGAGCAATCTTTGAGCCACCATCTGAAGCACATGCAACACTGTATATGCAGATGTTATCACATCCAGGGCACTGAACTAAACTTTCTTCGAAAGCGCAACTGTTATTTCTTTATCGAAAGATGAAACACACACACACACACACACACACACACAAACACACACACACACACACACACACACATATATATATATATATATATATATATATATATATGATTACTATATTAAGGACCTTAGTAATTTATACTAATTATATATATATGTGACATTGGATGTAGTTTAAGGAAATGTACTACAGGTAACTTTTATATGTCAATGTAAGAAAAAATATATAAAATAAATTGTAAAAATTTTTGAACATCACAATAGTTAACTGACAGAGCGCCTTACAATCTAGGGTGCTTAACATAGTAACTTATACAATTGTGTATATATATGACGTTGGATGTAATGTACTGCATGTAACCTTTATATGTCAATGTATATATACATTAATTATATATATATATATATATATATATATACGACGACCACAAAGGGCAGAGACAATTATAGAAATGTACATGTAGAATCTTTGGATATTGTTTTTCCGCCAGCCAGTTAGTGTTATACTGGACTCCAAGTAGTATTGTACTTAGACTTTGAAGTACCTCACTTCAAAACCGTTAGAAAATGGATATATATTTTTTACTTGTGACTACTAATTTTATGTTTAACGGTGCCTGAACCTGGATGTACTCTTTTAGCATATAAAAATTTCGTGAAATTATGTAAATTACGACAGGTATGTAACCATACAATTGTAATATAAGTAGTCTCTTGGCAATCATGTATATAGATCAATTGTTAAACTTTGTGTAATAGATCTGAAGATGGCGTCGAGTACGCCGAAACCGGTCACATAATAAATGAAAAATGCGATCTTGGCTGCATAATCAGTATTAAGCATTTAATAATGTTTTATTCTCTTTGGGATTGGAGCTGATATAGTCGTTGAACCATGGAATGTAAGGCAGCATGATTGTGTGTTGCTAACACATACACCTGAAACGACACGATGTTTTATTGGAACCAACAAGTAGTGCATAAACAGACGTCACTGAACAGTAAGAAGTCAGTTATTGCGCATGCTGAGTGACGAGGCCAGAGTCCTGGACAGCGGTGCAGACGGCGGCGGTAGCTCCGCGCACGCACTGTGAGGCAGCACTAACCCTTTCCCCCCCCCCCCCCCCCCCCACTCACGAACCTACAATCCTCCCGCAACCAGCCACGCACTGGTCGACCTTCGTTTTGTTGCAGTCATGATAAAAACCTGAAACAAAACTCGACCTTACTGTACATGTCTCTAAATACTCAAGTAGGAAAAAAAAATTAAAAAGTAAAAAACCAACCTTTTCCCGTTGTGCAGTAATCAAATTTCATGTGTTTTCATCTATCTCTTATCGACGGTGTACGTGACTATAGCTGACACGAGCACCATATTCTTAATCCGTTTCCTTGACTTCTGCTGTGCTTCGCACCTTTCATTCATTAAACAATTTGCAGTACTGTACTTGATTATTAAGTAAAAGTACATTTAATGTCGAACATCATATGCTTCAAAGAAAGTTATGAGACGGTGAACGGTCAACAAATAGATGTGTGCAATGTGTTCGACAACAAGAAAAAATTAAACGTTGCACAGCTGCAGTGTTCAGTCATAAAAAAATCGAAAATAGATTCGTGCTCCTCTTCTGGCTGTAAAATAATTTATTTATAAAATTTGTTACCCAATCCTGATCGTGTGTCCATTATCAAGTGAAAATTAATACGCTTTCGCGCTTATGAAAACTTCAGTCTGACAGAATACGGCTTAATATGCGTTTATTTTCAACAGTTGCAATATAATTGTTTAATAACATGTTTAGATCACTTGGATCATCTTCAGATCTAATAAAAGAAAAATAGAAATGTACAATTTCGTAAACTTACTAAGGGTTAATTGCACAATAGTTACTTTATACATAAATAGGGAGATTTATATTTACCTTATAGTTGCGTCCGCAAATCGTCTGTCTGAGTACTAATTGGTACTGAGTTTTACAGTCTGATGTAGGCACTTATAATTTGGTTGCAGGTGGTGGTGGGGAGCGAACGAGTAGGTGGAGGGGGGGGGGTGAAGGATTGGAGGGGATGGCTTGAGCCCTAGTAAGCTATGGTCTTATACCGAACAATTTTTGTTATATAAATATTTTCCTAAAAGTGCGGTTCTTGAATATATCCAGACATAAAAATTAAAAAAACTATATGTGATATAAGTATAAAACTATGGTAAGATAATTAAAACATGCATACGGTATTTTAAAGCACTGAAGGTGTAAAACAGAGATGTATAAAATTACAAATATCATTCTTTAAAATATTTAAACGTCAGTTTGTTAAAAAAACCATTAAAATATTGAAATATTAAAATTTATATAAAACAGCATGGTATGGTATAATAATAATATGCGTTTAATCGCATTTTTTTGTTTTGTTTTTTGATCATCACTTCTTACTGTATCGCACTTACATTGTATCATGCTCTGCTATTTTTATCCATAGGTCAATAACACAGTGTTGAGTATATGCTTTCATTTCTTTTTCTTGCATAGAAATAAAAATGGAGAGGCCTCATATAGACCTTACGTACATTTGCATGTGCTTATGAATCTGTACGTATATGTCACTAACACAGAGAAGTGGGAAAAAATCTTTTTTCTGTACTGCAGTAATCACACTTCACTTGTTTTTATCTATCACATAACGACTGTGCATGTGAGTATAGATTACACGAGCACCAAATTCTTATGTCATATCGTTGATTCTGCTAGGTTGCGCACATTTTATCCATTTAAGAATTTTAAGCAGTTGATTTTTAAATAAAAGTACATTTAATGGCGAATATGATATGCTTCAAAGAAAGTTATGAGACGGTGAACGGTCAAGAAATAGATGTGTGTAATGTGTTCCAGAAACTTCAAGAAAAAAATTAAACTTTGCGTAGCTGGGGTGTTCACACCCATGAAAAGTTTCGAAAACAGCTTGGTGGTTCCCTTCTAGTTGAACCATAATTTATTTATAGGATCTATCAGAGAATTCTGATCCCGCGTCCATAATCAAGTAGAAATAATTAAGCTTCAGCACATATAAAATCTTCACTCTGACAAAATGTCACATATACGCGTTTAATTCTCTCTCTCTCTCTCTCTCTCTCTTTTTTTTTTTTTTTTTTTTTTTTTTTTTTTTTTTTTTTTTTTTTTATCGCGGCTTTTTACTGTATTGCACTCTAAATTGTACTGTCACATTGTTTATCATCCTCTGCCATGTTTATCCATACATCAGTAACACAGTGTGTTGTACATGCTTCCATGTTCAATGTTCAAATGTTTATAATCCTATGGGACCAAACTACACTAGTCATCAGTCCCTAGTCTTACAAACTATTGTAATTATCGGATTTTGAAGAAAAAATTTAATAACCATAAGGTTCTGTTACCAGAAACACGTTTGTTTTCTTTGTAATTCTGTGGAACCAAAATACGTTGGTCTTCAGCTCCTAGACTTACTTACTTAAACTAAGTTAAACTAACCTAAGGACATTACACACATCCATGCCTGAGGGAGGATTCGAATCTCCGACGCGCGAGGCCGCGCGATTCGTTACGTGGGTCATAGAAATAAAAATGGAGTACCTTCACATATTTCGTACACTTCCATGTGCTTATGAATTTGTGCATGAACTGCTCCATTTGAAGGTGCTGTAGAGGTGTGGCTCGGCAGCACAGTGGTAGAGTGCCAGATGCCGGGCACTGTGGCTCAACGCTCCCGGTCCTGGGGCCCAACGCCCTCTGTAATAAAAAACCTGAGCGAAATATCCAACGAACAACCAAGAACGAACTAAACCAACGACCGCTAAATATATATCTACATGAAAAAAAAATCAAAAGGTTGTGAGTTCGACCCCGTCAGGTCCTAGTATTTTTATCTGTCATCTGTTCAAACTCTTCTATCTAAGAAAGTTCTTGACCAAATGCTTTAAAATTGTAGCACAATGTTACAATTAAATACGTCGGTATTTACACATACCAAATTTGTAACATGTAATACATTTATATAAATTTAATAGTGGAGAATCATTGTTACACAAGTTTATATATATATATATATATATTAGTTCCTGTATTTCAATACAATATTATGGGACGAAGGAAGGAAGCTTAGGGTTTAACGCCCCGTCGACCCGTCGACAGCGTGCTCATTAGAGACGGAGCTTACGCTCGGATTGTTGCGGAAGAATTAGGGAGGCAATTGGCCGAACCCCTTCAATCATCCCGGCATTTGCCTGGAATGATTTAGGCAAATTACGGAAAACCTAAATCTGGATAGCCGGAGATGGATTTGAACCACCGTCCTTACAAGATAGTATCAGGATTTCAAGATAATCAGTGAAGATCGTTATTTATTTTCTGATCTCTTTTTCCTCAGTTACTTATATAATGTGAGATATTTGTTTATAGGGTCCGTCTTGCAACTGAAAAAACAGTTCTTATTTATTTATTTGTGACGTACGCTTTTCGTCTTTATTTATAAACCATTTACATTGGCTTGTTTATGTCTATGTTTCGATCAAATTCCTCTCGACTAGAAACCCAAGAAGAAACTGATAACTTAATACTCCGAGAGAGAGTACACAATTTCGTCTTTTATTGTTCTGGCAGATTAGATTTTTAATATTTCTGGAGATTTTTCTTTCATCGACTAACGATATTTTGATCTTATTAAGAGTGTCAGATCGTTTGTGTGTGTGTGTGTGTGAGAGAGAGAGAGAGAGAAAGAGGGGAATAGAGGAAGGGAGGGAGGGAGGAAGAAGTGAGAGGGGATTGCTTTTTTCTGGCCTGTATTTAACCACATCCCCAGAGCTATAGCCTACCCATGACGTCAACTTTCAACACGTAAACAATGAAATACTGTAAGACATGAAAGAGTATATATTCCAGGCCACTAAGGATAGCTTGGTAATAAGGGCGAAACGAGTATGGAACTTTTTCCGTTACATAGACGGATCCTATAAACAATTATCCGCACATTAATAGGTGAAGAGCTGCCGGAGATTTGAAATTAGAACATTCATATATTTATACTTTTAATTCTATAGAAATTTCTTGTCTGAATGTATATCATTTATACATTAATTTTAGAAAGTAGAAACATAACGAAAAACCTCAAATATTTATGTGTAAGTTATATATCATATATAAAATAGATATGTGTAAAAACCTGCTGTATTAGAATGCAATATAGTTTCTGAATGTCAAATCAATTGGCCAAGAACTTTTGGAGATGACCGATTTTATAAGAAACTAACATTTACGTCTCTTTTATATATAGTTAAACAACCAGCATCAGGTTGCGTCGTTGACCGGGGCCTTGACTATTCTCTTGCTTCTTCGCGTTATCTCGTATTACCCTCTGTGTCCATCACTTTCTACTCTTTGTCCATTCAATTTCGTTTTCCTGCACCTCAAACCTTATGACGTCATATCTACTCCAACTACCTGTATTATCTTCCAGTTTCGTAGAGTGATACTGTCTGCGAAATGTGTTAGGAATGGTGTTAGTTTTAAAGGCGTTACAAATTCAAATCTCTCGGGGGGCGGTATATTAAGTTGGTTGTGTGTATACCAACTGCAATATGTCTCAAGATTTCCATGCTTTTTGTTATTTCTGACGAAATGTCTTTTGAAATATGTGTCGTGCTTTTATATAATTTCGGAAGTACATTCGGTGATATGTGTGATCACTGCCTGTAAGTTCTCTTGATAGTGGAAGTAATATTCAGCAAGCAGTAAACTGTAACCTCACGCCGAATGTCGAAGTTTTACAGCTGATTACCAGAAAAGTGGTAGGCCATAAACTTTTCTTCCTTCGCCCGTTGTGCTTCAGTTCTGTAAAGCTTTATAAAGTTGTCTAATAGTGAGGGTTATATATAACAAGACTCGTTAAAATCGGCCCAGCAGTTGAAGAGTTGTAGAAATCACACACACATACACATCAATTTTCATGATATTTATAGATGGCTTGATTCCATGGTGGAACTTGCGCTCAACTACTGTATTTAACTTGTAGAATTTTTCAGCAATCAGTCGTAAGTATTATTTATTGGCAGATCTAGATTTTGACCAATGTGTGGTCATTATCAATGCTTAAAAAATGCGGCATCAGTACGAATGCAACCTCCAACATGGAGGTCGAGATGTTTTATGTATTTTAATCGTTTTTTAAGCATTGCCAATGACAACACATTGGTCGAAATCTAGATCTGACAATAAATAATACTTACGACTTATTGCTGAAAATTTCTACAAATGTATAGATGGAATTCTATTCAATGAAAAGTAGGGAACCCTGAAAGACAGCTGCACGGCTGCTCCCGGCGCTCAGCTACGTCAACCTGCTGACCACAGCGAACCATCCGGTGGCTGTACACAGTTGTGAACGTGACACCATGACTCTCATGTAATGTTCAGTAACCAACGCCTCCAACCACAAAGATCCTTTTCTAATACTGTAATCAGCGTAACCAACTCGAGAGAGTCAGCAATTGTATCGTATTATTTCAACCAATCCTAATTTGTAGTCCGTTGACGCTTGCGGATCTTTCTTTGTTCAGTTACATGTTCCGATCCATTTGTCTTATCTTCGGATCTTGACTTCTTATACGTTGTCGAACAGATGCGAATATTTCTTTGTTCAACAACATGTTCCATTGGTTTGAATAACTTGTGCTCGCAATATTTGAAGATGATCGAAAGCCGGCCGCGGTGGCCGAGGGGACTGAGACGCTCCAGTCACGGTCTGCACTGCCTCTACGGTCGGGGGTTCGAATCACCCCTCGGGCATGGATATTTGTGTCGTCCTAGTTCGTAAGTAGTTCATAAGTAGTTTGTACGTTTAGGGACTGATGACCCCGTGGTTAAGTCCCATAAGCTTTACAAACATTTGAATTTTGATGATCGAAACTTATCTAATGAAATAAATCAACAATCAATATTTTGGAATAAATGAGATTTTTTAAACAAATATACAACACACCATACATTTCCGCCTCTTTAGGTCAAATTTCAGGCATGTTATAATTTATAATTGTTACATACCTTCTTTAGGGATAGGATTTTCTCGAAGAAAATTCAGCAGACAGGAGTATTACTAGGCTTTATCTCGGCTATTGGTGTTGAAAATACTTATTGCGCATCACTTCGATCGGGCCGTATACATTTGTGTATAAGTAAAAGCAATAGAACATTGAAAATATATTTAGAATGTAGAACTCGTGAGATATGTAACTGAGTAATATATCTACTAGTTTCAGGTACCTTCTGACGCTGGCGTTTACATCTTACTGCACATTTTCATTTAAGGTAAGGCATAAATTTCAGTTCGTCATATCACAACAACAGTCGTGTAAAAATGATGGACGTTTGCTGTAATCTCATGAAGACGTCCATATTTGCATTCATGAGTTCTGTAAAGCCATTGGATGAAATATCTAATACTTATAAGGAGCCGTGGTGGAGTCGCCGAGTGCTTTAATGCGCCTTGCTGCGAAGCGCGAGGTTGCTCACCGTCGGAGGTTCGAGTCTTTCCTCGGGCATGTGTGTGTGTATGTTGTGTCATTTGCAAAAGTTACTTTACGTTAGTTTCAGTAGTTTCTAAGCCTAGTGACTTATAACCGCAGTAGTTAAGTCCCTTGGATTTAGAAACATTTGAACATGTTTAACTTATAAGGAACTGTCATCTCACATCTGATGTTTATATATATATATGATATACCAAGGTGCTCCAGGCAAATCGTGGAATTATTTGTTCAAGTAGGCTCAACCAAATTTATGTGGTTGAGCCTACTTGAAAAAATAATTAAGCATACAACCGCGACCTCATATCCATTATGGATATAATTAAGTCAAATCGTGGAAATCGATTAATTCATGGCTCAACTAATGGCATTATTTGTATGCGTACATTCGGTTACTACAAGCAAAGAACTTGTACTAATCGGTTCAAACGTTTCCCAAAATTGTGTTCATGGGTTACAGTAAAATAAAAAAAAAAAAAAAAAAAAAAAAAAAAAAAAAAAAAAAAAAAAAAAAAAAAAATTGTTCATCTTATGGGACTTAACTACGGGGTCATCAGTCCCTAAACTTACAAACTACTTATCAACTACCATATACTACATATACTAAGGACGGCACAAATATTCATGCCCGAGGGGGGATTCGAACCCCCTACCGTAGTGGCCGTGCAGACCGTGACTGGAGCGCCTCAATCCCCTCGGCCACCGCGGCCGGCAGTCAAATTTAATCCAACATCATTGGTAAAAGGTCAAAGGAGTAAACAATCCGAAAATTGGTTTGGACACCACAGTGCTTTACTAGGCATGGTCCTGTTTGGACGTGGTATGCCGTTGCCTTCCTCCGGCCTTCAAACTGACTTACCCAGCAAGTTATGGGGGGGGGGGGGGGACCTACAGTTTAACGTGGGTTCCGAACCACGGTGCGACTCGGTATTTTTGACATGAGCAATACTGCCAGAGGTGAAACAAGTGGAAAGTGACAGATAAAAATCATAGGACCTGTCGGGGATCAAACCCGCGACCTTTGGGAACACTACCACTGTTCTACGGAACCACACACAATCATTGACTGTATATTTGAATCTTAAATGTGAAACTAAATGAAGTACGAGACGAAACTCGAAGCACTCCAAAAGATATATAAAATAATAAAAAAGTTGATATTCATTTGCCGCTTGTTTGTCATATCGTCACTTATAAGTAAATAGCAGAAAGCTTTTAAGTATTTAAACAAAAATAATCGTTAATCAGGTGTTTATTTAATTTTCTGCGAAGAAGTTTTGAAGACAATTTTAAAACCCCCTTGCAAGACACACAACTCCGATAGATACTGAACAATGGCAGATAAAAGGTTGGGGACCAGAATGAACACTGCTGCCATCACAACACAACAAGGGCGAGTGTGTTCAGCGCAGCGTCAAAGAAGTAAAAGAGGGGAGCTACTATAGATTCACAAATGGCAACTTCAAAATCATTTAAATCAATGTATATTCGTGCTTTTTTATTTCTTACTTCCGTTACCCATATCACATGTTATAACTGTGTCTCCTATCAGACGTTATCTTGCGTTCAACATACCACATCACGGTATACGTGTATTATATGTAATAACCGACAAGCCACGTCACGTCCTGTTGCTTGACATCACATGGGGGCACGTTATGTTGCACTAAACGTTGATTTTGTCACATAGCAAGTTGCATGCAAAGTGAAATTACGCCTTGTTGTGGTATATGACACATCGTCCGATAACATCATGTAATTGTGCCATACCACATTAGGACACATACCATATCATATGGCGTGTTGTTACACGACTAATAACACAGTATGCTGCATTACGTCACATCTTGTGATGGGGTGCGTGAATCCTATCACCAGCCAAAAAGGCTTCTTTCGCAGCACAAAGAAAGGCAAATGTTTCTGTTCAAACAACAACGGTCCTCATTCCGTCTTCCTCTGACACCACCTAGAGACAAGGCATCGGAAAGTGTCACGTCACACCGACCAGGCCGCGACCGCCAGCTTACTGGCTGGCCGCTACGAGGCAGTGGACTGGCCCAAGGAGTTTAAAATAAAGGGAGATGGCGTTACCTATTTCGAGAACATACGTCAGTTGAAGCCTTCCCGCCCTTTTGGTGAGTTGTAGAATGCTATTTCTCTGTTAAAACTTGCGTTAAGTCGACCCTCTTACTGTTAATACTTTGAACTGACAATCAGTGCAAAGTATGTACTTACAAACAATATACTTCCTTGAATAAATATTAATAAATACTTATCATAATATATTTTGAAATTTTTAATGCCTAATTTGCACTCTTTTAAAACGTTGTACATCAGGGCAAAACCGCCGGACGTTTTATTTCTACTCTAAGTGACTAAAAACATCAGCTCTACAATACGAACACTTCTCCAAGACCCAGCACTGCGGCGGAGGCAAGAGTCTCCGTGTATTCTAACGTCCTTGGCTGTGCCCCAGCGGCCAGCAAGTCAGCTGGCGGTCGCTGCCTGGTCGGTCTGACTTGACACAGGCTGTTGTGTGACCTTGTCTCTAGGCGGTAATGCTTTCTCACACCAAATTTTGGCGTACGAATATATTCATGCTCTTAACACAGAACATGCTAAATTCTTAAAACCAATCTCTCCTCGTAAATGAGGTTTCATACACAACATCCCTCTGGATATTAGGGAAAGCAGACAAAATGTGTAGTATTGAAGTTAGTCGGTTTGGAATGTATGGTCTATATTCATCTCTATTTTTCAATTTCACTGTCTCGTTCCTCTTTTGCTGTCTCGATCCATTTATCTTTTTTACTGTAACTGCCTATCTCCCACAATATCTTTCTCTCCTTCTGTCAAACTCAGACAGCCTTTCAAATGTTCAGCCGCAGTGGCGTGGCCGAGAGTTCTGAAGCGCCTAGCTGCGGAGTGCGCCGACGCTCGCCATCGGAGGTTCGAGTCCTCGTTCGGGCATGGTTGTATTTGTTGTCCTTAGCATAAGTTACTTTAAGTAGTTTGCAGGCCTAGGGACTGATAACCAGAGTAGTTAAATCCCATAGATTTACAAACATTTAAAGCTACGTGACCTAATAGCAGTGATCATCGCTCCCAAAACTTTACTTAAACTTATGCTGAGAACAAAACACACACACAAACACACACACACACACACACACACACACACACGCACACACGCGCGCGCCCGAAGGATAACTCGAACCTCCGACGGCGAGTGGCTACGCACTCCGCAGCTAGGCGCCTCAGTGCGCACGGCTATTCCGCAGCGGCTCAGACCGCCTTTCTTGCAAAGGCAGTTCCCTAATCTCTTTCAGCACAAAAAAGAAACAAGACGTTCGCTTGCCAATAGTTTTGATGCGGATGGTGGAGTATGAACAAAGCAGCTTGTTAGTCACTTTTCTGTCAGTGTTGTTAAAAAAGGAATATTTCAGCCTTTTTTGAACTCCGACAAGAGTTGTGCAAGAATCAACGTTATTCGGGGAACATATTTCTTAAACCGGATAATACGTTTCATAGCGGTTTGAAACTCTCTTAATATGATTGACAATTCTCGTATCCAAGAATCATAGTTTTTCGGGTCTTGATAAAATATAACAATTTTAAGATTTTGAGAACTGATTGTTCACCATTCGCGTACAGATGTCTCAGGCGTTCCTGATGACGCAATTTCAGCTATCAAGGTGGTCCCACATGTCTACAGACATATGAATAGCCATACAGATTTTCCAAACCAGGAAACGTTTTTTCTAGACAAACATCTAACAATGTAGAGATAAAGTTTAAGTCATTTGCTACAACTCAAGTTACTCTTTAAAAATTGCATTTTCGAATGTATTGTTATCGTGTATGGACGAATATTTCGTGAACCAAATAAGTTCTCATACTGTTCTCAACTTAACAGTTTCAATATATTGCCTACGTTTCAAACACAGCTGTGTATGCCTAAAATCAACCATTAGAAAATTCTACACTATATATTTTTACCTCTGCAAATATTTTAAAACTGTTACCATTTTTTCGCCGACCAGATTCTTTTCTAAACGAATAGTAAGTTTTAGAGTGGCCTGAGCACCGTCTTTCACTATATGCACTTGCAAAACATCAAGGTTTTTACGTTTTGTTTTGATGACCGGAAAAAGATTTTCGAAAATAGAATAATATTTCTGGATAAATGTGTAGAAGATGCATTGTAAATATATATGAATAATTTTCTATAATTAGTTATTTACATAATTTCGACGCAGGGTGGAAAAACGACTGAAAATATATTTTTGTGATTTTTTTACCTCTGTACCTCGATTTGTTTGTTTATTCGTGTCAGAAGCACATTCTAATGTATATCTACATCTACATCCATACTCCGCAAGCCACCCGACAATGTGTGGCGGAGGGTACCTTGAGTACCACTATCGGTTTTCCCTCATGTTCCAGTCATGTACTGCTCACGGAAAGATTGTCCGGTGTGCCTCTCTGTGGGCTCCAATCTCTCTGATTTTATCCTCACGATCGTTTCGTGAGATATACGTAGGAGGGAGCAATATACTGCTAGACTCCCCGGTAAAGGTATGTCTCGAACGTTCGACAAAAGCCCGTACCGAAAGACAGAGCGTCTCTCCTGCAGAGTCTTTCACTGGAGTTTATCGATCATCTCCGTAACGCTTTCACGATTACCAAATGATCCTGTAATGAAGCACGCTGTTCTTCATTGGATCTTCTCTACCTCCTCTATCAACCTCACCTGGTATGGATCCCACACCGCTGAGCAGTATTCAAGCACTGGGCGAACAAGTGTACTGTAACCCATTTCCTTTGTTTTCGAACTGCATTTCCTTAGTATTCTTCCAATGAATCTAACTCTATCATCTGCTTTACCGACGACTGATTTTATATGGTTATTCGATTTTAAATCACTCCTAATGCCTACTCCCAGATAATTTATGGACTTAACTGCTTCAAAAATTGCTGACCAGCTTAGTGCAGCTAAATGATGAAGGATTTTTCTTTCTGTGTATTCGCAGCACATTACACTTGTCTACATTGAGATTCAATTGCCATTCCCTGCACCATGCGTCAATTCGATGCAGATCCTCCTGCATTTAAATACAGTTTTCCATCGTTGCAACCTCTCTATATACTACAGCATCATCCGCAGAAAGCTTCAGTGAACTTTCGATGTTATCTACAAGGTCATTTATATATACTGTGAACAGCAACGGATCCACGACACTCCCCTGCGGTACACCTGACATCACTCTTACTTCGGACGACTTTTCTCCATTGAGAATTACATGTGATACAAAACATAGCTTGAACATAAACACAAAAATTAAAATCAAAATGTATAAAAACATATTAACCATTAATAGTACACATATATTTTCAAGTCCAGTTTTAACATTGCACAAGTTTTTTCTCCAGGATTAAACTATGCTAGCCTAAAATCTGGCTACTTCACACGCATCACGGGTAGCGGCAATCAGATCCTCCATGGTACAACAGGCTGGACAAAGCTCACACTGTAGCAGATGCTCGGTGGTTTGTTCTTTCCCACACTCGCAGTTGACAGATGCATCAGAGGCCCCACCTTCACATGTTGACTTTGGTTCTCGCTAAATTGGTCCGTAGTCTGTTGAGGGACTTGCACTTAATCCAGTCCTCCTCGTAGACAGGTGGGAGCGCTTCTGTGGTGGCATCCAGCCACCAAGATTCCCGCTCTTTGCTCTCCTCATCTCCAGCCTAGATTTAACGATACCGTAATGAATAAAGACGCCGAAAAAAAAATTAAAATTATAATCTTAAGAACATAGGCAAAATTGTAGATGAAAATATCTAAGTATCCTTCCCCAGAGTTCATGATTCTTGTTTCAAAAAACCGTGGTTTTTCGTGTTTTTCTCAGGAAATATCCATGACTAAATAGCGCGTTTTAAAACCCTATACAGCCCAACACAGACTCCATATAATGCGCAAAAACTAATCGAATCTCTCAAGATGGATGGACTCCATGAAGTGTGTAATGTTTAAAATTTTAATGCTGTACCGTAGGACAGTTACAGTGTTGCCAGTCTTCTAATAGGTACACAAATGATCGTTAAGTCAAGGACACTCCAGTACACTATACCCTTCACTTCTGTGAACAGTTAACCCTATGATATGGACCCCTGAAGGAATGCGAAATCGCACGCGCGGTATACGCCGTGCGCGGTATGATAATGTGCTCCATGATATACCGTTATCATTATGTAATACTAAGTACCCCTTCGTATTTGAAATAAAATAACACATCGTTTCGCTTTCTAGAGTATACATCATATTTCCTCTTGTGAAATGAAACATTATTTCATGCAATATTATGAATTGTGTCAAATATAAACACTTGATAAATGATTTCATATGACGTGGCATATCGTCAACTAAAGCTGCAGTCCAAGTGCTTTCCAATATCTGACTGTGTGTACCTGAGTTTAGAGTGCATACATCACAACTTTCTTCATGCTACAGTTACCCCAATCCCCATTTTCAGTCTGGAGAACTCACTGCTTTCAGGAATTAAACACGTAAAATATAGATATATGTTTTTTGTTATGGTGTAATAGGAACAATTTTGACTCTGTATGTTGTAGTAATTTATAATTTGTGTGATAGATAGTTTATATACAGGGTGAATCACCTAACACTTGAGCGGCAAATATTGCGGAAACGGAAAATGCGATTGATGTGCGGTTTTCACAGAATGGATTGTTAATCAGGAGCTGTATTTGTAGCCAACAAGCAGATTGTAGTATAACTTAGAAAATGCATTTGTAGGTAAACATACAGTTTTTTAAATGGAACAATGGTTGTTTTTATCATGCACTGGAATTTTTGTCACCAGCTATGTAGAAAAAATTTTGATTGACATTATCACTTTTAGTTTGCCAGCTACAACCGTTCAAAGTTTCAGGGGCGGAGGCTGCGATAGCGTAGCTCACTGGCCGAGTGGCTAGACCTTGGGGCACGGCCCACTCACTGTTTCATGACCACCAGCCAGTCAGTTACGCTGCCGTAGACTCCGCCCCCAAAACTTTGAATGGTTGTTTCTGCCAAATTAAACGTGATAAAAATGTCATTCAAAATTCTTTATACAGAGCTGGTGTCAAAAATTGTATGTTTGCATAAGAAAATATGCCTTCTAGATATTTTTACAATCTGTTTAATGACTAACAATACGAGTCCTACACTACTAATCAATTCTGTGAAAACCGCACATCAATAGGACTTTCCGTTTCCGCAATATTTGCGGTGCAAGTCCTAGGTTATTCACTCTGTATTTTTTAATTGCAGATGATTTATTTCATATTTTGTTTCGTACTGTAAATTTTACATGATGCTGGATGTGCGGAAATGATGTTTGTGGCTTTGTATTGATATTCCTTGTTTTGGTTCATGGTAGTAATAATAATATGTTAGTAGGTCAAGTTTATGTCTGATTTCAGCTCATCCGCAGGTATTGTTCAGTTAATGAAATGCCACTGCAGTAGCTAATTAGAAATATCAAGTCCACAAGATCGCCTTCGACATTTATATTAGACAATTCCAAGGTGTTAGTTATGCTTAAGAGGTTAATTTCGGATACAGTTACTAATAGGCTGAAGTACAGCCTGACAGCAGGCACACCGAGCTAAGTAAATTTCTTATAAGCATCTGAATGAACATTTGGTTACTTATTTACAAAAGTACTGCTTTCTGAATATATAACAATAAAGCATATACGTACGTTTACGTTAATGCGAGAAAACATGTTGTATGTGACTGTAGTTGACTCTCTGTTACTAATTATTATCATGGTTGTCCACACAGAAGAGAATGTTCGAGTTCTTTGGAAGTACAGTATGACAGTGAACAACAGGCAAGATATTAGTGTAATTTGGGAGTAGAATGTAGCAGACTTAAGTGATAACTGAGTGGGTTCCATTAGCGTGTGTTTTCGGAAACTGTCGATTGTTTCATTTTCAGTTAATCTAAATTTGTGAAATACATTATCAGTACCAATATTTCGAACGAAAATATATATGTTCAGAATTTGTTTCGTCCTTTCGAGGTGAAGCTTTCTCACCTACCATTGAAAATTATTTCAAACGAGAATGAAATAGTTCCTTTAAAAAGTGGTATATAGGGTTTCGTTGAAGGTGTACCCTTCATCTGTAGAAAACTGTAGGAAAAGAAATTACTTGTTTAGCTTATAGCTGCGATAAAAGTCAATCACATCTGGGCCCGAGCGCAAGCGTGGAGACTGCTTTACCGATCTATCTGCGTGTCGAATGTTAGCGAGGCTCTCCTCTGATGAGTCGCGGGAGGGAGAGGAGGTCCGGTGTTGGGTGTTTGACGGCAACGTCACACAGGGGGCCATTTCTGGTCGGTAATATTCATTCGCGCCCCGTGTAACCCGTCCGATGTACTCATCACGTGGAATTGCCTGGGACTGTTGTCGACACCATTCAAACCTCCTGTCAATGCACGAAACACACACACACACACACACACACACACACACACACACACACAAACAGAAAGAGAGAGAGAGAGAGAGAGAGAGAGAGAGAAGGGGCCTGGGAGATGGTACATAGCGACGGAGGGAGAGCTATGAACAAGCTTCTGACCATCTGAAAGCATGGTGGAATATAATAGGTACACTGACTTTTGAGGATAGTATAATGTTCTCTGCAGCGAATTGCACTTCTACTGTTTACACTTATTTGTGTCTTCGTTTTACCTTTTCTTTCCTCTCTTTTTTCCCTGGATACAGCTAATAAGCCGAACATTACAATTAAGAACTTCTGTGTGAAATCAAAGCATTTAAATATTATAATTGCAGGCCATTTGCTATTCAAGTAATGAAACATTTTCTGGAACTAAGAATGGAATAATTTACTGTAATACTTTAACATTTTTCTGTCTTTCCTTAATTTGCTGTGAATCACGTAATGTAAATGAAACATCCTTCAAACCATCGCATAGGGAAGTCTGCTACGAAAAGATGCCCACAAACAGGGCCGCACGGAGAATTTTTTTTCCGCGGGAGGGGGGGGGCGGAAATATAATTTTGCCTAGTGTGACTTTATATTAGTAATTATATCAGGCTTGATTCCATATTGGAATGAGTGCTCCACGACTGTATTTGATTTGTGGTAATTATTCAGCAATCAGTCGTCTTAAATATAAATTCTTTATTTGTTGGCAAATCCGGATTTCGACCACTGTGTGGTCATTATCAGTGCTAAAATAAATACAACAGGGCCGGTTAGAATAACATGCATGTCAGATTATAAGCTAATTGTACAAGTTTCAGTTATAGTCAATGACAAAAATACGTACCTTAAAATAAATTAAAATACTTAAAATATCTCGACCTCCATGTAGGAGGTTTCCATCAATTACATTATTTACGTAAAATAAATTATTTAGATAATTATTTATATCAATTACGTTTTGTATATTTATATCAATTTTATTGATCACTGAGGCTCTGACACACACATTCAAAATTAAGCTCACACAAATTTGGTCTCAACCAAGGGCTTAGTTTTCAGAGGGGGCGGGGCAAATCGGAGAGTTAATTTTACCTTCTGTGAATTTTTACAGTATAATATAAATACATATTCGATTTAAACTTTTCACTGGTCAGACAGGTAGACAAGAAGTGATTTGCTGTTTTATTCCCTTTCAATGGTCCATAAACGTGTTATTATCTCAAATGACAGCAAAACTTATAGTTAAATATTTATTTAACGTACAGACTCAGTGTTACTGGACTGTCAGTTGAAAAACAAATACAATAAAGAACCAAAGAAACTAAACGAAGATTTAATACTTCCTTTTGTCATAATATATTATGAAACTGAACATATGACAGCAAAATGTAATGCGGCAAATGAAA
The DNA here is from genome assembly GCA_026315105.1 of Locusta migratoria. Lineage (NCBI taxonomy): Eukaryota > Metazoa > Arthropoda > Insecta > Orthoptera > Acrididae > Locusta > Locusta migratoria. Next base: position 61,748,864 of record CM048747.1, read on the forward strand.
GTATTTTATCGCCACATTTATAAAACCAACAGTCAGAGATATTATGTAACAAAAGTATGATGATACATACGTAATATTGTTCGGACCTTAATAATTAACTGCGTCCTTACCCTATTTTTGGCTGAACCATTAACGAGTAGGCAGTAATTGTTCTTTTTGTTTCTGAATAGTTCGCGTGTGCGGTTTATTGGGAGAATTTTGGGAAGATGTACTTCACCTGTAAAGGAGACCGCGTATAAAACGCTTGTACGACCACGTCTTGAGTATTGCTTAAGTGTTTGGGACCCGCAGCAGATCAGTTTCAAGGAAGACATAGAAGCGGTTCAGAGGCGAGCAGTTAGATTTGTTACCGGTAGGTTCGACCAATGCGGGAGTGTCACGGAAATGCTCCGGCAACTCAATTAGGGATCGCTGGAAGAAAGACGACGTTGTTTTCGTTAATTTCTGTTAAGTAAATTTATAGGGCCGGAATTTGAAGCTGAGTGTAGTACGATCTTGCTGCCGCCTACTTACATTTCGCGTAAAGATCACAAAGATAAGAGAAATTAGAGCTCGTACGGAGGCATATAGGCATTCTTATTTTCCTCGTTCCATTTGGGAGTGGAATAGGGAAAGAAATTCCCTCCGCCACGCACCTTACGGTGAATTGCGGAGTATGTATGTATGTAGATGTATCGGCGTTTCACACAAAGTTTTGCAGAAAACCTGATCTCCGGAGAATACGAGAATGTTATTAGATCCGTAGAAAATTGTGAAGTTGTCACATATAATATTAAACGAATTAAAGCTTTGGACTTAATTTCGAACAGGTGTCGCAGATACGCAGAATTTTTTGGATTACTCTGTATTACTGGAAAGGAAAAACAATCTCGATTTCCACTAACGTGTGTAATCTGCACCGGAAAGAATTCACTGCTGTAAGGACGGATTTTCGTCTTTGTGATCTTTGAGATACGATTCCGCAAAGGAACGGTGGCCAATCCCCACAGTTTAACCCTCTCACGATGGATGAGACTTGCGCGGTGACGTAAAGCGAGGTGTCGGCAGTAGGCGCCTCTTTTAATGACTTCGGAGCTGCCCAACTTGGCCGGCCTGCCAGAGATTACACGGCGTTAATCCAGAGAGTTTTATGCGACGCCGCAGACAATGCGTCGCCTTCTCATAATGGAGGCGCTGCCGTGACGTCATAGCGGCAAGGGGAGCCGCTACGCGCAAAGTGAAACTAGGCTATAAAATTTTTGATGTCTTAGTCGCGCGTTAATTATACAGAAACTCGGTAGTCGTAAAACTCGCCAGATGGGAGAGAGCGACGTAGATTCATCGGCATCGGAAATTCATCAGATAGATTTTGGACTGGTTCAGCTAATCATCTTCTCGGCTCATCACACTTCTACAATCTGTCGTAATGAACCCTCTACATTTCTTCTCTGCTGCTCTTAGCTGTACCTCTATTTCACAACGTTGCGCATATTTCCTTTGTTGATTTTGCTCTTCGCCTGTTATCTCTATAATTTCTTCATTTCGCACTATGGAGTGCAATGTAACTTTTATCAAGCATCTTCAGCATTTTCAAAAATGTTCAAAAGTTTATGAAGCTTAAGGGACTTAACTGCGGGCTCATTAGTCCCTAATCTTACAAACTACTTATAAACTAACTTATACTAAAGACAACACAAACATTCATGCCACGCGCATCGGATCATAGCGCCTCAAAGCACTTGGCTACTCCGCCGTGACTTCAGCATGTTGTTGTTTTTTTTTTTTTTTTTTTTTTTTTTTTTTTTTAAATCTTCAAGGCATTATTCACAAGGAATTTCTATCTGAATGAACGTCGATGAAGGATGCTAGGTATAGTGATCCGTTTCGTGCAACGTCTACCAAGATACGACTCCAGTACATACATAACAGGGTTCCTCGATATATTTTTTACGACAATGCTCACCCAAACACAGTCAATATCGTCAAATAGTTTCTGAAAGATAATGGGGTGATGCAATTTGAACATCCACCATACTCGCCGTATCTCAATCCTCCAGACTTCTTCCTATACATGCTTTGAAAGACATTTATTGATGATCCTGACGCAGAACGAAACGTAACGAGGCTTTATATCATCATGCCAGATGAAGAAATCGTGCAAAGCTTCCACGCCGTGTGTCATAGGGCTCAGCGGTGCATATTTGTGGGAGGTGACTGTTCGGAAGAACTGTAAGGTAACTGTAGTTCATGGTTCATATACGTTATTGTTACTAGAGTATTCACCGAGCTTTATTGTCAGAGGATGTATTTTTATAAAGTCATCTTTCTTGTTTGTAGCATTGCACTTAAATTATATACGAACAATTTGCTGTTCATGTAATAAGAGGCTAAATGCGACAACAAAATACTTCGTCAAATCATTAAATTAATAACGAGGTCACATATTTTTGGAAACATTTTCGTTTCACTATGTTTGGGTCAACAGCACTCTTATTTAAATTTATGAATAAAGAACAGTTTAGAATGGAATAATTTATTTCACTCAACTAGTTGCAGTCTTATTTAGACCGTCTTCAGGAATTTTGACTCCATCGATGTTGTGGAGCTGGCAGGTAGTTGGGAGCCTTCCAGTGCGTCACTGCCCAGTGAGGAGCAGTGACGCACTGGGAGCCTGCCAGCTCCACAACATCGATGGAGTCAAAATTCCTGAAGACGGTCTAAATAAGACTGAAACTAGTTGAGTGAAATAAATTATTGCATTCTAGACTGTTCTTTATTAATAAATAATAAGGAGGTACTGAATCGAATTGGGTAGAAATTAAGATAACATAACATGGATAGAAGGCGGTATATGACGCCTAATTATGTGGCATATAGTTGATATTATTATATTGATTATATGACCTATAATTGATATTGATATTATATGTCAATTATATGACATATAATTGATATGTCGCATTCGAAGACAATAATGTTTTTCAGTTTGATATTAACGGTACGCGCATGTGTTTGTGTATGTGTGTGTGTGTGTGTGTGTGTGTGTGTGTGTGCGTGTGTGCGTGAATGGGAAAGGGGATCAGAGAGGGGAACATTGCACGCAGCAGGTATGATTACTTCGAGTACATTCGTATGTATCTGACTTTCAGTGGTTCTTCGGAGATAAATAAGCTTGCACACGATTAAGTAGCACCGGGAGTTACATCAAACGACCTGCAATGACTGATCTTTGATTTAAAAAAGAAACCATAAAAGTTTTCACCCACCTTGCTGTAAACCTACGATTCGTACTGCCAGTTTACGTGTTCCTTCTGTGGATTGCATTCGAATACCACTAAAAGCATCCACTGTGTTTCGAAGTCAGGTTCCCATAAATGAAAAATTTCTGGATTGTTAAATTTATTGTGTAGTAAATGTAAGCAGGCTTATTTCGGTAGTCGAATGGGTAAAATATGAAGATATACGGAACGGCTACGAAGATGCAATGTGAATTTTATTACATCGTGCTGCAAGTTTCTGTATTACAGAACGTATCCAGTTGCAGTATAAGTCACATCCATTTATCATCGCCCCGCTCGCAACTTGGCTGAGAGCTCCATCGCTACCGAAAGAAGCGTTACTTCGGCTCTAATACGGCGGAAATATGCCAGAAAGAAAAGAATAACTTGGCGGAATTGGGCAGAATGTGCGCGAACTTCCCCTGCGGAGACAGCGTGCGTAAATATTGCAGTATTTAATTACAGAGCGCGCCTAACAAGCTGCCAACGGCGCTAATGGCACAAGTTTGATTATGCGAACCGCCGGCAGCGCGTCTATAACTGTCCTGCAGACGTCTGTTAATATTTCATTAGCGCCGAGATGAGGCCTCTCCGCAGCCGGCGGCATTCTCTTACACGACGGCACCACTCGACGCGGGGCTCGGCTTTCAGCGGCTCCGCTCTCATTACAACCGCCCGCTGCCAGTATTACCCTAATGAAATCGGCTCTGCCCTAATTCCCAGTGTAAAGCCCGTGTAAAGTTATCGATACAGTACCGCCTAAAGGAAACACAGCGTGTTTTAAGAGGACCGGTAAATATTTCAGGAGGTCTTAGTACAGATGAATTCCAATTAAATATCACATAACATAACATTAAAGATAAAGCGGGCAGCTGATTGTTTCCATGTGAAAGGCGGGTTCTGTCAGGTTGTTGAGTACCCAAGCCGGCCGGTTAACAGTTTGGACCTAGTGAATGGTGTGGTGCCGCACAAGTCTAAAGTGCGCGCCACCTACTTTCGCCGCGCGCCGCCATGTACGCACGGCGCGGCGTTCTTTCGACGACAACCACGAGCGCCCTCTGCTGCAACTCCGCTCGTGGCCACCACTGAACGACATCGTTCACTTGGGACTGAGATAGGAACCAGTTAACACTTCGTATTCAGATAGGCACCAGTGAACACTTGGCTATCGGACAGGCACTAGGCAGGCCTCTAGCTCAACTATGTATCAGCATTCTGCAGTACTGAGCTATGTTAAAGTTAAGTATTGTATAAAATCTGTGCAATATATATCTCGTTCTAATTTACTCTAGTGTTTCTAGTTTCTGCTGTCCCACTGGCTGCTCCCCTCCGTACCTGCACAAGCGTGCTACCTTTATACCTATGTCGGTCTTCCTACTCGGCCACCAACACCTACGACGGAAACGAGACACAAAAGCAGCGACGAGGATGGGACACAAAAGTGGCGACGAGGATGGGATACAAAAAATGGAATTACAGGTCGTTAGGGAAACCCTAATCTGCTCGGAAACAAGAAACGCTATTCTTGGATTAGCGTGGGCGGCTATCCCAGATTGCACCTGAAATACACTATAGCCACACACATTATTCTAAAAATCCATATAAGATCTGGGAATGATCATACGACAAAATTAATTATATCATTGGATTCAGGAGACTTGGGAGAATCAAACGCTGTAATTACAATTTCAATATCCCTTACAGATTAAAAAAAAAAGAAATTCCAGTATTATAATATTATTATAGTAAGGCTTATATGCAGAATGGCAATGGGTAGAAAGGCGTTCTTGAAAAAGAGAAATTTGTTAATATCGAATATTGATTTAAGCCTAAGGAAGTCCTTTCTGAAGGCATTTGTGCGGATTGTTGCCTTGTATGGGAGTGAAACATGGATGATAAACAGTGCAGACAGGAAGAGGATAGAGGTTTTTGAAATGTGGTGCTCAAACGAATGCTGATGATTAGATGGGTGGATCACGTAACTAATGAAGAGGTACGGAACAGAATTGGGGAGAAAAGGAATTTTAGGCACGCCTTGACTAAAAGAGGGGATCGATTGGTAGGACACATTCTTAGATATCAAGGAACTGTGAATTTAGCGTTGGAGGGAAGTGTGTGGGGTAAAAACCGCAGAGGAAGAAAAGAGATGGATACAGTAAGAGGATTCAAACAGATGTAGGTTGCCGTTTTTATGTGTAGTTGAAGAGGCTTGCGCAGGATAGGGTATTGTCGAGAGCTACATCAAACCAGTCTCCGGACTGAAGACCACAACAACAACAAGGCTAATGTTTACAATTATTGATACTTAGTGTTTATCAGTACCAGTTTAAGAAACAAATGGGCATCATTGCACCGCGCTACCTATCTTATAAGACGCACCATGTTATTTCTGTATTCTTTCAATTAACTTTGTTTTACTCTCTTGTTCTGCTTTTCGTTGAGGTAGAAATATTCTTGCGTCAGAACATGGATTCCACCACAGAAACACAAAACATGAACCCAGCAAAGCGCATTACATTTATGTATGTATTTTATTATATTTAATGTTATTCCTAGTAACGTTCGTTTTATGTTGTAGACTGCCTCTTAAGTATTTCATGGCCGACTAAAAATAGTAGAAATGCAGCAGATAATTTATATATATTCAATTATATATATTTGTGGACAAGAACTGAATATATTTGCATGAAAATCCATGATAAATTAAATATTAATTGTGTAACTATATTTCAACGGTGGGAATATATCTGAACAGAGAGATGCTACGCTTAGTAGCTACCTCAGCAAAGAGCTTCAGTCTCAACCGTTTATAGTATTGTTAAATATGTATTTGTTTGTTAAATGTAAACTACATTTTTATGGAGGTAGTCGTACCATTCTGTGGTATTCGAATGGATAATATTTTGGAAGAGAAATTGTATTTTAAAGATGAGACGTTAGGATGAGCGGAAGTATACAATTTAGGGAGCAGTTAGAACACGCTTTCGAACGATTTGGAGGGGACTCTCCTGCAAACCTTCTAAGACTATCACACCTTGGAGAAAAGATATGGTGGGACATAGTTTAGCCTCAGCCGAGGGGAAGTTTCCAGAATGAGATTTTTACTATGCAGCTGTCTTAGTCTGCCAGGAAGTTCATATCAGCGCACACTTCGCTGGAGAGTGAAAATTTCATTCAGGATTCACTTTCCACTTCTGAGCAGAAATATCGACCTCGGTGGAAGTTTTAAAACCAAGTGTGATGAATTACTTGCGAATCTACTCTCAGATTTTCCGGTGCACGCACCAACAGTTGTTAAACGTAATCCTGGATTCTATATGGACCCCTCTGAGCCGCCTTTGTCACCATTTGGCAGACTGCTTTAGTTTACGCGACCATCGCATGCTGTAGGAGGAACCTATATTTTGAATCTGAATTAATTTTACCCACACTAATCCATCTCGACTAGGGATTACTAGACAGTATCATATTTGTAGCGTGTGCAAATGTTCGACTTTCGTCAATTCGCAGTTCCTACTAAACCCGTCTATCAAAGTGTGGTGTCGCACAAGTACAAAGTGCGCGCCACTTACTTTCGCCGCGCGCCGTCATGCACGCACGGCGCGGCGTTCTCACGACGACAGCCACGAGCGCCCTCTGCGACAACGCCGCTCGTGGCCACCACTGAAGGACATGGGCACTTCGGACTGAGATAGCAACGAGTGAGGACCTTCGTAATCCGATAGGCGCGAGTGAAGACTTTGCTATTGTACAGGCACTAGGCAGGCCTCTAACAACTATGTATCAACATTCTGCAGTACTATGTAAAAGTTAAGTATTGTTACATTCTGTGCAATATATCTCTTTCTAATTTACTCGAGTGTTTATAGTTTCTGGCTGCTCCCCTCCGTACCTGCACCAGTGTGTCGGTCTCATCCACTCGGCCACCGACACCTACGACGAGGCTGGGACACAAAAGCGGCGACGAAGTCGGGACACAAAAGTGGCGACGAAGTCGGGACACAAAAGTGGCGACGAGGAGTGATAGAACCTTGGATCAGCCCGCTTGCAGCAGCCAGACAGCAGCAGTCGGAGCACGCAAAAATTGCTCCCGCCCACCCACCCTTATTATAAGATTTTTGGGGGAACATATTTTGTTACGTGTTTTGTGGACTTTTTTGTTGCAGAGCGAGTCCTCTTTCATATTGCATTTGTGTTTTGTTATAAGTTACTTGTATACGCGGCGCCTAATCGGTCAGCATGGCCACTACCCCGAACGCAAACTTAATGGAAATTATTCAGTTACAGACGGCGCAAATCACCCAACTTCTCCAGGCCGTGTCGCAGTTGACGACACAGGCTGCTCACCAACAACAACAGTCGTCACATCAGCAGCCCACACATGCCGCCGCACCGCTTCCGACGTTCCGCCAGTACAACGAACGTGAGGAAGAATGGAGCGACTATTTCGCACAGTTTCAAGAACTCGTCGCGGCTCATCAAATTACAGGTCAGAGAGTGAAGAACCTTTTCTTATCGATTGTGGGCCCCCAGACTTTCGTACTATTGCAAAAACTTTTCCCTCTCGCATCTCCTCGTGATGTAGACTTTGAACAAATAGTAGAGGCACTAAATGCTCATTATGAGAGAAAAGTTCTTGTAGCCGCTGCACGATACCGATTTTTCAGACTTAAAAAATTACCGCAGCAGTCACACCAAGAGTGGATTACGGAATTGAAGGGCTTAACCCGCCAATGTAAATTCACTTGCTCTTGTGGACTTTCGTATAGTGACGTGATGTTGAGGGATGCGATTACGCAGAATATTCAAGACCCCAGAATTAGGGCAGCAATTCTGAAACAGTCAGACCCTTCATTAGACAGTGTACTGCAGCTTATAGAAGCGCATGATACTTTTGACTTAGCAGATGTAGAAATGCAAAGCCACAGTGTTAATTCAGTGCGCCGTAACGGACGCTTTCCTAGCCGTAGTTCTCAGTGTAGCACTAGTGATTCTTACAATAGTACAGGCCGTGCTGAACAGACAGTGAACAGTAGCCAGAGTAAAAGTGCGACGCAAAGGTCGCCCCGTAGTGTTAGACACAGTAATTTGAATAACGGGCGCCAACGCTCATTTCAGAAAAATGTTCGTAAGTCTTGCCCCCAGTGTGTATCTCGCCACAAGCGTGCTCATTGCCCTAGTCGCAACGCAACCTGTTATCAATGTGGCAAATCGGGACATGTGCAGTCTGTGTGTATGCAAATTAAAAACTCAAAGAACAGTAACGTTAGAAACGGTGCTTCGCGAAGTGCGAGAACAGTTCATTCTGTAAATGTTATACGGGCTGTGGAATTGAACACTGCTTTCCTTGGATCTCAATTGCAAGAAAGTAGTTCTGCGCCTATGGCAAATCTATATAGTGCACCACGTAGCAAGCGCCGACGAGCGCGTAAAACAGTGCAACGGAAAAGGGTTCGGGACAAGCAAAATGACTATGAACAGTGCATTCCTGTAGTGCAAATAGTGCCTTCTGCAACTGCTCCTTGTAATAGTGCCCAGTACTGTGTAGCTAGTGACAGTAGACATCAAGTAGCTACTCAAAAGTGTACTGCAGTAGTTAGTAAATCTGGAGTAGCTTCGCAGGCTTGCGCGGACGCCGATCCGGCGGTAGTGTCATCTAGTGACAGTGTTGTTAATCCGCTGTGTGCCGAGTATGCGCCGCTTCCTACCGCACGCAACCCGCGCAAGCGCAGAAAACAATATGTATTAGACGTTGCCCACATTCGCGCACCTGTCGAGCGCCGCAAGCAAAAACTTTTTGTGAATCTTTCCATTGACAATAAGACTGTGCAATTTCAGCTCGACACTGGTTCCGCTGTTACCTTAATTAATAAAGATACTTATGAACTTCTGGGTTCTCCAAAATTGTTGCCGTCACAGCAAGTGTTAACAGCTTATACAGGTCAAAATATTCCCGTGCTAGGAACGTGTAGCCTGCCCGCCTCTTTTCAAGGTGTAACAAAAACTGTTGCTTTTGTAGTTCTACAGGCCAAATCGACACAGAACATTTTTGGACTAGATGCTTTTGACTTGTTTGGCTTATCAATTCAAAGAGATGTGCTTCAAATTTCGTCAGTAGTGCCTCAGGACAAAATCAATGCTTAATGTGACAAATATAGTGACTTGTTTTCGCCGGAACTAGGTTGTGCAAAAGACTTCGTGGCACATGTAACTTTAAAAGAATCTGCAGTTCCACAATTTCGTAAAGCTAGACCAGTGCCTATCGCCTTGCGTGATACAGTTGCCGAAGAACTTAAACGTTGGCAAGATAGTGGGGTGATTTCTCCTGTTTCTGCGAGTCAGTGGGCCTCGCCTATAGTAATTATACCCAAGCCGTCAGGAAAACTTCGTCTCTGTGCGGACTTCAAATCAACTGTGAACAGTCAAACAATTGTAGACACTTATCCCCTGCCCAGACCTGAGGAACTGATGGACAAATTAGGACAGTCTCGCTTCTTTTCTAAGATTGATTTAGCAGAGGCATACTTACAGATTCCACTTGATGACGAGTCAAAAAAAGTTTTTCGTCATTAATACTCACATGGGCCTTTTTCAATTTCAACGCCTACCCTTTGGCAGTTCTTCCGCCCCGCTATTTTTCAGCGCTTTTTGGAACAGCTGACAGTTTCTGTACCGTGTTGCTCGAACTATTTAGATGACATTGTGGTATCCGGACGTACAGTTGAAGAACATTTAGCAAACCTGGAGTGCCTTTTCAAAGTGTTGACTGCAGCAGGTCTACGTTGCAATAAAGCAAAGTGTTCGTTTTTTCAAACTGAAATAGAGTACCTAGGCCATGTGATTAATGCCCAAGGAATTCATCCCTTACAGTCACATCTTCGAGCAATCAAAGACTTGCCTCCTCCTAAGAATGTGCACGAATTGCAAGCAGTGATGGGAAAGCTTAACTATTATTTCAGGTTTATTCCCAATGCCTCTCAGATTGCAGCTCCACTGCATCACTTACGTAGGAAGAATGTTCCTTTTGTATGGTCTAAAGATTGTCAGGTTGCCTTTGACAAACTAAAGTCTGCACTACTCAGTGATGCATGTTTGATTCCCTTTGACCCACAGAAGCCTGTAGTGCTAGCAGTTGACGCCTCATCGTACGGTGTGGGCGCAGTTCTGTCACATCGTATTGGATGTCACGATCGTCCTATTGCCTTTGCATCCAAGCTACTGACGCCGACGCAACAGAATTACAGTCAGATAGAAAAGGAGGCCTTAGCAATCATTTACGGCGTCGCAAAGTTTCATCATTATCTCTATGGCAGAAAATTCTATTTGTTGACAGACCACAAGCCTCTCACGTCGTTGTTCTCACCCACAAAGCCAATTCCGCCACGTACGGCACAAAAGCTTCAGAGATGGTCCTTGATATTGTCAAATTATCAGTATGAGATTTTGTACCGACCTACCACTAAACATGCCAACGCGGACACACTTTCCCGACTTCCGGTTGGCCAGGATGTATCATTTGATTCTTCAGAAATGGCATGTTGTCAGATAGACTCCAGAGATGCTTCCGCTGTCGCAGACTTTCCTTTAAACTCTCGTCGGGTTGCACAGGAAACAGCTGCGGATGCAGACTTAAGTGTGGTAGCACGTTTTGTTCGCTTTGGTTGGCCTGCCAGAGCCAAAGACATTGATCGGCCTCTGGTTCGACGTTATTTTGCACAACGTCATGCATTATCTTTAAGTCAGGGTGTACTGTTGTTACATACCGACAACGACCAAGCAAGAGTGATTGTTCCTTGTTCCCTGCAACGTGAAGTGTTACGCCTCCTGCATCAAGGACATTGGGGCATTGTTAGGACAAAGCAACTGGCCAGACGTCATTGTACCTGGGTTGGTATGGACGCTCAGATAGAGGACATGACGTCACAGTGTACTGTTTGTGCGGAGCATCAGGCGGCTCCACCGCAACGTTTCTCAGACTGGCCACGCCCCAAGGGACCATGGCAACGTTTACATATTGACTTTGCCGGACCTTTCTGGAATACGCGCTGGTTAATTGTTGTAGACGCTTTCAGCAAGTTTCCTTTTGTGATTGCCATGAACTCAACGACGGCGTCTAGTACAATCAGTGCCTTAACATCAGTGTTTTGCATCGAAGGCTTGCCTGAAACTATCGTCAGTGACAATGGACCTCAGTTTGTTAGTGCGGAATTTCAACAGTTTTGTCGTGTGAATGGCATTCAGCATATCACCACCGCACCTTTTCACCCTCAGTCCAATGGTGAAGCAGAACGTTTCGTTCGAACATTCAAGTCACACATGGAAAAGATGAAAGGTCAGCACTCCAGGCAGCAAGCTCTTCAAATTTTCCTGTCTACGTATCGGTGCATGCCACGTGACGGCCCGTCTCCTGCCGAGCTGCTACACGGCCGCCGTCACCGCACTCTCCTTCACCTGCTGCAGCCTTCCACGCACCGAGTCGGTTCGTATGGCGCTACGCGTTTTCAGGTTTCTACGCCGGTGCTGTACAGGGTGTTTGCTGGAAACAAGAAGACATGGTGGCCGGGCACCATTCAGCGCGTGCTTGGTCGCAATATGTTTATTGTACGTTCTTCCACAGGGTCGGAGCTGCGGCGCCACGCAAACCAATTGCGCCTGCAGAGGCCGCGCGATCCTGTCTCCGGTTTCTTGATTCCAGACCCAGTTCACCGCCAGGGAGCACAGCCACATCGTTCGTCCCCGGACTACGAGATCCCTATGGACGTCGACGTACATCCGACGCAGTCGTCGCCGCCGCTGTCGCCGCCGCAGACGACAGCGTCACCGAGAGGGACTCCGGGACCGTGCGGGCCCCCCCAGCTTGGGCCACGCACCTCAGAAGAAGATGACCTGCTCCCTCTGGGCGGGGGCGGGCGCCCTTCCCCAGGTTTCGGCGGGTTCCCTGGAGGATCGCAAGGCGGATGCCGGGGCGCGGACGGCGTCTCGATCCCGGCCTCAGCTACGACGCCCGTCCCACCAGTAACGCCCCCGCCCAGGCCCTCCTCCCAGTGCCGTCGCCGTGGCCCTCAGCCCTACGCCACGACGGCGCGGCGGTTTGGGGGGGAGGGGTGTGGTGTCGCACAAGTACAAAGTGCGCGCCACTTACTTTCGCCGCGCGCCGTCATGCACGCACGGCGCGGCGTTCTCACGACGACAGCCACGAGCGCCCTCTGCGACAACGCCGCTCGTGGCCACCACTGAAGGACATGGGCACTTCGGACTGAGATAGCAACGAGTGAGGACCTTCGTAATCCGATAGGCGCGAGTGAAGACTTTGCTATTGTACAGGCACTAGGCAGGCCTCTAACAACTATGTATCAACATTCTGCAGTACTATGTAAAAGTTAAGTATTGTTACATTCTGTGCAATATATCTCTTTCTAATTTACTCGAGTGTTTATAGTTTCTGGCTGCTCCCCTCCGTACCTGCACCAGTGTGTCGGTCTCATCCACTCGGCCACCGACACCTACGACGAGGCTGGGACACAAAAGCGGCGACGAAGTCGGGACACAAAAGTGGCGACGAAGTCGGGACACAAAACAAAGAGAGCTTCTTATAGGCTTGAAAATTATTAATAAATGAATCCAAAAACGTTTCCGACAAGAACGTGAACCTCTACACATCCTCCAAAATATTTTCTCACTTATGAAGTACAACATTTATCAGAAAAAACTGAAAAGTCACAAAGTACGTTCATAATGCTTTTGATAACGGTAGTTTACAAAGACAAGTTTGTCTAAGAATGGAAGAGTAATTACACATAAAATGTTTTACTGATCACATAAAGTTGCTGTCATAAAATTAACAGACCAGCAGTAATACATGCTTCTCATGTTTGAAATGTGTGTTTATAGTACGACAGCTATACTGTGAGAAGTATTTGACACCGCACTGAAAGACCTAAACCGCTACAAGGCCTCTGGGACAGTCAGCCATGACAAAACTGTTGGATTTAGGAGAAATGTAAGAACAATACGGGAGCAATATTCACAGCTTATTTTAAAAGTTAGATTGATGAAAGGCAAACCTACATTTCTGAATATTGTAGATTTTGATAATTTTTTGACAATGTTGCTTCGAATGCACTTTTTCAAATTATGAAGTCAGCAGGGTAAAATATATGGAATGTGAGGTTATTTCCAATTTGTACAGAAATCGGACCCCCCAGGGAGCTCACGGTTCTTTCGTACGTGCGTGGAGAGCACGGGGCCCCGAGCTAAAGCAATCTTCTTTCCTTCTTTACTTCCCGGACTGCATTTCCTTTCTCCCTCCCCTCCTTTCCTGTCCTCAGTCTTTCCCCTTCCCATCGGGGAACTGATTAGTCCCCCCCATTCCAACCAAACAACCCAACCCTAAAAATCAGACGGCAGTGATAAGAGTCGAAGGACATAAACGTGAAGTGAATGGGGAGCGAATAAGACAGGGTAAGACAGGGTTGTAGTCTATCTGCAATGATATTCCACTTGTACATTGAACAAGCTGTGAAGGAAAGCAAGAAGAAGTTTGTAGAAGGTATTAAAGTTCAGGGTGAAGTAATAAAAACATTGCTTTTTGCTGATTACATTGTAAAGGTGCGCATAAGACAAACGTTAACAAGAGCAAAACCGAAGTGGTGAAATGCAGTCTAAGGAAATCAGGCGATGCTGAAGTAATTAGATTAGGTAATGACACAATAAAGATGGTAGATGAGTTTTGTTACTTGGGTAGTAAAATAACACATGATGGTCGCAGTACAGAAGATATAAAATGCGGAATGGCAATGGGAAGAAAAGCGTTATTGGAAAAATGAAATTTGCTAACATCGAATATTAATTTAAGTGTTCGGAAACCTTTTTTGAAGGCATTTGAGTGGAGATTTACCTTGCTCGAGAAGGGAACATGCACTACAAATAATTCAGATAGGAAGAGCATAGAGGTTTTTGATATGTGGTGCTACAGAAGAATGCTGAAGATTAGGCGGTAAATCGCGTAACTAATGAGGAAAGGAGAAAAGGAGTTTTTGGCATACCTTGACTAAAAGAAGGGATCGATTCTCAGACATCGAGGAATCGTAAATTTATCTTTGTTGGGAAGTGTGTAGTGTAAAAATGGCAGAGGGAGGCCGAGTAATGAATACATTTAGCAGATTCAAATGGATGTAGGTTGTCGTTCTTATGAGGAGATGAAGAGGATTACTCAGGATAGAGCAGGGTGGAGAGCTGCATCAATCCAGTCTCCTGACTGTAGACCACTCTGGCTGGATAAAAACCAACGAGAAGTGTTATATTTCTCTGAAATGACTTCATTGACAGATACTTATAGTTGTACACCTTCAATATAACTTCCCCTTACTTACGTCCTCCTGTCAAAAGTCAGGAAGGCGTCGCATACCGTCTATTTGTGGTGCTGTTCAGGACCTTTTGCGCCGCTGGCAGTGAGACATTCAGGAACATCCACCGTACTCTCTTGACACGCGCACCTTCGACATCGATCCCTCTGCCAAACGATAATAACCAGATCGAGGGATTCGGTACAACCCTATCGATGACATTTTCCATGCAATAGGGCGGTCGGTACGGGACATCAACAGAAATAGACGTACTAATGTGACACGATGCTTCCGAAAATCTGAAAAACAGTCATAAATCAAGAGCAGCAGGACTGAATTGAAGATGTACATCATTCAATGAAATCACTTTAGAGAAAACTTTTCAGTTTTTCTTTTTGTTAGCCTCACAGTGCTAGTTCAGAAAAAACTGCTTTTCTCTTAATAAATACATTTTTCGTTACGACAGCCCTGAGTTCATTGAGCCCTGTGCCTGCTTTGATGCTCTTTATTAACTCCAGATCGTTTGTTGCTAAGAGGTCAAGTATGTTTCACAACCATTTACTGTTCTGGAGATTTCATGAAATAACTGTTCGAGACACTTTTAGGAGCATGCGATCAGTACTACTTCGGATTCGATGTTTCTTGCTTGCCTCCCGATTTGAACATGTATTTTTGCTATCATATCAAGAGTAAGTTAAAGTCACCACCAAATAGAATAGTATGCTTTGGGTACGTTTTTAAATTTGACTCGAGGTTTCTTTGAACATTTCTATTATCGGTCTGTGCCAGGAGACCGGTAAAAAACTGATTATTATATTTTTCGGTTGTGAAATATAACGTCTACCTATACCAACTCACAGGAACTACTGGCTTCATTTTCACCACTAGATAAAGCGCTTGCGACAGCAATTAATACGCCACTATTTATTTTATTCAATCTATCCCTTCTGAAAATCAGGTAAAATTTTCAGCTCTGTTCTTAGCCAGCTTTCGCTACCTGTAATTATTGTGCTTCAGTATACTTTCTATTCGCGCGAATATTAATGCAATATTCATACGAGCGCACGAAAAATTTAAGAACCCTTAGAAAGCGCCGTACGGAAAAGACTTTAAGAGTAAGTTCACACTTACGTCGTTGAATTAGTGAGGGTAAGATATTTTAAAATATACTGTAAGTTGATTCATGACTCCCTGTAATTTTCTAATATGAGGGTCTTTTTAAAGTACCGATCTATAATGAGCTAATAGCAACATTTATCGGCGTAAATTGCATCACTTTTATTCTCTTTGGGATCCCAGCATAAAAGAACTTTACCGTTTGACCGTGACATTTCTTTCTCGCGAAGTTTCGCAGTAACAAAATAACAAACTATTGATCCTGAAACTTACGGTAACTTTTGCATTTGTGAAGCACCTGATTCGCGCGAATTGCCTCGTCATCCCCTTGTGTCAAGTCTTCATTGACGGCAGTTGACATTGCATACCAAAGTATGTGCTACACTACTGACGAGCTGCAGCAGAAATATCCACAAGTTTCTGGACCAGTAGCCAATACAAAAAATATGGCAGTCTGGAGGCAGAGTGCTTCGATGCTCCAATGCCTTAAAGGATATTTATGGTCGCTGTGTTGAAAAGCGGTAAAATGTGCACAGCACTGATTATGAAACAATTTATGGATAAGTGTAAATAATTAAGAGCGGTGAAGAGCACAGTTTAAATGTCAGCTGCTTTACAAAAGCGCACAGTACAATATTCTTTCAACAGAGGTATGTTTTTGCAGACAAATGACGGTGTTGTTTCAGCCTGGTGTTTCTGTAACACGGAGAGACAGACGCGCGGCTGTGGTTATTGGCGTTGATGTGATGTGCGAATGGCATTACATTCGGACACGTACATGCATCGACAGCGGGGTTAGCAGTACAAACCGCACATGAATATTCAGGGGAATGGGGAAAAAGTTGCTCCTCCAAGCCTTTTGTTTCCGATTTCATGCGCGAACTGAAATTCACGAATCAGAATTCCGCCGAGCGCTTACAATAAGTGGTAGTCGCACGCTCGCATGCCCTTAGAGGGCTCGCTAGATTATGTACGCCGTACAATCAAGTATATTAGCGATGAAAGTTTTTATTTTTGTTCACAGTGACCCATGTTACATGATTTAACCCTTCATCACACACATTTTTGTTACAGTCGCAAATCATTTTTATCGTATTACAATTTGTTCAATGTCAGGAAAAATTTAAAAAAAAATTACACAGTCTAATTTGTCGAAAAAAGTGTATTTCTTTACACTTTACATTTATGCAAAACTGCGTGAAACTAAACAAATTTATTCAGACGTACAAGTTTGCACTTTTGCAAAACCGTGTGAGATGGGCATAGCTAATTCATGAATGTTCCCGGTTGCACCTATAAACATTGACCATCAAAAGAGCAGTAACACTGTGTGCTGGTCCGAGAATGCTACAAAGAGCAATACACATTGTCATGTTAACAAGGATGTAGCGCATTCTACTTGCAGAGTCTGTTCATTTTACTTTATAAGGCAGAACTGATCATCTGCTATGCAGTTTCCAGTGTTAAACATGCAGGTCAATGATGAAAAGAAAGTTGAAACTTCGCTTTGCCCATCTGGAAAACAAAGTGCTCAATGTGTGTAATTGTGCTGCGGTGGTTCTTCTTGGAATTTTAAATGTTATTTCTCATTCTATCAATATTATCGTTCAACGTAACAAGAGTAAGTGCAAATATTTTTATGCGCGGTCTTTAATACACTGAGGAGCCAAGCGAAACTGGAATAGGCAGGAGTATTCAAACACAGAGATGTAAACGCTGAAAGGAAGGCGCTATGGTCGGCAACGCCTGTCTGGTGCAGACGTTAGAGCGGTTATTGCTGCTACAATGGCAGATTGTCACGATTCAAGTACGTTTGAACGTGGTGTTATAGTCGGTGCACGAGAGGTGGGCACAGCGTCTCCGAGGTAGCGATGAGGTAGGAATTTTTCTTACGTGCATTTACGAGTACACAGCGAATTTCGGTAAACCGGTAAAACACGAAATATCCGACTTTGCTGCGCCCATACCAAGCGAAATGCCGCAGTGGTAACACAATGGACTCGCATTCGGTCATACAGACTTAGGTTTTCCGTGATTTCCTAAATCACTCCAGGCAAATGCCGGGATGGTTCCGTACCCAAACAACCCTAGCGTGAGCTCCGCCTCTAATGACAATGCTGTCGACGGGGCGTTAAACATAATGTCAGTATGAACTGTTCTAGCTGGTGAAGCTTTGTAGAGCCCTGTACATACGGAGACACGTCTTGCGCCATGACTGGCGCAGCGAGTAAATTCCCTCGTGTGAACAATCGTCTTGTAAGCCACCTGGTGGCGTGCCACCGCATTGCACGCAATCGAATAAAGCTATATTCCATGCCAAATGGCTGCCATTTGCTTGTGTGCGTCAGTTTGTTTATGTAGTCTGCAGTGCACTGCGTATCCAAGGAGTGGTCTAAGGAAGCGATAGACATCCTTATTGATGCATACAAACATGAAAATGTCTTTATGATAATAAATCGCTTACTTATTGTACCAAACACGCCAAGAGATGCGCACGCGAAAATAGTTGAAGTAATGAAGAAGGAGAGGTTTTCATCCCATGCTGCGAGCTTACACAAGGAACTTCCAAAAAACAAATTATTCTGTGCACGGTGATAAAATTATACAAAATTTTCTCGTTTATGTCCTTCAGTTGGCTCGAGGCTACAGTGCTACAGAACGTAAATAATAATAATAATAATTACAAAAACACAAATAAACCACCCATTCACAGCCTGTGTTTGCTTGGGGCTCCGTGAAGTGCAGCTGTAGACTATTTGCTATACTAACTGTCTGCGTTGTGTCTAGGGGCCAGCCACACATGCTGCAATGTGCCCAAAATCTTTAGCTTTAAATCAATGCAGGCAGAAACAAAACAAAAAACTGCACAAACGACTCATTCTATTTTAACTAAATTGATGTTTATTCCACCTAATATCCGTCAATGAATGTTTGTTACACCTGACTTCAGAAGTGATGCCGAGTTCCTTAAGGCTGCCACACCAAAAAATGGAAACTTCACTGAATAGTTTCTACGTCGCACAGTCGCTAAACAAAAGTTAAAGTCTAGCAACAATCCTGAGAAACTCAGTGTACGTAGATGTGTTAGTGTATTCGTTCTTCGTCTCTGCGTTAAACACATATTCCTCAAAATAAATACTAACGTTGCAACCTGACGTTTTCTGTTTTGTCATGTCTGCTCCGAAAGTAAACGACGCCTCCCCATAAGGATTTCCGTCCCACGGGAGTGACTTCCAGCTTCACTACTGCGAGGCGTGCTGCTCAGCTTATCCCCTGAAGTCGGGGAGTATAGGCACCCTGGCGCTACGCATACCTGCTGGCACTACCTAAAATGAAACATACGACATGTAACTGATATAATTCAATGAAACAGACAATACACCCTTGATCTGAGTCACCTGCAGAAGTATTTGCACTTGTACATTATTATTATTATTCGTTCGACATTTACAATGCTAAATATTTAAAAATAAGAGAATTGGCATTAAATAATACAATATTCTTATACAATAAGACATTGTCTTAATCCATTCAATGGCATTGTATGTGCGTTGATGTATATCCTCAAGTTCACCATTAAAACATGCATGGTTCACTCTATCAGGTTGATTGGATGAGTTCACACTCACACTCCAGAACTTTGGGCAATCCCCATGTTGTCATAATTTCCTTGCACCTTCCGACACCCGTCCTCACACGGTTTAGGGTAGTCCAAAGCCTTCTTGAAAGATGAAAGCCCTCAAGCGCTATTTTGGTAGTAAGACCTGGTGTATGGGAACTTTTGGGTTGGACAGTATTTTACTACTCCTTTAGAAGTAGGTGCAGTTAGGAAGCAACAGACTTTCACAAGGAAACCAACGGTTTAAAAAAAAGTAGATAGTAGGAGGAAAGTTCTGTTGTTAGGAAGTAGTCATGGAACAGGTGTTGGCCAGATTTTGCAGGAAAAACTAGGTGAAAGGTACCAGGTCACAAACTTTTTCAAGCCCAGTGCAGGTCTAAGCCAGGTGGTAGAGGATATAGGTTCCTTGTGTAAGGGTTTCACAAAACAGGATCATGTTACAATATTGAGTGTGACCTGGTTAAAATAGCTTCTGCAACTACCCAGACAAATGTTCGACTGTTGCCTGCTTTCATGCGGTATGATCAACCCCAACTGAACCGCTGTCAGGAGAGTCAATATGGAGATTGATCAACTGCTTAGGGCGGCTACTCTGTCGGACATAGGTTTGGTTCCTGTTGATGCTATTGATAGGTGGGATTTCACTAGACATGGCCTGCATCTCAATAGGAAAGGGAAGGGGAAACTAGCTGGGTTGATAGCAAAATCCTTAAGAGGGACACTGCAATTCATGAAGGTACTTCTTTTTTAGGCTAATATCAGTGTCCAGTGAGAAGCTCAGGCAGGTAGGTGCTAAAAAATCAAATATTTCTCAGAAAAGTATAGTAAAAAATAATGTTAGCATTTTTCACCAAAATATTGGGGGACTAAAGAATAAAATAGATGAGCTTTTAGTTTGTTTAGATGCTATAGAAACTGATAATGTAATAGATATACTATGCCTGTCTGAGCATCACATTGCCACCAGTATGGAAAATGTGAATGTCAGTGGATATATATTAGTCTCAAATGTAAGTAGAGATAATAAGATAAGAGGAGGAGTTGCCATATATGCCAAAAGCTATCACAGTGTAAAAAAATTTAGAAACAAAAAAGTTTTGTGTAGAGCAGCATATTGAAGCATGATTCTGCCAGCTTAAACTTAATGATGATTATCTTATAATTGTAACAGTATGTAGGTCCCCTTCAGGGAACTTTCAGTTATTTCTGGAAAACTTTGATGCCTTGTTGTGCTATCTGTCAGATAGGGGGAAGAAAATTATTATTTGTGGTGATTTCAATGTAGATTCACTGAAAGAGTGTAATAGGAAGAAAGACCTGGAAGTCTTACTTGGCTCATTCAACCTGACATCCGTCATTGATTTTCCTACTCGAGTAATAAAGGACAGCAGTACATTGATAGATAACTTTATTATAGACCAAGATAAGTTTAACAACATAAATGCTTGTCCCATTGAGAATGGTCTTTCGGATCATGGTTCACAGCTAGTAACAGTATATGACATAGCTCCGTTCAGTAATTCGAAACAGTCCACCAGAATTGTGCGCTCAATTAATGACTTAACAACTAAAAATTTCAAAGAAAGTCTACAGCAGTTAGACTGGGATGAGGTTTACAAGGAACCTGATGTTAATTTAAAATATAATTTATTTCACGATACATTTGTAAGGGTATTTGATAACTGTTTCCCCAAGAAATTAGTAAAATTTAATTCTAAGAAACCATGCAAAAAACCATGGCTTACTAAAGGAATAAAAATATCGTGTTACCGAAAAAGGGAGCTATATCTGTCCACAAGAAAGAGTAATAACCCAGAAACAATAAAATATTATAAAAGCTACTGTGCTACATTAAGAAAAGTTATTAAAAAATCAAGAAGCATGTGCATCATGTCTGAGACTAGCTCCTCTGATAATAAAATTAAAACAATTTGGAATATTATTAAAAGGGAGACAGGGCAACCAAGAGCAGAGGAAGAGGGTATTACCATCAAAACAAATGAAATCTTTATTAAGAAAAAGTCAGAAGTTGAAAACATTTTTAATGATTCCTTTTTAAATGTTGTAGAGAAAATAGGATCTAAATGTTCATTAGAAGGAGCAAGACAATTAATGGAAGAGGCCATATCCACACAATTTGATACAATTGAAATTCCACCCACCTCACCTTCAGAAATTAGGAAAATAATAAACTCTCTCAAGAGTAAACGGTCATATGGAATTGATGGCATTTCCAGCAGGGTATTAAAAACTTGTTCCCAGGAGATAAGTAGGATTCTCAGTCATATTTGTAATAGCTCATTAAAGCAGGGTATTTTCCCAAATAGACTGAAATATGCTATCGTTAAACCTTTGCATAAAAAAGGGGATACATATGATGTCAACAACTACCGGCCCATCTCACTTCTGACAGCTTTATTAAACATTTTTGAAAAAGTTATGTATTCTCGAGTTGCTTCACATATTAGTATAAATAAAGTTCTAACAAAATGTCAATTTGGTTTTCAAAAAAGCTTTTCAACTGAAAATGCTATATATACCTTCACTGATGAAATATTAAATGCTTTGAATAACCGGACATCACCAGTAGGGATTTTTTGTGATCTTTCAAAGGCTTTTGATTGTGAAAAATCATGGGATTCTTCTAGATAAGCTTAAGTATTGTGGTATGAGTGGGACAGTGCACAAATGGTTCAAATGATACGTAACTGGAAGAGTGCAGAAAGTTGAAATATGCAGTTCACATGATGTAGATGAGACAATTAATTCTTCTAACTGGGGAGTTATCAAAAATGGGGTCCCACAAGGTTCGGTCTTGGGTGCTTTGCTGTTCTTAATATATATTAATGACTTGCCATTCTACATAAACGAAGATGCTAAGCTAGTACTTTTTGCTGATGATACAAGGATAGCTATCACACCTGACAAACAGGAATTAACTGATGAAATTGTAAATGATATCTTCCAGAAAGTCATTAAGTGGTTCTCTACAAATGGACTCTCATTAAACTTTGATAAAACCCAGTATATACAGTTTCATACAGTAAATGGCGTGACACCATTAGCCCATACAGGTGCACAATACTCGGCCACGCTATACACCAGTGCCAAGGCTGAACTTCGCAAGGTGTGTCTTCATAGGCTTTCCTGGCGTAATAAATCTTGGAAGTCTCTTTCAGGTTTCTTCCGGATACTACAATCTGATTAAATATTTCGACGGTACAACTGTCCATCACCTTCAGGAGCCATCGCTGCTGCTGAGTCCCGCTGAATATGGTCAGTTGTACCGTCGAATACTGAATCAGTTAGTTTTTATTATCCGGCAGAAAACCCGAAGAGACTTCGAAAACTTCGAAAGGTATTTGTATCAACCCCCAGGTTGTTCCAGTGAGTTTGGAAAATATGGAATTTCTAGCTTCCTATTTTTGTTTTGTATCCTCTATATCGGCTCTGTACGTTAGAGTTCGATCACGCTTTACTCCAAGGTATCGAGGGTTGTCTTCATGTTTGTCTGATAATCCATGCAGATGTCACGCTTTCTTTTGGTTTCTCTGTTATTCAGATGCATATTTACACTGACTGATTTCTCTAGATCGTCTTGAAGATGCCATTTAATGTAATTTTGGTGCAGCAGTTTATATCTTCGTTTAGTTTTTGCTCTATTTCTTCGAAAATTTTACGTTGGTAAGCGATTGCCATCTCGACCGCATATATAAAATTGCAGTACACTGTGTCTGTAATATCTGCAGTGTACAAGTTAAACAATCAGGAGGTCAATACAGAGCCCTGCGGGAGTCCATTGTTGAGCACTTATATATGTTACGCCTGTATTATGTTTCACGAGTTGGTGGTTTCGGAGAATTGCCAACAAAGTTGGACGTGGAGCAACTGTTGTGTAACGATGCTGGTTTCAATGGTGACGTTAATATTCTCTTACCCGTCTGAACGTCCACGCAGCAAGGACGTCCGCCTAGTGGTCGTACTGTAAGGGCTGCAGTGGCAGGTCGTACAGCACAGATGAGAGGTTTCTGAGCCGACAAGTCTCAACAAGAACTGTTGCCAACGGTGGGCTATGGGCACAAATATATTTCCCGTCTTCCAGTCTCGCCACAGCATCGACGAGCACGACTCGACAGTGTCGTCAGAGGATCACTCGGAATGCCGGGCCGTGAAAGCAGATTCTATCTACAAGCAATTGAAGGCCGCTTCTGCGTACTACGTTGACTTGGCGAACACATTATCATAGTGTATATTCGTGTATTCGTCCAAATCCTCAAGAACTGGGGTACAATAATCTACGACTCTCGTTTATCCTTAGTGTTTATAGAGGTAACCCTGACCAGCCCACTTCAGTGCATAACGTTGTATGGCCCGTTCCTTGACATTCCTGCAACAGGAAGGTGATGTGTTGTTCGATCAGGACACTGTTAGCCCACACACAAACTCCGAGAGCTCAACAAGAGGCGCAGCAACTTCCCTGACCTGTTCGAACTTCGGACTCGTCTCCAATCGATCACGTGTGGGATATGGGACTACCAATGACATTTGTGCCTCGTCAAGCCACATCTCTCTCAGAAAAGGTCAAGCAGGCGTGGATAATTCGCCGTCTTTATAATCTAATGGATGCCAAAATAACTAATGTGGGTATTTCAGCATCGATCGGCACCTGGTATCGCAATACATCTCGATCTTTTGATCTCTAAATGTAATCAGTTCACGTACTCCACATGCAAAGCCGCAACAAAAAATCTTAAGTGGAGAACTCTGTTCATGCTAATTTTTATTTCCGTTAGTGTATAACGGAGCACTAAAGTGGTGGAATCTTCTCGAAATACAGACCTACTGTTTCGGAACTTTGACATTTGTCCCGACTGTTATGCAGAATGTCTCCCTTGTAGTCTGCCAGCGGAGTTAGTATTGCCGTCACACTTTCCCCCTCACCTGCAGTGAAGCGTGCTCATCTACTTTAGCTGTTCTCTGCCTCCCTCAACCAGCCATATCTCATCCTGGTTGAGGTCTGCCTTACTCCCTAGTTTATGTAACTGTTCCCATAGATTGTTATGCAATCCTGTAACCATAGAATAACAAGTATTTTATTGCAATACGTTACAAATTTCTACACTGCGAGTCTGTTGTCAACCACTGCATCATGCACTGATTCGTTTCCTATCAGCCTACATTCCACTTCAGTTATGTAGTTTTGGCACTTCTCTCTTTCCTTCCCCAACACTGGCTGAAATAAAAGAAAAGTATTTATCTTTAAAATTTATTTTCATTTTATTACTTACACTAATTTCGTGAGAGATGGCAAGAATTTTCTTTTGGAAAGTTGTCAATTATATTCCATTCTAAAGATGAAGATGGCTACTTTTCGTAGTTTTTATTATCATTGAAGATTATCAGTAACTGGTAATGTATCTGTTTTCAAGACGACAAGTATAGTGAAGTTTAGATACGGTGTTCATCCTGCCGTATGATGAATTTTACATTAAACGTGTAGCTGGAATTGTGCCCTGTTCACATTAACACACAACTCGATTGTACATGCTGATGATCTTCTTATATGTTGAGGTCAGCCAGTAATTCACGAATAATTCAAATATTCAAATGCTTATAGAGCTTATGGGGCCTAACTACGGGGTCATCAGTCCCTAAACTTACAAACTGCTTATGAACTAGAGAATACTAAGTACGGCACAAATATCCATGCCCGAGGGGGATTCGAACCCCCGGTCGTTGTAGTCGTGCAGTACGTGACTGGCGCGTCGCAGGCCGCTTGGTCACTGCGGCAGGCCACGAATAATTACTGCAACATCATCAGACACCAAATCATTTACTTCCTACCCCCACCGAAAGAATACAAAGAAACCCATAGGTCAGAAAGATCTCTAAAGCAATATGAAAAACACATTCAGATACCTTTTAATTTGTCATCGTTCAGCCGATAGGGAGCACACACGAATAAAACGGGCGTACAACAACGTGTTTTGTGAAAGCTTGTGATCGGTGAAAGATCACTGTGTCTGCTACTTACACACACCACTTCCTCACCTTTTTCCCGTCAGGTCAGCGCTAGAGGGACGCTATAGCGACAGCTCCCCGTGTTGACGGTAGCTTTTATCTGAAGCGAGAGGACAAACACTCGTGAAGGTCGGCGCGTGACACTTTCTGCTTGAAAAGCAAGTGTGGACCCAAGAAGACAAAACAAGGAAAAAAGGGAAAAAACTGTCCTTTCAGCCAGTGTTGCAGAAGGGTGCTCACAGAAAAAAAGTTAGCCGAACTTTCAATAACTTACCATGCTCCCTACTTCGAACACGGTGAATAGTATGTAGCCAACAGCAACGTTAGATACCTCCACAGTTACTTTGCGGAGGGTACTAACTAAACTGCGAAAGGTACGTGGCACATATTTTACCCATTACAGTTTCTAATTTATTTATTTTAATTCGGGAATGATATTAGCAGAACTACTATGAGACAGGGAATAATCTTGTGGATTTGCATTTAATCATCTCACAGAGAGAAAACTTGTATATCGGGTATTTTTATTTTTATGGTACGTGACGTTCAGACCTCAATCGATAAAAAATTATCGAGAATCGTCTTTGAAGATATTTTAGAACCTCCAATTAAATATAAAATGATAGAATTTTCTGGATTCGGAGTGGTTCATAGGTAGCATTGTAGATTAGAAATTACAAAAATTTCAGAGTGTGTGATTCGAATCCTGACATTTATAATTTTTATTTGTGGTTCACAGCTTTTAAATTTAAAATTCATTAAATGTTCTTAACGATAGGTTCCAAAAATGATAAATCCAATATCGCTTGCATATATTTTTATTTCGACGACCTGTTTCGATTGTCTATGCCATCTTCTGGTCTAAAAATGTTTTCCACAGCCGTCATCTTGTGATGTCAACCGTTGTTGTATAAAATAATTTAAAGTGCATGTTATCTACTACAATGGACATAGTGCATGTATGAATAGATGCACTATGTCATCTACTACAATGACATACTGCATCTATGCAATTTAAATTATTTTATACAAAAACGGTTGACATCACAAGGTGGCGGCTGTGTAAAATAGTTTTAGACCATTAGATGGTGGCATAGACCATTGAAATCGGTCGTCTACATAAAATTATATACCAGCTATCTTGGCTTTATCCTTTTGGAACCTATCATAATACTGGATGTCTCCGTACAATATAAACAAATATTCTTAATTTTCGATACTACATAAAATGTTGTTAATAATAACGGTTAACTTTTTAAATAAATCACACATTACATGTGTAATTTGTGATGTTTATTTAACTGAAAATATCATTATTAGTATTTTTAAAATTGTTTTAAGTTCATAGTATACAAGGCTTATATTTTACATAAAAATTCTGATTAGGCATGTGTTTATTACAATATATTTGACGGTCTTGATATGTAATTGACGTGAGTATTCCAACAAAACGGGGTAAAATAAAAATTTAAAAAAATTAACGGTGTGATCGACCATACGAACTTATCGACTTATAAATCTAAAGATTTCATTTCTTTTAATTATTTATTTATTCATTTTTGGAAATGGAAACAGCTTCAGGCAGGTGAAGATAAATTGGGCAATGGGCTGCGATCGTACGTCGATGCGTGGGCATGATGCCTCTCTCCAGCTGCCGAACTGCTTCCTCGTCATATGGTTCACATGTTCCTTTTATTTTATTTTTTATTATGTTTATTTTTACTTAAAACTACTGGTAAAAACTCAAGAAGGAAATAAGAAAGAAAAACTAAATGGAACATAAACCTACTACTGTTTACAGTCCACATTGCCCTTCTTTATTTTTTACAGTTCTTCTTGCGTAATTTTTTTTTTTTCAAAAAATGAGTGAACATATAGAAAAAGACTGGGGGGCCTCTCAACTCATCCAATTCCCTGTCGATTAAAGACAAGAACATATTTACAAAAAGCGCATGATAATGTGGTATCTAGCAGCAAGCCGAATATGCTGAGGGCATATCCTGTGAGGATATCCGGGTCATAGCTGTTCACCACCACATAATAGACAAAATACCCAACGGGCCACTTAGGATATTGTTCTTCGACCTGAGAAAGAAGATTGAATCGGGACGTAAGAGAATCTCGCACGAAATAGTGGCGTCCGTCGTACGGAGCAGAAAGGTCAATTTCTCGGCGAAGTCAATTCCAATGTCCGCAGGAGATCAACCACGACGTAATACGGAAGAGTGTAACATTAGCAGGGACAAGCTTATTAACAACTTCTTGAGGATGGTGTTCCATAGGGAAAATAGGAAGTCTAACGTTCGGCCAAAGAATGATCCAGTATGTTTCATGCGACAAAAGTCTCACACTGGAAACAATAGGGGAAAGAGCAGGATTTTTTTTAATAGACTGATTCCATTTGGAAAGGATGTCGTGTCCTAAATAAACGAGATAAAATTCCGTAAATTTCTATGAATCCTACCATATTGTACTGGAAGTGTTAAACCAGGAGGTTGGAGCCAAAGTCGAGCTGTAAGTGACCGAGGAACGCGAAATAGTGGTGGAGGGAACTGACACCATAACCATGCATCCTGCAGGGATGTCCTTAAGAATAGGAGGAGATGGAGATCTCTTCTGAACAACACATTGCAAGGCATCTCAAATGAGGTCAAAAATGACATAAATGTTTTCTGGGTGTTGTAGCGCGTCATGATATGAGAAGGCTATTACTACAATAACCGACGTTTCGGTCAACGTTACAGTATATCCGGGTATACTGTATCGAGCAGCTCAATAACGTTCATGTCTGTGGAGTTAGATGACCAGCGGAGGTTTTTAACCCTCGAGCAGGCGCACGGCGCACGTTGTACACATATAGTCAACAACTATCAGTAGCCGGCCGCGGTGGCCGAGGAGACTGAGGCGCTCCAGTCACGGTCTGCACGGTCACTACGGTTGGGGGTTCGAATCCCCCCTCGGGCATGGATATTTGTGCCGTCTTAGTTCGTAAGTAGTTCATAAGTAGTTTGTAAGTTTAGGGACTGATGACCCCGTAGTTAAGTCCCATAAGCTTAACAAACATTTGAACATTTGAACTATCAGTATGCCAGCAAGGGAAACATGTATGAGCTAAGTGGAAGTTTAGTTTTAGTTTATTTAAACTATTTGATTACACAAATAAGAAATATTTCGTTTCATTTTATTGCCTTAGCTGACATAGGAATAAATTCCAACTCTTAGGGCCAGTTTGTCAATGTCTCGTTAAGTTCCAGTTAAGATTTTAACTTATCGTTAGTGGAGAACTGCGTTTTTCAATGTTTCGTTATGAGTTAACCTGAGGTTATAGGACCTCAAACTGGCCGTTAAGTTAAAGAGTAAAACTCTGCTCGTTACACGGCTAACGACCAGTTAAGTAAGAATCTGTATCAAAATTCCAAAGGATTCCAAAGCGCTAAAATACATCAATAGATTCAGTGAAAAAGACCGTTTTATCGAACGAAATAACAGAAGCAATACATGTATGAAAAACTAGTGTGGAAAGCAGCTTTATTGGTAAATTGTATCGTCATATTTCTCGCGCTATCTATGTCAGTAGCGATTAGATGAGTTTGATACATTGCAGATACGCAACATAACCTTAAAAATATTGTTGCGATATCAAAATACAAACTTACGGGTAACGACTAGTTAAGTGAGAATCGATATGATGAAAATGGCTGGAATAAGATTTCGTTGACAATTTCTACGATGTCAATATTTTGGATGATCTAGAGGACATTGCCCCTATAAGGCGCCCTAGACGTATTTATGTTCGTCCAAATCATTTTGAATGCTGGGATGATGCAGAATTTGTTAAGCAATTTCGTCTTCGAAAAGCCACTTTGGAAATGCTGCATGAAAAACTACACGACCATCTGAAGAGACCAACATATAGTTATGAATTTTGTAAGTTATCTGTTGTAATAAAAATAGAATACATTATCTATGTGTGCAAACTTATTAATTCAGTATTTAATTATGCTTGTTGCACCTAGTGTAAGGCCTAAAATGTGATTTCTTTCTCCGATCTACAGGAACAGTGCACTTTCGCCTACGTGCAATTTATTGCTTGCACTAAGGTAAAATTTTACGACGCTTCTCGTCGGGCTCCAGTGCTTATGTTGGCAACAGATGAACAATGAAGTGTAGAACTGCGTTAATATTTTTCACGAGCTACAGAGTAAACGTTATTGCTGCCCGTTTCACTCGCAGCAAATTTAATACTGTACCTACTCTATGGTCGATAGGTTTTTGTATGTACCCTTGTCCGTTCAGAAAAAAATAATTTTCGTTTTAATTTCAGTTGTCACGAAAAAATATTTATTGGTCATCTGAGCTGCCATCATTACCATTGGGGCCAACAAAACCACTGCAGCCAGACGAGAAGCGTCGTAGAATTTAACCTGCACTAACATACTATGCACTTGGCAGTATATTATCGTACTTGGCCCTAAGCACTTTTGCTGTTCTACATGTTCCATGGACAACATTGAATTCATTTGCCGCAAGGTCGCTTCCTTTTCGTTCCATGTCGTAGCGTCGTTTTTTTTCTTTCTTTTTTTTTTTTTACATTCCAATGTGTCATATTTCTCTATTAAGGACACAAGACTCTCGCACTAATTTCGTGTAAAATTTGAGCTTCTTTCACGTTTGTTTGCCACAGCACCAAATAACAACTGTCTGCTAACCTCTTCCCTGATAGTCAAATATGGGGAACAGCTGTTTATTCAGACTGCATTTTCATTTGTTTCTATTGCCAACATAGTCGAAATATATCGTACCTTCTCGTTTTCTCCAGGTTAGCAAACGAGAGGTATATGTGGCAATGACAAACGCAGTGCACTTGACGAGCACATTTAACGAGACGTTAAAGGCATCTTCTCGTTTACTAACGACAAGATTAACGAGAGATGGACGAATCGGCCCTTAGTGTTATATCATTCTGAAATCTGAACAGAGAAGAAAAATTCTTGTGGAATCTCGCGTTTGTCTTTTCTCAACGTGCCGGCGCGTGTTAGGCAGTGTGACAATATAAGCTCCTCTGGCAGAAATCTCGGTGCTCCTACTGCGGCCTACCTTGGTGACTTGGAAGTGCTGGTGGAGCCCCCACCTTGAGAGGGTCTCAGGTAACGATCAGCAGGGCGGCTGGAGTCTGCCGGCTGCAACAGGGCGCCCCATCCATCAAGGCGACGCCGGCCTCTGCCCCCAACCCACCCCCACCCCTGCCACTGATCGATTAGCTGCCGCTCCAAGCCACAAACGTTCCGCCCCTTCTCACACCCCTCCACTTAACAGTTGACTCAACTGCGCCAGATTTACTCCGCCAGCCGACTCTGCAAAAAAATTTACTTTCCATTTTGTGAACCCTGTTAGAGTTAAGCAACTATTTTGCCAAGTTAGATACGTGTCTGTAACTGAATATCCCACATAGCCCCATAGTGATTATTTGAAGAGAATACAATTACAGGAATTCTGGGATCAGAGAATCCTTCGGCTCGTTTAACAGAATTACTGGTGATTAGCTTTGAATAAACACTTCAATTTATTTGAAAAACCCTCGTACATAAATGGCTATTTTTCAATTCTAATTCATGTTCGAAAATATTCTTATTATTGGGGGATATCCAACTTACTATACATTGAAAACAAAATTAACCTTATATTAGTTAGGAACATTAAGGTAATAACAAGCTTGCATAAATTCATAACTGCTTTGAGTAATTATTTAATTAAGAATTGCGACGGTAGAGTGGTGTAATTTTATTCACAACATAAATATATTAAAAGCAAACTTGTAATTATGTTAGTAAATAAGATAAAAGAAAAAATATAAATATATTAAATACAATGTCAGCCAAATTACAAAAATATTCAAACTACTTAACCTAAGTTAAACTAACATAAGGACAACACATCCTTGTCTCAGGAAGGACTCGGACCTCCGACGGCGAGCAACCGCGCAGCAATACGCTTTAAATCGCTCAATTACTCCACCGCAGCTCAAACTATAAAAGTATATCTATATGGGTACATATACGTGTATGTGTATTTTTGTGCCGTCTATAAATCTGTTTTTATACATGGTGTAGCAATAATCGGAAAATTATGTGCTGGTATTCAAAATCTGTTATACGAGTATATAATTTATGTTAAATGTGTTAATTTCCGTCAACAGTTGCAATATAATTGTTTAATAACATGTTTCGATCACTTGGATCATCTTCAGATCTTATAGTTGCGTTCGCAACTCGTCTGGCTGAGTACTAATTGGCACTCGCGAGTTTCAATTAGTACTCAGCCAGACGAGTTGCGGACGCAACTAAAAGATCTGAAGATGATCCAAGTGATCGAAACATGTTATTAAGCATATTGCAACTGTTGACGGAAATAAACACATTTAAAATAACACAGTTCAGTTGCGGACACTCTCCAGTCGATCATGTCGACTATAATAAAAATATATCATTTATGATTTGTCTTGTATCATCGTGTACCTATGTATGATTCATTACAATACAGTCTAGAAATTGTCCTCATTATAATCACGACTCAGCTATCGAAGCCAGTGGTTCCATTAGCAACAGCTGATGATGATGCCATGTGACATTTTTGGCCGTAACACCCCAGATGGTGTCGTGTTCGGCTGCATGGTGCAAGTCTTTAAGTGACGTCACTTCGGTGACTTGCGCGTTGATGATGATAAAATCAAGATAAGGACTACACCAAGTCTCCGAGTAGAGAAAATCTCCAACCCGATCGAGAATCGGGACCCGTGCCACCTGCATAGCAATCTACTACGTTGTCCACTGGACTACGGAAGCGAGTGAAAGCTTATCTTTTCTGACATTCTGTTGAGTGTGTACTTCATACTATTCGAGTTTTTTTCTTTTGTATTCTATTTCCCGTATTGTATACCTTAACCACAGTAACTCAGCATTATCATTCGCTTACATGTTTCTTATATATGTCTTATCGTCGTTAGCGTCTCTTCTTAACCGGCTAATCTGCAAACATGGACAATAATCACCTAAAAGGGAAACTGACTTTTGAATAAGACAACCGTTTCAAAACATAAATACTACCGTATCAGTTGTGACTTGTTCATTGTTGTTTTCGTTCAATAAATTTTTAACTGGTCCAGTCACATATGTACAGTATAAAATGGAAACGGGTATAAAGTAATTCGAACACTAAAATGAAGTATTTTTCTAAAAATTAAATACTTCCACCAGCGCAATTGCGCACTGTCTGTTCACTGTATAACCAAAATAGCGAACAGCAATAGATAAGGGATAATTTCACTGGATGTGTATCAATAGATTCTTGACACACGCGTCTTCAACACTTAACGACATAATAACGACAAATGAAATTAATTTCCTTAAATGGAGATGTAAAAATGAAGTCATTTAAAAATTAAAATATACATATACAGTATTAAAATAATTGTCTGGTGGTTATCTATTGCTACTGCAGCCATTATTCAGGAGAGGAATTTTGGTTAGAGGTAAATAATAATTCGGAGTATATTGTTTGTTGGACATGGAGTTGGACTGCCTCAAGTGAAATTACAGTAAAAGTAGTATCAGTGACAGACCATAGATTTTGTGCAACTCTTATAAATTCAAAGAAAGTTCAAATGTTTTTATATCGAAGGTACTCAATTGTTGCGGTTATCAGTCCCTAGGCTTACAAACTATTTAAAATAACAACACACACCGTTGCCCGATGGGATGACTCGAACATCCGACGCTGGGCAACCGCACGCACCACAGCAAGGCGTCTTAGACCGCACGACCACTCCACCGCGGCTCTTATGAATCGATTATTTGCTTGGACAGATTGTAAAGTGATTAACTTTCGAGGGTCTGTGTGCCACGAAAGAGTCATGATAATTTTATGAATTTTTGTATTTGTTGTAAAGTATTGAGATTATTTTGAAGATATTTGGTAAATAATGTTGATAACGTATGAAGAGTTCGAAGGTTTTAAGTAGCATTGTCTGCGAAGATATCTTCTAGATCATTTTTTACAAATTTACTGAGGGTTAGAAATGGCTTTACTGATTTTTGTATAAATTTCTGAAGATAATATTTTTTGCCAGATTCAAATAAAAGATATGAAGTTTTAAAGATTAAATAGGTAAATGCATAGGTAAATAAATTGGTTGCAGAAATACTCTGCATGTTAAGGCAGTAGATAAATTCCTGTTTCTTTCATAAACATAACATTTTTGATTCATCCACTGGCGTGTTGGATATAGTTTGTAAGGTAGTAAGATTTGTATATGACAAGATGTAAATCCCGTGGACAGAGAAGCAGTTAGAGCGTATCCAGCCCAGTAGTATAAGGCTCTGCAGTCTACTTGGAGATGGGTGGTCAATTACACCGTTAACTGCTGAGATTCCTGGTGGAGATGCGATGGTTCGCAGCGAAAACTATTGCTGGTGCTACTACAAGTGCATTCCTCTAATTTTACCTTCACATTCCTTTCGCGACATATACATATGACATTTAACAGTAAATTTATCGTGATGAACAACACTTCTGCTGCATTCGTCAGCCACCGCAGTTGGTTGAAGTTTTTAGTGACTTTCAGGTCTACAAAGTAAACCTTGAACGAAAGGCGAAGCATTTCGTTGATTCCTTTCTGTTTCCTTTGTCAGTTCAGTCTCGTTCGGATCCCAGACTGGCTAGCAATACCCAGAGTAGGGGTCAAATAAATGTCTCAGAAGGCCTCTCCTTTGTGTGTAGGATTGAGATTCCCTGAGGATTCTTCCAAT
Source organism: Locusta migratoria (assembly GCA_026315105.1). Taxonomy (NCBI): domain Eukaryota; kingdom Metazoa; phylum Arthropoda; class Insecta; order Orthoptera; family Acrididae; genus Locusta; species Locusta migratoria. The sequence continues at coordinate 61,783,026 of CM048747.1, forward strand.
GAATCTCAGTCTAATAAGTTGTCATAGTCTTTCCACTGTACACGACAGCATACACTTACCCCCATGGTACATCAATGAGGGTAAGAGTTTTTTTTCTGCAATCTGAAATCAAATAATAACGGTTTTCTGGTTATTAACGTAAAATACATTATGTTTGCACATATTGAGGCTCAGTTTCCATACCCTGTTCCCTATTTTCGATACTTTGCCTATCTTTCTGTAATTGATTGCAATTTCCTAGCTTTGCGACTTCTGTGAATAAAACGTACCACTGCGGGCAGGGATTCGAATCCCCCCTCGGGCATGAATATTTGTGGCGTCCTTAGTGTTAGCTAGTTCATAAGTAGTTTGTAAGTTTAGGGACTGATGACCCCGTACTTAAATCCTATAAGCTATACAAACATTTGAACATTTTTTGAATAAAACGTAATCATCCACAATAAGCGTCCAGCATTACCTACTAATTGTGTCATATATGTAATAAGAAAATAAATTGTAGTTTGACGTGCTCCTTGTTGGCACACACAAAGATGTGTTAGGTTTCGAGATTTCTCTCGGCTTAAAGTGAACTGCTATATTCTGTTTGCTTGGTACTTTCCAGACTAATTTCACAGCTGGCTTGATATTGATTTCCTTCTTATTTTGCTCACTACTCGACTATGGCTAGCGGCATCTAAGGCCTTTCGGAATTTGTAATAATACTGCACGAACTTCGTGAACCAGGAGAGCGAGCTGCGTTTCACACGAGTTTTGTATTGGAACGACATATTGATTTCTCAAGAGGAGGAAAGACATTGGAAGATTCTACAACTGATATTTACAACAGACAATAAATTCGTTACTAATAATGTTGACTACGTTAAACGTTAAAGAGGTTTTTATTTATTTATTTATTGACTTTATTTTAGTGTACTTCTCAGAAGTTAATCGTTTGTCGTTTGCTCATTATAGTAAATTTCATGTCGAGAGTGTAATGAAAAGAACAAGTCAATAAAACATATATTACCGTTGCTTAAATAACATTTTTTGTTTGGGGAAGTATAGGTGTGTGATCGGTGATCTACATAGAAACAATTTAATTAATTACTTATACATTTTAAATTGCAGGAGAATCAGATAGTATATGACACCAAGTGCCTATTTCATTTCATCAACACCAACATGTTAAAGTTTTTATCAGATACTGAGGCTCCTTTTGGAACAAAATGTCTTCCCACAACAAAAAGTCGCATGACTGTCTATCTTAAGGGTATAGGGCGGGGCGTAACAACGGGCCAATTCATCGCGAGTAACCCCATCCGCTCGATAGCAGCAAAGTGATGGAGAGTGAAGGAGACATTCACGCGCAATTGAATGTTCAAATGTGTGTAAGGTCATGGGACCTAACTGCAGTGGTCATCGGTCCATAAATTTTCGATTCTCGTCGACTGTTTTAACATTATACGATCAGTTTGATGTCGCCCGTCAGTAGTCATGTCACGTCACTGTTGTGTAACTCCAACCACGCATTCGCAATTCAACCCACAATGACAGGAATTGTACCTGTTTACTGTAAAAGATGGTTCGGTAAAATATTGAATATGTCTCAAAACATTACGTTATTTTTGGATACTGAATGTACAGCGAGTTTATAAATCATACCACTTGAAAGAATACGAAAGAGGAAATTATTAAAAGTTATTCAAATTTTTCATCTCCCGTATGGAATATTCCAATCATTAGAATATGATTTTAATCTGTGCTCCTCTCCATATTCAGGAAATATTGGAGAAATTTTCCCTGAACAATATCTACAGGTTATTGATCTGCGGTGCGACAGTAAATGCAAAGACAAATTTCACACAAGAAAAAATATTTGGTATTTTATAGACACTTTCCTGAGGGTGAATTTTTCCACAAACTGGAGACTACCATAATATCAATATTCAATTCGATGTATGTTTGTAAATAATTGTTGTCTGTAGTGGAAGATACTCTCCGTCTGGTCGTAATTTAAACGGCACACTGTGGCTATAATAGACAAAACAGTTATCCATAACATAAAGGCAATTGCGGAAACTATGTGAACCGAGAATCTCATACTCTTCTGTATAACTGGTCATAAAGTAAATTACGAATAATCTAGAACCATGCGTCAATAAAAGTTTGTGCCACTAGTATATTTTTAATTGTTTCATTTGTGTCAGTAACAATTCATTTAGATATGCAGCTGGCTATGTATTTGCATTGACTGCCAAACCATCGACGGCAGCTCTTCCGTCCCCAACTGTGTGATGAGTACTATCGAGATGTCAAATAGATTCCGTATTTTTAGATTTCCGGAAGTCTTTCGACACTGTACCTCACAAGTGTTTTCTAATGAAATTGCGTGCTTGTGGAATATCGCCACAGCTGTGCGATTGGATTCGTCATTTCCTGTCAGAAATGACACAGTACGTTGTAATTTATGGTAAATCATCGAGTACAACAGAAGTGATATCTGGCGTTCTTCAGGGCCGGCCGCGGTGGCCGAGGGGACTGAGGCGCTCCAGTCACGGTCTGCACGGCCACTACGGTCGGGGGTTCGAATCCCCCCCTCGGGCATGGATATTTGTGCCGTCCTTAGTATTAGTTGATAAGTAGTTTGTAAGTTTAGGGACTGATGACTCCTTAGTTAAGTCCCATAATCTTAACAAACAATTGAAACATTTTTTTTTCGTTCTTCAGGGAAGTGTTCTAGCGTCACTATTGTTCCTTACTTTTGTAAACAATTTCGAATACAATCTGAGTATCTCTCTTAGACTGTCCGCAGATGATGCTGTCAATTATCAGTTAGTAAAGTCACCAGAAGGTGAAAAGCAACGGAAAAATGATTTAGATACCTGCATGGTGCAAAAATTAGCAATTGATCTTTATACTTGTACAGGCTGGAACCCGGCGTTGCCCGGGTATTTATTTATTTATACGTGCCATTTTTTAGGTATATATTTGTATAAGGGCTGTATGTTTGTAAAATCTATTGGGGATACAATAAGTAGTAAAGAAGTAATAGATTAAAACTTGGTGCGTGATGGGGCGGTTTTCCATGAACGTTACTGTTTATGTGCTTATATCTCATGAATTACATGTCGTACTGTGATGCAATTTAGAGGGTACATTTAACTACATGTGTGTATACTTTCTGTAGAATTTCCTGCGGCTACCATTGTGTAGTGTACAAATTATAAATTGTAACGTCATACCGAATGCCGTAGTTTTACTGCATAAACAGCGGAAAAGTAGTAATCGAGAAACTTTTTTCCTGTCATCATTTTGCTATGGTTGTCAGCGAGAAAAGTTTAATAAAGGTTTGAAATTATGTATAAAGTTTGTTGCAAGTCGCTAAGTACCGCCACTCTCATACAGTGTATTTCTAAAATCTCGCCGCATTATATGGCATTTTTTGCGATTTCTATTGGTTATGACGTAATATCTTTTGAACCATGTGCCGTATGTGATTCTTAGCCATAGAGCAATTGTTACCTCGCGGTAAGGAATATGTGTACCAAATTTGGTTGAAATCGGACCAATGGTTTAGGAGAAAATGAGCAGTAAATTCGAAAAATGCATCAGTTTTTCGCGTATCTCATTGTTTATGACGTCATATCTCGTGAACTATGTATGGTATGTGATTCTTACACTTACGGCGACCGTCCTCACGGATTGAAGCTTAGTGTACAAAATTTCATAAAGATTGGAACAAAACTGTATATTTGTATGCAACACGTACAAACATACAGACACTCTGCTTTATTAGATATATAAAGCAGAGTGTCCGTATGCTTGTATTTACGTATTGTATACAAATCTACAGTTTTTTTTTTTTTTCGGTCGGATCGCGAATTTTTAAGTCTGCATTTTCACCCATCCTTTACCTCTCAACGATGAAGTGGCGTCCAATTGAAAGACTTGCACCAGGCCAATGAGCCACACGAAATTATTTTAGTAGCTTGTAAGTCTAGGGACTGATGGAAATAGCACTTTGGTGCAATAGCTTTACAACCATATGAACATTTTGCTCGTGGGGCACCCAACCCGTGAGTGGTTCCAATATGCCCGCGGAAGAAACTGATGAGAGAGGGAGAGAGCTATTTTAAAACGTCGTAATTAAAGGAATAACGTGCAAGACGCAAAAATAAATGCTAACATATGAAACAGTGTGGACATTAAATGTAGGCTCGAAAACGCGTCTATTGAGGATTAATTTGTAGGACTTGGCGTGTCGGGAAATGAGCGCGGTTCACACACTCTGCAAGACGATGCGATCTTAAGGCTGTATGGGAATGCGAGCCGCTACTTCCGAACGGGTACCCACCCTTGGTTTACATGAATCGTGTGTACTCCACTCTATATAATGTAAAACTGACTGAAAACTATTTCCGTGGACTGTCAAGGGTCTCATAGAAAGTCAACAATAATTAAGTGTCCGTTAACGTTTTTTAATCGTTAATCATGAACTAGTAGAACTACTTGTAGATACCGTAGTTAACTTCGTCAAAAAACGAGTACCGGTCTTGTGACCAGTTATGACTATCAAGCAAAAAACCTTTTCATAAAATTTAGTATATTTCTTTTTGAGCCTTATTTATGAGTCTTCATCAATCATATGTTGGGCCTTCCACGTCTATTCGTTTAAGCTTTATTGCATTTCAGGATCGCAGCTTTATCAATCCTCTGAAAGCCGATTAAGTCCCAACTGAAGTCTACACCGGTTTTCAAAGATTATTTGTATTCACCCCAAATATATTCTTTACTAGTCAGTCTCGTATTTCTTGGAACAACTCCTTCAATTTTTTCTAATATTTACTATCACCTTACATAACATACATGATGATTCAATAAAGAGTCTAACAATCTTTTAGAGCCAGTCGTGTTAATATATTGTGTTTTCGAGCTAACCGTACTGTTGATTTTGTGTCGACAATTAAAAGTGCGTATTTGACCAATGCTCGCCATCCAGTATAGCAAGATGTAAAATTCCATGGTTCGTTTCTTCTGTTCATCATACAGTTTCCTTCTCAGAAACCCGTACAAGGCACGTGCTGCCATAAAACGCTCGCTGAAGTAAGTTAGCTGCCTTAATAAATGATGAAAGTACAGCTAGCAGACTTGCCTCTCCCCGAAGAGAAAAGAATAGCTGAGTAAGCACCGGTATGAAAGTTAACCAAAGCAAGCGGCGTAAAAGTATAATTACTTTATAAAAGTCACATTCCCCCCCACCCTCCCCAACTTGCAATACTTCTTAGATACTCCCGTCTGCGTTAATTCTACAGTAGGCGGGTCGGCCTTTGCCTCTTAAGGATATTGTTCAGTAAATACCATTATTTATAAGCATCCAAAATCACATCTGTGTGATGCTCAAAAGGTATATCACATAAATAACCATGTGACCTTTGACATAACAACTTCTACAGCATAAAACATCAATATCATGAGTTAAGTAGACCTACATCGTAAATTGTCCGACTCGAATATAAATGTTTTACCTCTTAAGAAGTGTCGGATTCGAATTTAAATGTCACATAAGTCTCAAACAATGTGCTCTTTGTAAGAACGTAGGCTTTCGCGGTTATTATTGTTAAAAGTGAAATTATTATGAGCTATTTGCCGCATCATGAGGATATATTTCTTCAAGGCCTAAGAAAACCTGGAGTATATAAAATACCTTGTTGTTTTTGACAATTTTACATGGAACAAACAGTGCGCACTATTGAACAGCGCTGTGTGGAACACGAAAGATGTTATACTTAAAGTTATCCAGAAAAGTCAGTAATTGTGGAGCATGCACTTGAAAACTGTCATCGTACTGCGTTTGAGGAGACATTCAGAATTACAAGAACAAACAGTGTCTGGGATAGTGTAATAAAAGAGGAGATTGGGATCTAAATAACTGACAATACTCCTAATAAAACTGCGGCTTGCAGCTGAGCACAGCTTGAAACACGGCGATCGGAAGGTTGAAGCAGGTGCGGCAGGAACAAGACCAAAACATTGCTTTTATATTCACAGAATATATGGCATCAACTGCAAATGGGCAAAGCTGAAAATGTGTACCCAGCCGGGATTCGAACCCGGGTCTCCCGCTTTCTAGGTTGTTGCGCTGATCACTATAACCCACTGGGGACATATTGATCACCCCACCTGCACGCCTCCCGCCAGACACAAATTCCCAGCTTTACCCTTCCCGCACTGTTCCGAAAGAACAGACATTGTTTCTGATCCTGCACTTGTTATTCCTTCATATTCACAGAATATATGACATCAACTTATATGAGCAAAGTTGAAAATGTGCACCCATTCGGGATTTCTATGTTAGAGACCCGGGTTCGAATTCCGGCTGGGTACACATTTTCAGCTTTGCCCATTTTCAGTTGATGTCATATATTCTGTGAATATGAAGGAATAACAACTGCAGGAACAGAAATGACGCCTGTTCTTTCAGAACAGACGCCGCACGTTTATATTGCCTATTATGGTCGCGGAGCACCAGTGACGTCACAGCCAGCAGTGCAGCTATATAAGGACGACAGAAACAATCATTCGTCAGTCAACCACTTGACAATGCCGAGGAGATCACAGCCGAAACCTCGTGGACAGTAAACAACATGTCGCGAAGCAGTGCATTCATATATCTGTCCAACTTTTCCGATCCGTTACACGAGCCTTCTTCCCTGAAGGCTGTAAGCCGCAACTCGGCATCAAGTGTTGCTGTTGTGCCGGCCGCGGTGGCCAAGGGGACTGAGGCGCTCCAGTCACGGTCTGCACGGCCACTACGGTCGGGGGTTTGAATCCCCCCTCGGGCATGGATATTTGTGCCGTCCTTAGTATTAGCTAGTTAATAAGTAGTTTGTAAGTTTATGGACTGATGACCCCGCAGTTAAGTGCCTTAAGCTTAACAAACATTTGAAAATTTGTTGCTGTTGTGAGTTAGTGAGAAACATCTACATTTACATAGAAACTCTGCAAATCACATTTAAGTGCCTGGCAGAGGGTTCATTAACCACTTTAATGATCTTCCTCTACCGTTCCATTCTCTAAGGAAGAACACCTAAATCGTTCCTTTTTCGATCTGATTTACCTTATTTTATTGCGGGTGGTAATGTAGGTGGGTGCTAGCAAATTATTTTCACATTCAGAAGCAAAAGTCTGTGATCGAAATTTCGTAAAAATATCTCGCCACAACGATAAATGTCTTTCTTTTAATGATTTCAATGTCAAATCGTGCAACATTTCCTTGACAAAATGAACTGCCCTTCTTTGAACCTTCTCAATGTATTCCGTCAGTCACCAGGTGTGGGTCCCACACTGTGCAACAGTACTCCAGGAGAGGACGTACAAGTGTGATGTAGGCGGTCCCTTTGGTGGAGCTGTTGCATCATCGAAGAGTACTGCCAATGAAACGTAAGGTTTGGTTCGCCTGCCCCAATATTTTCTGTGTGTTCTCCAAGACATTCCTAATTGTAACTCCTAGGTATTTTGTAGAATTTACGACGTTAAAGTTTGACTTATTTATCGGGTAATTGAAGTTGAACTGATTTCTTTTAGTGGTCATGTGAATTACTTCTCAGGTTTTTTTTTTTTTATTTAGTGTCAATTGACGCTGTCAAGACGACTCGCTGAATTGATGTTAAGCACCATACGTGCTTTCCTATCTTTGTGTAAGTTGCAGTTCTTGAATTAGCATACTGAGTTCCAGTGAAAAGGTAAAACGAGGGTATTGATCCCTTTTAGATAGAACACAGTTTAAGTCCCCTTCAACAATAATTTAATCGTAGTGGCCTTCAAACAAAGGGGCTCTCTCTTCAGAGTAGAATCGCGTCCGTTTCTTTCGGAGGAGTATAAACAATGATGATCTAGAAACCTTATAACGTCTTCCCTGAAGAAGGTTCCTGTAACGGTTCCGAAACGTTGGAGAAATATATCATCATGACGCTCAGAAGAATTTCAGTTTTAAAGTGCTTTCTTCACAGGGTTTGCGTACATTATCCGGATCTTTACTTATACTGGACGTTAAAAAAATTTCGAATTCTTTGAGAGGTTCTTGGATGGTGACGAAATACAATGACTAATATTTCATCGAAATTTATCCGCAACAACTTATTTGTCACAGCTACACTGTATAGATGTACTACCAAATGGTCACATACGATAATTTGTGCCGAACTGGTATTCGAAACCGGGTTTTCCCCTTGTCTGCACAACGTTGATTCAAGTTTAGTAGACTTCATTCACTTCAAGGTTAGAGGACTAAGGTCGTGGAACATACAGGCCGGGGCGTGGGGCCTCCCTGATCAGAACAACGGCCCTCAAACGTCTGCACACATTGTAACCGAAGTGTGCTGGTGTGGATTCATGTATGAACCACAACTGGAATCGCCGATGACGTGGCGCATCCTCCAGCAATGTAGGAAACACATTAATGAGAACGTTTATATCAAGATCCCCATTTTATCTTTGATAGTACATATGGTCCGATTAATCTAAATCCAAGTACGCCAGCTCATATATTGAGCATAGGTGATGATGCAATATCTTAAATGTTCAAACGCTTCTAAATCAATCGGACCAAACTGCGTGGTCATCAGTCCGTAGCTTACAAACTACTTAAACCTAGGTAAACTAACCTAAGGACAAACACATACACCCATGCCCCAGGGAGGACTCGAACCTCCACGGCGAGCAACCGCACGCTCCGCAGCGAGACGCTTTAGACCGCTCGGACACTCCACCGCGGCTGCAATATTTCCTAAATTTCTTCGTGATTTACGCCTATCCACTTATGCTGGCTACCATCTCCAGTAAAACCTGTTTCATCTTTGCGTGTGAAGCAGAGTGTCCGTGTGTGGTAAGAACCACAGCAGATATAACGCGTTAAACAATAGAAGGTGCAATAAACTTCCACATATTGTGGCGAGACTTTGTAAATACATTACATGAGAATGAGAACACTTAGCGAGTTGCAACAAACCTTAAACATAATTTCAAACCTTTATTTCACTATTTCTCGCTGACAACCATAGGAAAATTATGAAAGGAAAAAAGTTTCTCTCTTACTACTTTTCTGTTGTTCATGGATTAAAACTACGGAATTCGGATGACGTTAAAATTTATAATTTCTACACTACAAATTTTAGCGGCATGAAATTTTAGAGACAGTATACACACAAATAGTTGAATGTATCTTCTAAATCAGGCATGGCCAACATATCCGCCCGGCGGGCGCACCCGCGCCCTGCGTGAGGAGTACACTGTATAGTTCACCGCCCCGGCCGCGACCGTGAGTCGCTAGTGTCGGCAACGGATCGAGAGAGATAGCTGCGGATAGAGACCGCACAGCACTGCTCTGCGCTGGACTGTCCCGCGGTCGGATCCAACGTAAACGAAGTAACAGAGGAAGCGCAGCTCTGTAGTGTGGTCGTAGAACGATAAAAAAGCAAACCATTTACTGTTTAGGTAACAATTAGTATTTATACGACAGAATCTCTATGCGAAACTTTAGAAAAAAATACGAATCGAAGAAAAGAATTAGTAATTTTGTGACCCAAATTTTGTTCTATTAGTATTGTACATGCACACTCGTCTTATATGCAGTAGGTTTCTTCTGAAAGATATATGTTTCTTAAATGAACTAGTATAATAAAAATGCTGTTTTAAAAATAATTTTATATAAGGGCTTTAGAGTCACGTTCTTATAAGTAAATATTTTTTGTTAATACACACATAAAAAACTATTTAAAAAAATATTGGTTTTAAGTGCATTTCCCCCAAGTTCCTCTGAAGAGATGCTAGCGCACTTCGGGAGCGAGCCGTTCTGACGGGCACACTACTTCCCCCACCACTGCAGTGCCTGTATCATGTGTGGGAGTGAGGCAGCTGTATGCCAAAAGCTGCAAGGGAAAAACGAAGGAAGGCATTTTGGTATATTAGCACTAATATATATTTGCTATCTTTTCTCATTCGCCACAGCAATAACTCCGCTGCAGAGTGAAAGTTTCATTCTGGAAACATCCCTTAAGCTGTGGCTAAGCCATGTCTCCACCATATCCATTCTTCCAGGAGTGCTAGTCTTGCATGGTTCGCAGGAGAGCTTCTGTGAAGTTTGGAAAGTAGGAGGCGAGGTGCTGGCGGAAGTAAAGTTGTGAGGCGGCATCGTGAGTCGTGTCGGGATAGCACAGTCGGTAGTGCGCTTGCCCGCGAAAGACCAAGGACCCAGGTTCGAGTCCCGGTTCCGGCACACAATTTTAATCGGCCAGGAAGTTTCATATAAACGCACCCTCCGCTGCAGAGTGAAAGTTTCATTCTGGAAACATCCCCTAGGCTGTGGCTAAGCCATGTCTCCACCAAATCCTTTCCTCCAGGAGTGGTAGTCTTGCATGGTTCGCAGGAGAGCTTCTGTGAAGTTTGGGAAGTAGGAGGCGAGGTACTGCCGGAAGTAAAGTTGTGAGGCGGCATCGTGAGTCGTGTCGGGATAGCGCAGTCGGTAGAGCGCTTGCACACGAAAGGCAAACGTCCCAGGTTCGAGTCCCGGTTTCGGCACACAATTTTAATCTGCCAGGAAGTTGAATAACTTTATTCTTTAATGAAACAAGAAAATTACGCAATATTCACGTGATTAGCAGAAATACTTATCTTTCTTGAAAACCAAAACCATATGCATTAGGCCGTTTAACATATTTAGAAACCTTAATGGAATTCATTGAAGGATAATTTTCGACACCCCAAGCTCAAAAGAACAGATATATTGCGTCACGTACATAATATCACTGCAAAGAAACAAAAATATTGAAGTGTTGAATTATATGATCATTTTTCATATAGCTTACAATTCAGTTTTAGCCTGCCTGACCGTAGCGGCCGGCCGCGGTGGTCGAGGGGACTGAGGCGCTTCAGTCACGGTCTGCACGGCCACTACGGTCGGGGGTTCGAAACCCCCTTCGGACATGGATATTTGTGCCGTCCTTAGTGTTAGCTAGTTCATAAGTAGTTTGTAAATTTAGGGACTGATGACCCCGTAGTTAAGTCCCATAAGCTATACAAAGATTTGAACATTTTTGACCGTAGTGGCGTTCTTCCTCTTAGTCCTTGCCACTCTGCCCCACACGCCACTGCGCACAGTGCTCGGGGCAGGGGCGCGGCAAAGGCGCTCGTGCCCGCGGAACAGTATTTGGCCATGCCAGGTCTAAATCGTATTATAATACGACTCGTAGTTTACGATATATGAGGACATAAACAGTAACGTTCATGGAAAACCGCCCCATCACGCACCAAGTTTTAATCTTTTACTTCTTTACTACAAATTGCATTCCCAAGAGATTTTACAGACACTTATGCAAATGAATAAATACGTGAAAAATTATACATTTGCATAACATATAATTCAACAAATATAAGATCGTAGGAATTTTATATGTCATTTGTATTTTGCCTATTATCTTTCTTTGTTTGGATACTGCAGTTATAATTTTGTATATTATGCAAGACAATGTTATTTGTTATATATTTTCCGATAAAAAACCACGATTTTAGAAAAAAAGAGAGAAGGGATAGTAGAAGTACTAACTCAAGGCAGGAATCAATAAATATAAATAACTACCCTGGCAACGCCGGGTTTTCAGCTAGTCTTTATATATAAAGCAGAGTGTCCCTGTGTTTGTGTGTACGTATTGCATGCAAATCTATAGTTTTGTTCTAATCCTTAAGAAATGTTGCACACGTAAGCTTCCATCAATGAGGACGGTCGTCTTAACTGTAAGAATCACGTACAACACGAGATATGACGTCATAAACAGTGAGATGCGCGAAAAACTACTGCACCTCGCGACAATGTTGCTCATCTTCTCCTAAACCACAAGACCAATTTCAACCAAATTTGGTACACATAGTCCCCACAGCGAGATACCAATTGCTGAAATGGTAAGAGATATAACGTCATAAACAATAGGAGTTGCAACAAACTGCCACATAATTCGGCACGACTCTAAATACAGTACATGAGATGAGAGTATCTAGCGAGTTGCAACAAACTTTAAACATAATTTCAAACCTATAATAAACTTTTTCCCGCTCACAACCATAGTAAAATGATGAAAGGAAGAAAGTTTCTCTCTTTCTACTTTTCACGGAGTAAAACATTGATATTTGCAATTTATAAAGTCTACACTAGATATTGCACCGTCAGGAAATTTTACAGCTGAATATACCTTCGATATTGTATCCCAGTACGACACGTATTTCATAAGAGGACATAAAGAGTAACGTTCATGGACAACCGTTCCATCACGCATCAGGTTTCAATCTATTACTTCTTTACTATGAACTGTATTCGCAACAGATTTTGCAGACGTACAGCACTTATTACACTATTGTAGAACATATAATTCAATAAATATGAAATAGTATATCCAATAAATCCCCATTACTTAAATATACTCCTATAAAAATAACACGTTTACAGTTAAAGAAGATGGACATAGGGAGAAGTGATTGGACAAGTACTAAATGAAGGTTTGAATAAATAAATAAATATCTGAGCAAAGCCGGGTTTTCAGCTAATCGGTAAATAAATTCTTTGATGTCAATCGTGTAGTCTGCAGCACACTTCTGCAACAGTCATTGACAGAACCGCCATCTGCCATGATGAGGTTGTGGCCTTGGAGACTGAACGTACCGTGAATGACACAGGTGCAGCACGTGCAAATCAGCAAACAGCTTTCAAAAGTACACGGGCTCACAGGCTACGTAAATTAGTTAAACCATAGCAGAATATCATATCCATCATACACGGATCGAAGAAAAAATAGTAATTTTGTGATCCAAATTGGATTCTCTTAGTATTGTAAATGCACAGTCGTTTTATATACAGTAGGTTTCTTCTGAAATATATATGTTTCTAAAATGAACTGATATCGTAAAAATGCTATTTTTAAAAATAATTTTATGCACGAGCTATAGAGTCTCATTCTTACAAATAAATATTCTTTGTTAATACACAAATAAAAAATAACAAAAAATGTTGGTTGTAGGTGCATTTCCCCCAAGTTCTTCTGAAGAAATGCTAGCGCAGTTCGGGAGCGAGCCGTTCTGACGGGCACACTACTTGCCCCACCAATGCACTGCCTGTATCATGTGTGGAAGTGAGACAGTTGTATGCCAAAAGCTGCAAGGGAAAAACGAAGGAAGGCATTTTGGGATATTAGCACTAATATATATTTGTTATCTTTAATGAAACAAGAAAATTACGCAATATTCACGTGATTAGCAGAAATACATATCTTTCTTGAAAAACAAAACCATTTGCATTAGCCCGTTTAACATATTTAGAAGCCTTAATTGAATTCCTTAAATGATAATTTTCGCCGGCCGCGGTGGCCGAGGGGTCTGAGGCGCTCCAGTCACGGTCTGCACGGCCACTACGGTCGGGGGTTCGAATCCCCCCTGGGGCATGGATATTTGTGCCGTCCTTAGTATAAGGTAGTAGATAAGTAGTTTGTAAGTTTAGGGACTGATGACACCGTAGTTAAGTCCCATAAGCTTAACAAACATTTGATAATTTTCGATACCTCAAGCTCAAAAGAACAGATATGTTGCGTCACGTACATTATATCACTGCAAAGAAACAAAAAATATTGAAGTGTTGAATTATATGATCATTTTTCATATAGCTTCCAGTTCAGTTTTAGCCTTGATACTTGTCGAGTAATAGGATTCCATTGGTAAAAAAGTAGTGGAACAGACAAGATGTAAATATACTACACCATTTGTACGTACAAAGAGTATAATAATGATAATCACAAAAGTGAATCCAGGATTCACAGTACTGTACAAACAGGCTCAACACGACTCGGAGCACATTATTGGTAGGCAGAGACATCACAATCCGCGGCGTCTTAGCCGTGCGCACTGGGGCGCCGTGCTTCAGTGCTCGCGGCCGTTCGACGTCGGGGGTTCGAGTCCCTTCCCTCTCCCCCCCCCCCTCTCTGGCATGGGTGTTCGTGTTCTCCTTAGGTTAGTTTACCTTAGTTTAAGTAGATGTAAGCTACGGACTAATTACGCAGCAGTTGAGTCCGGTAGATTTAAAAACATTTGATCATTTTAGACATCACAATATCCTGTTGACACATTTTACCAGCACGAAGAGTCCTGCAGCGCTTTCTGTAAACAAATATGTATCTTAGAAAGTGAACATTTCCGGATCCATGTTAATTCGAAGAAAGATTACTTATTTCAATGAGTACTACTATCCATAAAATTATTCGATATTTTAACACCTTGTATAACATTGGTGATTTACTCTGCTCTGAGATTCACTTCTCCGAAAAAGACATTCCCCAACACAGATCAGCACAGTTCTCCGTCTTAAATACGTCCGTTCCCGACATCATTATATAGATCCTTTAATTGTACACAATCGATCACAACTGGTCTCGAGATATAAATCCCATTGTCCTGTGATAGCGGAATTTTTCTCATTTTCATTCATTTACAGTAATTATTTGAATTACCAATATATGTTTTATGTTCGAAAAGAGTTTGTTTTAGGAAGCTAAAATACTTCAGATGGGTTGATAGATTCCCTGAAAAATATCTGTTACGCCATTCTTTAATAATATTTCCATCCACGAAAATCAAAAGTAAGCTGGTAAGCAAAAGAAGCATATTCCCACACTTCAGATGGTCGAAGATAGATGATATGATAGTGCTGTTTCGGTTAGTAAGAGAAATTTGGAGGAGTGATAGCAAATAGAAGAAAATGTAAATCATTTCTAACGTTCCAGGTTCCTCTATCGAAACAGTTCATGCGAAATGTCCGGGTTCGATTTGCACTCCGGCAGTGGCGGCAATTGGACGTTAGAAGTGGGGGGGGGGGCAAAATAAAATCTAAAACTAACAAAGGCATTGTAAGAAATTGTTTCATGTTATAGTTTGATTTTTGCACCTACAGGCCTATAATACCAAATACGAGGAAAAACAACAGACAATATACAATTGTAATTGCCATAAGTTGTTTAATTAAGTTGTCTAGTAAAATACAACTGTTACAAACAAAGGAACATTAGTTTAATTATAAACAAAAATAACAGACAATAGCGTAATTTAACATGATACGTCTTGTCAAAGCATAATTGCTTTAAAAGAAAGCTATGTGCCTTGGTTTCCGCCTGGCATAAATTTCTACACATTCTTCTAATTTGATGTTTTTAGCCGAATTTTTTTCAATGACTGGTATAGCTAAATGCGTTAAACGTTCTTGAAGCATAGAATTCCTCAAGTAGTTTTTGATCCGTTTGAGGACATTGATAGATCGTTCTACCGTTGCAGTGGACACCGGGATAGTCAAAAACAGTTGCAGTAGCTTGAAGAAATTAGGGAATACATACTGGTTGTGAACATTTTCAGACTTAAATTGTGAAACCAAATTTGACACAAAATGACGATCTATTTGGTCTGAATCATGCTTCTTTCTTGAAAATACATTGATTTCTGAGACTAAATTATCATTTTCCAAACCAAATGCGTAACTCACAGCAAAACATGCTTCTTTGATACGGTCGTAACAAATTGAGTTGTTCTTCATCGAAGCCGTCAGGGGGTCTAGTTCCATGTTGCAGAGTAAAGCCAGCTGTTTTTTTTTTTTTTTTTTTTTTTTTTTTTTTTTTTTTTTTTTTTCCAAATCGTGACCTAATGTTCTCACTCAAAGCCATGTCTTTCACAAAAATCAATTGCTTCAGTAAAAAACTTTTGGAACTCTTCTTTATTTCTCAAACAATGCCAGCTGTCAGCCACCTGGAGTACTTCATGAACGGATACATCATGATTCTGTATGTACTTTGAATGAATGTTGGTTTTTTTTTTCAAAAAAAGTACTTAATAGTTTTCAATACAAAAATAAACTCAAACTTGGTAATACATGTGATCAATCCGTGAGCATCTCCGCCAGTTTTGGAGTCAGTAGCTTAAATATTTTCCAGAGTGTGCAGTATATCTATTAAGAGTTGTTGAACTGCTCGCAAGCTCTCATATCTGCTGCTAAATCTTGTGTCACTTAGTCCTTATTTATTCCTTCTTTGACTGCATATGTTGCACTTTTTACTGTGGCAAATACCGCATGTCTTTTAGGCGAAACCTCACTAAAACAGTATAGTTGTTGGACTGTGATAAAAACGTTGCAAACAGAAGGAATGTTTTTAGATGCATCGACAAGTGCAAGATTTAGAGAATGCATATAACAATGTACAAACATAACATACG
Source organism: Locusta migratoria (assembly GCA_026315105.1). Taxonomy (NCBI): domain Eukaryota; kingdom Metazoa; phylum Arthropoda; class Insecta; order Orthoptera; family Acrididae; genus Locusta; species Locusta migratoria. Next base: position 61,799,292 of record CM048747.1, read on the forward strand.
GGTTTTGTTTCATCCTCACAGCGACACACTTGTAAGAATCACTCATGTTTCCCGCTCCGTCATAGCACTGAGTAATTATATTTTTAAGGTCAATGCCAAGTTCACCGAAAATTGAAACAAGCAGCTTGTAAAACGTTTTATCGTCAGACAAGTCAGTTTTGTAAAAACCAAGAAAGCTTTCTTTGATTTCGAGCTTTTCTGTTACATATCTTATAACAAGAGTCAATTGTTCTTGATGTGAACACATCTGTAGTTTCATCAACAATCACGGAGAATTGTTTCGATTTTTTAGTATCATCAAATATGTACTGTCTGGCCAAATTTGCCACGATTTCAATCATTTCATTTTGAACATCGTGAAGAACATAATTGAAAAACTTATCTCTGTCTAAAAATTTTTGTTTTAATAAAGAGTTTTGTGTTGATCTCAGCTTCAATAACTCGACATAATTACCCCTGTTATCAGACTTCTCATTTTCTCTATGACTCCGAAGTGCTATATCCTGCTTGGCCATGAGAAGTAGGGACTGGAATAAAATCATCAGATAATCACGATTTTTTTAACTTCTTCTTGATGATGTGTTGATATTTTGCTTACCACACTTTCTTTACTTTTAAAACCTTCCTGCCAACGTTGAAGAGCACTGAGGTAAGAAGAATTTTTTTCGTGCTCTTTAAAGCGTTGGATTGCTTTTTTTCCAGTTTTTAAACCCATTAGATATGAATGTTTCATCATAACAACCTGTGGAACCGAACAAACGATATGGGAAGCAAAAAGCTTTATCAGCAGCAACACTGTATTCTAACCAATTGTAATTTGTGTACCACATACTTCTAAACTTTCTATCCTTTGTTTCTGGGTACTTCTCAATAATAGGTTGAAAAGGACCATTAAAAAACTGTGATGCTGCTTGTCTACCATGAATTGGATCTCTTGGTTCAAATTGAAGCTGAGAAGGACTATTAGACTGAGTAGTCTTACTTACAGACAATACACTCTCAGCACTTGAAGGTGTAGGCGTAGGTATACCGGTAACTATTTCAATTGTTCATTCTGTCTCTGACGAAATTCTCTGTGGTTCATCTATTGCTGGTGTAGCCGACACTGACATTTCAGCCAAGTCACTATCTGGATCCGGAGCAACAGCAATATTTAGGGCTGTGTGGGACTGTAATCCTTCTTGTAATTTCTGCCTTTTGATGAAGAAATCGAATAACGTTTTTCCTGAAGAACGCTTCATTGTTAACTAAAAGACACAAAAGTGCGTACACAAACACAACTGCATTCGATTTGACCAGAACTACGACAAACACAAACAACAACCTTTGTGCTGGAACAGTACTATCCGCAAACTATAACTTGGCTTGCGGGCCACCTCTTGGAAATTCTCTGCAGCAGTCGGTAGATTTCGTGGCGTAGCGAGTTGCAGATGTTCGTTGCCAACAGTGCAGCGTAGACTGCATTTGTCGTTTCCTTTGTTGCTTAGCCGTGCTGTTGCTGCCAGTGTTTAGTTGCTGCTTTTACAAGAAAAGGAAGCTTGATCCTGTAGAGGTGGTTGTTGTGGTCTTCAGTCCGAAGACTGGTTTGATGCAGCTCTCCATGCTACTCTATCCCGTGCAAGCCTTTTCATTTCAGAATAACTACTGCAACCTACATCCTTTTGGACCTGCTTACTGTACTGATCGCGTGGTCTCCCTCTTACAGTTTTTACCCCCACACTTCCTTCCAGTAATAAATTGGTGATACCTTGATGTCTCATTATGTGTCCTATCTATTGCTCCCTCCTTTCAGTCAAGTTATGCCACAATGTTCTTTTATCCCCAGTTCTATTCAGAAACTCTTATCTAAATTTCAGCATTTTCTGTAACACCACATTTCAAAAGCTTCTCAAAATGTTCAAATGTTTCTAATGCTTATGGGACTTAACTACGGGGTCATCAGTCCCTAAACTTACAAACTACTTATGAACTACTTACGAACTAGGACGGCACAAATATCCATGCCCGAGAGGGGATTCGAACCCCCGACCGTAGTGGCCGTGCAGACCGTGACTGGAGCGCCTCAGTCCCCTCGGCCAGCGCGGCCGGCTCAAAAGCTTCTATTTGGTTCTTGTCTTCACTATTTATCGTCCACGTTTCGGTTCCATACAAGGCTACACTCCGGACAAATACCTTCAAAAAAGATTTTCTAACACTTAAATCTATACTTGATGTGAACAAATTTCTCTTGTTCAGAAATGCATTTCTTGCCATTCCGTGTCTACATTTTCTATCCTCCCTGTTTCGGCCAGCGTACCTGTAGAGGTATAGCTCATTAATGCACCACACAGAAAATCCAGTCGGCATATGCCTTTTTTTTATTTTTTTTAGCGGGATAGTTCCAACTCTGGAATCATTTGACGACGATGAGATAGTGGAATTTCAGTTAAGGGTTATGCAAATTGTTTCTGAAATTAATAAATGTAAAATTTCATGGGATAAAATTAATACTGCCGCTCACCCTAGTACATCACGTGCATATGCGTCATGTTTAACCTTTTCTCACTAACAAGCACAACACAAATGCTAAAGAAAAATAATCTCTCACCCACTACCCACACAAAGCTTTGCGAAAATCAGTGGAGCAATTTTCAGGGACATGTTCCAGATCCTCCACGCCATCACAAATCTCTGAAAATTCATGTATTGGGTCGTTCGATTTTTAACCTATGTTTTACTTTTTTAATATGATTTGAAAAAAATGTACATTCTTTAGAATAACGAATCTTTTTAAAATTTCTAACTATTGGTTTTTCCAGTCATCGGATTTTAATTGCTAACATCTGTATAGGCTGGAAACATTCCCAGAAGGATGTGTTGCTGTGCTGAATAGAACTCTTCATTCGTGGACGTAGTCATCAAAAGTCCATAAACTCATCCGAAAATAATTAAATACCTATCTCCCCTTAATTCCTCAAAAAGGATAGAGAATGCATCCACTTCGTCTATTCTCGTATTGAATGGATGAACCCAATGCATCCTTCTTCTTCTTCTTTTTCTTCTTATTCTTCTTCTTCTCTTCAAACGTCTGTACAAGACAAGCCACGCTAATAACTGATCGTGCTCCATTTTCAGTCTGGGAAGGCAACTGCAGACGGAAGGCTGTCACGACACGGCACGGCATGCCGTGTAGCTGTTGGGTGGCTGTGAAGAGGCGTGGATCTCGTGTCGGCCCGGCAAGAAAGCTGGCTTGTCGGCTGCCAGGTTGATGTGAAGTAAGCCGACCACCCGCTCACCAGAAGCCAAGTTACAGTTTGCGTTTAGTGCTGGCGCGCAGAGAGATATTTACTATGAGGCAGTGCAAATGTCACTGGGTTTGGCTACGATCGTCGTCAGATGTGTGCGAAGGCAGAGCCTCTTCCTCTACTACAATGTCGCGCCGAGCATGTGTACCACCATAATTCCCACTTATAGCTATGTTACAATTGTGCAAATCAGTTTTAAAAGTATACAAGTGTTACTACGCTAAAAAAAGTGAATAATTTAGTCATATTTTTCCCAGGAAGTGGGGGGGGGGGCAACTGCCCTCCCTGGCCCCCCCTAATCGCCTCCACTGCACTCCGGCACATTCATTTGTCAGCGATAAACTATAAAGCTGATGCTGATATTTATTCGCTGTTGTAAATAGATTTTTAAGAATATATTTGTTAATTACATCATCATGCAAAGTAAGTGAACTGTTTAACTGTGATAAATAACTAATTTAACTAATGGATTTGAGGAGGTCCACCCAGTGACCTACTTTTAGCGAGTAGTTGGCGACTCATTTACTAGATGGAAGCAGTGCTGACGGCGTATTGCACGACCCGCTCTGCGGAAGTGCATTCCTGTTAATGGCTGGTCGGAAGTGAGCCGACATCGACCTCGCTGAAACCCAGGAGTGTCACTGAAGAATCGCGCAGATTTTGCGACCGCTAACGAAATCAGACGGAACGAGAGAAGAGAGGGAGCCCGCTACATGTCAGGTCCGCCAAAAACAATGGAGAGGCGGAAGTGCGCTTATGGGTATCCGGGAGACGAGACTTGGAAGCGAGCCAGCCGCCTCACTGGAAGAACAGTGCTTTGATTTAGAGCCCCTGCCTAGGAGGGCGTCTGCAGCATACTGAAAAATTGCTAACGCCTCATGCCAAAAATGACGCAATTTCACAGTCGACGATCTGACTTGATTAACTGAACTGCAAGATAGTTAAAATTTGTGAGGATACTTCTTACGTTAAGAAACAGTAATACAAACGTTAATAGATTTGCTTGTTTGGCTACAAACCCGTGATGAAACCGAGAATGGTGTTGAAGATGATTGTTTATAGTAATAGATTAATACAGTAAAAATTACAGAAAAAAGTAGTTTCATAAGTGTTAGCCACGCAGCTCAAATTGGTGGATATATAATGAAACGATGTTGCTTAAACGAATGTAGTTATGAGAAACATTCTTCATGAACAGACGTCCCACCTATAACAGTTCAATAATGTCGAGTGAACAAAAAAAAAAAAAAAAAAAAGTCAGGCGATTTTTTGGTTTTCTCGATGTGATTAAGGGTTAGCTTTCTGGCATTCACTCAAGTAGTCGTTCGTATTTTTTTTTTTATCTTATGGGACTTAACTACGGGGTCATCAGTCCCTAAACTTACAAACTACTTATGAACTACTTACGAACTAGGACGCCACAAATATCCATGCCCGAGGGGGGATTCGAACCCCTGACCGTAGTGACCGTGCAGACCGTGACTGAAGGCGCCTCAGTCCTCTCAGCCACCGCGGCCGGCGTTCGTATTTCATTCAACAGTTATGCGGAGCTGTAAGCAAGACTTTAAATTGAAATATCAGGAAAAGAAGTAAAACAAAAAACAGTTACAATATTCTTTACCTATGAAGACAATGAGACATGTGTTGTGGAAGAATAATGCAGAAAATGGTATTGTGGGGAAGATATGATGAAAAAAGTTTGGAACGTCCTTACAGATTAAAGATGAATGACGGCCGAAATTAAAGGTTTTCTTGGGCAATGTCCTACCGAGTGGGCTCGATCTGAAGATGTTCACAATGTAGACCATAACCATTCATTAAAAAAAGCGGTCAATGACCCTACTTTCACGAGACCTCTGCTATCACCAAAGAGAAATGTAAAAAATTATTCGAGTTAATTTCAAACCCTCCAGTTGACTAAAACGGAGTTTCCAGGCGGTATATTTAGAAAAGAAAACTGTTATCGAGGGGTACAGAACAGCTTTTGGAGGGATATAGATACAACTCTTGGACGATCACCTGGCATAACACATTAACCATTGAGTTGGGAAAATTTCAAATTGATGGAGTACTGAAAAAGGGACTAGTGGTTTTCCACAAGAAAATCAGATACTTGTTCTCGATTTTCGGTATAACTTAACCATTCAAGTGCTGCAGACATGGTATACCATGGGGCTCCACCTTGCCGTGGGGCCTGCGGACGTTGTTGCCGCGGCAGTGGTATTTCCCGTGGCCCTGCAGGCGGCTTTTCCCCAGTGGCCTGGCCGGTACCTGAGCCCTAAAGAAAAGAAAAAAAAAAAAACAGTTTGTTTGTGGCTTTTGATTGTAAGATTTCACTCTAAATTCAGACTGTCATGAAGTGTAGCCCAGAATTCAAACAGACCGAGAACATTTCCTTATTGGGGCAGTGTATAAATTAAGAAAACAATTGAGATTACGGACAACTGTTTGACGATTATTTTCTTCCGAATTACATACTTAAACTTTTCATTTAACTACGGAAAATGCGAGGCGATATCCACTACATAACTTTTACCACAAACACAGAAGTGCCTATACAATAACAATTACATTTATGTGTCTAATATTTTTCTTGCTTCAATTCCTTGTTTCCTGTAATAATAGACTAAACACATTTACACGAATGAGAAAAGCTTCCTCCAGGAACTGTACATTAATTTCATATCTGAACAGGGATCAATTTAATTTACTCAGTTATAAGTAAAGATTTTTGTGTGTTTCAGTAAACTGGCACATAAACGAAACTTCATGTTTCAGAACCTGGTATTAGGTTATCACATGTCAAGTTTCACGTTCGTTATAGCTGTAGTTTCTGACATATGACACACCAAACTTTGGAAGTATTTTTTGGGTGCCGATTTTTGAGCAAATTTGTTGAACTTTTCTGGCTATATATAGCAGTAAAAATCTCTTCAGTATTAGAGAACGTATACAGTTATAGATGATAGCCATATCTTTCAACGAAATATTGCCCGAGTTAAAACGGCTCAAAGTTGATAGGAATTCACGCTCACCATGGGCAAAGTCGCGCATGGCGTCAAACAACTGACTATATCTCGGTCAGCATTGCTTCAACAAATCTTCAAATTTACCATTGTACATTGGGGACATGTTAGAATGTTCACATACTATTTCCCATCATGGTTGAGCTGACATGGGAAAAACCCAGGAGTTGCATGTTAGCAGAGTAAGCATTTGTACTTTACATTATGTCTGTCAAGCAACCATTTCCAAATTCAAAGCTATGGATAGTTATCCAGATATACTGCGCTTATTTGTAACATCAGTGAGCACATTGACTCCTAGACTGTCGCGGCCACCCTGGTTGCAGAAATAGTCAGGCTGTGGCGAGGACGGCCGAGCGGACAGCTCCAGGCACAGACAATAGTCCGCGGAGAGGAGAGGACAGGGCTGCTAAGCAGGTAGACGGATTAGGCTGCCGCAACGGCAAGCCTGAATCGACCAGCGTAGGTGCGGTACTCAAATTTTAATGTGATCCATGGTTTAGTTTTCCTTGCAATAAACCAATACTGCTTCACAGATCACCATGAAAGTTGGTTGAGATGATTCTTATTTTACATGCAGGGGAAGGAGGATATGGACAGAGAGGTAGAGGCAGAGATGGAGGAGGCAAAGAGCTGGGAGGAGAGAGGGAGAGAGAAGATGAACCAAGAGAGGGGAGGAAGAAATACGGATTGATACATACATGGGGTAGAGGCGGAGGGGAAGGATGGAGACAGGGAGGAATGATGAAAATGGACATAGAGGAGAGGAATGGGCGGTGTATTGAAGGTTGGGGGGAAAGAGGAGAGAGATGGATACAGGAAAGGAGGAGGGAAGGGAGAAAGACGGATTGATAGACTGGGGAGAGGAGGGGGAGGGGAAGGATGGAGATAGGGAGGAATGATGAAAATGGACACAGAGGAAGAGGCGGTGGATTGAGGGTTGGGGAAAAAGAGCAAATAGATGGATTCAGGGAAGGAGAAAATAGACAGACAGAAGGGCGAAGCAGAAGACATAGCGAAGAGGGGAGACGAAACAGACTAACCGAGTATTGGAACAGATCTCTATTTACATAAATATTCTGCAGTCAACTGTAAGGTTCGTGGAGAAGGGTGCCACATACCACTGCAAGTATTATTACTTTATGTTTCACTCTTTGATAGAACAATGAAAAACGAATGCTTGTATGTCGCCTGATTACTCTTACCTTTTCTTTCTGATTTTAAGTGAAGTTAATAGATAAATACCAGGGTACCACCTGGTACTGAGGCTAGCAACGAATTCTACCTTCAGCACTATTACTACTACAGCCACTAGAAAAAGAAGAAGTAAGAAATCAAATTTCGCAGCACACAAAAATAAACGCAAGTGCTCTAAAGAAGAGTTGTTTGAATACATCGTTGTAACCCATAATTGACAATTCGAAATATTCAAGTTTATTTCCGAACCCAAAGGGAAGTACTGTTAATACTTTTTGTAGAGTCTAAATGGATGGTGAAGGCTGTCTTCTAACCAAGCTTTCAGGTTTTAATCCCATTTTACTCCTAAACTGGTCTCGAATGGTGGGCACCGTGTAAGTGTCGGCCAGCAGTAGCGGACAGTAACGTAGTTGCGGTCAGTCGCCTCTGCTGGGGACTGCCACTCTGCAGGTAATTGGATTCGCAGCAGCGGCCATTAACAGAAACCTGCCCGGGGCAACTGCTGCCGCCTGCTAAGGGCCCCCTGCTCTGCGCCGCGGGTTGCGTTCGACAGCGGCAGGCGAGCGCGTCGCGGGCTGCATACACGAGCAGAGGCGCAGCCTGTCACATGCAGTTAGGCGGGCCCTAATGTCCTCTGACAAGCGCAGCCCGTGTTACCGCTGGCTTGTTGCTTCCCATTTCCCATTTTACGACAGCAATAGCTTGAAATTAATACACATACACTGTCTGACGATTGCTTTGCCCTCTTTACGCAGTCCTTGTGATTTAGTTCAGTGTGTTTCAGACCTTTACGAATACCGCGACACCCTTCTAAATAAAAAAATCGCACTGACGTGTTTTATGGCCCACTTTAGATTTGTAGTTTTATATGTTTTGCAAACATTTTTGACCAAAATAATAATCTAATAAAAAATTAATTAATAAGAGTGTCTGAAACCCAATTAGGAAAAAAATTAGGTAGTGGCCGGTTCCGAACCACCGACCTTTAGCATCAGAGTCCAACACCTTGCCCACTACGCTACGGCTACCACTCAAAAGATGAGTCCTTTAATCTCATACTATTGATGGTCGTTGTTAACTGATGCTAATATGGCATTTGTAGACACTAGATTTATCGTACGAAGAACGATGTGGTTTTTTTTTTTTTAAATTCTTCAGTGCGCCATAGCTTTGAAATAACAACGTGTAAATTACAATAAGAAAATTATCAAATACGCAACGCAAGATGGCGTATGCCAGAGAGAGTTCTGGGCGAGGAATGTCACGTGACACCTCCGAACGGCTGGTTTTCGTTAATTCAATGGAGGGTGTCAAATCTCCGTTATTTTTGTAAATATGTCTCAAACGATACGAGATATGAAAAAAATCATAAGGGAGCTAAGTTGTAGAGAATTTTCTCCTCTACCAATTAGTTTATTCAATTTTCGTGTCAGATTAACGGTTTGTTTGCAATTACAATTATATTACTAACGGCCTTTTTTGGTATTTCTACATTATTTTTTGAAAAGGGAGGTTCTGGTCTCTGGCGGTTAACAATCATGTCTGTAAAATTTTGTGCTGATCGGTTGAACGGTTCGTCTTAAAAACAGGGAACACGTTACGGACAGACAGACATACATCCCAAAATCGCCGTTATTTTTGCAAATATCTTTGAAACGCTACGAGATATGAAAAAAACATAAGAGAGCAAAGTTGTAGGGAATGTTCTCCTCTACGAATTCGGTTATTCAATTTTCATGTCAGATGAATAGTTAAGCCGTTATTTTCATTTGAATTTCAAGCTGTCAAAAGACAATCGCAAAGGCCCACTTTTAGTGTTACTACCGTAACCTAATGTGGGCCAAAACATTCTGACGACCCTCCCTTCTCCCCGACCGTTACAAAACTATGTTATCTCGAAGGAAACAAATGTAATCTTCTGCTACAGCTTTCCTTTAAATTGTTGCACGAAATTTGTGTTATCTATTTTTCGGAATAGAGCCCATTTTTTCTTAACCATTTGTGACGTTTCAGGGTCGTAATTCGTTGTCTCCTTAAGTTCTCGTTGATCGTTGCTCTCGGTAAGGACTGTCTGAAATTCCATGGAGCAAGACTAGCCTACTACAAATAATGTAGGCGATACATAGAACTGCAGTTCATTGACACGTTAATGACTCTTTAGTGCCCAGTTGTCCCCATTTATGGACAGCGTACAAGTCTCATTATTTACGACAGTTACTACAACTCAGTACGCACATACCGTGTGTCAATAATACAAATTTTCACAGTTCGTGTGTCGAATACAAAAGTTCGAAGTGAACATTAGTGTGGCATGAATATTAATAATCAACCCATTATACCTGAAGAAACACTATCCATATAAAGAGCACTGAATTTGTTTTACACAGTTGTTTAAATTAGAGTTCAGAGTGGTATGGCTTGTGCCTCAGATACATCACGTTACACGACTCAATACTGCCATGGATTTGCCTTCCAATTAAAAACGAAACCAGAATCATTTACATGGTGCGAAAGCATCTTATTTGCATCATCCAGACAATGTCACTGAAAATATGCATTGTTAATTGAGTCCATTATATTAATTATAATGGATAAATAAACAATTACATACAACTAGCTATAGTAAAAGATAGCAAAACGAATATTGAGTAAATTTATATCTAAATCTCAGTTATGTTAATAATTCTTCATATCCAAATAAAATTTAATTGGGTTGTCAACAATATTTCCTAATAAACGGTAATTACACGGAAACTAATGAAGCTATAACATTAATTGAGAAAAACAATAATAGCCACTTTAATATTATGAGAAAAGAATTTACTTATTCTTAACATAAATACTAATTAGCATACTATCAAAACTACAACAATACGCCTCTTTCATTAACTAACTAATGTTTGCTAATTAAAAAAACTTATGCGGCGTCAAATAATAGAAAGTAACTCTTCACCTAGTCATGTTAGAAAAAGGAATAACAAAAGTTTTGGGAAAGAAAATGATAATAGACTGATTATATTCTTAGTTATTATTATGCAGCAATAGTATCAGGAGGTTCAGTAATGCAAGCAGATTAGAATAAAAGCCCACAGTGCTTGGCATTTCAGGCAATACTCAGATGCGAATTATGCTCATTAAGAAAGTTTCCACTGTATATACAATTCGTGACTAAGTAGAATTTTAAATTTTTCAGAATTCTTGTATCATGTTCTTTTACCTATAGATTGGTTTCTGAAATCGTTTTCAGGCTTTGCACTATTACTGTATTATAAAATTATTTATGACATATTTAATTAATAATTAGTGTTACACAACAACTCCGTAATTTTTTCATTAAATAAGTTTCACTTAGGCATGTGTTATTGTGTTACTGAACCCTACATATTTTATGGCGCAAGTACTTTCTTCTGTGACCATGACCCCCGAATAACACATTGTGACTCCACTGGGGGTCGGCCCACAAGTTGAAAAACACTTATTTAGTTCAACTATATAATTATTTATACGTATTTTCTGCCAGTTCTCTATGACTCTTGGAAAGCGTAACACGTAGGTGGTAATGTGTACAATTCTACTAACCATTACTGCTAGCCAGAAAGAAAGTAATACAAAAGTACATGAAATTTCTTGGGTTTGTAGACTCGTCCAAAACTTGAAATTTTCGATTTCTATCACCCTGTGCTACATGCACCTCATGAACCTACACGCACATTTTATAATGGGCGGTTTCTATACATGATCCCGGTTCCGGCACGCAATTTTAATCTGCCAGGATGTTTCATATCAGCGCACACCCCGCTGCAGAGTGAAAGTTTCATTCTGGATGATCATAATTTACTGGATACTTAAAGCAATAAATACATGCAAGGCGTTTTCGTAAGGGCGTTCTAAAATGTAACAGGACACAGAGGGGCCGAACATGGTCGGATGGCCCGCGGTCCAGCTGACGCTCAGCCTGTCTCGGCTTTGCTCGGCACTTCTCGGAAGCGACATGTTGCACTGCGATGCGCTTGTTATCCTTTCCGGCTAATGATGGATTTTTTTCCAAATGCCAACGCCCATTCCCCTAAGCTTTCTGCTGCGAAGAAAATGCAAGTTTTGTAAAATTCATTACAGTTTAACAAGAAATGACAGAGAATTTTTAAAATTAATTTCACGATATTAGCAACGTAGTAACCTTTTTGAAACATTTTCAAGATTAGTTTGTATTAGTTGAAAGTTCCATGACCATTTACAGATGGGACTGCCAGGCTTACAGTGTAACTTTCGTATGTATATCAAATTATAATTATAATTATAGATAAAAGTGTTCAGTTCTATGAAGAATTTCTTCGAGAAGAGCTTCCACATCTTCATAATGAGGTTGCAAACATTATATCAATGTTTAGATTACCTTCTGCATGTTAGATTTTTTAATGATTAAATTATAGACGTCACGATTACGTGGCAGCTTGAGTGATAACAATCTAATAAACTGCCTCCGCCTGTCAAGGTACCCAGGTTTATTATGTCTTCAGCGAATCCAGGCAGTCATAATTTAATTTATTTATGTTGTAAAATATTACAAACAGTGCTCGAAACAGTTAAAATCATTTAAAACTCCATAAAATTATGACCGCAGACAGCAGTCATACAGTTATGTCCTTATGGAAACTACATCCCCGGCGATACCAACAGACGCTTGCAGATGACGACGCAAATTGTTTCTTGTGGACATCAATAATGTAATGAAATCGGCATGACTATGTATGTGTACTGTACCCAAATACATCTGAGACTGTGAGTAGCCCTGTTACCATGGAAATGGCGTCCCTGATGTCATCAACTAAATGTTTGTAAAGATTATGGACTTAACTGCGGGGACATCAGTCCGTAAACTTATGAACTAACTTATAGTAAAGACTGCACAAACTTCCATGCGCGAGGAACATTCCAACCCCCGACGAGGAACGGCCTCGCGCATCGCATCATATGTGCTCGGCCGCTCCGCCGCGGCCGTTATCAGCTGACAAAAGCAGAGGGTGGTAACATCGGCTCGTGTTTTAAATTATGAACATTAGATTATATCTGAAGATGGCAAATATTAAGACCCATTTTAAACATAGGTGATGGGTTGTAATGTATCATTACCGCTATTATTTTCTATCTATATAAATGATCTGATGGACAGAGTAAGTTGTAATTTGCGGCTGTTTGCTGATGATGCTGTGGTGTATGGGAGGGTGTCGTCTGTAACTGACTGTAATAGCATACAGGTTGACTTAGACAAAATTTCTAGTTGGTGCGAAGAATGGCAGCTAGCTCTCAATGTAGAAAAATGTAAGGTGATGCGCATGAGTAGAAAAAACAATCCTATAATGTTCGAATACAGCATTAGTAGTGAGCTTCTTGATGCTGTCGCGTCGTCCAAATATCTAGGCGTAACATTGCAGAGCGATATGAAATGGAACGAGCATGTAAGGACAGTTGTGAGTAAGGCAGACAGCCGACTTCGGTTTATTGGGAGAATTTTGGGAAGATGTACTTCACCTGTAAAGGAGACCGCATATAAAACGCTTGTACGACCACGTCTTGAGTATTGCTCAAGTATTTGGGATCCTCAGCAGATCGGTTTGAAGGAAGACATAGAGGCGGTTCAGAGGCGAGCAGCTAGATTTGTTACCGGTGGGTTCGACCAATGCGCGAGTGTCACGGAAATGCTCCGGCAACTCAATTGGGGATCGCTGGAAGAAAGACGACGTTCTTTTCGTGAATTTTTGTTAAGTAAATTTAGAGGGCCGGAATTTGAAGCTGAGTGTAGTACGATCTTGCTGCCGCCTACTTACATTTCGCGTAAAGATCACAAAGACAAGATAAGAGAAATTAGAGCTCGTACGGAGGAATATAGGCATAGGAATTTGAAGCTGAGTGTAGTAGGATCTTGCTGCCGACTACTTACATTTCGCGTAAAGATCACAAAGACAAGATAAGAGAAATTAGGGCTCGTACGGAGGCATATAGGCATTCTTTTTTTTTTTTTTTTTTCCTCGTTCAATTTGGGAGTGGAATAGGAAAGGAAATGCCTAGTAGTGGTACAGTGTACCCTCCGCCATCCACCTTACGGTGAATTGCGGAGTATGTATGTAGATGTAGATGAACCATTTGAACATTTTCAGATTCTCTCCTAAATCGTTTCTAAAAATAAGGAACAATATTGGCCCTATAATACTTCCGGGGGAATGCCAGATATCACTCCTACTCGATGATTTTCCGTCAGTTACAACGTATGTGTCCTCTCTGACAATAAATCGCGAATCCTACCGCACTATCATGGCGATATTCCATAAGCACGCAATATGATTGGAAGACGCTTGTAAGGTTAAATGTCAAAAGGCTTTCGGAAGTCTTGAAACACGTAATCTACTTGACATCCCATGTCGATGGCACTCATCATACCATGTGAGTAAAGCGCTTGCCTGTGTTTCACGAGAGCGGTACTTTCTGAATCCGTGTTGTGTATCACGTCAATCCTGTAGCAGGACTGCATGTCACGCTGCAGCGCCCAGAACAGCGATTCTTTACAATTTAAGTTGTTCGTAATTGTTACCCCTAGGTATTTAATGAATATACGGCCGGTAGATTTAAATGACTTATCCATGTAAATGAAATATGATTTGTTTCAGTTGTCATATGGATGACTTCCCATTTCTCATTATTAAGGGACAAATCAATTTACATTTTCATTTGATCGTCTTTGGAGTTTAGTAACGGATAAACGTCTGCATCATCCACGAACACTCTAAGAGAGCTACTCAGATTCTCTCCTATAACGGTATTAAAAATAAGGGACAATATTGGCCCTATAATACTTCCTGGGGAATGCCAGATGCCACCTCTGTTCTAGTCGATGAATGTTCGTCAGTTACAACTACTGTGTCGTCCCTGACAATATATCGCCCATCCAACCGCACAATTATGGCGATACTAGCTGAAAACCCTGCGATGCCCGGCTATTTATTTATTTATTCCTGACGTTTTTCAGGTATATCTTCATTTGTATAAGGATTGTACATCTGTAAAATCTCGTGGGAGTACAATTAATAGTAAAGAAGTAATAGATTAAAACTTGGTGCGTGATGCGGCGGTTTTCCATGAAAGTTACTGTTTATGTGTTCATATCTCATTAACTACGTGTCGTACTGTGATAGAATTTAGAAGGTGGATTCAGCTATATGTGTGTATACTGTGTGTAAAATTTTCTGCGGCTACAATTTGTAGTGTAGAAATTATAAATTGTAACGTCATACCGAAAGCCGTAGTTTTACCCCATAAACAGCAGAAAAGTAGTAAGCGAGAATCTTTTTTCCTATCATCATTTTACTATGGTTGCCAGCGAGAAAAAGTTTAATAAAGGTTTGAAATTATGTTTAAAGTTTGTTGCAAGTCGCTAAGTACTGTCATTCTCATAAAGTGTATTTCGAAAGTCTCGCCGCAGTATATGGCATTTTTTGTGATTTCTATTGGTTATGACGTGATATCTTTTGAACCATGTGTCGTATGGGATTCTTAACCATGCAGAAATTGTTACCTCACGGTAAGGAATATGTGTACCAAATTTGGTTGGAATCGGTCCAATGGTTTAGGAGAAAATGAGCAGCATTGTCGCAATATACAGCAGTTTCTCGCGCATCTCATTGTTTATGATGTTATATCTCGTGAACTATATATCGTATGTGATTTTTACACTTACGGCGACCGTCCTCGTTGATTGAAGCTTACGTGTACAAAATTTCATAAAGATTGGAACAAAACTGTAAATTTGTATGCAACACGTACAAACATATGGACACTCTACTTTATATATTAGATTGGAAGACGCTTGTAAGGTACAGTGAAAAGGCTTCCGGAAATCTTGAAACACGTAATCTACTTGACATCCCTTGTCGATGGCACTCATCATACCATGTGAGTAAAACGCTGCCCGTGTTTCGCGAGAACGGTACTTTCTGAATCTGTGTCGTGTATTACGTCAATCCTGTAGCGGCACTGCATGTCACGCCGCCTATCCCAGAAGAGCGGAACGTCGCTGGGCGCGCTGGTCGCATTCTGGGCGACACAGCAGAGCACGGGACACCGGCGTGATGGATGAGGGGCGGCCACGCAGCTGGGCCGCGGCCGCCATATTGTGGCCAGGGGGCGGCTACATCAGGCGCCAGCCAGCCGCTGACGCACGCAAAAAGGCGACACAAACTTTAAATGTCATCGCTACTGCGTAAAGGGTGCAGGGGAAAAATGCCGCACTTGGAGGTAGGCGCGGGAAACCTAATCCAGAGTAAAGGCGGAACTTTTGCAGGGAATGCAGATCAAATATTCAAATGTCTGTTCAGCTTAAGGGACTGCGGATTCATCAGTCCCTAAACTTACAAACTGCTCATAAACTAACTTATACTAAAGACAGAACTGACATACATTCTCGAGGGAGGATTCGAACGTCCGACGCAGGAGGCCGCGCGATCCGCAACGCGGCGCTCCAGACCGCTCGGCCCACTCCTGCGCGGCGAAAAGCAGATCGGCTATATTTTCCTAACACATGGAAGAAAATGAGTAGTCAATGTCTGTTGTCAACAGTGCAGCGCATCCGAATGTATAGAGGAATACGTGTTACCACACACTACTATGCCCTCCACTGTAGCCGAAGGCGACATCCACCATGTAAGTTCGAATCTTCGTGAGGTTTCTTTATTTTATTTTTTTTATTTTTAGATTAAGCAGTGGTGCCAACTCCTCACTTTGATATATATATTTTGCAAATGCACTCCATGTTTTACATAAACTTTTGTTTTGACAACAATGTGTAGGCTGTGATAGAATAACTTTATTTACTAACACTAGTAAACTACAAAATACACTGCATTATTGGTTCGTCTGGCACAGCAACCAATAAGATTGTTTAGTGATAAAAGACACTCGTCTTTGCAACTTTTTTAATTTACTTTTTATGCGTTTCACCCTTGTGCAGCATCGTCAGGAACTCTTAAAACATCACATCAGATGAGCGGAACTAAAACCCTTGCTGGCAGCGTCAAATCATTAAAACTAGGATACCGCCGACAAAACCCGTCAGAATTCTAAAACAGAGCAGCAGCGTCGGCCACGATGTGCTCCTACATTTCTGCTCTGTTTTAGGATTCTGACGGGTTTTGTCGGTCATATCCTAGTTTTAAAAATTTGACGCTGCCAGATAGTGGCTAGCAAGGATTTTAGTTCCGCTCATCTGATATTTTAAGACTTTCTGATGATGCCCCACAAGGGTGAAACGCATCAAAACTGAATAAAAAAGTTCAAACCACGACTGTCTTTTATTACTAAATAGTAAACCGTACAAAATCCATATGACAATATTTAACTTCCAACGTGTTCTCATTCTCTCCCACCACTAAAATATCATAAATCTGCGTCTGCATCCACACTCTACAAGCACGCTCAAGATACGTGGCGGAGGGCACTTTCCTCCATTGCCGGTTTCAGTCGCATATAGTTCGCGGGTTAAAATATTGCAGTGTAGACTATCTTTTTAATTTAACCTTGTGGTCTTTACGCAAGATAAGTGTAGGGAATCAATATATAAGAAAAACGTACACTCTCGCAGAAAGGACGAAAAAACACTAGGATTTAAGGTCCGAAGAAACGCTCGGGTAGTTTTTGTAAGGTATGGCAAAGAAAATCCACCGTACCCTTTCAGAAGAACCCGCCCAGCAGAATCACAAAAAACCGTAATATGGATCACCGGAGGCTGTTTTGAACCGCCGCACTCTCGAATGACAGTCCAGTTTGTTACCACTGCGCCCCTCAATCGGTTAGGTTCCCGGAAATGACTGTAGGTCAAACCGCATTGCAGAACGCCTCGCTTGCACCTGCTGCCACTGTAGTAGACGAGGTTCCAATTTCATGCTTGCTAAATAAATCTGCAACGAAACATGCTATTCGGCACTCAATCTTCTCTAACTCTTCTATGAATCCTATATTGTACAGATTACAATATCGAAGTTTCGTCAAACCAGAATTTTGCACGCTATATCCTTCGTTTCTGGACGACACTTCCTGCGTATTCTTTCAATGAATCACAGTCTGGAATTTTCCTGATCATTAATTTTATGTGATCGTCTCACTACACGCAGATATTTTATTAAGGTAACTGTTCCAGAGATTTTGCTGCAGTGTCGTAATCATGCCGAGAGTAACCCTACAATCCAGCACCAAGTGTCACCAAGCTGCAGACTCCAATTCGTTACAACATCATGTTCTAATTTTGTTAACCCTGGCAATAGCCATTCGACATTGTCGTAGCTGGCATAGCTGGGAGATCACCTTGGAGACAGGACCAGCTAATAGAGATTTTTGCCCGTTTAGAACCACCCGGGGCACGTGGAGCTTTGAGGACTGCTTCCAGATGTGAGCAACTTTCAAACACTATGTTAAGTTGCTGTCTGATCAAGATCTACCTCGGCAACACTGCTTCATCTTGACCTTCCCCAGGGAAAGGTTATTATACCCATTTTTTTTTCAAAGTTTACACCACTAATATTCAAGCTGCGCGTTGTCGAAAGTTCATTTATGCCAATGCTATAGCAATTGCGTCACAACACAGACATATCCATGTGATGGTAATTGCAATAACATCTGACCTAAGTCTCCTCAGAAATTAATTGCAATGTGAAAATTAAAGCCTCACCCAATTTGAACAGACGTAGCTTACTTTCACCTCAATAACAGGATAGCTGGCTATAAACAACATCTAGTTTGATGGTGTTCAACTTGAACACAATAACACCCAAAGTATGTCAGGTGTATGGCAGATTAATGAATCAGTTCAGTATTATAATGTTCATTGACTGAAGATGGCGACTCAGCTACCAAAATGGAGACAAATAAATATTTCATGTGACCAAAGCTGTTTCATATATTTTTAACCATTTATTATTATCATTATCCAATTTCACGATGTAAATAAGTTTTTAATTTCCCGTTTTTCTAAGAATGAACATCATACGGAATTCTCATCCGCCATTTTTGTCTATCTGTCCATAAAATTTCTTCTGATAAATGTCAGAATTCCTTGAATCCATGGCTTGGCGCTCTCCATTCTTTCTTCCTGCCGGCTCCCGTTCTCTATAGTACTCTGACATCCTTTTTATATCTCCATTCCGTAAGAGTCTTTTATGTTCTATAAATCATATATCAAATTTTATTATCCATTTTTTTTTTGGTGATGACTTCATTTCTGATTCATTTCTGTTGATCGCCTCCAAATGTCCTTCTCAGTTGCCATCAATACTATTACTACTTGCGATTTAACTGTCGATACTTTTGTTCCATATGTCATAATACCTAAAATAAACGTGTTGGAGATTTTTCCTTTTCTTTCCTTTCTAATCCGTCGTTCCAATAAAACACTATTTACTGTTACATTAGTAAACTTACCAGAATTTATTCTTAAATTAATTTCATTGTTTGTTATCTTATATGATATTGACCCCTCGATATTTGTTACCTTCAGTGTGTTAAATAATTCCCATTTGTTTTTCCAGTGTCAAAAAGTGGTTGATGTCTCCCATTACTACATAATTCGTTTGACTGCTATTGATATGAAGTCCTCATTTTTAACATCCCTCAATCAATTTCTAGATAATTTACTATGCGTCCTCTTCAGCTTGTGTCATAATTATGGTAGCTGCATGTTTTAATTTTTTCAATTTTTCGGATGCCTTTACTGTATATATTTTATGAAGTTTTGGTGACACAGTACATCCCTGACATTAACTACAGGTGGCAGATAATTTTGTACTGATATTCTTGCTACAGGGTTTTCGTAAGTTTTACGGATGGGTAAAACGAGAGTCTAGATGCTTCCGTATTCACGCCAATTTCCTTAACTTCAATTTCTACTTTTTCCTCCTTTTCTCTTTGACCTAGTTGTTACGCTGTATTAAACGAATGGCATTCTGAATCATTAGGGAATGCTGATCTAATGATAAATTGTTAGTGTCAGAGTTATACTTTCATGAAAATTGATTTCTTATTACACAAGTTTTTCGTAAGTTTTAGAGACATCTATAATTTTCTTGCCCTTGCTGCGTTCTATATGCAAAGAATTTGATTATTTTATTACCCCTAGATAGATTTGTAGCCTTTTATATTTTTCCGTAATGTTTTCGTATGAACTGGAGATCTTCCACAAGATTCATATTCTGTTTTACGAGGCGTGTCCAGAAAGTAAGTTCCGTTTGGTTATATAAAACGAACGGGTACAGATACAGAAAAAATATTGATTGTACAAAAATCTAAAACTGTTAAACTACTTTTCTACATAGCTTCCGAAATTTTGTAGGCAATTATCATAGCATGGCACAAGGTTTTGTGTGCCTTTTTCATAGAATGTTGCCGCCTGTGTATTCAACCATGTGGTAACATGTTCTTTTAGCTCGTCATCATCGTTGAAGTGTTGTCCACCAAGGACAGATTTTAGGTGTAAGAAGAGGATTACGCCAATTTCCTTAACTTCAATTTCTACTTTTTCCTCCTTTTCTCTTTGACCTAGTTGTTACGCTGTATTAAACGAATGGCATTCTGAATCATTAGGGAATGCTGATCTAATGATAAATTGTTAGTGTCAGAGTTATACTTTCATGAAAATTGATTTCTTATTACACAAGTTTTTCGTAAGTTTTAGAGACATCTATAATTTTCTTGCCCTTGCTGCGTTCTATATGCAAAGAATTTGATTATTTTATTACCCCTAGATAGATTTGTAGCCTTTTATATTTTTCCGTAATGTTTTCGTATGAACTGGAGATCTTCCACAAGATTCATATTCTGTTTTACGAGGCGTGTCCAGAAAGTAAGTTCCGTTTGGTTATATAAAACGAACGGGTACAGATACAGAAAAAATATTGATTGTACAAAAATCTAAAACTGTTAAACTACTTTTCTACATAGCTTCCGAAATTTTGTAGGCAATTATCATAGCATGGCACAAGGTTTTGTGTGCCTTTTTCATAGAATGTTGCCGCCTGTGTATTCAACCATGTGGTAACATGTTCTTTTAGCTCGTCATCATCGTTGAAGTGTTGTCCACCAAGGACAGATTTTAGGTGTAAGAAGAGGATTACTGTCAAAAGACTTTTTTTTCACGCACCGAATGTGACCAAACAATTCTTACGGAAATTTCAATGGGACCTGTTTGATCATCCTCCATACAGCTCGGACCTCTCTCCTAGCGAGTTTCACACTTAAAATCTGTCCTTGGTGGTCAACACTTCAACGATGATAAAGAGCTGCTACCACATGGTTGAATAAACAGGCGGCACCCTTATGTGAAGGATGCATGCAAAAACTTGTGGCATGCTATGACAAAATTTCGGCAGTTATGTGGAAAAGTAGTTTAAGAGTTGTAGAATTTTGTGCAATAAAAATTTCTGCTGTATCTGTGCACAATTTCATTTTATTACCAAACGGAACTTACCTTCTGGACGCGCCTCATATTTCCCAAAAAGATGTACATAATCCTGCGTTTGGAGGTTTATTATAGTTTCAGGCATATCCTAACATTTGCATTTCTGAATTCCAAGTTGTCTAAACTATAGTAAGTGCCTCCGGGTCTATTTACTGAAAGAAATAGCCCATAATGTACGTTTTTGGTGCAGTTTTATCTTTTAGGTATAGTCTTTGCAAAGACTGTTTTACCACCGACGGTGCTCTCCAAACTGAGTGAGGACTGCACGGTGGGGCGTGGCTCTGCCGCACAGGCCGTAGCATTCGATAGTCCATACAAAATGTATTCACAGCTGTGTGTCAGCCTCCAGGGTCACTGGACATTTTCACATTATTTTTGACGATATGTTGTTAAGAATAATAAAACGAAAAAGGTGTATGGATACACTGAAATAACGATAACGTTACACATGTGAGTACCAACAAATAATTCAGAATTGTGATCATTTTGACTGATTCGTCCGTCGGTCCGTAGCGGAACATCATCATACTGAAATAAAAATCACTATTTTGTGTATATTACACAAGTTTCTTTTAATTCGTTAACCGGTTATCGACTTACAAGTCCATCTTCCGACTTTTCTAATTTACCAAAGCAGTTACAACGTTTTCATACGGACTTCAGAGTTTTGTTACTCGTTTACATTTACATTCAAGTACATAGCAAATGTCATCGTCTGCTCTACACTAGTAGTACAATTTTAAAGTGTTAAAAATAAACAATCATTGATAAATACACAGGAAAGGTACAAGGAAAAGAACTTAATCTGGAAAAATTATCTGTATAACATTTTAAATAATTAACCATTACGATAAATGAAGTACTTAGACTGCTGAAAAATATTTAAAACAACTTTTACGTAGGATCTTACATTGAAGGATGTATTGGAAGAGAAGGAATAAACTTTAACCGTGAACGGCAAAACTTTTCATATACATGTTAAACGCATTAACTCAAATGTTCAAATGTTTGTATAGTCTATGGGACTTAACTACGGGGTCATCAGTCCGTAAACTTACAAACCATTTATGAACTACTTACGAACTAGGACAGCACAAATATGCATGCCCGAGGGGGGATTCGAACCCCCGACCGTAGTGGCCGTGCAGACTGTGACTGGAGCGCCTTAGTCCCCTCGGCCACCGCGGCCGGCTCGCATTAACTATTTCCATTAATATATTACATGACCAAGGGATATTTACTAAATTTGGGAATCAAACCAGGAAAAAACCTCCAGTGCTAATTGGGAAATGTAGCTGTATAACATCTTCATCGATTAATATTCCAATAAAATAAATTACCCTACCATACTGCAGAAGAGATAATGTAACATTTTCCATACAGTCAACTGTCACTATGAACTGAAAAACTGTACCTATGCAAACTTATGAATAAATTAACAATTCCAATAAATAAAACTACTTTGTCAGACTTCTGAAGAATATTTAGGATATCAAGGATACTATCCAAGAATTGACTTCACTTTTAACTGGAAATTACCTGTGTAATAGTTTAATAATAATACTAATAATAATTAATAATTTAGGCAAATAATTGTTTATTATGCACATAAATTTTCCATTTTTTCTACTGGTCCCACTCCGTGCTCTGATAACAGCCGTATTTATCAATGACTTTAATTTTTGACATTTTGATATGGTAATACCACAGAAGAGCGAAAGGTGGCATTTCATATGCGCTTGAATCTAATTGTAAATGAGTAACATGTATTTCATGTCTGTATGTAACCATTGTAATTACTTTGAAGAAGAAAAAACAGTAGAGTTTAAACTTGACCTTCTAAGCCAAAATCCGGTTAACGAATTAGAATAACTCTGTAGAACATCCACAGAATTGTGACTTTTAATACAGGCGAAATATGATCTAAGTTCGCAATTTTATTCTTTCCAGAAATCGTTCATAATATGTATTATGGAGTGTATTATTGCTAGAAAGAAAATTTTAAAACACCCCTTTTCGGATAATTATTATTTATGCTTCCGCTACTCGACTAAAATAAATGAAATGTAACATGTCTATTTTCGTGATACAGTTGCTGCCAAAATGTTGAAATTATCGTCAGATTACAATCATAACAATCGATTTGTCACACAATATGATGAAAGCTATCAGAATAGGCCTGTTGTGGGAAAGTGCCACGAGCTGACGGCATAGTCGGACAGTCCCGAACACATAGTGGCGCGAGGAACAGCCCGGTTAGGCGCTAGATTTTTCCTAACTTATTTGGGTAACATTTATGGTTCGTAACTATTGTGTCAATCTTGGCCTATGTGGCGAGCTATCACTCTACACTAAGACAAATTAAACGATGCACTATTCAACTGTGCACTGCAGTAAAGACTGAGAGAATGATGCAAGAATATGACAAAACCTCCTGGCAGTGTGCCCTACCGGGATTCGAACCTAGGAATTTTGCCTTCGTGAGAACGCTCTTTACCGAATGAGCTCTCTCGGCAAGCTTCACGGTCCGTCAGATTTACTTCCGCCAGTACCTCGCCTCCAATTTCTAAACTTCACAAAAGTTCCACGGCTATGTTTCCAGGGCTAGTACCACTGAAGAAAGGCTGTGGTGGAGACATGGCTTAGCCACAGCGGAGTTTGGAATGTAGGAGGAGAGGTACTGACGGATTTAAAACTGTGAGGACGGACCGTGGAGCGTGACGGGGTAGCTTAGTCGGTAGACAGCTAGCTCGTAAAATGCAAATGTTCAAGGTTGGTATCCCGGTTCCGAACCACAGCTTTAATCTGCCAGGAAGTTTCATATCAGTGCAAACTCCCCGCGTAGTGAAAATGTCATTCTGGAAACACCCACTAGGCTGTGACTACGCCCTAAGATAATTTGACAGTAGTAATAGTTCTGCAGTCAGCTTCACATTCTGGTTTCCTATGTTTTCTTAATATTGTTTCTCCTTCCAATCTGAGTTGCCGTATCATCTCTCCAACACTTTCATGTTGATCGAATCTACCAGTCACCTGTATCATCATATATTTTTTCTGCTTTTAAAGCTAGTTGCCTCTCCTGAGACGTACAAAAATTTCGTTTAAGTCATGATTTCTACTACAGTCATTTAATAACTTGCCGTACACCATATTATCATCAAACAGCTGCAGATTGCAACTCACTGTCCGTCAGATACATTATATAGATAGAAAGTACTTACGGTCTTTATCACACGTCCCAGAGGTATTCGCCCTACTGCGTTATGTTATTTAACTGTTATCTAGCAACTCAAATATCTGGGAACCTATTTCATATGTGCGTAGCTACATCAGCAAGCTGCAGTGTGGCACCATGTCAAATGGTTTACGGAAATGAAGGAATATATACTTATATAGTCTACCTGTTTCCATTCATGCATGAGATAAAAGGCAAGCCCTTCATGGCAGGCCATCCTGGGCCCACATTTCAGAACGATAACGCCCACCCACTCACGGCAAGGATATCTCAGGGTTTCTTCGTGTTTGCCAAACCCTATCACGGCCAGCAAGATCGCCAGAACACACGTCGTATTCAGAATGTTAGGCGAAATGTGACCCCTCCAACGCGCTTTGAATTTCGACGATCTAATGTGCAAATAACGTATAGTTTCCAGAATGAAACTTTCACTCGGCAGCGGAGTGTGTGCGGATATGAAACTTCCAGGCAGATAAAAATTGTGTGCCGGAACCGGGACACGAATCTGGGACCTTTGCCTTTCGCGGACAAGCGCTCTATCGACTGTGCTATCCCGACGCGGCTCACGATGAAGCCTCACGAAAATTTCTCGAAAACGTTCAGTTACGTCTTCCATGCGAAGCAATTAGCTTTATTGTTCTGACTGTCGACAGTGCTCTCCTCAAAAGTAGAGAAGAAATGTTTGTATAGCATATGGGATTTAACTACTGGTTCATCAGTCCCTAAACTTACAAACTACTTACTAACTAGCTAATACTAAGGACGACACAAATATCCATGCCCGAGGGGGGATTCGAACCCCCGACCGTAGTGGCCGTGCAGACTGTGACTGGAGCGCCTCAGTCCCCTCGGCCACCGCGGCAGGAAAAAGTATAGATGAAACACAAGGGGAACTTTTACCTGTATATGCGTGGCAACGCGAAAGGAAAAATGGAAACGGAATCCCTGTTTCTATCAGCTGACGTGGAGTGTATGCGGGTTTGGCTTTAAGTGAACTGACCCGCCGTCTACACGCACGGAGTCTACGTAGGCTCGGCGCAGACTGCCAAGAGGCGCTCGATAATTCGCCGCTCACGGTGCCACAGCTGCTATCTTTTATGGTACAAAGGTACTAATATAGCTGTACGAGAAAAACGTATTGTAACAAGTATTATTAAATGTGTTATGTTGTTGTGGTCTTCAGTCCGCAGACTGGTTTTATGCAGTTCTCCATGCTACCCTGTCCTGTGCAAGCCTCTTCATCCGATTATCTGAGCGTCACCCTACATCATTTTGTATCTGCTTACTGTATTCGTCCCTCGCCCCCCCCCCCCCTCTACGATTTTTACCCCACACACTTCCTTCTAATGCAAAGCTGGCGATTCCTTGATGTCTCAAAATGTGTCCAACCAACATATCCCTTCTCTTAATCATGATATGCCAGAAACTCCTTTTCTCTCCAATTCTGTTAAGGACCTCCTCATTAGTTACGTGATCTACCCCACCAATCATCATCATTCGTCAGTAGCACCACATTTCGAAAGCTTATATAATCTTTTTGTCTGAACTGATCATCCGCAATTCCCTCCCATACAATGATACACTCCAGACAAGTGCTTTCATAGAGGAATTCCTAACATTTAAACTAATATTGGATGTCAACAAATTTCGCTTCTTCAGAAATGCCTTTCTTCCCATAGCCATTCTGCATTATATATCTCCCTTACTTCAGCCATTAGAAGTTCTCTTGCTATCCAAACAACAGAACGCATATACCACTTTGATTGTCTCATTATCTAATCTAATTCCTTCTGCATCGTCTGATTTTCTGACACTATATTCCATTACCCTCGTTTTACTATCGTTAATGTTCATCTCATACCTTCCTTTCAAGACGCTGTCCATTCCGTTTAATTGCTCTACATCTACACCTACATCTACATGGAATACTCTGCAAATCACATTTCAGTACCTGGCAGAGGGTTAATCGAACCACCGTTATACTATTTTATCTCCCACTCCGTTCTCGAATAGCGCGCGAGAGACTGAGCACCTGAATCTCTCCGTTCGGGCTCTGATTTATCGTATTTTATTCTGATGATCATTTATACCTACGTAAGTGGGAGTCAACAATACATTTTCGCATTCGGAGGAGAATGTTGGCGATTGTAGTTTCGTAAGCAGCTCACGCCGCAGTGATAAGCGCCGTCGTTGTAATGATTCCCATCCCACATCCTGTATCATTTCCGTAATGCTCTCTCCCCTGTACCGGGACAATACGAATCGGGCTGCCCTTCTTTGGACTCTTTCGATGTCCTCCGTCAAACCCACCTGATAAGGATCTCACACTGGGCAGCAGTACTCCATAAAAGGACGGACAAGTGTAGTGTATGCAGTTTCTTTAGTAGTTCTGTTGCATCTTTTAAAGGTTCTGCCAATAAAACGCAGTCTCCGGTTCGCCTTTCCCACGACATTACCTACGTGTTCTTTCCAATTTAAGTCAGAAGTAATTGCAATTCCTATGTATTTTGTGGAGTTTACGGCCTTCACATTTGATTGATTTATCATGTCAACAAAGTTTAACGGATTTCTTTTCGTACTCATGTGGGCGACTTCACACTTCTCATTATTTAGAGTCAACTGCCCATTTTTACAAAATACTGATAACTTATTCATATAGTTCTGCAGTTGGTTTTCATCTTCCGATGATTTTACTAGACGGTAAATAACGGCGTCATCTGCACACAACCTAAGAGAGCTACTTAGATTTTCCCCTAAATCGCTTATGTAAATAAGGAACAGCAGAGGACCAATAACACTACACTGTGAAACGCCCGACATCACCTCTGTTTTAGTCGTTGCCTTCCAATCGATTACTACGAACTGTGTGCTCTCTGAGAGGAAATCCACTAACCAGTCGCAAATTTGGGGCGATATACCGTAACCAGGCAATTTGATTGAAAGCCGTTTGTGAGGTATGGTGTCAAAAGCCTTCTGGAAATCAAGGAATACGGAATCAATTTGCGAACCCTTCTCGATAGCACACATCACTTCGTGTGAGTAAAGAGCTAGTTGTGTTTCGCATGAACGATATTTTTTAAATCCATGTTGACCTTGGGGCAATAGATCATTCTGTTCGAGAGAATTCATAATATTTGAATACAGGATATGTTCCAAAACCCTCATGCAAATTGAAGTCAATGAAATAGGTCTGTGGTTTAATGGGTTACTCCTACTGCCTTTTTTGAATGAAGGTGTGACCTGTGCAACTTTCCAAACTTTTGGTACAGATTCTTCTACGAGAGAGCGGTTGTATATGGCTGTTAAGTAAGGCGCTATCGCTTCAGCATAATCAGATTAAAATCTAATGGGTATACAATCCAGACCAGAAGACTTGTTCTTGTTAAGTGATTTTAGTTCCTTCACTACTCCGATGATATGTACTTCTACGTTACTCATTACGGCCTATGTTCGTAATTCGAAATCTGGGATATTGATTTCGTCTTCCTTGGTGAATGAGTTTCTAAAAGCTATGTTTAGTAACTCTGCTTCAGTAGCGCTGTCATCGGCAGGATCGCCATTACTATCACGTAGTGAGGGTATTGTTTGTGTTTTGCCCCTAGTATATTTAACATATGACCAAAATGTCTTAGGGTTTTCAGTCAAATTTCGAGAAATTAAAATAATAATAATAATAATAATAATAATACGGCAATCTCGATTGCATTACGAGTGCTAAAGTCTTCCTATACCAGCTTCTCGTAACTCTTGTATTAACCGTGCCTTTCTGCCATTCTTCTGCTTAATACCTAACGTGGTAACTTAAATCTAAGAGGCGTTTAATCCAGAACATTTTTACTTTCGAATTTTTTTTTATTTTTTTCTTACGATCTGCGAATTTAACAAAATACATGGGTTGGAAATTAAAAAGTGGCAACACGTCTATGGAGACACCATGCACTGGAACCTACTATAGTCGGTGATAGCACACGTTGTTGACCTCCGAGCAAATGGACTCGACCATCTCAGGTAACCGGGGTGCGCGCCATCGAGGGAAACACAGTCACTTGTGAACGAGCGGTCTAACGTAACGGTGTCACTACAACATGAACAACGGGGTTGGATCAAGACTGAAAGCACCAGGGGTCGTCCAGTACGACAGTGTCATCAAGGCCTTCAAGAGGAGTGCGGGTAATCGGAACTGTTGTACAGAACAGTGGCACGTTGGCTAAAAGTCAGATCGGCAGACTGTGGCAGACGTGCACCGGGCATGTCGTCCTAGCGTCTCTGAAGAAGTAGAAGGGCATTCTATTGCCGCGTTAGGGGACAGTGTTCGACGCCAGACGATTTGTATGCCCCAGTAGGATGAAACGTATGGCGATTCTCGTGTGCGACTGTAATGATGTTATGCTAACGCATTACGTTCCTCCAGGGCTGATAGTGAATGGATACTATCACTGTTAGTTTTAGAGCATACCCTACGGCCAGCTTTGCGAAAGAAGCGGCAACACTTTCTGCACAACCAAAATGTTCGTTTGTGTAGCTTATGTTACTTAACTACGAGGTCGTCAGTCCCTAAACTTACAAACTACTTATGAACTAGCTAACACTAAGGACGGCACAAATATCCATGCACGAGGGGGGATTCGAACCCCCTACCGTAGTGGCCGTGCAGACCGTGACTGGCGTGCTTCAGTCCCCTCGGCCACCGCGGCCGGCTCTGCGCATCCCACCCATCATTTTACTCGACAATGCGCGGGCGCATACAGCGCAAGCTGTGGCTGCTCTGTTCGGTCGATGGGACGGGCAAGTACTGCATCATCCGCCATATTCCTCGGTCTTGTAATTTTCATTTGATTCCGAAGATGAAGGAACCACTTAGTGGTATTCGGTTCATAACTTTTCCAGAGATTCAACAGGCATTAGAACGCTCCATTCGCACCATCAACAGAACAGACTCTGCTGACGGTGTACTTCCACATCGCTGGCAACGGGTTCTATACATCGCTGATGACTATTGAAGGGCAGTAAAAGGTGCAAACATGTAACGTTTTTGTATCGTCTGTGAATAAATAGTTGCCAATATTCAAGTTACAACACTTGTATATGTACGAAAAGACTTGTCCTGCCGTTTTCCATTTATAAAGACTTAAATCTAAAATTTCTCTCTTGTAGGATGAACAGTGTGGTAATTGTATGTTATGTTTGTGCAATTCCTAACAAGGGTGGTTATTATGTAGCTTTAGTCTTGTATGGGTGGGATGTTCGGCCAAGTTGTGTGGTCGTTCATTAGTGTGGCTATGTAGTAGCAGGAGAACATCCTGTGATATTCATCTGAGAGAATAGCGAAAACCTGCGGAATGGGCAAAACCATTTTTGGTTACTTAAATTCTGAATTTATTTCTGCTGAATAAATCATCTAATTTTATTTGTTTGTTTTTTAAAATTATTTTCCTCTTACTATACATGTTCATCACATCTATCAACTTCTGTGCTATTGCCGGCCGCGGTGGCCGAGAGGACTGAGGCGCTCCAGTCACGGTCTGCACGGCCACTACGGTCGGGGGTTCGAATCCCCCCTCGGGCATGGATATTTGTGCCGTCCATAGTCTTAGTTAGTTCATAAGTAGTTTGTAAGTTTAGGGACTGATGACCCCGTAGTTGTCCCATAAGCAGTACAAAAATTTGAACATTTTTTCTGTCGTATTCTAATAATTTCCTCATGGTTCATATTCATTGTGTTGAAAACTTTACCACTCCATGATCCTAGCTCCTACCATTTCACATTCTTTAGCGAAGCAGAACAGAAATCGTGTCGCGTTCTTTTTAAAGTATAGCCAGCGCCTTTTTGAGCGGACCATTGAGACAGAAGCGCATGGCTGTGGGTCGCCGGCGGCCGGATCGCCGACCGCACGCAGCCGGCGTCGCGTGACTGCTCAGTCACGCCACCGTCGGAAACGAGCGCCAACAATCGATACGGCCGCCACGCAAAGTGTGTCAGTGCAGTGGGCTGGCCGCGCTAGCCGCCCTCTCGTAACGCGCCTCCATTGTTCGTGTACTCGTGCCACCGTCGAAAAATAATTTTTTTAATGCACATTAATAGAGAAACTTCCTGGCAAATTAAAATTGTGTGCCGCAACCGGGACTCGAACCTGGGACCTTTGCCTTTCGCGGGCAAGCGCTCTACCACTGAGCTACCCCGACACGACTCACGATGCCGCCTCACAACTTTACTTCCGCCAATACCTCGCCTCCTACTTTCCAAACTTCACAAAAGCTCTCCTGCAAACACGCAAGACTAGCACTCCTGGAAGAAAGGATATGGTGGAGACATGGCTTAGCCACAGCCTAAGGGATGTTTCCAGAATGAAACTTTCACTCTGCAGCGGAGTGTGCGCTGATATGAAACTTCCTGGCAGCTGCTCTGCAGCTGCAGAGTGAAAGTTTCATTCTGGAAACATCCCTTAGACTGTGGCTAAGCAATGTCTCCACCATATCCTTTCTTCCAGGAGTGCTAGTCTTGCGTGTTTGCAGGAGAGCTTCTGTGAAGTTTGGAAAGTAGGAGGCGAGGTACTGGCGGAAGTAAAGTTGTGAGGCGGCATCGTGAGTCGTGTCGGGGTAGCTCAGTGGTAGAGCGCTTGCCCGCGAAAGGCAAAGGTCCCAGGTTCGAGTCCCGGTTCCGGCACACAATTTTAATCTGCCAGGAAGTTTCATATCAGCGCACACTCCGCTGCAGAGTGAAAGTTTCATTCTGGCACATTAATAGTGTTCCGCAGAACCAATTTGGGAACCAGGTCACCATGGGCATGGAGCGAGTCAGTAAATGAAATTGCAACAGAAAAGTAGCAATAAAATAAAAAGTATAGTAATCATATGCATAGACGTAAATAAAATCAACAATCTAAGTCAGAAATTAGTATTTTCTTTTCCTTTTAATTTTTATAAGATTTCCTTGCCCGGATACACAGAGTGACAGTTTAGAAAAACCGTGGTTTAATACTGAGATTATTAAAGGTAGTTACAGCAGAATACTGCACCCCATCAACGGTAGTCAAGGAGGATGTGAATGAAATACAGATGCGATTTCTTCCTAATATTAACTGATTGAAAGCAGCTATCTCTTGTGGATAATCTGTTATCATTAAACAATAATAAAAATATGTTCAAATGTTTGATAAGGTTATGAGACTTAACTTCCACTACTCACATATTTTTGGAAACATTTTTGTTTCACTTCTTTCTATCTCTATCTCTATCTCCTTTTTTTTTTTTTGGAAGGGGTCGTTAGAGCACTCTTATTTAAATTTACATATAGAGAACAATCTAGAGTGCAATAATATAAGTCGCAAACTGAGATAGACACGCTACTACTGCGTTTACAACTCTGAAAATAGCTTTTCAGCTGACTGATTTAAACACATGTCTCATCGAAAGCTTCAAAAGCATGAAGATTAGAATGTATGTGACGCTCTTGAGCCGTAATTTTATTTGGATCCTTTAACTGCTGCAACCCACAAGACGGATGTGTCGTGGTGATAGGGAAATACCCCTACTTAGCGCACAGTAATGCCTTGTCTATATCAGTTTAGGCCTTATTTACTCACTCACCCAACTACATCAGAAAATACGTATTGAGAAGGAAGAAAGCTTAGGGTTTAACGGGGCCCTTTCGACAGCGTGGTCATTGAGACGGATTAGGAAGGATACCGGCAGTGCCCTTTGAAAGAAACCATCCTGGAATTTGTCTGGATTGATTTAGGGAAATCACGGAGCCGCAGCGGAGTTGACGAGGGCAATCAGGCGCTATGCTGCGATGCGCGAGGCTGTACCCCGTAGGGTGTTCGAATACTCCCTTTTGCGTGGATGTTTGTGCCGTCCTTAGTGTAAGGTAGTTTATAATTAGTTTGTACGTTTAGGGACTGATGATCCCGCACTCAAGTCCCATAAGCTTTACAAACATTTGATCATTTTTGAAATCACGGAAAACCTGAATCTGCATGGCCGGAGGTGGATTTGAACCACCGTACTCCCGAATGTCGTGGGGACGACGAAACGGAGACTGCGTTTTATTGACAGAACCGTCGAAAGATGTAACAGAAACTACATACACTACGCTTGTCCGAACACTGGCCAGTGTGGGATACTTATCAGGCGGGTTTGACGGAGGACATCGAAAGAGTTCAAAGAAACTACTTGTCATTCCACCTCTTTCGCTGTCTTATGCGCTAACAACACTTATAGATTTACCTCTACCGATCTAGTCTCTTTGCAATACTCTCCCAGTATCAGATTTCTTAAACTGACAATACAGATCTTCATTGTGCCTTCTTCTCCGTCTTCCAGTTTCTATATTGTACAGTGAATCTTCGTCTCAAATGCACCGATGCGATATTCTGCTTGACAATGTCTCACATCCAAGCAATACAACCGGTCTTGTTACTGACACATAATCCTGAATTCCTGCGAATACGTAAGATGTATAGGTGATTTAAACTGTAATACATGCGCTTCACATTTTTAATTATTTGTCGAATTTTCTTCTCTATCTTACTTTTATTTGTAATATTGTCCGCAGCTACTTTATTCAATCCTTTCAAAATTAAGTCTGTAATGATTGCGTCGACATTATTTTCTTGGCGAGAGACTGCCAAACACTCTTTTACCGTTGACCTACTTTGCTCGCTTCTAGTATAAATAGAGATCCACAGTTTCACCCATAATCACCGTAGCATCTGCAAATGAGGACTTCATATGCACAACAGCTTAGTGTGAATCTGGAAACTTAAAAAATTTTCAATTTTTCAGGTACACTAATCACCTGTATTAAAATGACAGGTTATGTTGAATTATATTTTGGAAACTGTAAAAGCTTACTGCGATATACCAACAAATATGTACAAGCCGTAAACTTTTAACTACATTTACTGATACTTTTTCAACATTATAAACAACATCCTTCTTTAACAAGCTCATGTAATCAGCAAACAAACATATTTTAGGTTTATCTATTGTACTACAAGGCATTATTGACATAAATAAGAAAGAACAGCGGCGTCAAAACAGACCTTTAGCGGACTCCCCCTCTCCACACACTCACACACACACACAGAAATATGCCCTACTTTGAGTGCATGTCATACTCATCGTCAGCTCTGCGGAAAATAACGCTCTGTTGCCTTTTACAAATAGAGTGAGCAAAAACGGACTAAGCACCACCGTACGAGAAGTAACTTTATCTTCGTAGGTCTCCCGCTAAATTGTCTGAATTAGAGTCGTTCTGGCGTCACCAGCTAATACCAGCTCTCAACAAGTTTCTCAAGGGCGTTCCACGGGAAGAACGTCCTCTCACGCCCCAGCGAATTCCATTTGAGTTCCCGAAGCACCTCAGTAATACTCGGGTGTTGATCGAATCTTCCGGTAACGGACCCATCAGCCCGTCTTTGGATTGTTTCTGTGTCTTCCTTTAATCCGGCCCGTTGGATATCAGAGCCGTCCAAGAAATACTCAGAAAACAGATCACACCAGTGTTCTGGATTACATGCAACTAAAATTTAATGCATGGCTGTAGCTCCGCAACTGTACGACCGAAAAATTGAAAAGCTTGGAATAACTTGTGATCAATTTGCATGCAATGTTTTATCGTTGAATTACAATAGTGTAATCTTTTTCAGAAGTATATAAGACACCTTATTGTTCATGTAGGTTAAATGACCAAACCCTGTGAAATAGTAACATTGAAATAGTGAGTGATGAAATGAAGAAGGAAATACGCAAATTATGGCGAAGCTGTGTGAAATCAGCCAGTGACCAAGTGGGAAGAAACCACGAACATCAGACACTGTAAAATATGGATAGCATATATTATTTCGATTTAAAAGAAGTGAACTGTTTGTAATCTGTTGAGGCTAAAACAGTAAGAAAAAATGAAATTTCCAGGTGTATAATACACTGATGAAGTCGTAAAATAAAAGGCGAAATACGTATGGAGAAAATAAAATGATTGCAGCAAGAAAATGGCTGTTTCATTTCAGAAAACAAATATTTCTTTACAAGCTGCGGAAGATGGCCACACGAACAAGCAATTTAAATAAATCTCATCGGCTCTCATCGTTTGGGATATACAAACATAAATAAAGGAAGCCATGGTTTGAGGCGGCTGTTAAGAACGGACAGTAAAATTCATTGCTTTTATCTGAGTAAGGTGTACTGAACGTCAATAAAACATTAACGTATGGCAACTGCCTTAAGCAAACGCACAACGCCTCACAATGTAAGTTCAGTTTTACACAAAGTCTCAAAGTCTCGAGGCTACTGGAAACTTTTCTTGTGACGGGTCACGAATTCCTGATAAAAGGTCGTAGCCAGAATATTGCCAATGGGAGGGTAGAGGGGTCAGATTTGTCTATTTGTGAAAGAAGGTCTTATAAGCCTTATGTTTGCCATTAATTCTGAAAACATTTATAATATTTGTTTAAGTAAGCAAAGTATGCAACCTTTTTTATTATGTCTGATACCACTCCTATTGCAAATACAGATCGTATCTGCATTTCTGTGGTGTGCTCCTCTCAACTGAATTTATTATCAAGCTGTAGTCCCATAAATTTTATCTGCTCTTCTTCATACTTTATGCATATACTGGATGGGAATCTCTTACATGTTCGGAACTGCATGTAGTGAGTCTTTCCAAAGTTTAATGTCAACCATATATTAATGTTAATGAAAATATCATTAGCAGACTCCAGAACTATGCTCGACAGCCTATTTATTGCAATACTTGTATCATCTGCAAACAAAACGCTCTGCTTCTGGGAGTGTAACTAATGAGGGGTCATTAATGTACGCAAGAAAAATCAATGGCACTAAGATGAATCCTTGTGGACACCACATGTAATTTCTTCCCAGTCTGGTAAAACTGTTGGCTTAATTTACTAGGCCGTTGCACTGACACCCTTGTTTCCCAATATACTGAAACCATAACTTTATTGCCATCTGCCGCTGCTGGCAGACAATTCAAGTAAGTTCAAAATGTTGTATTATTATGAATAGTTACGACTTTCCATCATGGTTTCTCTTCGCTCTTTCTTACCCCGTATGTCACAGCGTTCAGATAAAACCTGCAAATTTGTAGTGTTCAGGCTATAGCTACGAATCAGTAGACAAATAAATTGCAATTACGTTAAAAAGTACTTTCGTTAATTTGTAAACACAATACTGGCAAAAATGAAGTAAGTATTGTGCAGCAAGGTAAGAAGTGTTGTTAATTTTATGTAATGGAAATGTTTATCAAGAACTGACCGTGGAACCAATCAATACAATTTCGACCACAGGCAAAGCTAGTTTCTTTAAATGCGGGTGTCTGTTTACGAAAACATTCAGTACAGAAAAGTAAACATAACGTTTGTCTCTACTTGCGTCATTACCGGTATTAACAAGCGAAGGTGAGACGAGTGTACAGTTACTTGCGGAATGGAATGAGTTATTGTGGGTTATTGTCAGTAAATTATTCTCATCAGTTTACAGCGGAACGTCTTAAATGTCGCGGTAAGGAGCTTGGCGAGTGGGGGTGGGGGACGAGGTAACCAAATGACGTAGTGTGCTGTGATAATATATTTTCGCTGCGAACGAAAATTGTTTGGAAGTCAGCCTGTTGGCGTCGACCAGATTTCGAAATTTTTGTAAAGGTGCATTGTGAAACACTGAAATATTGCTACCTCAATAGTCTCAATAGTCTCAATTAGTCTCCAAATGACGACTCCACTGATAACAATGAATTGCTATGGATAGTTAATTGGGATCTTGTAGCAGTGCGTGCATATTTTTGACGTACCATAACGCTATTCGACGTGTTAAATCCGGTATTGCCCTTTGCTCTCTTTACAGACTTAAACATAATTAAAAACTATCGCTACAGCACACAGCATCAAAATGACAGACAGCAGCACTTAGATTAAATTCAAATGCCAATTAATAACTGTACAGATTAACAAAGAAGCAATGGAATTTAAGCAAGACCAACTATGTACAGTAGTTGGATAAAGGAGGACTTAACGTGAGTGTATAATGTTATCAAGCATCGATTGTTTCAAGCTCTGAAACAATCGACTATGACTAATCGACTTTGACTCGACTATGCTCTTTTTCGTGGTATGATTAAAATTATAAATTCAATTCAGTGTTACTACACGGGAACTGGGTCACGTGTAATTTCATTTATATGACATTGGCGGGTTTACTGACTCCTATGGAGCCACCCTCCCCCAGACCTCCCACTTTGGGCACCTCAAGATGCCTAGAAATCACCTATGTAACAACAAGACTATCCACGCCACTTTATATTGCAAAACGCTGCATCGGTTGCGTAAGAGAATTAAAGAAAAGAGGTGGGGAAATTTGAGCGCCGATGTGATTTTCTTGCACGACAACATAATACCGTCCACGTTCAGTCAGCCGTAAGGACTGCTGCAGCGTTTCAAGTGGGAGGTTTGTCAAACCTTCCATACAGTCCTGACTTAGCGCCTTGCGATATGTCGCGATCTTTTCGGCTAAATGAAGAAAGAATCTCGCTGGAAGACGATTGCGAAACGATCAGGAGGCAAAAGCAGCTGTATCTAGGTGGTTACATAGCACTGGTGGCAATTTTTACGCATCCGGAATCGAAAAGTTCGTTGCTCGTTCCCAGAAATATCTCTTGAAGAATACGTGGAGAAGTGTACTTGCATTGTACGTTGTCATAACCGTGTTGACTATGTGTATGTGATTTATTAAACGGTCAAAACTTAGAAATATAGCTACATTTTGATTCTCCTCCACAGAAATCCGAACAGAATAGTACTAATGTGTGCATCTTCCGTGCCGTAATAGCGGACACGGTGAGTATGGTGGCAAAAGAAACGAGGTGTGTCCACAAACTTTCCTTTTGTTATATAAGACGAGCATGTACAGATGCAGAAAAAATAGTTATTGCACAAAAATATACAAACATTAAACTACTTTTCTACATAGCGTCCGAAATTCTGTAGGCACGTCTCATAGCGTGGTACAAGTTTTTGTGTGCCTTCTCCATAGAAGGTTGTGCCGGTGTATTCTATGTCGTAAAATGAAAATACAAATATACAATCCCTTAGACGGATTTTCGTCTCGATACGTCAAAGACATCAATAATAAATCTGAAACATTTAGTTGAAATTTGTGATGCGACTGGGAATCGAACCCAGACCTCCATGCTTACTAGGCAGACGTCTTACCGCTAGAACACCGCATCACTAGCAATTAAGGCGCCTTGGAGCAGTCTAAGCACCATTTCCTTCACGTCATAAACTTTAATTCAGCTTCTGTGTTCCATGGAACATTACCTAGCAAGCATGGAGGTGCGGGTTCGATTTCCGGTCGCATCACAAATTTTAATTCAATGCTTCAGATTTATCATCGTTGAAGTGTTCACCAAATACAGATTTTAGGTGCAAGAAATGAAAGTCGCTAGGATCGAGGTCCGGGCTGTACGGAGGATGATCAAACACGACCCAGTGAAATTCCCGTAAGAGTTGGTTGCATTCGTCGTGTGAGGTTGAGCATTCGCATGAAAAAAAAAAAAAACACCTCGGTGCTTGTTCTGTATTGCGTGGTGCAATTTCTTAGTAGTCTCGCAGTAACATGTGCATTGATTATGTAGTACGATTTCATGATTTAGTGATGGTAACATTTGCGATACTTCCATAGCACCCATCTTCTAACCACTGAATCATTTAAACAGATTTGCAGAAGAAT
This sequence comes from Locusta migratoria, assembly GCA_026315105.1. Classification (NCBI taxonomy): domain Eukaryota; kingdom Metazoa; phylum Arthropoda; class Insecta; order Orthoptera; family Acrididae; genus Locusta; species Locusta migratoria. Next base: position 61,837,269 of record CM048747.1, read on the forward strand.
TCCCTTTGGTTTCACTTTCTTTGCATTTAGAAAATGAATCCCAGATCTGATTTCACACGCGCCGCCATTTTCAATTACGGCTGACATTATAAAGAAACACTAGAAAGCACACTTCGACGGTAGCGATTTGTAAATGGAGTAAATGACTTTTTCCTGAGTCAGAGTAACTACCGCACATGCTCGGAACTGCGAACGTAGCATTGCCGTGGATATAAATAAAGACCGAAATTATGTTGTTGACGAACCTCGTATAATAGAAAAGTTGCGTAGTTTCAAATGCTAATTAATAATTTTTAAGAAAGGCTGATAAAGTTTCATTACATTTCGTGTTGGAAGAAGAGTACTTTTAAGTTTATGTAATCGAGTACTTTTCAGCCAAGAAGAGTATTACACCAATAGGCAATTTAAAGTACACCTTTTTGTGTCCATAAGAAAGAGCCAAGATTTTTATGCCAAATTTAATTAAAAAAAAAAACTAGACAGAAGCACAAATACAGGGTAATAATAATACAGAAAATGGATGTTCAGTATTGTAAGAAAGGGCCTGTTACGAATGAATAAATTTACTCAACACTTTACACATTCTTAGCCCTAAGAAGAAAAAATGATAACTTGAAAGACAGAAAGACACTCACATTGAAAGGGAGAGACAGAGAGAAAGCTGGTGGGGAAGCTGCGACGTCATAAGTGGCTGGTGGAAGACTTCGGACGCATAACGTGGCCATTGAAAGTAACGGCACTTTAACTGCTTCTACTCGTGTCTGAGTGCCATTCTTAATCTCTGGCGGAGCCGAAGGGGAAAAACGTTAAAAAGTCGGAAGCAGAGAGCTCTGGCCCTCGGTGTGACGTCAGTCGCAGTTCAGCAGTGCGTAGCGTAGAGGAGCCGCAGGGTGGCAGCTGGAAGCTGCAGGTTAACACTGGAGATTACAGGAAGACCGAAGTCTTAGTCGTGCAGCGTAGGGAAAGACGTTTATGGACACTGCAGGCAGGCGGCGATACGTTAGCAGCGGAAGCTGTAGGAGACCGTCTGCGGCTAACGGGAGTTTAAGCAGCACAGCGCTTACTATTAAGCACAACGCTTAGTTCTGGGTGGATTATCGTGTGGGTCTGTACTGGCAGACGCTTAGTAGAGTAGACGGAACGGCGAGAGTTGTGGGTACACCACAGTCAAAACATAGGAATTCGTTATTTTTATGAATAAACCGTTTATTTCAAATTGTATTTCAATCTAGCTGAAAACCCGGCGTTGCCCGGGTATTTATTTATTTATTTACTAGCTTAAATACGCGGCTCCGCTCGCGTGTTGATTGATTATGATAGATAAAATATCTTTCAGAAGTGTGCTATGAGAATGGTTTTGAAGGATGAAATGAAATACAATAACTTCTTCAGAAACTAACATTTTAATCAACATTATCAGGAAAGTAAGTAGTGTATATCAAATCACACGTAAAAATGCACTAGTTTCGAAGACTCCAATCACGAAATTGAACGATAATGATTGTAATAATACCACATATCGATCACTTGATGTAATGCGCGAAACGTCAAATCGATATTTTAAAGAGATGTATTAAAAGAAATTACTTTTTTACTGCTTTATTTATTTATTCTTATATTGCCTTATTCGTATGCTTATTCTTACAGAGAAAGATCTGAAGACATTGTAACACGCATAGACCAAAGATATGGTCTGTGGCATCACGTTTCGCTGTATGTAACGTCCTTGCTATAGAGTCGCAAACGTCATCGCTGGCCTTCAGTCCGAATATATAATTTGACGACTTTCAACCACCATATCCTCCACCCCTTTATAGCTTTCGGCATAGAACTGCTATGGTGTACAACGGGAGACTTCGGACAACAATTACACACAGACCATTCGTTTGCGTTCTGTAATTTTCGCTGCAGAGCGAAATATTAACACACACACACACACACACACGTAGAATTTTATATACACTGATAACTTTCCATCCCAATATACTCCACCCTTTTATCATTATCAACCCTCTAGCAATAATGCAACCAATAAAACAATTTTTGAAGAGTAAATATAATTTTCAAAGAGTAATAATTGTTCCGCATTTCGCGTTATAATCTTCAAATTACTAAATATGTATCAGATCGCTATAAAATCGTGCCTAAAACCTTCCTCAGGTATAAATTAGTAACTGTACAAATATTTAAGTCTCTGCGTGTTGTCGTTCGGACGTGATTGCGTACACCGAACAGAAATTGACATTAAGATATATAGATAAGTAGCTATCCGATCGCCATAAAACCGTAGCTAAGGCCTTCCACGGGTAGACATTAATAGTTGTACAAATTTTTAGCTCTTTGTCTTGTGGTTCAGACGTGATAAACGTACACCGAACAGACATTCACATTTATAGATATAGATTCCTGACATGAGTTAGTACTTCTACCCCTTTTCTCTCTGTCCATCACTTCTAAAATCATGTTATATTTATCGGAGAATATATAAGAAGCAACGCGGTCTGGCATAATATAGAAAATTATCGGTGTAATATCCAAATAAAGAAATATAGTAGTCAAAATACAAATTCATATAAAATTCGTCGATCTCATATTTATTGAATTATATGTTGTACAAGTGTATAATTTTTCAGGCATATATTCATTAATATAAGGGCTGTGTGTCTGTAAAATCTTTTGGGAATACAATTAGTAGTAAAGAAGTAATAGATTAAAATTTGGTGCGTGATGGGGCGTTTTTCCATAAACGTTACTGTTTATGTGCTCATATCCCATTAACTACGTATCGTAATGTGATACAATTTAGAAGGTACATTCAAATACATATGTGTATACTGTATATAGAATTTCCTGCGACTACAACTTGTAGTGTAGAAATTATAAATTGTAACAGCATACCGAATGTCAGACTTTTAGTCCACGAACAGCGGAAACGTAGTAAGCGAGAAACTGTTTTCTTTTCATAATAGTTCAATAAAGGTTTGAAATTATGTTTACAGTTTTTTGTAAGACGCTAAGTAATCTCTTTCTTACATACTGTATTCATAAAGCCTCGTCGCATTATGTCTGTTTTTTGCTACTCCTATTGTTTATGACGTTATATCTCCTGAACCATGTGTCGTATGTGGTTCTTATAATTACAGAAGTGGTACGTTACGGCAAGGTAGATATGTACCAAATTTGGTTGAAATCGGTCTAGTCGTTTAGGAGGAAATTTGCAACATTGTCGCGTAATGCATCAGTTTTCTCTTATTTCATTGTTTATGACGTCATATCTAGTGAACTAGGTGTCGTACGTGATTCTTACACTTACGGCGACCGTCCTCATGGTTTTAAGCTTACGTATGCAAAATTTCATACAGATTGGAACAAAACTGTAGATTTTGTATGCAATACCTAAACACAAGCTTTATATATAAAGATCATATCCCTCTCCTTCACCTCACGCTTAAGGAAGTTATCATCTAAGACTTCCATGGGAAACGACAAACGAGGGCATGGAAATCATTTTTCCCTTAATCGAAGAACTGAATTTGAAAGTAAATGAAACGCTCAACTTCTTTTACGCCGTGAATACCGCCTTTCCCCTCTTATTTCAACATACTTATTTACAAATCTCCATACGTCTGGCACATGAGTATCAGAATCATCATCCCAAGCATAAAGAGGCTTTCGGCAGAGCCCTCCTGTTGTAACCTACCTTATTACAGAGGATCTCCTGCTGCGATGTCTGTTTCCAGACCTGACCAGAATGTTTCTCCCTGTTTTCCAGGGGAACGTGACTGGAATCGAAAGAGCTCCAGCCCGCGCCTGGAAGACGCCTGGAGGACGCTGTTCCGTGAGTATTCTCAGCATAACCATTAGACATGCTTTCTGACAAATCGGCGAGAGTAACGGTCGTTTATGAAACGTTAATGTTATTTAAGACGGGAATGGATAGGTAAGTGAAGCAGGTGAAAAAGACGAAATTTATCTTGCCGCCCAATAGTAGTTTTGTTGTGTGCTGGAAGCTGTGTCTTCTAATTCCTTCTAACAGTGAGACAACAGCCATCTTGTTTCAAAAAACGCGCATAGTCACGCCCTCTTTTCTACACGACTCTGCCCTCGTTTGCAATGTTTTATATTTCCTGACATCAGAAAATTTTATTACGTTGCTTTTAGTGGCCATTTGAGCAGCAGCTGAGTACTATGTATTTTCACAGTGGTAGTTTAAAAAAAAGAAAAAAAAACGCATTTTGCTACTGAAAATGAAGGGTTTTTATTTTTACAATTCATTCACACGCGTTTCGCCTTTTTCAGAATGCATCATCAGTGGGTGTGAGCACTTCATAACTTTCTCTTTCTGGCAACCAGGTCGCAAAGCTCCATTATTTTCCACAAAAACTTCGCATTTTCTACTTCACTGCTATCTATTGCCGTAACTGTGTCCACTGTAGTTTGTTTTCTCCACTACAGTGGACACACTTATGACAGTCGATGGCAGTGGAACTATGAATATGAGAGTTTCTTTGGAAAATAGTGGAGCTTTTCGATCTGGATGCCACAAAGAGAGAGTTATGGTGTAGAAAGTGCTGACACCCACTGATGATGCCTTGCGAGAAAGGCGAAACGCGTGTGGGTGAATTGTAAAAATAAAAACCCTTCATTTGCAATAGCAAAAGGCCTTTTCTTTAAAAGGTACTACATTGAAAATACATACAGAATTTTATTATTTCCTGCCATCAGAAAAGACTTCAGTGAATTGTAAGAGGCAATGGGTTCGTTTATCATGCGACTAAATGTGATTTATTAGAGAAATGGGCCCACATAAAATCCGAACAGAAGCCTTAGTAGCATCGTTTTCAACAGACAGTTTTGATCGTATACTGTAGTCAAAATTGGTTCATATTGTTTTTACTTGGTGTCGTGAAAGAATCAAGATTCTTACGAAACAAAGACTTCGTGTTGGTTGCTTAACGGAAAACCTATTGAAGAAGATTAATAATTTGCACTTTGTTGATTTGATATGATTTGATTTTAACAGGGAACCCAAAACAGTTGTCCAACCCGCCACTGCCCGCACCGAAACTGGTTTTATTGTGCGGTATCGCTCCCTGTATATCTAGTGAAGCCAACCGATGCCCTTAAACAGTGCTAGGAGTTGCTTTATCAGTTCTTCATTAGACACAATTTCTTCGGTTCTGGTTGTCAGGAATGTTGTACACCTCTTTCTCTCCAGCGCAATGTATTCTCAGGTTAGGTGTGACGCAGATTCTTCACCATCATCAAAGATCCTACGTTTAGGGTCCTCTTCCGTTATGCCCATTTTATGTGTTAGCGTTGCGCTCGGGCTGCACCACCGGAACGTATACTTTATTTTCTCTTATTTACCATTTCCACTGTGTTTCAGTTTGGTCAACCCTGTTCATTTAACAGGATCAGATAATGTTGGGTTGTCTAGAGTCACCGAAAAAGTGTTAAATAATTTAAGAGTACTTTTTACCCACAGTTTTCTTACCTACAGCCTAAATGCAAATTACCATAACGTGATTGATGGTAGCATTTGCTCTTCTTCGTATACAGATAATCTGGATTATGTGAATCTAACGTCACGAAGCTAGTTGGTTGAATAAATACCATACGGGTGAAGCGGTTTCCTTTCAATATGACTCAAGTCTATAGCTGCGGATGCCCACAATACACAATTTGTTGGTACATTTATATCAACGCAAGTCACTATTCTGTATATTGGTAATTTCCGTTTCTGTTCCACTCCCAAACAGAGAGAGAGAGAGAGAGAGAAAGGGAAAACGGCTTAATCGTTTGTTTCCGTACGAGCTACAATGTCCCTTATCAGAGGTTGTCTATAATACTTATCCGTTCGGTAATTTCCTTCAGGATCCACAAACGGTGAACTGTTCTGAACAAATCTATAGTTATTTCGTTATCAAAGCCCTTCTTTCCCTCCTATGTTTCAGTGATACTCATTATATAAATACGCTAACACGAAACTGAGGGTACAGATTTTTAATATTAATCATACAAGAAGGCTAAAGAAACGTAAAGGTGGTTTGCCATAGATGTAGTGAAGATAAAAATTATGTATGCACGTAGCCGTTAAGAGTGGTGTAAAAGAAAATCTAGGATGATACTGCAAAGTCCCCATAAGCTTTGCCACTATATTATAACCCGTCGGTTAGCTCTTTGAGTTCTCATATAAAGGTCCCAGGTTCGCTTCCGGCCTTTTTTTTAACTTCTTCGTAATGTTCAATTCTTAACTTTTAAATCTAGTTTTTAAGTATAATTAAACAATTCACATAAAATCTATAAATTTGCAGTGCTCAGTAAATTCCAATTACTTTTTTTTTGTCATTATCATGACTTAGCGAACAAAACTGGTCGAATTTCGACCTCAGGCTATACTAGTTAGTGTAATTTTTTTATTTATTTTGTAAAAAGACCAACCAAGGTGAACCAACGAGTTGTTTTCTAAAAGACACCTTCACACTCTAAGAAGCACCATTAGTATCCACAACATTCACTTCAGGATCTTCCTTGTGTTGTAGCACTCTGCTACACACATGCATAATACTCGTCAACGAGGATTTATTTATTTTATTTTTTTATCATTTTTTTTATTTCTATTTTTAGCTACCCACTTTACATTAGGTCACAGCCTTTTTTCGCTTTTGTAACACTGCTAATACCATTTTCGAGCAGTCTGCCATCAGCTCGTTTCACCCCGTATAATTTTCGCTGTCGTCGTAATGGCGAGTGCACTCTAGTTTATTTCTGTTAGTAATTCACAACACGCGTCTCGCACTTACTCACCAGCCGTCAATTATTGAACGGATTTCGCGTTAACAGCCGGTACCTCAGTGTCGACACCAGAACTGGTAAATAAACGACGATCGTGAACTTTGCTTTCGAGGCACGCCGGAAGCTTTCACATCTAGCTAGGTCCTGCTGGCTCTCACGTACTGCGCACTTTGCGAAAATGCAGAGCAGGACCCGGGGGTTTCCGGACGATAGTAAACGCATCACCGTAAGTGCCTTCTCGATCTCGTAACCGGGCAGAACGAGTGGATAGACAGTCTAACGATCGCTCTGCACGGAATCCATTCGAGCTCATACGGCAGCCTTGTAATCTTACAAAAATAGTTATCCCACGTAAAAATGATATGTTTCCAGAAAATTGTAACTGGCAATAATTGTGTTGGTTTCTTGATGTCTCCCCAGCAGAGACAAAAATTGTTTAGAAATGCCGGCTCACATATAAAGTGCAGGAGAAGCGCAAGATTTTCAGCTCCGATTAAGATACCGTTGTTCTGCGATGGTTCCTCGTTAAGTTTCTTGGTGCAGAACAACTAAATTATTGTCGTTAAATTACTTACGTAGCTTTAATTTTAATTAAATAAAGTAAGACCTTCAACTTACTCTAAGTTATAGCACTAGTTTAAAGATAAATACTACATATATTATTGATCATTAAAATACACTAAAAGGAGAAAGATATTGTCTTCGATTGAAATAATAATTTAATAATAGCTTATACATTATTTAATATGTAAGCAAGATGTTGAAAATACTCCTATAGACAGCACGAATATGCTCCTCCCAATAATCAGATTATTCCACAGTGAAGATTAGTACCGTATGCACGACATTTTTAATATACACTTAGTCTCTCTTGCCAAATTTTCCGCAGTAAACGCTTCCTTGGTGCAACCTTGCTATCGGTACTCACCAATAAGAATTGGACAATACATAACTCAGGGTAGTAAAAGGTTTATAGCTCGTTGTCTCTGTTGATAGGGGTGAGTTATGTATGTCAGCTTCTATGCACTAAACAGCTACCCAATCTGTTTAAACAAGATCAATAATTAATCTGTAGTTTAGCCAGTCTATTAATCTACTTATGATGACGTGAAAATATATTTAAACAAACATAAATTAAAGTTCTGAATAACCAACACGAAGTAATTCTTTATAAAAGGAGTTTATTACTCATTTTGGACATGAAAATGCGGAGGTGGTCCTACTTTATACATCTGAAAATAACTGAATATTTCCTCAATTATTGTTCATGAGAGGCACAACAGGCATCAAACGCACTCGAGAGTAAAAGTTCCAAATTATCACTCGTAAATTAGTGAAGTGCATCGAACAATGTAGTTCGAAACTAATCAGCGATTACAGTATTTGTTATAAAACACAATTTGTCATCACAAGATAGCTGCATTATCACAGTTCCACAGCCCGCTACCGTCCATAGTTTACCACCTTTTAACCAGAGACTAAATTCGCAGTCACAGACCCGTAATTTTTTTTTAAGTCCACACATGCCTATCCCTTCAAATCACAAGTTCGTAATGCGACTTCAGACCACCCAGCGTCACAACCTTCCACCACCGCGTCCAAGTTATAAGTCCCTTTCCAAGCGTTCGAAAGCGTGCTCTACCTGTTCCCAAATTTGTATCCTTCCGCGCATCCTAACGTCTCATCTTTAAAATAAAACTTCCCTTCCAAAATATTATACCTTTGAATATCACAGAATTAAATACTTTGACTACCACCCTACGAATGTGGTACATTTAACAAACAAATATATATTTAACAATACTAAAAAAATTGAGATTGGGGCTCTTTGCTCAGATAGCCATTAAGCGTGGCGTCTCACTGTTCAAATATACTCCCGCCGTCTAAATATAGTTACACAATTAATATTTAATTTATTGGCTTTTTATACAAATATATTCATTTCTCATCCACAAATACTTAGAATTGTTTATATATAAATTATCTGCTACATATCTACTATTGTTAGTCGGCCATGAAATATTTAAGTGGAAGACTGCAACATAAAAAAAACGAACGTTACTACGAATAATATTAAATATAATAAATTACATATATAAATGTAATGCGCATTTCTGCGTTCATGTTTTGTGTCTCTATGTTCTGACACAAGAATATTATTACCTCAACGAAAAGCAGAACAAGAGAGTAAAATAAAGTTTACTGTAATAATACGGAAATAACGTGGTACGTCTTTTAAGATAGGTAGCGTGGTGCAATGCTGCCAATTTGCTTCTTAAACTGTTACTTATAAACACTATGTATCAATAATTGTAAATATAAGTCTTATAATATCATTATTATAGTACTGTGATTTATCGGCTTTTTATCTGTAAGGGATATTGAGCTTGTAATTACGGCATTTGATTCTCCCAAGTCTCCTGACTGCAGTCATATAATTTTATTTGCTGTAAGATCATTCCCTGATTTTATATGGAGTTTTAGAATAATGTTTGTGGCTATGTTGTATTTCAGATGCAATCTGGAATTGCTGCCCTCGCTCAGCCATGAGCGTTTCCGGTTTCCGAGAAGATTAGGAAAACCCTGACTACCTGTATTCCATTCACTAGGTCCAAACTGTTAGCCAGTCGGTTGGGGAACCCAGCATCCTGGCAAAATCCGCCATTCACATGTAAACAAACAGCTTCCTCCTGTATCTGTAGTGTCACACTTGGTAATCGCAGCTGCAAACGACTGTTTTAGCCGTGATTAAGTAATCTAAGCAGTCATTTCAGACCTTGTGTGAGGACAAATTTCCGCTTTCACCTAGGTACTGTAGATAGTAAATCGTAAAGTGTGTTGTGGAGGTTAGCTTGCACCACTATACTCATTTCCTTCCCTGTTATACTCCCAAATAGAGCGATTTTGTCCTTCCCTGTCGTAAGAGACGACTAAAAGGAGTCCCCTAATACTATTGATCGTTTGAAGTAATTGAGGTGATCATTGTTTTAGGGATGTTATTGTTACACATGCGTAGCTACACATTGACAGAATGGTCCCACAAGTTAAGTAACATATCATAGTTATTACAGATAAATTAATTGTCAACTCTGGGCGTTGGAGCAGTTCAGACATTTCAGGCAAAATCCAGAAATATGCAAATACCTACAAGTTGCTTGACTGACCGTGAAAATTTGTGTCAGGTTACACACATGATAGTGTTCGAAAACCGTGGCGACTGACGGGAAATTTTGAAGTGGTGTGGCCAACTATCTGCATTGACAGTCGTGTATTTGTCTTACTAATCTCAAGTATGATCCGATCTTTCTTTATAAGTTTTAAACTAGTTTTGTCTTGATTAATTAACATTTACTTTCCTTTATATGTCACTTACGTCACGACATTGTAGAAAAGAGGAACTGATTACTTCGTAGTTTGGTCCCTGTAACCATTAAAGAAACTATCGAAGCAGAGGCGACAAACAGTAACTGCTTGTATGACTTCGTAGATGCCATATTGGATGTCTTCGCCTAATGGAGCGGCAACACTTTTGACATCTTCTGCGTGCGGGATGCCTGCTTAGCGCCTGCAGCAAACGTGAGACTGCGCAGCTCGAAGATTCCACCGGTCGGCGGACGCAGCGTCCAACCGGCCAGTGTCCGACATGTTTTGACCAGATTGCGTGCAGGACGCCACTAGCTTAAGACAAATGCCATTCGTCTGTGTTGATATAGGACTAATAAATTTGTGATGAAATAGAAGTTTCGTGAAGCAGTGCATTATATCTGCCAAATGGTAATTTCCTCAGTTCTGGTAACATCGGCAATTCATTAATAAGAAAGAGAGATATTTCATGTCATGTATTTCAAAGAAAGATTTTTCTGTCTACATATCCGCCCAATTTAATGCATTTTAAGTGTATTCCTGTCGATTTTATAACATTTTCCTGGAGTGGGAAGTACCAGAAACGCCAATCTGTATATATTTTTAGGAACACAGTACCACAGTTTCTAGTGAAACAAAATAATTGACTGAATATAACTACTCAATAGCCCTCCCCCTTTTCCATGTTATATCCAGTAACAAATTACAGGATTTTGAATAATCAAGAATGCACAGCCAAGGGCGAAATGCTAGTCGGAGATGTAATGATTTATAGTTCCGTAGCCATGTTAAAATATGCCATGTAGCACGATATTCACAAACCAAAACCATAAACTAATAAGAAGCTAGAAAACACTGATCAAAATTTAATTTTTTTTTTAAATCAACGTTTATAGGATTGGAGCCCTCAACCTTAGATTACCAATTCAGAACGCAAGGTTTACACCACTTTGTGACCACACAGACTACCTATTTAGAACTTTCATCAACGTCTTTCTTGCATTGTGGTGGGGGGAGGGGGGCAGCGAAAAATACGAACTTCACACAGTCAGGAATAATTCATTAAGTTGCCTTTACTGTTACCGCTTTCTCAGTCAACTATCACCGCCCACTGTATCGGTCATTCCTAATGCCTTGCGAACACAAGCGTCATATAGCAATCTTCACAACGGTATTTAGTCAACAGCGAAACAACCACGCTTTTCTGTTTACGGTCCTTAATGTTATGTAATACACATTATTAAATAGGTAATTTTGAACATGTGATACACAGCACGGCGGCGGCGTCCATACGATAATCGAAGCGATATATCGAAGCCGTTTATATCGAAACGATATGTAGCGAACAAGCGAATTTTTACGAATATGTCATGATTTTAAAGGATGCGGTCAGACAGCAACCTAAGAGTACAGCTTAATTATCACAGTGTCATCGGGATAATACCTTAATAATTATGTATTGTAAATAATAAATAATCTGTAAAAATCCTCGTAAATTACCGATTACCACAACAAAATGTACCATCGATCAAAAGTCTCAGCGCTCACTTACAAAAAGAAAATCTCTCTGTTGACCTATATCTTACCATCGGAGGGAAGCTACAGGTGACTTTTTAGACACAAAATCTTGATATATAATCCCATTCGCTTGTACACATATGAAGTTTACGTACCTTTCTTAATGCGTATGTTCTTCTTCGTCGTCGTCATCCTCCTACAATCCTGTCGCTGCTTCCACTAGACATTACACGACACTACACACAGTAAACATTATTAGAAGTAATTGCTGCTTCACTATACTAATCACCATTCAGAATCAACTGCTGCTTCCCATCCCGACATTCGCTTGTTCGATACTATCGGTTCGATATGAACCGCTTTGATATGCATCGTCAGGACGCCTCCGCTGTGCCACGTATCACTTATTCAAAATTACCATTAATTACATGCTGTAAATCACATGAAATCAACAATTGATCTAACAAATTGCCGCGAAGTACTGAAGCTATCGTCAAAGACCGACTAACAGTACATTAATTTACGTAAACAGAACCGACAGAAGCCGTAATACGACCTGTAAATAACTGTATGCTGAAATCGCTACCAGAAGCATTTAGGTCACTGTACACTACAGAAACGCACACAGTAGCTCTTCAGACATATATGGATCCCGCCATGTTTTTACCAAACACGGCGTCCTGGGCTCTCAGCCAATCAGCAGCGACATCACCCACCGCCACTCTCTCCCTGTACAGGCCCCCTGCTGCGGAGTAGAAAGCCTAACGAGGCGTTATGCATAGCAGTTTCAACTGGCACCGGGAGACCTGATTGGTTGTTGGTAGGAGCCAATGAGATGCCGCATATTGCGGTTAACCGCAGATTCAGCCCCTACGCTCCCCCACGCACAAAAAAAAAAAAAAAAAAAAAAAAAAAAAAAAAAAGACGACCAGTATCAAGCTAGTCAGGCATGGGTCATTTATCTTTGGTTGCAGGCTTATTATTCGATCGCAGTACTATCGAGACGGTGATAGTATTGTTGCCCGGAAGTAAGGTTGTGTTTATTGAGAGTGTATACTTTGCTAGGCGCGCGGATGAGATTGCAGAAGCGTGGGGACCGTGGTTGTGTGCAGTTGTCTTTCCGGCGGGATAGCCGAGGAGATGAGATTTTGAGACTTGAATGCTGAGCCAAGCTGTTTGTTTAAGACATCGAGACGAAAATGAATAAACGACGTTGGAGAAACGATCTTTTGAAGTTTTTATAAGGTAAAGTTTCTCATGAAATACTTGGCATTTTTCTATGGCACAACTTCGCATTGTTAGGCTGAACTGATGGTAACAGTAACGGTCGGGACAGATCTTGCTGTTAGCTTGTGGTCTCACGATTCATGCTAGGGACCCCTTTCTGTGTAAGGAAAAGTATTTATTGTAATAGTTTAGTTTTGAAATTGCGTTTTTTTTAATGAAATAGTAATTTCAAAGGTAGTGTTCTTGAAATATGGTATTGTTGTAACATTGTTTGTGTAAATCAAGTTAAATTTATTAACAGTAAAGAAATGTTTATCTTTGTTTAAAATAATTTTGTAGGCAGATTAAAAATCTGAGTTGTATTTTTCTCTGAAAGATTTTAAAATTATAAACATGACATTGTTAGTAATTTTTATGAAGTTACAACAGTTAGAAAGAAATCAGTTATTTCATTTTTAGTAATTAATTCGAGTTTCTTAGACAGATTACCAGTTTATCCCTCCTCACATTTTTATTAAAAGTGTCATAGATGTTTTCTGTAGTTAGTTTTCTAGTAGTTAGTACAGCAGAAAGCAGTTTGGTGTTGCGCAGATTTATGCAGTAAGTGAAGGTGAGAAAGAATCACTTTTGTCAAGCTTACAGTTCAGTATGATTTACAGATTTCAGGGTAGGACAATTCATACTTTGGTGTCGCACAAGTATGAAGTGCGCGCCACGTACTTACGCCACGCGCCGCCATGCACGCGCGGCGCGGCGTTCTTACGACGTCAGAGACGAGCGCCCTCTGCTGCAATCCCGCTCGTGGCCACCACTGACCTGCATCGGCCACTTGGGAATCAGATAGGCACCAGTTAAGACTGGGCTATCGGATAGGCACTAGGAATCTTCAGTAGGCAGGCCTCTATCTAAACTATGTATCAGCATTCTGCAGTCAAGAACTATGTAAAAGTTAAGTATTACCAAGACTCCACGAAACATATATCTTGTTCTAATTTAGCCTAGTGTTCTAGTTTCTGCTGTCCCACTGGCTGGTCACCTCTGTACCTGCACAAGCGTGCATCCTTTATTCCTGTGTCGGTCTCTTTCTACTCGGCCACCGACACCTACGACAACCGGCGGAAACGAGACACAAAACATACAGTGTTCAGGTTAACAAGTGTTTGCACTGAGTCAGATTGCATTAATAAATATTGTGCTCGTTACATTTCGTTAAAGATTATTAGTTCAGTCAGAAACAATTTTCTAGGGCCAGAATTATTAACACAGTGATTTTTATTATCAGTAATTTTCAGACAGTTAACTTTGTTGCGACATTTCATGCAGAAACAATTAGCAGTTTGTATCTCATTATAATAAACATTACGCAGTCAGATAGGTTTGGCAATACCTTTACATTTACATAGAATACAGTTAAAAATACGCAGTCAGATTAACATAACGTTGTACAAAGGCATTCGGCAAGAACAAGTTCAAACACACAGAAGACGGAAATTATGTAAGAGAGAAGGAGAAGCGAGAAACTTTCACATGGTGATCCTGACTTAAGGCTAAGCTACAGAAAACTTTTTTTTTCTTTTGTGAAAGTTAGTTTAGTTATTGGTTAAACAAGACGTTTATTTTATTTTATTTTTAGTACATGAGGGCGCGTGGGGCCCGAATCTCCGGTTGAGAAATAGCATCTCATTGGCTCCTACCAACAACCAATCAGGTCTCCCGGTGCCAGTTGAAATGTTATGCATAACGCCTCGTGAGAACCTATATAGCGAATATAAGCTCTCTACTGGGCAGCGCGCTACCACCAGGGCACCTGTTCTCATTCGCACATAACGTGACCAGGAAACAGCGTGACTGTACCCTGCCACCGCCTGCTATACAAACCGCCACGGCACATGCGCAAGACAAATCAGTTTCCGCTCCAAGAGTTTGCCTCCGTGTGGGCGCTTCTCACCCCATCTAAAGGAGCTATCCTTCTCTCTCTCTCTCTCTCTCTCTCTCTCTCTCTCTCTCTCTCTCTCTCTGAGTCCATAGTGACAATCACCGATGCCACCCAGACAAATAGTTCAGTGGGTTGGAAGTTCTTTTCCTGCGTAGTGTAAGAATATGGGAACTTTTGACAAACAAGAGACTTTCCTGTTCGTCTTGTATGTATTATCCAAGAGACTTTTTCTTAAGTTTGAATTGTATTGTTATGTATATCATCCAGGAAGAGTGTTGTGAAGATTGAAAGAAAGTACCAGCAGCTGTGTTGAGATTTTTTATAAAATAATTCAGCGATCAGTTTCGGTGCTATATTCGCATCATCTTCAGGCTCCTAACCATAAACGACAACAGTTACAATACTACTAAACAATAAATGTATAATGAAGTTGATATATAAAAAATATTTTCAAATAATAAACATGCCATATAAAAATTATTGTCAAACAACAAACATGTTGCAAGGTCACTATGTAAGCAGAGTGAAATTACTTACATCATAAAAATTGTTAAGAGTATATGTAAGGGGTCGTTAAGAAAAAAAATAAAAAAAATAAAAAAAAATCGTAATAAAAGCAAATGTATGAAGTACTATGTAAAATTAAAATGATAGCTTAATACAATTTTCTAAACAAGGTATTAACAAAACATTATTATTAAATTGGTCCGTCTTTGCAATATTAAGGAAGAATAAGATGCAAAGATGGGCCAGTTTTATAATAACGCTTTTATAATATTTTGTTTACAATATATATAACGATTTTACACTTTTTATGATGTAAGTAACTTCACTGTGTTTACAAAGTGACCTTTAACATGTTAATTGCTTGACAATAGTTTTTATATGGCTTTTTATTAGTAGATAATAGATATCGAATTTATTATACATTAAATGGTTAATAGTATTGTAACTGTTGTACTTGTCATTTTTGGTTAGAGGCCTAACGATAGTGCGAGTATAGCACCGAAACAAGTCCCTTAATTAATTTAAAAAATATAAACAAAGCTGCTGGTAGTTTCTTTCGATCTTAACATTGATCAGCTGTAGTCCCAGCCCATTAATTATGGATAGAATTAAAGGAAGAGTTTTTCTACTGTAAAGGTGTTTCCCTGTCTCTCGCACACGATACATCAGTACGATCCTTAATTTTTGTCGTCCTTAATAGAAATGTAAATTGGGGGCACTACAGTGCTACTGTAGCCAGCCTTAAATGCCTAACCTCTGTGTCCACATCTGTCCTCTGCAAGCCACTTCACAGAGTGTGGCCGAGGGTACTATTCTCATTCATCCTCCTACTTCAGTCGTGTTTGTTTCGCGAAAATGAAAAACATGTTGACGGTATTTTCTCGTTTTATTATTTTGCTCTTTTGTCGAGATACATATAGGAGGAAGGAATATATTGGTTGACTCTCGAAACTTTCACAGGAGCCTGTACCGCGATACAAACCTGTCTCTCTCTTGCAGCATGATCCGCGGCGCATTGTGGCGCTATGCTTCGATGCGCGAGGTCGCTCCCCGTCGGGGGTTCGAATCTCCCCCCCCCACCCCCACCCCCTTCAGGCATGGATGTTTGTGTCGTCTTTAGTATAAGATAGTTTCATAAGTACATTGTACGTTTAGGGCCTGAAGACCTCGCAGTTAACCCCCTTAAGCTTAACATACCTTTTTAACATCTTTCAGCATGAGCCATTGTAGTTTTCTGATCATCATTGTTACAGTTTCCTTGTTATGAAATTGAACCTCTAAAGGAACGCGTGGTTCTCCGTTGGATCTTCTCTACCAACCATACCTGCTACGGATCCCACACGTGAGCAATACTCAAGTGTTGGCCGAAACAAATTCCACATTATTATTAGTCGGAAACGAACATTTCATGCTCTTTTCATTCCATATCATTGTGCAACGTTACGCACAGTTATTTAATCTCGATGACTGTTTCAGATAGCATTTTACCATTGGATATTATTGCATTATTTCACATGTAATATTACTATCTAACGGGGCATGTCAAATAAATAATAATAACATTTTTTTCTCTTAATCACATGCCATTACCTTACATTTTTCTATATCTGGAGAAACTCTTAACACTCCAAATTCATCTGCAATACTAAGTCATCTTTTAGGCGGCGACATCTTCCTGTACGCCACAGCATCATCAGCAAACCAAACAGTCATATACTGACCCTGTCAGACAGATCATTTACATAGGTAGAAGATAATAGCGATAATATCGCACTTAGCTGGAGTACTCCGTACGTTACCCTTGTCTCAATAATTAACAGTGTTACCCTGTGAATCGCATAGATGTTAATTAGTAGGTGACCGTTTCGATCCTTTACAGAAACATTCTGAGACACCTGGCTGAACAGGCACCCCTGACACGACCAGTCGATCATGGTCGTCCAATGGTACCTGTTCGGGCATGGGTGTGAGGAAGAATCTATTTCTTGATGATGATGATGATTGGTGTTTTAGGGCGCTCTACACTATTTCATGATTAATTTTAACTACATGTAGAGATAGCTCTTCATAATGTTTTCAAATGTAACCGTTCTCTCTCTTGACAGTCATGATCGAGGACTACATACTGGGTTGTATTAAGATATTATCAATTATTCACGTGTCTGAGAGCCTATTCTGTATGTTCGTCCCTTCGTTGGCAATCTAGAACGGCGAACCGTGTCACACATACATGAGAGGTTAAAAATTCAATAAGTTCTGTAATCCATAATACTTGTAACCACACGAATGTAATCGTTAAATGATAATAACATAACAAGTCTGATATATACGCATGGTTTAGGCAGACGAATACGTTGTGTGTACCACGCCTCTTATATGATAAGTTAACTATTAGAATTCATGTGGTTACAAGTAGTTTGGATTACAGTACGTATTGTCTTTTTGACAGCACTAGTGTATGTTGAGGCACCGCCCAAAATGCGTGACAAATAATTCGTTGTGTTAAGGTTAAACTACTTCCGCATGAAATATTCACTAACCGGTTTCGAAACAATAATAACCAGAATAATAAAGTGGATAAAGAGCATTTCTGCGCCACTCATAAAGTTATTTTTTAGTACAGCTATTTTGTCGAAAACTGAAATTTTACGATTGTGGCTGTGTAGAAAATGCAGATTTAGACTTCCAAAGAAGAAAACAGGAACCAGCCAAAATTAATAAAGCTACTTATTAAAAAAAAGTACTGCCGTTACTGATTTCGAACATAGAGGTTCATCATCAACTGGTTGTTCATGTCCAAATGTATTTGTTATTATTGAATTGTCGATTGTAGCTCCTGGTGGCTTTTTGCTCACAAATTAATGTGCTCGCTGTGAAGCACCAATACGATGTATATATAATAACATTGTGCGAAGAATCACACAAATATCAAAATATTTTTGCTACGTGGGAACATGGAGTTGGTGATATTATTAAGAGTGTCAAAATGTTCTCTCCCAGAGATCAGTATAATAATTTCACAGGGAACATTTTTATAATATATAAACGAGAAAAATCTGATTGTTACATTAAATCAGCATTAACTATGAATGAAGTAAGTTATACTGACACAATTTTATTAGAGAATATTATTTAAGTAAGTCATGTTGATAATATGGCCAATTTTGTAAACAGATGTTGTCCTGGGGCAAAAAGTTGTGGGTTGTGTGTATGGTTCTTCATGCAGTGCTATTCTATGTAACTCAAATAAGTACTTCACAAAACGCACATTAATTTTGTAAACAGAAGAAAACTTCCAGGATTGCTATACCTGAAGGATCGCAGGAGAACTTCTGTGAAGTTTGGAAAGTAGGAGCTGAGGTACCTGCCAAAGTAAAATTGTGAGGACGGACCGTGATGCGTATCAGGATAGCTGAAAAGAGCGCTTGCCCGCGTAAGAAAAAATATCCAAGTTCGAATCCCGGTTCCGGCACATAATTTTAATCTGTATCTGCCAGGAAGTTTCATATCAGAAACTTTCTAGAAAAAATCTACACTTGCGTATTGTTTGGTATCACTATCCAAAGTATATTTTGCCACAAGCAGTAAAAAGTAAGAAATATATATATAGTCGTGTACGGCCATCTGATAATGAACCTTTTGGTTCTTTTCCTTTTTTTTTTTCTTTTAGGTAATGATCATCCTGTAGTTTTAGTGTTGCCGTTGTCCATAGTGAACTAGTCGTTTGTGGAATTCGCCGACAAGATGTTGCCATATAGAGAAGGTCAGTGTGATACGCGGACCGTTCGTAAGTCGTAAGCGAGGCGTTTCGCGCACCGCCCGACGCCTTCGGAACTCTCCGAGTTACGACGTACCAGCGGGTCACCCTGGCGGCCTCATTCGTTACATGAAGGGCCGACTTCAGTGCCCCCCGATGGCGTCGTACACCCCAGAGTAGACGGAAACTCCATGCAGTGGAGGAGGACGCGACGAGCACTACCAGAGATCGTCAGACACCAAAGTGGCTGACGAGTTCTGCACGAGCGGCAGCTACACCCGCACCAGCCACAGAAGGTTCAGGCAACGCAGTGACGAACCAAACTTCTGCAGGGGATTCCTGCGCTGTTTGTGGACAGGTTCGACTTCGCATGATGAATCCTTTTCAAGGACGAAGCCAAATTCACCAGAGAAGGTGAATCGAGTATCCACAGCAGTCCCGTGTGCGCAATCGAAAATTCGCATCGTGAGTTCCCTCTTGGTATTGCGGTTCAAAACATCAACTAATCACGAACGGTATACAATCAGTTATGTCGTCCTAGGAAATTTCCAAAAAAGGCAACAGCCACGTCTTTTTATTTAGAAAACAACAACGTAATAAGTGTCACAGATCGAGATAAAATTTGATCCAAATTTTCTCATGAGGTACATATTGAAGTACTCTATAATATGCCCAAGAAAATTGGCAAAATTAGTTGAATCATTTTTGTAACACAGAACTGTCCTCGAAAATAAAACAGGGCCTAATGCGATAGTAAAAGTACCAAATGTGTAATGTAACCTGAGAGGAAATTCAAGGAGATATTTAAGAAATATTGTTACTTTAGCAGGCAGTGAAATATAGCAAACTTCATACTTCGTTACATTTAAAAAATAAAACAGGAAACTATTAAACCAAACATTGCTTCTTCTCGACGATAGTCAGTCACTGAAAACATATAAATAGCTGTTATTTCTAGCTCACTGGGTTATATATCTTATAAACTACGGCCCTTCAAAATAATACAGGATGACCACATTTGCAGTTCCTTCAATACTTTCTTGTGTTTCTCGGTACCAGAATTATTATTGCCTACTGCCAGCTGAATTAACTCTATTTTTTATTGTCAGACGCAGATGCTTCATCGAAATGACACTATTTCAATTTCTAGAGATTTAAA
Organism: Locusta migratoria; assembly: GCA_026315105.1. Lineage (NCBI taxonomy): Eukaryota > Metazoa > Arthropoda > Insecta > Orthoptera > Acrididae > Locusta > Locusta migratoria. The sequence continues at coordinate 61,857,534 of CM048747.1, forward strand.
AGGCCAAAATATCCTTGCTCATCCGTTATTGACATCTTGAGTGGAAATGAGAAGTAATGAACTTCACAAGCTAAGTGTGATGCGCACACACATCTCCAACTTCGAAATGCCACACCAAAAACGATTTCAATTACTTGAAGCAGCAATATCACGCAAAGCTTTTATCACGCCAAGCTTTTATCACGCCGCCGCCATTGGTACATAACACATTTAGTTACTTTCGAGTTTCCACTGTACATCTGCTAAATGCCTAGAAGTGATTTAAACATCCTTTAATAAAAATAAAATCGATGACGGGTAGTTCATAGCTTCCCACCCCCCTTATAAGTCTGGAGTTTCAGAGTCCGGAAAATCGTTCAAGATTATAATAATGTATATTGAAAACATATAGTGTAGAGTGTAGACGAACTCAGACGTTCTGTCTATAGCGTTTTTTTTTTTTTTTTTTTTTTTTTTTTTTTTTTTTTTTTTTTTTTTTCTCTCTCTCTTTAATTTACTTTAGGAAAGTTTAAAATGATGACTGGCGGAATGGAAAACAATGCAATGAGTAAAACTGGTCTGGCGTGAATTTGTTAAATAAGCAGCATTTGTGTATTAATCTTTCGGCGTGTCACTTAAAGTGTATTGATAATTGGTCTGGTGGAAATGAAATTTGGACTTTCAACTTGGAATCCACTAAAGAACGAAAGGATTGTCAAAGAGACACTGAGATAAACGTATGAGAGTTCTCTAGGAAGCAACAAAAGAATGAATGAGACGGCTCTCAACATCAAAAGTACAGAAATGCCACGGATATACATCCATGATGTTTTAATATCATTCATCCAAATGGTTGGAATAAGCAAACAAATATTTTCACGCATATGTTAATTCTCTTGGGACGCTCCGTCATACTGTTATATGCGTTTTGTATTGAAGAAATCTTGCAGTCTTCATGTAATTAATGAAAGGCATTATTATTTGTGCACTTAATGGCAGGTCTGCTTCCGGCTTACGTGTTTAATTTACCTGGCCGGTATCGAGCACCTCCTCATCAGCGTTTCTATAGAACATACGTAAAATCATACATCATATTTTGGGAAGATTTGGTTCTTTCCAGTACTGTCTATTAAATAATATACCTGCTTTGTTGCTTGTCATTATATACACAAATAATAATGGAAGCTTAGAATTCCGTGGCCGTTGTTGCAGTAAATACAATTCTCGAGATTGCTAGACTACATTGTCAAACTATAAAACTATCAAACATTTCGGTCACTTGTATGTCGGACGGTTTTAAAGACTTACTATGCTGTCTCACACCCTGAAGAATTAAAAAGGCATTATTAATTGTGTTGCTTCAGTTTCTCCCGACGGATTTCTGATAAATATGGTTCTCGGGTGAGACGTCGGATATTATTGTCCAAACTGCAGCCGCGGTTGAGTAGCCGAGCGGTCTGAGGCGCCTCGCTGCGAAGCACGCGGTTGCTCACCGTCGGAGGTTCGAGTCCTCCCTGGAGCATAGGTGTGTTTGTCCTTGGGTTAGTTTACCTTAGTTTAAGTAGTTTTTAAGCTACGGACTGATGACCGCGCAGTTTGGTCCGATAGATTTACATTTGAACATATTTTCAAAACTGCACAGTATTTCGTCAGCACACCTGGCTGACATCTTCAGGTGCGATGGACACATGCTCGGCCGTGACCAACAAATTCCTATTTAGAGCATTCAAAGAAGAGAATGTGCATGCGTTAACGGGCTAAAAACGGTGGCCAAAAGCGCAAAAGAAATGATTTTGGCAAGTTTCGTTTACGATGAACAGTTGAGATATTTCTGTATTTACTTTTCAAAATGTTCAAATGTTTGTTAAGCTTAAGGGACTTAACTGCCAGATCATCAGTCTCTAAACTTACAAACTGCTTATGAACTATCTTGTACTAAAGATGACACAAACATCCATGCCCGAGGGGGCATTCGAACCCCCGACCGTAGTGACCGTGCAGACTGTGACTGGCTCGCCGCAGACCGCTCGGCCACTGCGGTCGGCTATTTATTTTCATTTTTATTTTATTTCTTATTAGCAGGTTTAAAAGCTTTTGAACCTGCCAATAAAAAATAAAATTAAAATAAATAAATAAATATCGCAACTGTTCATCGTAAACGAAACTTGCCAAAATCATTCCTTGTGCGCTTTTGGCCACCGGTTTTGGCGCCTTCACGTATGCGCATTCCCTTCTTTGAATGCTCTAAATAGGAAAGTGACGGTCACGGCCCAGCAATGTGTCCATTGCACCTGAAGATGTCAGCCATGTGTGCTGACGAAATATTGTGCAGTTACGAGAATTATTTCCGATGTCTCGCTCGAGAACCATATTTAGAACATTATTACACTATTACTTGTTAATTATCACCTACGTTGCTATCTCTACTTTCAGTACTTTATTTCGATTAATGTTACATTTCTCGATACTTTTGTGCAGCAAATTCTAATTCTCATTTGATTATCTAATTGTTTTTCAGTATTCTTTTGTAATTATAAATGTCAGTGCTCAGAACATAGTCTACGTAAGTTCTGTGATTCATACGTAGACCTCATTTGCGAGTAAAGCTGTTTTTACATATGGTACTGTGTATCTCATATTGCCCTTATTCCGCCCAACAAACACTATTTTACATTCACAATAGACGGAAACCTTGACTTCATCTACTATCTGTTAATCAATTTTAAAGTTATTTCCTCTGTTTCATGGATGCCACTGTTTACTCTCAAGCCATAAGGTATAAGCATACTATTTAACAGGTATTGTACTTTCCCCCACAGAGTAAACAAAAGTCATCAATGATTCTCATCAATTTACTTTAATTCTGAATTTTAATCGAACTTTCGAGTGCCGCAGTGGACTGGCCCAGCGTAGCCATGGCTGCCCTCCGTCGGGCAAGGGTGTGTTTATAATCACGGAATGTAGGACATTAACTGCAAAAGGGTAAAGTTAAAAATGTGTGCCCAGCCGGGACACGAACCCGCACCTCCTGCTTTCTAGGCAGCTGCGCTGATGCCTACACCACTGGGGACACCGAGATCACCACTCCTGCACGGAATTACTCAAGTACGCCTCCCGTCAAATTCAAATTCTCAACTTTACCTCTGCCGACTAGAACAAAATCTCGTAGTAATTGTAAACTAATTCCCATAAGAGAAAGGGCCAAGGAATGTTTCCGCACTAAAGAAAGGATCATTTCCCGTCAGGTCCTTACGCTTACGGGAATTAGTTTACAATAACTACGAGTGTGAGTTCTAGTGGGCAGAGCTAAACTTGAGAATTTGCATCTGGTGGAGGGGGGCTACGTTTGTGATTCCGTACAGGTGTGGTGATCGCTGCGTCCCCAGCGGAGTAGAGGTCAGCGCAACTGCCTAGAATGTTGGAGACACGGGTTCGAGTACCGGTTGGGTACACATTTTCAACTTAACCCTTTCGCAGTTAATGCCCTACATTCGGTGAATACGAATAGATAATAACTACAGGATAAAATTGACGTCTGTTCTTTCTGACATGTCCGAAATAAAACACGTCATGTATATGGGTGTGTTTGTTGTCCTTAGCATAAGTTTAACTAGTTTGTAAGCCTAGGTACTGATGACCAGAGTAGTTACGTCCCATAGATTTACAAATTTCCATTCTTTAATTTCCTTCTTGGTTTTTCGATAGATGTTGTGATCAAGAGGGGTGCATACTGTAAACGAATAAAAAATATGACACAATGAAATAAATCATTATTCTTTCCGTTAAAAACGACTGTTCTTTGATTTCCATTATTTCATCTTGCAATATAGTAATGACAGTTGGGTCCTCTCATTATCTTGGGAGATTAAATAAATGTCAGATGCAAATTAATTTACTCTCAAATTGCAATTAAACACAGAAAATTACAGACTACTAACACACTCACAGCAACTTAATTATGCTTGTTATATATTCAATTAACGTTCCCTCTCTATAGGAAGTTCGTAATTACTTCTGACTTTCACTCTAGCATCAGTGAAATGAATACGTGGCTGCGACCGTCATTATAGGCCACTCGCAACGTTATACTTGTGTCTTTGCGCGTACTACGCATTCTGGTTGCTAACATTCCACACATCGAAACTAAAATTTGATGTTACAGAAAAATGTATCATCTCTATCTCAAACGTAACGACGTAACACAAAAAATGGGGTTTCTTTTGATCAAAGTCTTTGGATGAAATGAGGCGTACTCGAGAAAAGAGAAAAGGATGGGGATAGTCGAGCGCGGATGTGACAGCTCAAAATGTTCAAATGTTTGTTAAGCTTATGGGACTTAACTACGGGTCATCAGTCCCTAAACTTACAAACTACTTATCAACTACCTTATACTAAGGACGGCACAAATATCCATGCCCGAGGGGGGATTCGAACACCCGACCGTAGTAGCCGTGCAGACCGTGACTGAAGCGCCTCAGTCCCCTCGGCCACCGCGGCCGGCGATGTGACAGCTTGCTCAAATTTTTCCAAGTACCTTCTTCTGTGCTACGTATCGCTAGATCAATCGCTACGCTCTGTATGAAACCATCATTATTTCTATTTCAAACATCGCCTGCGTCTGTATAAGGTTTTTCTCTAGGGTTTGATAAGTGACTTTGTCTTCAGCTATGCGTATCAACTATATTCTTTCAAATTTTCTAACATTATATAATCTCTCCACTCATCAAGTTGAACCTTCTCTTTTTCACTACGTTTTGGAGGGCTGCAGACACAGTTATTCATCCACGTTACTCGCTATATTTCTTGCTCACGATCATTCCTGTTATTGATCCGTGTGCTTGACAGCCTGTCTGTTTACGTGCCCTCGACATCCACATCTGCATAATCACATTTTGTGACTGGTTTTCTCACTTCTCATTCACTGCTCTCAAGTTTCCATCACGAAACCGATTTTATATCACTCTAGGCCCTCTTATCAAGGAACATTTTTTACATTTAAGTCGGTGTCCGTCTCAAACAGGTTTCTCGGCTGAAGACGGTGACTGTAATAGCAAAACGAAACATTAATCCAAGCACAAAATATTGGTTTGATTAAAAATTTCCGATAAGAGTTTTTCTGATTTCAAAGCTTAGTTCGCGGCCGTTTTCGCTGGCTATCCGGTAGCCATACTGTCTGCGATCAATCACACAACATGAATGTACCATTTTCCTGCGACACTTCTCCTCTCCACCTTACCCTCCGTTGTTGTTGTGGTCTTCAGAGGTTCGAATCCCCCGTCGGGCATGGATATTTGTGCCGTCCTAGTTCGTAAGTAGTTCATAAGTAGTTTATAAGTTTAGGGACTGATGACCCCGTAGTTAAGTCCCATTAGCTTCACAAACATTTGAACATTTTGATTATTATTTTCTTCAAAATAAAACAATGAACCTTAGCCCCTATGTTTGTGCAAAGCAGTCCTATGGATGAAAACTCCACTACAAAAAACCTCAGGTTGCCATAATGTCTTTATTCTTTGAATTGAACGAGTTTTTTATTTCTTTTGTACATGATCACTTTCCAAGGTTCTATAATTTAAATCCGACAAGCATTTTTTAACCTGTGCTCATACACGTATTTTACTGGCCGAGAAGCAGTCAGCACAGACAATTGCTGCGGAATGTTCAATTTTAATTCAGGTCAAAATTCTAGATTATCTCAGTTAGCAACCTTTGCGATACTAACGACAGTGTAAAATGAATTAATTGAATGTTTATCAAGCTTATGGGACTTAATGCGGGATCATCAATCCCTAAACTTACGAACTACTTATAAGATTTCTTATAATAAGGCAGCACAAACATCGATGCCCGAGGAGGGATTCGAACCCACGATGGGGAACGGCCTCGCGCATCGCAGCATAGCGCCTCAATGCACTCGGCCGCGACTAAAATGAAATACATAAGTGGTTAGTCAATTGACGTCAAAGCTACGTACATAGATTTGTGATAAATTTTCTCAGCATTCGATGTTAATGAGATGCAGTGAATGAATGACGGTACATTGTTTGCGCTTCTTAAAATGATTAACCTTTAATATTGAAATTAATACTTTAACATAAGTAACTTTAGAAGACTACTCTTAAGAGGTAACGAAATTTACAAATAAAATTTTCAATTTGCAGATATAGTCATTCGAAATGATATTCTCTTCGAGCAAATTTCCTACTAAAGCTGTTTACTTTGCTGGAAGAACTTATGTGGCTTCGAACAAGAAATTTGTTCCTTCACAGGTCCAGTTTCTTGGGATTTTCAGAATTATTTTCTTCTCGAACACTGTTCATACGAGTATGTCAAATTAGGTTGGCTAGAGTTTAGACCTGTGTTCAAAAAATGTTCAAATGTTTGTAATCCTATGGGACCAAAGTACGTTGGTGATCAGTCCATAGTCTTACAAACTACTTAAATCACGTTAAACTAACCTAAGGGCAACACGCCTATCCATTCCCGAGGGAGGAATCGAACCTCCGATGCGGGAGGCCGTGCGATCCGTAACATGGCGCTCCAGACCGCTCGGCTACTCCCGCGCGGATATCTCTGTTATCTGTCTTGGTTTACAATCAATAATTATTAGTTTTTGTCAATTTTCAAGTTATCTTATAGGAATTTAATAATATTCTACAAATTTAGAGGTTTATTGTACTTACTTCTTCCCGTGATTTTATCGTGTTACCGCATCGCAGGACTTCTCTATGTGTCGGAAGAGCTAAAGTAGTTGTCTGGAAATAACTGCTTCTCCATGTGAAGATAGCCATGGCTTCTGCGTCTCTAATTAGTGCAATGCAGGACTGGGTACCGCGCAGATGCGGCCGCGGCGCCTGTGTGTTCCCCCACTGCTAGCCTGCGCGCTCTGCTGACCACAGTCCTCCATCACCCACCACCAATCTGGAAAATCCGTCATATTTTTTTTTATTAATCTGTTTGGAAAACATTGTTTTCTTATTTGGAAGAAACAGCGAACTTATTATTTAATGTCCAGTTCACAAAATTATTTTTACAATTTATTAATACAGGTGACCGGTTTAGATCTAGGTTTAGATGATCTTCAGACCTCGCTATAGATGTTCAGGCGGTCTATAGTGAGGTCTGAAGATGATCTAAACCTAGATCGAAACCGGTCACCTGTATTAATAAATTGTAAAAATAATTTTGCGAACTGGACTGTTATCCTATACATATTATAAATGCGAAAGTTTGTATGTTTGTTACTGCATCACGCTAAAACTACAGCACTGATTTAGATGAAATTTCATATAGAGATTTCTTATGTCTTGGATTAGGGCATAGGCTACTTTTCAAAATGTTTATTACAAGTGATTTATTTGAAATATATCCATAGAAATACGTAACGGTTGTAAGAAGCTTCTAATACAACAGAAGAAGTAATCTGTATCGTATGTAATGTTTAGCCGCGAGGGTTAACGCATTATGTTATAAATATCAGTTTTTTTTTTTTTTTTTTTTTTTTTTTTTTTTTTTTTTTTTTTTTTTTTTTTGTCAATGGTTCGTGTCCTGCTATAGTGAATTTTTTTTCTTTGTTATTGTTATCTTTTTTACTTTAGAATATACTAAAAGATTCTTGGATACGGCCAAAACGGCTTAACTGATATATAATTACATGCACAAGAAATCTGAATGTTGGCGTTTATGCCGCATTCATTTTCATTTGTTGTAACAAATGAAGTATGTATATAAATTGTAGACTTTAAATAAAATATGCTCTAAGTACCAAGGCAAGAAGAAACATTGACGTTTTGTGTAGAATGGGATCTAGATACCTAGCCCTATTTTGTGTACAAAGTTCGAACTGCCACGTATAAATAGCGTACATAAACTACAACGAAAGGTGTAGCAAATGCACTCAACAGATGGCAGGCGGTACGCTGCAGTTAACATATGAAACGTTGTGTGTTCCGGCAAACTGCAACGATATATATTAATTAAGGTGAATGTCTGTTCGGTGTACGCTTATCACGCACGAACGACAAGACGCAGAGACTTAAATATTTGTGCCGTTACAAATTTATACCTGATGAAGGTTTTAGCCACGGTTTTATAGCCATCTGATAAATATTTAGCAATTTGAAGAATATAACGTGAAATGCGGAACAAGAATTACTCTTTGAAAATTGTTTTATTGGTTGCATTGTTGCTTGAGGGTTGATAATGATAAAAGGGTGGAGTATATTGGAATGGAAAGTTATCAGTGTATATAAAATTCTACGTGTGTGTGTGTTAATATTTCGCTCTGCAGCGAAAACTACATAACGCAAACGAATGGTCTGTGTGTAATTGTTGTCCGAAGTCTCCTGTTGTACATCATACCAGTTGCATGCCGATAGCTATAAGGGGGTGGAAGATATGGTGGTCTAATGTCATCAAATTATTAAAAAAAAAATCGGACTGAAGGCTAGCGATGACGTTTGCGACTCTATAGAAACGACGTTACATACAGCGAAACGTGATGCCACAGATCATATCTTTGGTCTATGTGTGCTACAATGTCTTCAGCTCTTTCTCTGTAAGGATAAGCGTACGAATAAGGAAATATAAGAATAAATAAAGCAGTACAAAAGAGATTTCTTTTAATACCTCTCTTTAAAAAATCGATTTAACGTTTCCCGCATTACGTCAAGTGATCAATCTGTGATATAATTACAATCATTATTTTTGAATTTCGTGATCGGATTCTTCAAAACGAGTCCATTTTTACCTGTGATTGGATCTACACTACTTACGTTCCTGATAAATAGATAATCAACCAACACGGGAGCGCAGCCGCGGGTTTAAGCTAGTATTTATCATATTTTTATTAATTTTATTTTTAAAGGCGTGTGGCAGGTGGGCTTATTATCACTGCCTGAAATCACACTAGAAAAAATATATAGAGACAACAAAACGGCTGAGGAGGAGTCCTCAAAAAGTAAAAGATTACCCGTGTCCAAATTACACTCTGCATTTTGACCGATCTAACAAACACGTGCATACAACTCTGGAAGCTACTCATCTACAAATTTCCGATATATTAAAACCACTTTTGGATTTAGATTAAAATTATTGTTGTGGATAGATCAATTTTCATAAAACTTCCTGGCAGCTTAAAATTGTGTGCCGGATCCGGGACTCGAACCTGGGACCTTTGCCTTTCGCGGGCAAGCGCTCTACCGACTGAGCTATCCCTACACGACTCACGATGCCGCCTCACTACTTTACTTCCGCCAGTACCTCGCCTCCTACTTTCCAAACTTCACAGAAGCTATCCTGCGAAACATGCAAGACTAGCACTCCTGGAAGAAAGGATATGGTAGAGATGTTTCCAGAATGAAACTTTCACTCTGCAGCACACAATTTTAATCTGCCAGGAAGTTTCATATCAGCGCACACTCCGCTGCAGAGTGAAACCTTTACGATTTGATATTACACATCATTATTAAATTCAGTATTATCAACCTGCGCAGGCATTGTATTATATCGAAATGGAACAGAAAACGGATTTACGCATTTACGGCAGCCAATGATCTGTATACAACTTGCATGTATAGCTCTGGTCACTAAGCATACAACTACAGCGTGCGTACACTTTAATATGTTTAGAACACACTTTCGCATTGCCCGCCATGTTTTAATTTGGCAAACGAATTCCCAGTAGTTATTACGTGACTAACGATCGCTTGATTTGAAATTTACATCAATATGCGAAGTAATAGACTGATAGGGGAGCGGAATCGAAACGTATTTTCTTTTCGTTTTCTTATTATCTAAATAGTAGCAATGCTTGAATTTGGAACAAACGAATAACGAATATCAATGTCTGGTACGCCCAGACAGCAGAAGTTAGTGATCCAGGTTTATGCAGATCATTACGGCAGACAGTATGGCTTTTTCTATGAGTATTTATTGTTCCATACCGCATAGATTTTTCCTATCAACATGCACTAATTGCAACGCACCGGCGACAAAATTCGTTATTATCAGCAGTGGCGCAATGGCTGTCCACAACCACGATGCACGGCAGTGACTGGTCAAGATGAAAAATTTCCAAGTACGTCCACTCATAAGTCTTTCGTATATAGAAATACATTTGTTCTCATTACAAACATGCATATTTCACTACAACAGTTAAAATTGGTGGGAATTGTTAGAGTTAATAGTAAATCTACACGAAGCGCCTATCAAATCTACTGTATTTGGTATGTGTAGAAATAACTGTCCGATAATTACAATTAGGTTAACGTCGCTTTTCAATTACGTGAGTGAAGAGCGGCTGAAACTGACGGCATTGGGGTCGGTTCCCCCCCCCCCCCTACTTGTCCCTCCATCACTCCCGGACCCACGTCATTGTGAGTGACGCGTAATGAGATGACAAAACATTAAAAAAAAAAAAAAAAAAAAAGTATACGCGTGTCGAGATAACAGGTAATTCCGTTTTAAGCATAGAACTCACATTTTACCAGTGCTTTACTTCTGTATTGAAATAATTGACCCTATATATCACACCAATTAACTGATAGTACCGTATCCAAAGCCAACGCAATACAGAGAGAGTACTACTCAAGAACACACCACGGACTCTCCCACAACAAAAATACACAGATGATACAGCTCACTATAGGTTTTAGAAGAAAAACACTTCAATTTCCTGAGTGTATCTGGCATATTCCTCTTGATTGTTGAAAGTGACCGATTCGGCAACTATCTCTGGGGCTGAAACTACACATTTAATTTGGTTATTGTAGGAAAAACGACAGCACTTCAAATAATTTTTTTTATCTTTTTATTCTTCAAGATTGCGAAATTAGATTTACTTTCATATATGAACGGTTTCGGCACATCAGACGTCTACTGGTCTGATGAGTTGTTAGATTTATACTGTAACTGAAAAACTCGACATCGTGAGTGCTGACTGTAATAATGTAATGTCAAGTTCTTTAATCTCTACTTACATGTAACATCTTACTGCACATGCAGCACTCACAATGTCGACGTCTTCGGTAATAATATAAACGTAGCAACTTATAAGACTAGAAGATGGTACCTTCTTGGGCAGAAACCGATCGTCTATGAAAATAAATATAATTTTGAGAATTTGGCGAAACAATATTAAATTTTAATTGAAACTAAACTCTCATTATAAATGATAAATTACAGTTTTGTGCATGGCTGTGAATCAGTGACTGTTACAATAGTTTTAACATATTCATGCCGACCGCGGTGGCCGAGCTGTCTGCGGTGCGCCAGTCACGGTCTGCACGGCCACGGACGGGTGTTCGAATTCCCCCTCGGGCATGGATATTTGTACCGTCCTTAGTATTATCTAGTTCATAAGCAGTTTGTAAGTTTAGGGGCTGATGACTCCGTAGTTAAGTCCCATAGGCTCTACAAACATTTGAACATTTTGGAAACCTGGTTACGATTATATTCGTACTTTGCGACCGAGGGCTGCCCCTTAAAAGTTTAATTGTAATGATAAATTACTTTGTTAAAATACCCGAAGTTTTTAGCTTCTAACAAATTCATTGCAAAATCGAAAATGACTATGTGTAAGTTCGGTACTATTTGTAATGCTCAAGTTCTGGAACCTAGAAATCTCTCCACGAAGCTCTTTAAGGTGTCAAGACCAAACTAATTGTAGCCCTGAAGTATGTGAACCGTAAAATTACGATTTGACTGCTGAATACCAAGGATGTGCAAAATTCGATAAATTCTCGGTAATTGTTCGGCGGATATCCGAAGTCACGTAAATGTAAAGATACCATCATACGAAGCGTCCGCCTCCGTCCTTGGACTGCCAAAAAGGGGGGCGGGGTTCGATTCACGGTCGGGTTGGATATTTACTCCGCTCGGGGTTTGGATTGTGTAGTCCTCATCATCATTCAGACACAGGTCGTCGAAGTACCATCTGATAAAAATACTTGCACCAGGCAGCCTAAACAAGACCCCACTGGGGATCTAACGGCCTTAAATGCCACACGATCATCATCATCATATCTATATTAATAAAAATAAATTGCCATATACATGAAAGCGCATCACTTGAGAATGGCTTCACCGTTTTCACTGATCTTTTCTTTGTTCTGTTCGTAATTCTCAGGACAATCTACCGGATAATATCAGAATTTGAGAACAACTGAAAGTACTCTTCAAGCTCGGATCATTTTCTAGATTCTCCAATAATCGGCTTATTCATTCGCTACTTGCTTAGCGACCAAATACGCTACGCTGTAACGGAGCGTACAAATACCAATTTTGCACAGTGCATTGTGGAAGGTACATTAAAACAGACTTCGACACCAGGGTATAGTTTTATTCACATCTTGATGAAATTTTGCGCACTTGACCTTGAAAGCAAAACACTATCTACATAAGATTTCCTAAGATGTATGGCGGAGGATACCTTACTCCAGACTTTGACATCATAACCATGAATTTGGCAGGTACTGTAACGTTTGTGGTACACGAGAGGGAGGGGAGGAACAGAGAGGGGGCACAGGAGGAGAGTGGCAGAGAGTAGGACTGCTCATTATAGAGGTAGGGGAGATGGATAGGTGGATAGGAGGGCTTAGGAGGATGAGGAGGAGTGGGGTTAGAACGAGGCAAAGGAGGTAGGCAGGCAGAGAAAGAGAGAGGAGATGGCCAGACAGAGAGAAGGGGGAAAAGTACATGGACTGAATATTATAATAAATAAATACCAAAGGAACGCAGGGGTTACAGATATCTAATACAATGAGAAGTCTAATAGGAGAAACAGGAAAGAAACAGGCGTATAGATGGAGGAAGTTATGGGCAAAATAAAGGAAATGTATTATATATACATCTGCTAAGGTATTGCTCAAGTATATATGCGTTTTTCCAGTATTACATTAGAAACGAAAATAAAACTTCTGAAAACATGCATGTAGTCATGAAAATGGCTTGTAAATTATGAAACAGTAAAACAAAGAAGTATACATAATGTACAGAATTATAAATGCAATATGCTAATGAATGATGGGGTGGTTTTCCATGAACGTTATTCTTTGACTTATGTGCAAAATTCGATAAATTCTCGGTAATTGTTCGGCGGATATCCGACTGGATTGTGTCGTCCTCATCATCATTCAATCATCATTCAGACACAGGTCGTCGAAGTACCATCAGATAAAAATACTTGCACCAGGCAGCCTAAACAAGATCCCACTGGGGATCTAACGGCCTTAAATGCCACACGATCATCATCATCATATCTATATTAATAAAAATAAATTGCCACATACATGAAAGCGCATCACTTGAGAATGCCTTCACCGTTTTCACTGATCTTTTCTTTGTTCTGTTCGTAATTCTCAGGACAATCTACCGGAAAATATCAGAATTTGAGAAAAACTGAAAGTACTCTTCAAGCTCGGATCATTTTCTAGATTCTCCAATAATCGGCTTATTCATTCGCTACTCGCCTAGCGACCAAATACGCTACGCTGTAACGGAGCGAACAAATACGCCAAGGTTAGAATAAACGGAGATGGCATTATGCACACAAGGCTAAAACAGCCAGATAGATTTAACATGAAACGTTTCTCTAGAAGCTTCATCCCTGCCCCCGTATTATTCTTACCTCCAAGGTGTTATCAGTGTGATCAATTTTTTGGGGCGTTGCAAAGACAGAATTCATGCCAGTTCGTGGTATTTTAGAGTGTTGCAAAAATAAACTGAGTACAGATCGTACGCGCAACCCAATGACGATAAATACAGCGCAAGGCCAGGTGGAAGTTTGTGGAATAAATCTTGAATCGCCTGTTCTCCTATGGGCAGTGTTCGAGAGATGATAAACCATCTGCACTGTTTGTTTTCTCTCCGGACGGAAAGACAAAAAATATCGTTTATCAAGAAGCGTTACAATGAATGCAACACAAAGACTTTGGAAACGTTGTATTTCCATTCCACTCATAGTATTTCAATTAATTGTTTTGTTTCATACGGAATTTCTGACATTAAAGTATGATCATGCTACAATAATTTTGTTTTCAATTCAAAAAATGTTAAGAAGATATAAACATGCAAGAAGCAGCATTTCTATTCTGCTCGATGCGGGGGAAAAAAATGCTAAGCTGCGCTGTAAATATGTGCAGTTTTGTTTTATTTTCCCAGACACTTTTAACATAAAGCAAGAAAGTTGTTTTTGGCATGAAATGGATTTAAAAGGAGAATAGGAGGGATGATACAGACATAGAGAGGAGGGGGGAGGAGATGGATATGGTGTGGGATAAAAGGGAGTGGTGTGAAAGTAGGAGATGGGAAAATAGAGGAGGGATGAAGGGATAGACAAAGGGAGAAGAAGAGAAAAGATTACGGCATATATTCCATACACATTAGGTACTGCGAAGCGTTGTCTGGTTTGCTAGTGAAGTATATTTCCAATATGTGAATAGTCTTTCCGTAGCAGAATACTTCAGAAAGAACGTCCAGTATGCAACAGAAACTTTCGTAACATTCAAAGGAAACGTAGTACGACCGCTAATGTTTTGTACAGGTGAATGATTAAATAATTCTGTGAAGTGTCACCTTTGGGTGATCATTAGTAAGTGCCGCTTTATGCGCTGTGTGACGGCTGTTCTTCAGTGTCATTGCAACGGCAAATAACAGTCCTAGCGGGGATAAGGAATCTGACAGTATCCTATTACTGCTGTAGCGAGTCACAGCATCAGAATATTTAAGTGGCACCGTGTTACTGCAATGTGGTATAGACAGGAAAGAAGTCGTGATATTGATTTTTCAGGACGTGAAAAATGGTCGACCTAGTTTCATCTAGGGTTCTTGTGAAAGTATAACGGCCCAGCGATCCGTATTTGGAAACCGTGCAATGCAGAGTGAATTTCGAACATCAAACGGATTCAGAGATGCAGCACTGCGAGCGCGTGTTGAGAAGTAATTATCGGAATTTTTTAATTCTGTCGTCAAGTTGCATTGAGGTATTAGATGTCACGCGTATTCCTCGGTCGAGTTTCCCGCTTTGTTGACATTTTTTTGCAGCTCTCTGCCGAATTGTAGCATGAAACCATGGCCATGTGAAAAATAATAATTACAGAGAGTCCTTTTATAACGCACCTTATTCGTATCGGCGTATATCTATAAATCTTATAAAATAGGCTATATGTGTGTATGTGGGTATGTGTGCATATATGTTCCACATCTCCTCCTAAACTACTGGATTGATTTCAACCAAACTTGGTAAACATCAGGCAACAACCGCTGTCAGGATATGAACCACCTACCACACACATGTAAGGAGATATGACGTCATAAACAATGAAAGTAATTAAAAACGGCCGCCTTATGCGACAATATTCTACATCTGCTCCTATACCAATGGACCGATTTCAATCAAATTTGGTACAGTATTCTTTAAGGTCAGGAATCATAACATATTTTATTTCCTTCAATACTATATCACAATTCGACATATAGTTAATGAGATATGGTTAATGAAAAACCGCATCATCATGCACGAAGTTTCGATTTATTTTGTCATTACTGCTAACATCATTCACGACATAGTCCAATAGATTTCGGGAATGCAACCGCGTAAAATTCACTTCTTCTGCATCGTTTTCAGACATTAGAGACATACACAACAGAATGTACCTTCGAATTTACACATAGTGCGACAGATATTTTAGGACATGTGACGTCATAAAGAATGACATTTCCGAATAACTGCTACATTTCAACAGTCGCTGTGGGGTTAAAAATTACCTACAAGAGAAAAAATTTCTCGTCACGCGACGCGTAATTTACGAGACTTCATTCATCCACTATTTATTCATCGCAGATAGTTTCCTAATATTACTCTCTACAAATCGGGAAAATTATATTATTGTAGAACACAAGGACATATGATGTCATAAGTATTGAGCTGCATGGAAACGAAATTTAAATGGACAGATAATAAGGTAGAAGTCGATGGGTAGAAAGGGAAGAACGTGATGCGTGAAGATAAGAAAGGAATAAATACTTGACGACACAAACAGTTAGATTCATGCAAAACCACCACAACACACACAAGGTTTCGACTTATTACCTCTATACTACTAGCTCGATACGCGACATATTTTGCAGACAGTACGCAGAACACTTCTGAATATGCATTCGAAATTACATCATCATATACACATAGTTCTCGAGATACGACGTCAAAAGGAATGAAGTGCATGAAAATCCGCCCCATGGCGCATGAATCTGTAATTTACTACGTCGATATACTACCAAATCCATTGGCAATACATTTCGGAAACAGTTTCCTAATAAGTCAAAGAATAAAGTTCATGGAAAACCGCCCCATCATTCATTAGCATATTGCATTTATAATTCTGTACATTATGCATATTTCTTTTTTTTTTTTTTTTTTTTTTTTTTTTTTACTGTTTCATAATTTACAAGCTATTTTCATGACGGCATGAATGTTTTCAGAATTTTTATTTTCGTTTCTAATGTAATACTGGAAAAACGCATATATACTTGAGCAATACCTTAGCAGATGTATATATGATACATTTCCTTTATTTTGCCCATAACTTCCTCCATCTATACGCCTGTTTCTTTCCTGTTTGTCCTCTTAGACATCTCATTGTATTAGCTACCTGTAACCCCTGCGTTGCTTTGGTATTTATTTATTACAATATTCAGTCCATGTAATCTTCCCCCTTCTCCCTGTTTGCCATCTCCTCTCTCTTTCTCTGCCTGCCTACCTCCTTTGCCTCGTTCTAACCCCACTCCTCCTCATCCTCCTAAGCCCTCCTATCCACCTATCCATCCCCCCTACCTCTACAATGAGCAGTTCTACTCTCTGCCAGTCTCCTCCTGTGCCCCCTCTTTGTTCCTCCCCTCCCTCTCGTGTATCACAAAAGTTACAGTACCTGCCAGATTCATGGTTATCGGTGTCAAAGTCTGTAGTAAGGTACCCTCCGCCAAACATCTTAGGAAATCTTATGTAGATAGTGTTTTGCTTTCAAGGTCAAGTGCGAAAAATTTCATCAAGATGTGAATAAGACTATACCCTGGTGTAGAAGTCTGTTTTAAAGTACCATCCACAATGAACCGTGCTAATTATTATGTAGACGGAGCCGTCCCTCTTCTTTTGAAGATCACGTATGCAAAATTTTGTCGCACTTGGATTAACTGTATGGCAGCGCATTTAATATAAATCTAAACCGAACTCATAATGCCACCCCCTGTTACAAAATAACGAATTTTGTTTTTTCAGCTGTTCCTTTGGGTTTGCTCTGTTTGTCAAACCACCTCTGAATTAAAGTGTACAAAACCAAAGAGAAATATTCAAAGCGGTTAAGATTTTTCTGAGTTTTATCGAGAGCACAGTTACTATACAGAGGGTGAGTCGGGAGGAAAGTTACATGCTTTGAAGAGTGGTACTACTGATGATTGTGAACGAAATACTTCGTACAAACATATGTCCTTTTCCTAAACTTTCCGGGTAAACTAATAAAAACAACAAGGAACGGGAAAAATGCAGGTGACAGCAAATTAAGATATTGTTAGGTTTGATTTAATTGTGTAAGTTTCCTCACAGAAAGTATTCGAGCAGTCCACTGTCAACTTCTATATATGTTGCTGCTTTTGTAGACACATGTGTTGTCGATCGGAACTGTTTTCATTCCTTTGCTTGAGCACAAGCATGTAAAATACGAGCTAGAAGTTCCTCTCTTATGTCCACTTTTCGCTCTTCAGCCACTTCCACAAACAGTAATCCAACGTGGAAAGATCAGGTGACGTCGGTAACCAAGAAATGTCTGTACAGTGACCGATCCAACGACCAGGATACGTTGTAATGCTGTGTCACTGCTGAAAGTATAGACGAGCTCGCGTTGCCAAAGGGACATGTATTCTGGTAATACATTTAAAAAAAAAAAAAAAAAAAAAAAATCAAGATATCGTATCTCCTTAAGATGGTTATCTAAAACTCGTGGACCAGTGACTTATCATCAACAAAACCGTACCACACATTGATAAGAGAAGCGTCGTTGAAAATTCATTTTCAATGTAGCGTGCACATTTTCATCAACCCATACGTAAAAGTTGCAGGTGTTGTTGATTTCGTGGAGGGTAAATGTTGACTCAGCAGAGAACGGAGTAAAAGTAAACAAAAATGTTCAGATGTTTGTAAATCTATCGCACTCAACTGCTTGGTTATCAGTCCGTAGCTTACAAACTACTTAAACTAAGGTAAACTATACTAAGGATAACACACACACACACAACCATGCTCGAGGAGGGACTCAAACCCCCTACGGCGAACGGCCGCGCGTACCGCAGCACTACGCCCCAGTGAGCACGGCTGATCCGCCGCGGCTACGAGTAGTCGATCTATGGTTGGCAATGATCCATCTCCATCTCGCCGATGAAATAAATGCAGACATTACTCTTTCCCTGTCGAGTAGGAAGTTGAGCAAAATTCTTCATTAAGAGATTGTTGTACGGTACGATCAGAGACAACATTTACGCTGAGAAACGTATCGTGCTCACACAATCCTTGAAAGGCCCTGCTAAACGCACTGCTATCTGGCACTTGCGACTCCGAAACCTTTTTTGCTATTCTCGCACAGCATCTGTGGAATTCCAATTGGAGAAACCATAGAAACATATCGTGTCAGCATACCCTATGAAGATCCGGGTCATATTCACTAAACTAAATTGTATTCCATGTTCACGCAACGATACTGTAGTACCGTGCACTAAGACAAGCACTGTGTCTCTAAGAATTCAGGGAAACAACGGCTCCATGCAAGTGAAATGCATACTGACACGGCTAGTTGTTTACATTGGTTTACCCGGATAAGGTTTATAAGATAACAAGTAGGCCTAGAATATAAGCAAGTTACAAAATAATGAAGAATTTGTAAAAATGATAGTCTTAAATATGTTAAATGTACAAATATTTTAATTTGTCTTTAATAATTAATGAAGAAGTTTCAATAATTATGTTTGCAATTAAGATAAATATTTCAGAAATGGTTCGATAATTTGATTTGTTTTCAAAAATTACGTAAACAAAAATTTTGCAGTAATTGTCTGCAGTTACGATGTGTGGGATCGGGAGTTTCTTTGCCCCAGAACTCGTGGTCTTTTGTCTGGCGGAGGTCGCCAAAGCAAGGGTTTTTTTTGCGCGTGGAATCGCTTAAGTTATTTCATGCAAGATATAAGTGTTTTGTGACAACGGATCACGTGACCAATCTAATAGATAGCTTGATTATCGAAAACTGTGTTGTGAAAATCTAAGACTGTAAATAAATGTAAACATTGTGAAAAGTATTTGTGGTGTTGCGTGTTGCATTTCACTGAAACTCATAGGCCAATAAAACGATGGGCATAGAAGCAACGTGGACAACCGCCCCCTTAATAGGCTAGCCATTAGTAGAACATTCTTATTTCGGTTGTTCACATGCCCTAAGTTGGGTTAGTAGCCATAAGCAAAACAAGCTGACGCTACTACTCGACACGTTGCAAGTTGAGAAAAGAGCATATGTTTATGAGAAGATTTTTGTAAATCTACTGGACCAAACTGCTATGGTCATCAGTTCCTAGACATCGAAACTACTAACTACGCATGACGAGGGAGGATTGAACCTCCGGCAGGAGCGACAATCTACACCGCAGCACGTTTCCTCAGACCACGCGGCTATTCCAGTGTTGTGCATGTACCTTTCCTTCTGACTCACCAGATATGTATATACCCTGCAGCGGAGTGTGCGCTGATAGGAAACTTTCTGGCAGATTAAAATTGTGTGCCGGAACCGGGACTCGATCCTGGGACCTTTGCCTTTCGCGGGAAAGCGCACTGCCGATTGTGCTATCCCGACATGACTCACGATGCCGCCTCACAACTTCCGCCAGAACCTCCACTCCGCTGCAGAGTGAAAGTTTCATTCTGGAAACATCCCTTAGGCTGTGGCTAAGCCATGTCTCCACCACATCCTTTCTTCCAGGAGTGCTAGTCTTGCATGGTTCGCAGGAGAGCTTCTGTGAAGTTTGGAAAGTAGGAGGCAAGGTACTGGCGGAAGTAAAGTTGTGAGGCGGCATTGTGAGTCGTGTCGGAATAGCACAGTTGGTAGTGCGCTTGCCCGGGAAAGGCAAAGGTCCCATTTTCGAGTCCCGGTATCGGCACACAATTTTGATCTGCCAGGAAGTTTCATGTATATACCAGTTTTGTTATATAAACGTTGCGCGGTTTAGTGTACGTGGTAATTGCGCGTAGCCCGTACATGCAGTGGGATCTCCGGTAAGAGACTGTATCGCGTGCCACAGAGCGGTCCCTGGGTGCGGATAAAGTCCCGCGCCGTGCCGTGCTGTGTCCCACCCCTCTCCACCGCCACCCCTGTTCAGAGTTAGCGGGAGCGCGTGCTTTCTGGAGCGCCTACCGGGGGCTGGCTTGCGGGCCTTCTTTCGGAATCCGCGCGTTGCTTTATGTATCAGGCTTTTGTTGCCCTCTGCCGGCGTAGGTAGGGGAGGGAGAGGGCATCGCGGCCTGAAGGGGAGGGGGGGCTGCTGTTGGCCGAGGGAAGGGCGCAGGCAAGCGCTGCGAGGCCCGCCCACATCCGGCCTGCGTCATGGCTATAGACGCTCTCTGCAAGTAGCACTGTGCACACCTATGGATCTGGCTGGTGTCACTTTTTTACCTCCCGTTTTCTCTCATTTCCTTCCTTGTTTTTGCAGTCGTGGATACAGGCATTTCATTTCTCTCTACAACACTTCGGTGATCAGAAAAGCTGCACTGAGAAGCGTACTGGACACATGGGACGATGTACAGACCAAGAAAGATAATTGTACCATGTCTAGCCTTTGCTGATTATCTCACCATTTTGGCCAACAGCATGGAGGAGGCTACTCATCAGCTACAGAGCCTCTATAAAAAATGTTCAAATGTTTGTCAAGCTTATGGGACTTAACTACGGGGTCATCAGTCCCTAAACTTACAAACTACTTATGAACTACTTACGAACTAAGACGGCACAAATATCCATGCCTGAGGGGACATTCGAACCGTAGTGGCCGTGCAGACCGTGACTGAAGCGCCTCAGTCCCCTCGGCCACCGTGGCCGGCAGAGCCTCTATAATGTTGAAGTAAAAACCGGCTTGCAAATCAACATACAGGAGACAGTTCATCACCAATATCAAACAGGCTTCCTCTACAATCCCACTAGGAAACAATAATATCGGTAAAGTTCCTGCGGGACTGATGACCTCCGCAGTTTTGTCCCCCTAAAACATCAAACCAACCAAAGTTCCTGCAGTCAAGTACTTGGCAGAATGGATTTCAGCAAGTCAGACCGAAACTTTGGCCATAGACGCCGGGTGCACCAAGTTAGAGAGAGCCTATTATTCCTGTAAGAATATCTATACCTTCAAGTACCTATCCAAGAATTTAAAACTGAAGCAGTACAACTGTGTAGTAAGACCCTCTGCACTGTATGCCGCCGAGTGCCTCTTGATGAATCGAAAGGGCCCACTCAGGAAACTAGAACGTAAAGAGAGCAAGATTCTTAGGAGAATATTAGAACCCATAAGAGAGAAAGACGGTACTTACAGAATCAGGCACAATACCGAACTGTATGAATACCAGGAAGACATAGTCATATGTATGAGGAAAAGGCGACTGTCCTACGGGCACATGACCCGCCTGAATCACTCTAGGCTCATCAAGAAGATCCTCACAGTGACAAGCAGGAGAAAGGTGTCCAAAGCCAAGTGTTCACCTCTGTTAGATCAGACTTAGAGAAACTGCAGATCCCATTACAGACAACCGATAATCGAACGCAATACCGTCAGGCCATCATACATGGAGCCTCCCGACTATCTCTCACCATTAGACCTAAATGGACGGATGAGAGGAAGCAGGCCCACAGCCGGAAGCCGAAAGATGAAGGCGTACTGGGCCAAGAAAAAGCAGTAGAGCCTAGTTCAGAGTTAAGACGAGCCTAGTGGTCCCTAGTAGGCCGAAACTAACTGAAAAATGAATATTAATGTGATGACATCAATAAGAAGACGAAGCAAAGATCGCATTTATAAATTACTCATTTACTGTATGTGATTACTACTTTCGGCAAGTCATGTTGCCATTATCAAATGATGAAATGTTACTTTGTCAAACTAAAAAAATACTTATGCAACACGTAATTAAAACTAGATTTAGTTGAAATGTAGGAACACGCGATGGAATACCCACATCAAGACTTAGTTTAAAGAAAGGGAAACATACATTTTTAGCGTTTGTGAATAAGCGGTCTATAGTAATACTGGATGAGACATTGACCACGTCATACGAGCCAAAACTGAAACGCCAGTTCAATGAATGGCGTCATTATGGGTCTCCGGAAAAGTCGAAAGTGCGTCACAGCCCCAGTATGATCTCCATACATAGTCCACAATCCACCGTAAGGTGCGTGGCGGAGGGTACACTATACCACTACTAGGCATTTCCTTTCCTGTTCCACTCCCAAATAGAACGAGGAAAAAAATAATGCTTATAGGCCTCCGTACAAGCCTCAATTTCTCTTATCTTGTTATTGTGATCACTATGCGAAATGTAAGTAGGTCGCAGGAAGATCGTACTGCACTCAGCTTCAAATTCCGGTCCTCTAAATTTCCTAAACAGAAATTCACGAAAAGAACGTCGTCTTTCCTCCAGCGATCACCAACTGAGTTGCCGGAGCATTTCCGTGACACTCGCGCATTGGTCGAACCTACCAGTAACAAGCCTAGCTGCTCGCCTCTTAACTGCTCTTATGTCTTCCTTTAAACTGATCTGCTGCGGGGCCCAAACACTTGAGCAATACTCAAGACGTAGTAGTACAAGCGTTTTATACGCGGTCTCCTTTACAGATGATCTTCCCAAAATTCTCGCAATAAACCAAAGTCGGCTGTCCTCCTTACTCACAACTATCCTTACATGTTCGTTCCAAAAAAAATGTTCAAATGTTTGTTAAGCCTATGGGACCCGACTACGGGGTCATCAGTCCCTAAACTTACAAACTACTTATGAACTACTTACGAACTAGGACGGCACAAATATCCACGCCCGAGGGGGGATTCGAACCCCTGACCGTGACTCATGTTCGTTCCATTTCATATCGCTGTGCAATGTTACGGCTAGATATTTGAACGACGCGACTGCATCAAGAATCTCACTACCAATGCTGTATTCGAATATTATGGGATTGTTTTTCCTACTGATGCGCATCACCTTACATTTTTCAACATTGAGATTTAGCTCCCATTCATAGCACCAACTAGAAATTTTCTTGTATGCATTTACAGTCAGTTAAAGACGACCCTACCATACACCACAGTATCATCAGCAAACAGCCGCAAATTACAAGTTACTCTGTCCATCAGATCATTTATATAGATAGAAAATAATAGCCTCCTGGGGCACGCCTGATGATACACTCGTCTCTGATGAACACTCGCCGTCGAGAACAACGTACTGCGTTCTATTACATCTACATCTACATCTACATACATACTCCGCAATTCACCGTAAGGTGCGTGGCGGAGGGTACACTGTACCACTACTAGGTATTTCCTTTCCTATTCCACTCCCAAACTGAACGAGGAAAAAAAGAATGCCTATATGCCTCCGTACGAGCCCTAATTTCTCTTGTCTTTGTGATCTTTACGCGAAATGTAAGTAGGCGGCAGCAAGATCGTACTACACTCAGCTTCAAATTCCGGCCCTCTAAATTTACTTAACAGAAATTCACGAAAAGAACGTCGTCTTTCTTCCAGCGATCCCCAATTGAGTTGCCGGAGCATTTCCGAGACACTCGCGCATTGGTCGAACCTACCGGTAACAAATCTAGCTGCTCGCCTCTGAACCGCCTCTATGTCTTCCTTCAAACCGATCTGCTGCGGGTCCCAAATACTTGAGCAATACTCAAGACGTGGTCGTACAAGCGTTTTATACGCGGTCTCCTTTACAGGTGAAGTACATCTTCCCAAAATTCTCCCAATAAACCGAAGTCTGCTGTCCGCCTTACTCACAACTGTCCTTACATGCTCGTTCCATTTCATATCGCTCTGCAATGTTACGCCTAGATATTTGAACGACGCGACCGCATCAAGAAGCTCACTACTGATGCTGTATTCGAACATTATAGGATTGTTTTTTCTACTCATGCGCATCACCTTACATTTTTCTACATTGAGAGCTAGCTGCCATTCTTCGCACCAACTAGAAATTTTGTCTAAGTCAACCTGTATGCTATTGCAGTCAGTTACAGACGACACCCTCCCATACACCACAGCATCTTCAGCAAACAGCCGCAAATTACAACTTACTCTGTCCATCAGATCATTTATATAGATAGAAAATAATAGCGGTCCTATCACACTCCCCTGGGGCACGCCTGACGATACACTCGTCTCTGATGAACACTCGCCGTCGAGAACAACGTACTGCGTTCTATTACTTAGGAAGTCTTCCAGCCAGTCACAAATCTGTGAACCTATTCCATAAGCTCGTATCTTCGTTAGCAGTCTGCAGTGTGGCACCGTGTCGAACGCCTTTTTGAAGTCGAGAAAAACACAATCCGTCTGTTGACCTTCGTGCATGACTCGCAAGATGTCATGTGAGAAAAGAGCAAGCTGAGTTTCACATGAACGATGTTTCCTAAACCCGTGCTGATTCATGGAAAGAAGCTTTTCCGTTTCAAGGAAATTTACTATGTTCGAACTGAGAATATGCTCCAAAATTCTACATGAAACCGATGTCAACGATATTGGCCTGTAATTGTATGGGTCAGTTCTCTTTCCTTTCTTATACACGGGAGTCACCTGCGCTTTTTTCCAATCACTAGGAACTTTGCGCTGAATTAAAGACTCGCTATAAATGCAAGCTAAGTAGGGGGCCAATGCCGCAGAATAGTCTTTGTAAAACCGAACTGGTATTCCATCCGGACCAGCAGACTTTTTCGTATTTAGCTCTCTCAGCTGCTTCTCTACACCGGAAATACCTATTGCTATGTCCCCCATTTCGGAATTAGTACGTTGATCAAATGATGGTATATTTGCGCGGTCCTCCTGTGTGAAAGATTTCTTAAAGGTTGAATTTAGAACTTCAGCTTTACTTAGGAAGTCTTCCAGCCAGTCACAAATCTGTGAACTATTCCATAGGCCTCTCCTGTATGACTGCGATGTATTCTCACGTATTAAGTTCCTCCACGACAGACCGTCAATGCACAGTATTACTATTCTTTTTGAAGCATCACCTGCGACCAGCTTTGCGAAAGAAGCGGCAACACTTTCTAAGCAACCCGGCCATCATTTTGCATGACAGTGCGCGGACTGTGGCTGCTCTGTTCGTTGGGAGGTGCTGTACTATCCACCATACTTTCCAGACTTCTTGTTACTTTGATTTGATTCCGAAGATGAAGGAACCACTTCGTGACATTCGCATCAGAACTGTTCCAGAGATTCGACAGGCAGTAGACCGCTCCATTCGCACCATCAACAGAACAGCCTCTGGTAACGATATACTACGCCTTCTATGTCGCTGGCAACGCAGGTGACTACTTTGAAGGACAGCAACATGTGCAAACATGTAACGCTTTTGTTTCATATTTAAGTTCCAACCCTCTTGCATACCAGAACTATATATATATAATTCACGAATTCTGTCAAACAACTTTATCTGGTATACAGGCTGATATAGTTGCACTATTGATTAATTTTGTACGCCGTGCAAGAATCTTGTTATGTGTGTTAACATGTGTATATTTCCTGTCGCCATAAAATCATAGTTGTTGCTTTTATAGTGGAGCACTTTGATAGATCTAAACCAGTCGCCACATAACCAAACTGAAATATATATTTTAATCAAAACAAAACGCACTGAGCAACATTTCCAAGGTGGACTCAATAGTACAAATTTTGCGTTAGGCGGTTGCTCTGGTAATGACTATTATCGACAAGCAGCACACATACCTTATTAATGTAGGTAGCACTACTCTTTCGCAGTTAAGTATAAACAGTTGGATTTGACAGCTGATTTAAAAATGAAAATCAGTTAATAATTCCTTTACCGTTTATGAGTGCCGCATTAAAAGGCATCCAGAATTCTTGTCTTTAAGGCCTGTCTAATCCATGTTAATTTAAACAAATATTTGACGCATTTCTGAAAAAAAAACTATTTGATGGAGGACCTTAATATTTATACTGTATTTTACATGATGCTAATAGAGTCAACTGTACTAAACTCTACTTTAACCATTTTATAGTTTTTAAGAAATACTTTTTTAAATTTATTAACAAAAGAATTATATTTTTTCTGTAGAAAATTTTTTTGTGAACTTACTAATGGGGGAAGATTAATGAATGTAGTACCAGATGTGGCTTTTTATGTTATGCAGAGTCTCTGAAAATTTCATTCATTTATCTATAATAGTTTCCGATATAATAGGGCATATGTATGGAAAATTTTAGTTTGAGGGAAATTGATTTGAAAAAAAAATTAAGGTTTGTTATTTACAGTTAATTAAAACTGTGCTGCTGCATATGATGGCCCTTCTTTAGTCTCTAGCAGGTCTTCCAGCATATTTTTCACCTTAGTGTTTGTCATGCTTTGTTGGCCATAATAATGCAGACCTGTCTGCATCGGCTGTCCTCATTTTATCGCAGTGTTGCAGCCCAGTGATTATGTTTTCACCAGGATTAATTGCCAGGTTTTTCATTTCCCAACACTTTACAATATTAACACAATTGAATGTAATAACAGCATCATGAATTGGTTTCATTGCATGCATGCCTACAAATAGAGTTTTAGAATTGCGGTTCCAAATTATGCTATTGAAACATTCATGAAGACCGTAAATTCAGATCAATGTATAGGAATTACAGAAAACTTAGATAGGGTAAAACACACAGAAAATATAGTAGGGAAGGTGAAATTAAGGTTACTTTTCATTGGCAGAACATTTATTTATAAGATGCAACAGTTGTGCTAAGGGAACTGCCTACGCTATACTTGTGCGTCCTGTTTTGGGCTATTTCTGTCCATTGTTGAGAGTATGACTGACGGACAAGATAAAGTACAAAGAAGGGCAGTTCATTTTGTATTATTGCGATGTAGAGGAGACAGTGTCACGGAAATGATGCGCGACTTGGGGTCTAATTCATTAAGACACTTGAACAAAACTAACCGCGTGTTTGAAAGCGTGTTGTTTACAAACAGCAGAAAGAAAAGAATAACTGCGGTTGCATTCCAAGGATAGCCAACACACTCGGGATTAAAAAGAATCCCTAACGTGCAAATTAGGGGATATAAACATCTAAAATATATGCAGAAAAGTGGATGACAGAAAAGTGGGCGTTACACATAAACACACGTGGTAGGAAAATGCTTTTTAAATGCTCAAAAAAAAATTTTCAGCTAAATACTTTTCAGAGTACTTAAATAAAATGTTAGCCATACACTTCATGAATTGTATTTTAGTGCAAAAAATATATATGGTAGAAAATGTTCACCAATGCAGAGGAAAAATATTGAAAAAATTATATAACTCATTTAACAATGGAAAAGTCATTATTTATTACCTGTTGCCATTTGGCAACATCATGCAGAGAAACTTTCTTTCAAGGAAATTACTGGTATCCAGCATGTTTTCTACTCCTATGAGATGGCTGTAAAATGATAAAAATTTGTAATTTGACAGTCGTATCAGTTTGTAATTACAATTTAATGCTCAATAGTGAGTAAAATCCACTGGAGCGCTGTTTGTTACATTTTTTCCTCTGTTCATAACTGCGCTGCAATCTAGGGAGGAAGCGATCGACTAAATGCTTAGAACAGACTCCAATGTATACAAGATGCATGATGTTGTCATCTGGCAACAAGAAGTACGTCTGAAAATGAAACAAAAATTTGCGATGCCAAACGGCAACACCATGCAGTGTAGTGTTAATTTGTCGAAATATGATGAAAACCGAAAATCGATTTTTTTTTTTTTTTTTCGTCCTGAACCACGGTGTGGTCCCCTTAAGCAAGGCCTAAACCGCCACCAAGAATGAAATACCGACCGGGAACGCCTGTTCTGCACCAGCAAGCAATTCAGCAAATTCGTTGGCGACTAATCTGCACGAGGGCCAGAACCCAGGTCCTCATAACAGCCGCGCGTATAATCGGCTTACGGCGGCAGAGACGACGCGGCGGCTGACAATGCCGGCGGGCCACGTGCGCGGCACGTGCTGATCCGCCAGGCAGGCGCAGCTTTGTCGCCGCCGAGCAAGCTGCGGCCACGGCTTATAATGAGCTGATTACGCCGCGGGCCGCGGGCCGCGGTTCGATTTCCGATCGCGCCTCTTGTGCCGCGCGCGCCGCTCCTGACGGCGCTTTGATTGCATTTGGGTCCTCAGCTGAGTACACTCACCAGAAGTAAATTCTGATACCCTAATTGCGTTGTATTCCATAATATATTGTCTCTCTTAACAATCGAGATTACCAATGGTCTGATAATTTTTCTTGTTCCACACACCTTTCGACAACAAAAAGGTTTTATGTCACCAGTTTGTTGTCCATCTATGCATCAGCCTTATATTTCCAGCCTTCCTCCTGAACACATCTCCTGTTCCCACCACTTTTTCTTTCGATCTCCTCATCACTCTTTCTCTATGTACATTGCCTTGTACAACTCTTCCACGCTCCATATTTTCCAACCTTCAATGCACATGTATTCTGTACACTTCTTGTACTCAATTCCTCTTCCCCGTCTCGTCATTCATATCCTCTATTAATCTATATCTCATACTCCTCCTGCCCGACTCTACCTGCCAATCCCCACTCCCCAAATGTCTCATGTCAACAACCCCTTCTCTCAATCTCGTCCCACATGTCTCTTCCTAACCACTGTGTTTGCCAATCTCCTCTACCTCCCTCTGTTCCATCTCATCCTCTGATTCATATCTATTTGTTCCTTTAGACTCCTCCTGCCCACTCTATCTGCCAATCCCTACTCCCCAAATATCTCATGTCAACAATCTCTCCTCTCAATCTCGTCCCACATGTCTCTTCCTAACCAGAAAACAGAAAATAAAGATGGCCTGTAACGAACAATAGCACAAACATGAAATGAGATGTATTCAAGTAGCCCCTCTTCCTGCAATTCACTGTGCAAACGGCGTCTCTGTATCTATTACGATTGGGGAGATACAAGGGGTGTTAAGATATAGCTGCCTCACCCTGTATAAATGCTTCTTAGTGGTCTACTGCTAAGAAGAACGGTGATGTAGCCGTGGCTGAAACGTGGTCTGTGAACAGATTCTGGCCTCGGAAGCCTGCGTAATGTTAATATCAATAGAGAAAGGTGACTCTGGCTTCTAAGAACGTCACAAGAGACAGATGGAATTAGTCCCGCGAGAGAAAGCAAAACACTTGTGCTGGGACCTCGGAGCTGGCCACTGAATGCCGGAGCTGCGCCTCATTACACCCCGTGAGGGATGACCTGCTGGGTCGATCCATCCGAGCGGCGGGACGAGCAAAAAACCTGCAGGGAGAACAAACGCCCTGGGCGACGGCCAGTTAGGCGCCGGAAAAGTCCGGCCAGATAAATTAGCGCCAGGCACCTGCCCCGCGACACTCGCTTGTTTTTGGAGGTCCGACCACAATTAATCGGCCCTACCTGCCGCAGCTCACCGCAGCCCGTGTGCTGGCGGGCGCGACCGCCGCCACTTGCCGCGTGACGTCATCTCCTCCTCAAATTATCTCATTACACTTAAAGCTATCAGGCTTGATACCACGGTGGAATTTGACTTGTGTAAATTTTTTTCAGCAATCAGTCCTAAAATATACAGGGTGTTTCACTGTGTTTGCCTCTGTAACTTATAAAATAATAGGTGACGGGAAATTTTAATGCGGTAGGTCAACACAAGAAATGTTACACATTCTGCGGAGCTATAAACATAGTTTATTGTACCATTCTCTAAAGTGTTACAGCACAAAGATATAAATTTTAAATGGAACAATAGTTTTTTCTATCGTATATTGGATTTATTAAAACCAGCTGCGTCCAAATCAATATAAACTACATTCCTATCACTGTTAGTTTGGGAGCTACAACCCTTCAAAGTTTCAGGGGCAGATACCACAAACGTTGTGCATAATGCAATGCGCCTTCTAAATGTGGTGCGGCCGAGTTGTAACGTCGCTAGTGTCTCGGAGCGAGAAGCTTCCTCGATGCGCTGTTAGACTGCCGACTGTCGCCGCACACGGCCGTATACCCGATAGCTGGAGCCACACAAACAACCGGGGCCCAATATACCACAGTTACTGACATCGGATGACGATGGCATACACCAACAACGAGTACGTTGATATGTTGCTGATGCTCGGCGAGTGCCGACACGATGCCACTGAAACAGGCACGGCGTATGACGTGAGATATCCTAGGCGAAGAGCCCCAGCAGCCATTACGTTCATACGTGCCGAACAACGGCTTCGGGAAACAGGCAACTTGGTAATGATCCGCAGTAACAGACGAATACCTGCAACAAGTGAGGAGACGGAGGTGTTTGTTTTAGCTGCACTACATCACGATCCTCATGTCAGCTTATGAGCCGTTGCTGCAGTCGCTGGTGTCAGTCTCACATCTGTGTGGCGTATAGTACACGGCCACAGGTTTCACCCGTACAGCCTGTCACTGAGCCAGGAGCTGCATGGGAACGATTTCCATGCAAGAGTGACATTCTGTGAGTGGGCCATGCGTAATTTCACGCTGTAGTCTTTACAAAGTGTTATGTTCTCTGATGAGTCCACGTTCACAAATTATGGTGCAGTGAATCGCCATAACATGCACTACTGGGCCGCAGACAATCCTCAGTGGGTACGACCTGTCGACCGTCAACGTAGGTGGTCTATTAACGTGTGGTGTGGAATCCTTGGGGATGAAATCATCGGTCCCAGGTACACAGACAGGTGAGATATCGCGCTTTTATAGCCGACAGTTTGGGTGGTCTCCTTGAACATGTGTGTCTACACACGAGAGTCCATATGTGGATGCTACACGATGGTCACCCATCCCATTCTGCGCGTGCTGTTGTGGAAGAACTAAACAACAGGTTTGCAGGAAGATGGTTGGGGCGCCATGGTTCTCATTCATGGCCCGCAAGGTCGCCCGATTTAACACCAGTAGATTTCTTTTTGTGGGGATATCTAAATGATCGTGTTTATGTCAGTGAGACCACATCCCCAGATGATCTAAAATGGCGCATCGAGGACGCATGTCGCTCCGTTACACCGGCGATGTTACATCTCGTCTGCAGATCCTTTCGACGGCGCATTGCATTATGCATTGAGGAACATGGAGACACATTTGAACATCTCATGTAAATCAACTTCCCACCGCCATAACATCCATCACCCACCACACAGCCATGTATTATGTACAGCGTGTGGTAACTGCCCCTGAAACTTTGAAGGGTTGTAGCTCCCAAACTAACAGTGATAGGAATGTAGTTTAAATTGATTTGGAGGCAGCTGGTTTCAACGAATCCAATACAAGATAGGAAAAAAACATTGTTCCATTTAAAACAATATATCTTTGTGCTGTAACTCTTTGGAAAGTGATCCAATAAACTATGTTCATAGCTCCGCAGAAAGTGTAATATTTCTTGTGTTGACCTACCGCATTAAAATTTCCCGTCACCTATTATTTTATAAGATACAGAGGCAAACACACTTAGTGAAACACCCTGTATATTTATTTATTCGCAAATCTAGATTTCGACCACTGTATTTTAATTGATAATCACCACACAGTGGTCGAAAACTTAGATTTGCGAATAAATAAATATATATTTTACGACTGATTGCTGAAAAATTTTTCACAACTTTAAGTTAATCGCACAACTTGTATTGAATAGTGAGTGGTTTCGATCTTTGAAACTGTAGCAGTTGAGTTGGACAACACTATTCAGCACTTCCTGTTTCAGCTGTGACCCAGAAGATCGAAATAGGTGATCTTTTCAGTGAATGCGTATTCGATGTAAAATTAATATCGAATTTTTGTAGATATCACTGATACTACTTTTTCAAAACTAAGAATTTACACTTGCTGTGAACTTTTGTGAGTTCAACATCAAATATTTTGTAGAGATAGCTAATATTGTTTTTGAAAAATAAGAAATTACGCTTGCTTGGAATCTTCGCCACACGCAATACGAGTAAGAATTAATTCTTCCAGAGTTTGTAATCGTTTCTCAAATAATTGGTATATTTGGTGGAATTTCTTGTTTCGGTGACGCAAGCTACAATACTCTGCAGCTCGAGAGGTCCGAGTTGTTGCTGGTGGAGAACAAGGTGAACAAATTCTCCTTCCAACATGCCTGCCTCTGTCTCCACTGCTACCATTTCAGCAACTATGTCTGTCCTGGCGTATGCCTAAGTCTACATGTGAACAAATGTTCATATGTTTGTAAATCTATGGGATTTTGGTCATCAGTCCATAGGCTTACAAACTACTTCAACTTATGCTAAGGACAACAAATACATCCATGCTCGAGGCGAGCTCCGCACCAAGCCCCTTGGAACGCTCCACCACTCCACCGCGGCTACATGTGAACAGAAAATCGGCATGTAAAGCGCCCATTTTAGTTCCCACGATCCCGTAAGTTTCACGATACCCACCCGGATCACTGTACCTGCCAGCAGTTACCTCTGTCAAGTCAACATGGCTGCAGAACATCCAGGTTATGTTTCTGTAGGTAGCCACACTACAGCTCAGTTACCTCAAGGGAAGTTTTCACAGTTGCTAACTATACGTGTGAACTGAATATGCTTCCTACACTCCTTGCCTTAACCTGTCACTTCGTCCATCTCTATGCCACTATCATTCCTTTCTCATTGATCCCACACGCTTGTCTGTGTTAGCCAACTGAAACCTCAACGTTGCTTGCCTTTTTATCTATAACCAGCTGAACAGTCCTCGTGTTGGTGCATAAAAAAGCAGATGTTCCTGTTTAAAATACTGTCAGAAAAGTGGGAAACCAGCGGTCAAAGTCCACAATCCGCATTCCTCACCAAAACATTTTAGTATGCGGACACATTTTAGCACTTTTATCACACAGTCTAAATCGTTTTGTACAATGATCAGTTTGGATTTAGAAGAGGAAGAGGAACAAGTGAAGCAATTTTAGCACTGAGGCTAGTTTTGGAAAAAAATATTAAGGAAAGGTAAAGACACCTTCATAGCATTTGTGGATTTAGAAATGGCGTGAAAGCTATATTCAGTTTAATATTTTGAAAGAATCACAGGTGAAATATAAAGACTGAAGAATAATTTGGAGCCGGCCGCGGTGGCCGAGGGGACTGAGGCGCTTCAGTCACGGTCTGCGCGGCCACTACGGTCGGGGGTTTGAATCCCCCCTCGGGCATGGATATTTGTGCCGTCCTTAGTTGTAGGTAGTTCATAAGTAGTTTGTAAGTTTAGGGACTGATGACCCCGTAGTTAAGTCCCATAAGCTATACAAACATTTGAACATTTTTTGAATAATTTGGAAATTATACAGAGATGAAACAGCTGTAATTAGGTGTGAAGAGTATGTACAGGAAGCAAAACTAGAAAAGGGATTAAGACAAGGATGCTCACTTTCGACTATTTAATTCAATGCATATATTCAAATAGGATTCAATGAAGTTAGAGAAAGGATGTAGAATATGGAAGAAGGTGTGGTGGTACAAGGAGAAAAAATTCACATGCTTAGATTTACCGACGATATTGCAGTGGTAAGCGGACAATGCAGATGAGTTAACGTCTATGCTCAGTGAAATGAAATCAACACTTAGCAAGTATGGAATGAAGATCAACAGAAGCAAAACTGAAATTTTAACTATAAACAAGTATGGAAACCTTGAAAGTATTATGTTCGATTGTGCTCCACTTGAGAACGCCAATTAGTTTACATACCTGGATAGCAAGATAAGTTGCTGAATCTAAACGAGACATTCAAAGTGGAATATGTCAAACAAAAATTGCCTTCAGTAAGAAACGTAAACGTCTCACATCCAACAAAA
The DNA here is from genome assembly GCA_026315105.1 of Locusta migratoria. Taxonomy (NCBI): domain Eukaryota; kingdom Metazoa; phylum Arthropoda; class Insecta; order Orthoptera; family Acrididae; genus Locusta; species Locusta migratoria. The sequence goes on from CM048747.1 coordinate 61,891,594, forward strand.
TGAATATCATTTTGAGGAAGACTTTTGTATGGAGCGTAATGTTGTATGGAAGTGAATGTTGGACCATAGGAAAAAGCGAACATCGAAAGTTAGACGCCTTCGAGATGTGGTATTACCGTAGAATGTTGATGATAAGCTGGGTTGATAAAGTAACAAATGAACAGATTTTGCAAGAATTGGTGAGGGGTTGTCTCTGAGAAGAACCCTGCGAAAAAGGCGCAATATCTTGATTGATCATGTCTTGAGGCATGAAGGATTGCTAAAAAATGATCTTGGAGGGATTGGTGGAGAAAGAGTCAGGCTGAAGCACATAAGACACGTGATGGACGATATGAACTGTAACAGCTACAGGGACATTAAAGAAGTGGCAAGCAACAGACACTATTGAGAAATGCTGCAAACCAACCTACAGAATGATAACCAAACAAGAGAAAAAAAACTGTCACTGCAATGAGGATTACTCTGCTGTTTGTCTAATCATTCACCTTTCTCTTCACTCTATACATGTCTTTGCGCATGGATTGGTCGGGCTTCTAAGAGAAACTTTAACATATAACTAAAAGGAATTAGGGAAAGTGAACAAAATGTTTCATGTTTATATTTCATACCACATATCGTGGTCAAGCCACAGCCACTAATAACTGAAATTTATTTTATATGACAAGTTTCAGTGCACTACTGCCCCATTATCGTATAGATAGAGAAAAAAATTAAAATATTTTAATAAGTAACATTGTCCTTTAGATATATTTTTAAAAGTACAGCTGACTCAGGAACTGGAGCAAAGCCACGTAACGGAATCCACCAAGCCCGCCTACTAGCTGCTATATCAAATGTTCGAATGTTGGTTCAATCTGCTTGACTTAAACTAACTTACACTAAAACAGTGCACACATCCATGCTCGAGGGAGGGAACGACCGCCCAGTCCGTAGCATGAGGCATTAGACCTCGCAGCCATTTCACGCGGCGCTGCTAGATTGCAGACGTATAATATCAAATCATTTTCAGTTCACACCTTAACGCAGCAAGGAATGCTGTATTGGTATAAACAACTGGAACTGTCCCCGTGCTGAACTATAATTTAATATATAAAAATGAATGTTTGTTTTTCTTTTCGTTCGTATTTTATGCACGGCCATACCGTACATCTGATAGCGATAAAACTTTGTCAACATATAGCGTGCACTTTCGTGACGGTTATAGGCATAATTATGTCAGTGTACGACAGGAGATACGACGTCATGAACAATCAGATGCTTCAAAAACTGACTTTTTTATGTATGACGTTTAAATTTATTTCTTCTTTGTTACTTAATCCATTCGAAACATATTTTATAGATTGTTTCTTTATATTAATTATGAGATGATATACACATTGAAACGCGTTGGAAATTGCCGCATCATGTTTGTTCGTATTTTATGCGCTGCCGTGCCGTTAATCTGAATGCGATTAAACTTTGCACAGTTCAAATCAATGGGAAGGACACTATCTACGTAAAATTTTGTATGGTGCATAGAAGAGGGTACATTACATACGAACTAAGTCAATATCTACGGTTTTATTCAGATCTTGACGAAATTTTATACACTTAACCTACCAGATAGAGGAACGAAACCGTCTACGAAAAATTTCATAGGGTGCATGGTGGAGGATACCGAGCAATAGACTTAGAAACCACTTCACTGATATCCCAGAAAGTTATCAAAGCTAGGGGAACTCGGGGCGGAACGGGATACTTAACTTTTAACATTTTTTATAAAATAAGGGAACACAAGGAAAAACTTCTTCAAGTTATAAAAAAACATCTTGTAGTGTAACCTAAGGTATTTTATTTTAAAATCACTTAATACATTTTACATTTTTTACAATTTTTCAAAGAAAGTCTTGCGTATTTCCCGTTCCAACCTACGCACGGGGCAGAATGGGATAAGGTTATTTTTTGGTAAATTATTGGGTAAATGTTGAATTTCAATTACGAACATAGTATTAAAGTATGACAAAATGTTGTATAAAAGGCAATTCAGATTAAGGAGTGTGAAATTTAAACAATTAAAAAGTCGTTCTTCAAAATAAGAAAATATTTTAATGTTATTTCGAATAATGTAAAATGCTTAATAACCACCAAACTACTAATTACTAGTCCTTTCGACAATAGTCACAAATCAGAATTTCATCTACAATGTATATGCCAGCACATGAATTATGTGCCCACTTGAAACACGCGACCCAGCTTTCATTAAAAACGGAGTAGAAGTCCCCACAGTATAGAAACTCACAATCCTTTCATCACAGTTGAACATTTTTTCGACAGTCAGCTTGTACTTATCAATAATATTATTGAGAAGAGAGTTAAACTGTGAAACTGCTACTTTGTTCAATCCCATTGCTCGAGCACCAGAAGTATTTTCTGACTTACGCGTAGACAGTGTAGGATGCTTCGTAATAAATCCTTTAACCCAGTCTTTTCCAGCTATCCAAGTCTGTCAAATCTGTGTGGTAAGCCATTTCTTTCTGCTAGTTGATAGGCTTGTGATCTGATATCTTTCATTGTTAGACCAAAAAGTCTGCTTCCAATTGACTTGAGATATGTTACCATCTCATGTTCGTGTTCTACAATGAACATATTTTTAAACTTTCCATCTGATTTGTCATTTATATAGTCAGGATTATTCATAGCTTTATGAACATATCTTTCCAATTTTGACTTCGGTACGTTAAACTGCTTAGATACTTTTAAAAATCCCATTTGAGAAGATGAAAAAGATGAAACTGCCATTTCCATCACTTTTACATCCCCATTGTTGTCTATCAGTCTTTCTAATGTACGTTCGCACCATCTGAGACAGCAATGGGGAAAGAAAAAGGAATACAGTTTGCATTCCACTTGCATCAAAATATGACAGGGCAGAACGGGACACTATCCCATTCTGTCCCGTCCAGTTCCGCCCTAAGAGCACTTTTGAGGTTAACAACTTTTATGTAGTGTAATAACTGACAGATTTAAACGGATTAAATAAGTAAAGTATAACTATTGCCATGAACTTTAAGGGAAGGTTTACCCGCCGTTGAAATTCACCAAGCGTTAGAAAAATGCAAGCGGTGACGTGAAAGACAACAATTTACTTAGATCTTGCAATTCAAACTAAATGAAAATGGCTGCTCTGACTTGGAGAAATAGTTACAAGCCCATACAACTGGTTGCAGCCCTCTCCAGTCTACAATAGAGCAATTTCCCGTTGTACCCCGCTATCCCGTTCCGCTATATTATTTTTAACAGATAAGAGAGGCAATGGACAGAGGAGGTGGAGGAGGAGTTCGACAGAGAAGAGGAGGGGATTGGCACAGAAAGGGGAAGGTGGAGATAAGAAGCAGCATGAACAGAGAGAAGGGATGTGAGGAGTTGAACAGAGAGGGAGGGAGAGGAGGTGATGGGCAGAGAGAGACAGAAGAGAAGGTGGACAGAGAGACAAAGGGGAAGGAGAGATGGACTAAACACTGGAATAAATATATATCCGGGAGACGCCGGATTTTCACCTAGTAGCTTATAATAGTTCCCAAAGCGGAACCCCGTCATGTAATTGGTATAAAATCTAAATAAATCCGGACCCTATGTAAAGTATGCCAGCGGCAAAACACAACCAACATCTTCACAGAACGATAGCAATGTGATACCACTGATGACCTGAAAAGCCGAAATCCTAACACAGCTTTCCTAAACACCTTCACCACAGACGACGATGCAAATACTCCAGAATTCGAATCACGAACATCTTTCAGCATGCGTAATTTGGAATTAGATGTCTCTGTGCCTTCTTAAAGCATCTTAAATAAAAAAAAAGTCTCCTTATCCATACTGTATACCGACTTGGTTCCTTTCAGAGTATGCTGATGCAATAGATGCATACCTGTTGTGGTTGTTGTTTTGGTCTTGAGTCTGGTTTGATGCAGCTCTGCACCCAGCATCCAATTGAACCTGTTTACATTAGTTGTCTCTACATCTATATGGATACTCTGCAAATCACATTAAAGAGCATGGCTGAGGGTTCTTCGAACTACTTTTATGATATTTATCTATAGCTCGCGAGAAAGAGGAACAACTAACTCTTTCTGTTTTCGATCTGATTTTATTATGATGGTCGTGTAGATGGGTGCTAACAATATATGTTCGCATTCTGAAGAGAAAGTTGGTGAAAGAAATTCCGCAAATAGCTATCGCCGCAACGAATAACGCCTTTCTTTTAATGATTTCCACCCCAACTCGTACATCATTTCCGTGACACTCCCTCCCCTTTATGGCGATAATACAAAACGATCTGCCATTCTCTGAACTTTCTCTAAATCGTCAGTCAGTCCCACCTGGTTTGGATCCCACAATGCGCAACAATACTCCAAAATAGGACCCACAAGTGTAGTGTAGGCAGAACTGTTGCATCTTCTAAGTGTCCTGCCAATGAAACGTAGTCTTTGGTTTGCCTTCCCCACAATATTTTCTATGTGTTCTTTCCAATTTATGTTGTTTTTAAATGTTGCTCCTAGGAAATTAATTGGATTTACGGCCTCAAGGTTTGACTCATTTATCGTGTAGCTAAAGTGTGACGGATTTATTTTATTGGTCACATGGATGACCTCATACATCATTATTAAGGGTCAGTTGCCAATATTTGCACCATGCAGATATAATCATTTTGCAGTTGCTTTTGATCTTCTGGTGACTTTACTAACCAATAAATGACAGCATCATCCGCGAACAGTCTAAGAGAGCTACTCAGATTGTCTCCTAAATCGTTTATAAAAATAAGGAACAGTAGGGGCCCTATAACACTACCGTGGGGAACGCCAGATATCACTTCTACTCGATGACTTACCGTCAATTACAACGTACTGTGTCCTTTCTGACAGAAAATCCAATCGAACAGCTGTGGCGATATTCCATAAGTAATTTTTACACACTTCCCTCCAATGTGAAATGGACGATTGTTTGATGTCTACGAATGTTTCCTACCAATTGATCTGTTCGTCAAAGTAAGCTCCTTACCTTGTTATCATATACAACCCCTTCCTGAGCGAATGATCCGTACCCAAAGACTAGAAAGTTTCTCAGTTCCCTCCAATATATGGTCAAAACCGGTCACTTCCAAAAATAATCGTGATTAAATTTGCTAGTTGATAAAAAGAAATGAAAATTAATTCGCAAAATTTCAAGCTCCATCGAGGATATGAGAGATAAAACATAAAAGACTATTCGTGGCTTTAAATCAAGCACTAAATTATATCTATTCATGGAGTATTTTTCTGACACCAGTAGACACAGCCGCAGTGCTCGGCCTGAATACGTAGATACATTTTTTCGAGCTACGGGATTCCTGAAACAGTATCAGATAGAATTAGTGAATTTAAAGACGCACCGTTTCTTTCTTGGAACGCGTCCTCAGACAACAAACTGCAGAGTGAAAAAGGACGGTGCGGGACTGCTGCGATTTTTCAGGCAGTCGGCCAACTGTTTCAAGGACCCACTCCACTGTGTGCGCAGTCGCCTAGCAGGAACCGCGGAAGTGCCTCACGTTGCTGGGCACGCACCCTCTGGATTTCAGCAGCGTCGAAATGGAGAGGGGGTCGTTATTGTTTGGTGCATAATCCATCAGCCAGCAGCGTCCCATGCATATTAAGTGGGATTTGTCGAGCTGGCTGGCCGTTCAAGGCGCGTGAAACCACGCTGCGACCTGTCGTGATAGGATTTTGCGTCCATCCAGTCGAAACTAGATTTTCTTCAAGTCTTCAAGCCATCAGACTGTGATGTATTCCATATTGTTCTGATACGCTATCTCAGATAATCAGCCTGCAGTTCCAACGCCTTTCATCAATTTCAGTAATCGACTACATAGCTCCTAAGTTCCGTGCCTTGCTTTGTTTTATTCGTGGACATATCACGGTTTTAAAAGCTGGTAGAAGCCGACCTCGGGGAAGATCAGGAACACGGGAGGCAATACTCACTTTACGGCTTATCCTAGAAGATAGATTAAGAAAAGGCAAACCTATATTTCTACCTTTTGTAGATTTGGAGAAGGCTTTTGACAATGTTGATTGGAATAAACTCTTTCAAGTTCTGAAGCAAGCAGGAGTAAAATATAGGGAGCGTAAGGTTATTTACAACTTGTACAAAAACCAGACAGCGGTTGTCAGAGCTGAAGGGCATGAAAGGGACGCAGTGGTTGGAAAGGGAGTAAGACAGGGTTGTAGTCTTTCTCCATTGTTATTCAATTTGTACATTGAGCAAGCTATAAATGAAAGCTAGGAGAAATTTGAAGAAGCAATTGAAGTTCAGGGTGAAGAATTAAAAACATTGCGTTTTGCCGATGACATAGTAATTCTGTCAGAGACAGCAAAGGACATGGAAGAGCAATTGAACGGAATGGACAGTGTGCTGAAAGGTGCATATAAGATGAACATTAACAAGAGCAAAACTAGGGTAATGGAGTGCAGTGTAAGAAAATCAGGTGATGCTGAAGGAATTAGATTGGGAAACGAAGCAATAAAGGAGGTAGATGAGTTTTGTTACTTGTGCAGTAAAATAACAAATGATGGTCTCAGTACAGAGGATATAAAATGCAGAATGGCAATGGGTAGAAAAGCGTTCTTGAAAAAGAGAAATTTGTTAACATCGAATATTGATTTAAGCCTAAGGAAGTCCTTTCTGAAGGCATTTGTAAGGAGTGTTGTCTTGTATGGGAGTGAGACATGGACGATTAACAGTGCGCACAGGAAGAGGACTGAGGCTTTTGAAATATGGTGCTATAGAAGAATGCTGAAGATTAGGTGGGTGGATCGCGTAACTAATGAGGTGGTACTGAACAGAATTGGGGAGAAAAGAAATTTCTGGCATACCTTGACTAAAAGAAGGGATAGATTGGCAGGGCACATTCTTAGACATCAAGGAATTGTGAATTTAGCGTTGGAGGGAAGTGTGTGGGGTTAAAATCGCAGAGGAAGACCAAGAGATGGATACAGTAAGCAGATTCAGACAGATGTAGGTTGCCGTTCTTATGTGGAGATGAAGAGGCTTGCTCAGGATAGGGTATTGTGGAGAGCTGCATCAAACCAGTCTCCAGACTGAAGACCACAAAACATCACGGTTTAACTGTGCTAGAAGCTCTTGTTGATTATCTTGTTATATCCAGCTCACAAGGAAAGGCCAAGAGGTCCTGACAACGTCCGCAAAAGACCAATCACACCCAAGAAAAGAAAAAAAAAGTTGTTATCGTTCGCCTTTTCAATATAGCGACATATGTTTTTATTATTATGTTGTTCTCAACACTGGTCATATTAGTTCATGTATGTTACATTTCAAAGGTAATATGACAAAAAATACATGTAGTTGCATTGAATGTTCAATGTAATTAGACCGTTTACATACGTTTATTATTATAAATATTATATTTTCGACAAGTAAACCACCAAACGCATTAGGTTTTCCAGACTGTGTATACTTGTTGTTTCCTAAATCCCTTGCACGTCCATTCATGGTTGCGCTGGACGCTTAGACTTGTCAGGAACAAGGGGAGAGGCAGGCCTTACTTGGCAGTGAACCTACATAGCGGTGAGACGTTGCTAGTGTAGCAAGAACCAACAGAGTACGTACGACGTTTCCACAATAATAATATTTGCATTTTCCTGCAAAAATTGAGGTGACTTCCGTTACACCGACTACTGCTGTTGGGGACTGCCGTGTGGATAAGGCGGTTTTGAAACGTCAGTTAAAAGATGCATTTGTATAGCGTGAAAGTCTTGCACATTTACCCGTTTTTTTCTACAGTAAAAACATACTAAATTCCTGCACTATACTTTTAATTATTTTAAAAAACGGACATAAAAGACTAAAATTAAACCATTCATGTTAAATTCTGTTAGAGATGAACCACAATTACGCGAAGCGTCTAATAATGAAAAGATGAGGCTCCTTACCTTTATTCTTCATAATCTCAGAACATTTACAATTCAAATATTTCACAACATTACCACACATAAAAAGATACAAATGATTCAATCTCACACTGCAATTTACGACTACATTCCAAGGCTGCTTGCACAACTGCTCACCAGTCGGAAGCCGGCGACCAAACTCAATAAGCTCAAACACGGGGGAGCGCACACGAGAGATTGTCCTCACGGAGCCAAAGACATGATTTTACAGACATTCAACTTTATTAACATTGCGGACCTACGTTTCACTACTTTGCATAACTTACACTAAGGACAGCACACACACACACACACACACACACACGCTCACACGCGCGCACATATGCCAGAGGGAGGACTCGAACCTCCAGAGCGAGCGGCCATCCAGTCCGCAACATGATGTCTCAGACCACGCGGCTATTCCCGCGTGGCGCATGCTTAAACTGTCATGCTTCGTTTCATTCTCGTATCTGCGTTTTCAAATGTTTGTTAAGCTTATGGGACTTAACTGCAGGGTCATCAGTCTCTAGGGACTGATAACCGTAGCCGATTAGTCCCTTTAAAAATCAAACCAACCAACCATCAGTCTCTACACTTACAAACTACTTATAAACGATTAATGACGGAAATTCTCCTCAGAGATCATAAATTATTTTTGAAAAGAGACAGATTGGCTGGCCAGTACTTACCTTTGTGCTGTACCGCCGACTGTTACACAAATGAAGAAAAGGAAAAAAAGAAAAAAAAGGGGACGAAAAAGGACAAGCTTTCGGAATACAGTTCCTTCTTCAGGTGGGTGAGAAGGGAAGAAAAAAGAAAATTACCTTTCCCTTCCGTTCCCTTCTTTTTTTTCTTACCTTCTCTTCCACCTGAAGAAGGAACTGTGTTCAGAAAGCTTGTCCTTTTTCTTCCCATTTTTTTCTTTTTTTCATTTTCTTCATTTGTGTAACTATCGGCGGTACAGCACAAAGGTAAGTACTGGCCAGCCAATCTATCTCTTTTAAAAAATTACTTTAAGCTACTTATACTAAAGACGACACAAACATCCATGCTGCAGGAAGGATTCGAACCCCCGACGGGAGCGTTGCGCATCGGTGCATAGCTCCTCAATGCGCTTGGCCACTCCGCCGCGGTTATGTGCGTTTTCACGCCATTTTCCTGGCATAAGAAACGTTTAAGTACTGCAGATAGCACGCGTCCGAGCCATGGAGTTTCCCAGGCCCTGCTCAGGTTCAGATCCTCTTCTACATCCTATTGGCGCTCCTGCGGCTGGTAGGGGCGAGGGGAAAAGTCGCTAGCAAGGTGTACGCTTGCGCTGATGAAGCCATCACTTCCTGTGCTTCTCAGGCTGGCAAGAAATGGCTCGGACGCCAGACAATATAGCAAAGTGCCACGCCGCACCTTGCGCATGCGCAAAGCCCCCCTGAAGCCGATATCCGCGACGCACTATTGTTTCTAGCGCATTGTATACTTACGAAATATTTCTTGTAACTGTAGTTTGCGTCACGTGGGAAAGCGGCCCAGGTATCAGCCATTCTTGGCATCCCCGTCCATTGCCGCACTGGCAGCCATTAATGTACATTCCCTAGGCGCGTGGCAGACCGCGAATTACGCAATGTTTCTACTGCACGCTCGAATGTTGGAGCTCGGGCGTAGCTCCTCTCCTGCACGCTTGCCCTATCACTCTATGTGCGGAAGCGCCTTCCTAAATGACGCCAAGTATAAATGTGTCCGGGTGGCTGAGTGGTTAAGACAACTGCTCCCGAAAAGCGGGAGACCCGGGTTCGAATTCCGGTCCGGCACAAGTTCTCATTTGTCACCAAATAACGGACCATAATTAGTAATGAAGCTAATGTCCTCAAAAGTCGCAAATAAATAAATAGTTGATTATGTAAATGTCGACTAATGAAGCATTACTTGTAAAAGCCTTCAGGAGTTCTCAAGCTATTATGTTACTACTCTGAGAGAATTGCCTTCTGGTTAATGACGTCACAAATGTATATGTATTTGTGGACAAGAACTGAATATATTTAGATAAAAGCCACAATAAATATAATATTAATTGTGTAACTATAGTTCGACGGCGGCAGTATATTTGAACAGTGAGACGCCACACCTAATAGCTATCTCTGCAAAGAGCTTCGGTCTTAAACGATCTTAGTATTGATAAACATATATATATATATATATATATATATATATATATATATATATATATATATATGTTAGATGTAAACAAAATTTGTAGAGAGGTGGTAAAAGCATTTAATTCTGCGATATTCTAATGTATAATATTTTGGAAGGGAAATTGTATTTTAAAGATGAGCCGTTGTGATGCGCGGAAGGATACACTGTTGAGAGTAGGGAGAGCACGCTTTTCGAACGCTTCGGAGGTGACTCGTAACTTTGACGTGGGGGTGATAGGTTGTCGCTCTGTGCGGCCTGAGGCGGCGTTACGAACTTGTGATTTGAAGAGTTAGGCCTGTGTGGACTTTGAAAATTTATGGGACTTTTACTCTCGAGTGCGTGTGATACTTATTGTGCCTCTCATGAACAATAGTTGGCGAAATATTTAATTATTTACCGATGTATAAAGTAGGACACCTCCGCATTTTCATGTCCAAAAAGAGTAATAAACTCTATTTACAAAAAAATTACTTCGTGAATCAACCTCTTATCTTAGAATCCATTTCGTTGGTTATTCAGAGCTTTAATTTGTGTTCGTTTAGATATAATTTTCGCGTGTTCAAAAAATGTTCAAATGTTTGTATAGTTTATGGGACTTAACTACGGGGTTATCAGTCCCTAAACTTACAAACTACTTATGAACTACTTACGAACTAGGACGGCACATATATCCATGCCCGAGGGGGGATTCGAACCCCCGACCGTAGTGGCCGTGCAGACCGTGACTGGAGCGCCTCAGTCTCCTCGGCCACCGCAGCCGGCTTCGCATGTTCATCTGCAGATTGTTACATTGGTTAAATTACATTTTAATTATTGATCTTATTTAAATAGTTTTGGCAGCTGTTGAGGGCATAGAAGCAGACATACATAACTCACCCCTATGAACAGAGACAACGAGCCATTAACCTTTTACTACTCTGAGTTATGCATTGCCCAATTCTTGTTGGTGAGTAACGATAGGAAGGTCACAACATTTAGTAAAACAAATATCAAAACAATCTATACAAATAAGATCGTAGGCATAAAATAATAACAATAGGGTTATGACGTATAGTGTTACGGGGGGGAACACTATGGTAAGCGCCGCTTCCGTGTACTTTGCATTATAGGGCCGTAAATGCAGCATACAAGCTGCAGAATATAATACACCAGGAACAAGTTATAATTTCCCTCGAGAGATAACTTGTTCGTGGTGTATTATATTCTGCAGCTCGTAGGCTCCATTTACTGCCCTATAATGCAAACTACTCGACAGTCGCGCATACCATTGTGATCCCTGAGTAGCTCGTATCTTAAAGAGTAATGGAAACTTTAGTTTAGTGATTGAAAGAATTCACTGTAGAGCAAGTCCAATAGAAATACTTTCAAATGGTAATTTCCTGTGAACAATATAATGAATTGTTAACAGCTCCAAAAGTGCCTTGGATAATATGAGAACTGTTTATAGGTTGATTTAATTGCTTGGTTTTTCACCACCGCCGTCCTTAGGTTCACCAGTGAATTGGCTAACAAGCACAGAAAAACTAGACAGTAAGATTACTCACTGATAAATTACTAAAACAACTTATACACAACTTAACACTTACAAGGGTATGAATTTAAATGGGTCGCAGGTATGTTATGCGGGAATTCCTCTGGACCACCAAGCTAAAAGGATTTCCCAATGCGCCTTTGTCTCCATGAAAATCGAGATCAAAATCCAGTACGTGCAACCTTTTTTTCTCTTTTTTTATTTTATTTATTTATGTAATTATTAATATTTTTACTCTTGTCGGACGATTGATTGTGTATAATTATTCTTTTTTCCACTTTACCAATTATTATTGCAAATATAAAGTTAACTATCGTAAATACAGTTACATGTGGACGACACGCTACGAATGACGAGGCGTCTGGCTGCAGCATAATAACTCGCGCCGGCCACGGTGGCCGAGGGGACTGAGGCGCTCCAGTCACGATATGCACGGCCGCTGCGGTCGGGGGTTCGAATCCCCCCTCGGGCATGGATATTTGTGCCGTCCTTAGTAGTAGCTAGTTTATAAGTAGTTTGTAAGTTTAGGGACTGATGACCCCATAGTTAAGCTATACAAACATTTGAACATTTTAATAACTCGCTGGGACGCGTCAAATGGGCACACACTACATTCGACTGTATAACAACAGTGGGGCCGGGGACTGTAAACGCAGCTAGCAAATGCTGCACAGATGTTATAGGTGATAGCTACAGATGGTTTACTGATCTTTCAGTCGCTTCAAAAGTATACTTTGAAGTAAAGAATTCAATAAAATAATCATCGCGCAATACAAAACATATTGAGCAACTGACATAAGTTACTATCATGACCAATTACTCATGCATTAACATAAGAGTGGCTATGAAAGCATATAATTATGCGCAATCATCGTACAAGTGTAAAAAACTTTCCGAGCAGGATTTGAACTAGGGTCTTCAGTGTGACAAATGAGCGCCTTCCTAATTACACAACGCAGATCTACGCACTGAGTGTGACTTAGTACAGGTATAGGTGTTGCATGCTGGCCGTTGATCACTATTTTCGTGGAAACCAAGGCGCTTTGGAACAAGTCCTTTTCTCTTGATGGTCTACAGTAATTCCAGTACGACATACCTGCAACCGATCATCATTCGTTTGTACCATACTTGGTTTTCCCCTTTTTAGCTCAGGCAAAATAACTGAAACCGGTACGAAAAATTATGAGAACTTTTGGGAATGACCAAGAGAATCAAGTAGTATCCACAACCTATTTGAATATACGCTTACACTCCAGTGCGATTATCCAACTCAGATAGGATTAATGAAGTTTTAGCATTCTGCGTTTTCAGGATCAGCAACATCTTAGCCTCGGCGGGGCGGCCAAAGCGCATTGAAGCTCTGTGCTCCGATGCGCGAGGCCGTTCCCCGTCGGGTGTTCGAAACCCCCCTCGGGCATGGATGTTTGTGCTGTCTTTAGTATAAGTTAGTTCATAAGCAGTTTGTAAGTGTAGGGACTGATGATCCCGCAGTTAAGTCCCATAAGCTTTAGAAACATTTGAACAATGAGTAACTTCTTACTTTTATATTCACTATTTAAATAGCCAAATAGCTGATGGCAAAATAGGTATTTTATTTACTTCTTTGTTTCTTCCTTGTCTCGGGGATGGTTAAATTATGACTGTGGCCATTAGTATGAGTACAACACTCGCTGTATTAGGAAGCTAAAACAAACAGATCCCCAATTGTTCAAAGAACACGCAGTAGGAATTTTTTCATTTTGGTGGCGTAATAGAATATTGATACTTAACGTACTGATAGTCTAGCATTTTGTTTTCTAAACAAATAAATGTGTAAACACACATGTTTATTTATTTAGTTATTTACTTATTGTATTTCTTTACATGGTGTCAGCAACTGGTGTCTTTTACAAACGGCATAACATTTTTACAGGCAGATAATCGATGCAAAAAATGAGCGTGAATGATTGCAGGTAGGTGATACAAATATCGGTACTCACAATTAGGCTAATAATTATTACATATATTCAGAAGTTACACAAAAATAAATAATTATCACATATATTCAGAAGTTACACAAAAATACAAATATCATTCTTGTTAATATTCACTGTCATCTTCCCCTCCTTCGGCACAAAGCACCATCTATGTTCAACCGCTTATTTTGATCTGAATTTTTCACGTAGCTTTATTTTAATAAGCAGTGATAAATGCCTTTATTGCCTTTCAGCTCTCATAACCTTAACAGGCGCATTTTTAATGTGTATTCGTGCAACTGGTGATGCTTCATACCCTTTCAGGACCACTTTGAGAACCGTTGCTTCTCTTTAAAGTGGGCACCGAAAACGAGTGTCAGGTTTTTGTAACGGTTACAAGTCATTCCTACTATTTCTACAAGAAGACCTACTAAGGTAAAATCGATTAACACGGCTATAGACAAGTTAACTACCTGTGCGGGAACCAATATGTACATCACGCGGAGTTTCACAAACATTTTCCATTTCGAGTTATGTGAAATTAGCAATATTTAATTCATTCTATTAAAATTAATTGTGAACTGATTTCTGCTTCCGATCCTTTGAAAATATTTAATGATAAATATTGTAGCTTTATTTCTGAACTCTGCCAACGGTATAATGTGACACATTATCAGATGCAAATTGCTATTTGGCCATTGTGAAAGCAATCTTTCTGTTTATATTTACACAGAATGTAAATGAAGCGTTACGTTCTGAAATTTACCACAGTAAACGAAATCAAATATTTACTAGTTAGACATATTTCACAGCTAATTTCAAACGTTTATCACGAATTCTGCAAACGCAAACAGATATGACACTTCATTCCACGCCTTGTATTAATTAAAAGAAACATAAACAGTACTTCTAATTTACTACAGCGATGTGAATGAAATCGTTAATATAGTCCATCTAAATGTTCCATTTGTATCGCGATTCCATTTCTTTTGAAACTTTTTAAGTATATGCAATGTATTTTTCCCGATTTAGATGACACATACCTTCAAAAGTGTGATAGTAGACGTAAGATTCGTGTGTCATTAAATCCTAAAACAATGCAGAAGATTTAAACGTGTGTAGTTCGCAGTACATGAACGATTACTTTCAACAATCTGCCCGCGCGATGCCAGCTGCCTTACGCATTTGTCATGGCGATACTGCACCTGTGTCTCAGATAAACGAAGTATTTCAACAAGAAAGTTCAGTATTCCAGAAATGGTAGATTAAGACAATTAAATGAAAAGTGGGCACTGTAGTTCAATATTAGCTTTTTACTGACTTTGCTGCATATGTGGTTTTGGTACCGTTACATCTACTGCAAAATTCCAGACGTTTCTTCCTTTGAACAGGTTGCTTCAAACCATACTTTTTTTCTCTACTGGCTCCACAAATCGCAGACGGTTTTTGGTCGAGTCAAGTAGCCTCTCCCACAGTATTCAGTCCTTAGCATCTTCCTTTCCTGCTCCCAGGACCCGGAGATCCTTGGCAACCTGGTCTCTCCATCTCATTTTCGGGCTGCCTAGAGGTCTTCGTCCTTCTGGTCTAGTCTCCGAAATTCTTTCACTAAAGATCCCTGCCTTCTTCAACAGACATGGCCGGCCCATGTTAGACTTTTTATCTTCCTCCAGCAACGATAACTTGTTCATTGTATAGCACTTTGAGCTCTCTGTTCTTTCTTCTTCGCTATTCTCCTCCCTCACAGATTGGTCCAAAACCTTTATCGTAAGTGGCTATCAGAATATAGGTCTTTTAAGGTAAGAAAACACTAAAGAATAAATTTCTTGGAAGCTGTTGAAAGGGAGATGAAACGAAATGACATGAGCCTACGGGAAGAATTAAACAGCTAAAAATATTTTTTCAGATCTGAACATTAACTTCATTAGCGCACCTGATGATAGCAACTTGGTGGTTTTGCCGAAATATTATGGACATTGGACACTGTGGCACTGAACCAATTCATTTCCTTGACTTCACCATTATAATATCGTCAGCTGTAAAGAAGGGTGAAGATAGTGAGTGGATGGACAACAAATGGAGATTAAAAACATCAAAAGAGATTCTTTTAAATTAAAGAGGGCTTAGAAAATTAAGTTTATGATGTTCTGAAAAGGGAAAAAAATGTTACGCACTAAATGATCAGGGACCAGAGCGGAGTGTATGATGTTACTATAACTGAAATGAATATTACGTGGCGGTTCATCTACATCTACATCTACATGGGATACTCTGCAAATCACATTTAAGTGCCTGGCAGAGGGTTCATCGAACCACAATTATACTATTTATCTCCCATTCCATTCTCGATTAGCGCGCGGGAAGAAAGAACACCTGAATCACTCTGTTCGAGCTCTGATTTCTCTTATTTTATTCTGATGATCATTTCTACCTATGTAAGTGGGAGTCAACAATATATTTTCGCATTCGGAGGAGAATGTTGGCGATTGGAGTTTCGCAAGTAACCCACGCCTCAGCGATAAGCGCCGTTGTTGTAATGATTCCCATCCCAGATCCTGTATCATTTCCGTAACGCTGTCTCCCCTGTATCGTGACAATACGAAACGAGCTGCCCTTCTTTGGACACTTTCGATGTCCTCCGTCAAACCCACCTGATAAGGATCCCACACTGGGCTGCAATACTCCAAAAATGGACGGACAAGCGCAGTGTATGCAGTTTCTTTAGTAGTTCTGTTGCATCTTTTAAGGATTCTGCCAATAAAACGCAGTCTCTGGTTCGCCTTTCCCACGATATTATCTACGTGTTCTTTCCAGTTTAAGTCTGAAGTAATAGTGATTCCTAGGTATTTTGTGGAGTTTACGGCGTTCACATTTGATTGATTTATGTTGTAAACAAAGTTTAACGGATTTCTTTTCGTACTCATGTGGACGACTTCACACTTCTCATTATTTAGAGTCAATTGCCAATTTTTACACCATACTGATATCTTATTCAGATCGTTCTGCAGTTGGTTTTGATCTTCAGATGATTTTACTAGACGGTAAATGACGGCGTCATCTGCAAACAACCTAAGAGAGCTACTTAGATTTTCCCCTAAATCGTTTATGTAAATAAGGAATAGCAGAGGACCAATAACACTACCTTGTGGAACGCCCGATATCACCTCTGTTTTAGTCGATGCCTTACCATCGATTACTACGAACTGTGTCCTCTCTGACAAGAAATCCCCTATCCAATTGCAAATTTGGGGCGATATACCATAACCACGCAATTTGATTAAAAGCCGTTTGTGAGGTACGGTGTCAAAAGCTTTCTGGAAATCAAGAAATACGGAATCGATTTGCGAACCTTTGTCGATAGCACCCATCACTTCGTGTGAATATAGAGCTAGTTGTGTTTCGCATGAACGATATTTTCTAAATCCGTGTTGACCTTGGGTCAATAGATCGTTCTGTTCGAGATAATTCATAATTGGTGAGTTGGAGTGATATTTATTAAAAGGAATTTATGATAGCTGAACCAAGCAAATTTGTACCTCGAATCATAGTGGTGAGAAAACACCGACGCCGTACCTAGTGGAGAGATGAGTGGAAATGTGGATACCTACAGTTGAGGGGCAATAGGAGACGTGTGTGTGTGAGCGAGTCACTCAGAATCGAAAAGTAGGCAAACTTAACAGGAAGAACACGCAGGAGCAGCAGTGTAACGTCTGCCTTTATCATTCATCTGCTTCATGTCTCTTTAGTTACGTTTTGTGGTTGTAATTTGTCAATAACATAATCAGTGAAGTGCTGATCGATGCTGTGTTAAAGTTTCTAATATGGCATCGAACAACACACGAAGGACTACTATATAATAGGTTGTCAGACAACAAAATATTACCGAGCATTTATTTATTACCATTTATGTGAAAATTCTCGGCCAATTTATCTGTTAATAGACTCAAAATAATGATAAAGGAAACTCCGTGCTATTCATTATATTAAATAAACGAGTTGAACTGTGTGTATTCCATAAATTTAGAATATTGTTTGAATGAAAAATGGAAAGGAAAAGATTAGGCGTTTGGCAGAATCTGGTGTTTCAAAATACAGATTAACGTGCTCTGTTCATAATATTTTCCAAAAGCTAATATTCATCGGTGATACGTGTTACGTATTATTTAGAGGTAACGAATGACATCAGTTAACTATACTTGCATTTCGAAAAGAAAAGAATGTAAAACACTCCAGAAAAATTAAATTTCCATCGTACTTCTTCCCATCCATATTATCCTTGATATGTGTGATGCTGTATCAGCTAAACTTCAAGTACATTTGCTAATCGCTGAATTAATTTCAGAACTGAGATTAAGTATGCAATCATTCTAACCATATAGATTACTTTTTGGTATAGTTCGAAGTGTGTGACGTGCATAAAACATTTAGAAACACAGGTTGCCTTTTTGTGTGTTCACAAAATGATATATTGTTTGAATTCCGGAGCCAGAACAATAAATCGACTACTAGATACCGTTGACATGTTATGGCTAGTAATAAATACGTTTAGTAATTTAAGAGTTCACTTGCTAACTGAATGCGACTGTCAAACATCACTCGTGCGCACTCCAACAATTACTATAACGTCCTTATTCATCAACTGCAGTCTGAACGATTTATAATAGCTACGAGCAGATATGACTCTCGGAACAACTTGGGTGCGCTTACTGCCGTCTTTGCGAACAGCCTCCGCCTCTAAGCGAAGAGATTACGTCACAAGAGACTACCGATTCTTGTCAGATATAATGATTGTCAATTGCGAGTTACTTGATAGCGGTAATGGAAGAGAAACATGTTTTTTACATTGTTGCAGTGTACTTTCAACTCCGACGTGGCATTTTTTGAAAGACATAGATTACTGTTCGCTCATAGACACCAAGCTGAGGACTCGTTAATTGGAAGTAACATATTTGAAATTGATTACAACTCTTTTAGAGTAGGCCTAAATTGGAATGAAATTGAAAATAAAATAGGAGGAAAGACGATGTGTGGTAATCCAGAGAGATATTCCATACGTCACACATTCTAATTCTGCAACTGTATGGAAGACAGGGCGAGGCGTGCATTTCTCGTTTTGGAGGGGAATGCGAGAGATCAGACGGCCGGGATTCGCCTTAACGGTTCAATAACAGGTAACAGCCTGGTAGACAACGGCGAAACGTCGGAAATGGTTAATTCCATGCTTCTAAGGCTAGCTGAGGCGACAGGGAAGTCTGTGGCAGGTAACTTAAAACGATGGACACTCTCTTAACTCAGAAATCAATAATAAATCACAGTGTTATATTCACATTAATTCTGAAAGAATTTACGATATCAGATACATTACGCACATATCATGAACCAACAATAATTTTAATATTTTCAGAATTACAAAAGTTAATGTTGACAGAATCTGAATATAGCAAAGTTAAAATTACCAATTTCTGAATGCGTCAAGGGATTTCAACCATCCATAGGTGCACCCCAAGCTATCATCTTGAAAGCAACACAGTCGTGCCCTTTTATTTAACCATTTATTTCAATTGTTATATCAATTTATTATGGAATTATAGTAGGATTATCGTATCCTCCACAATAACTCAGGAATTGAAAGCAGCGTGATGTGCACCTCTTGTCCTGTAGCTATTTAAGCAATATTTGTCTTTTTTCCACCGCGATGAAGTGCCGGAGCGCGCGGTTCCTCGCCGTCAGAGGTTCGAGTCCTCTCTCTCTCTCTCGGGCATGTGTCTCTCTCTCTCTCTCTCTCTCTCTCTCTCTCTCTCTCTCTCTCTCTCTCTCTCTCTCTCTCTCTCTCTCTCTCTCTGTGTGTGTGTGTGTGTGTGTGTGTGTGTGTGTGTGTGTGTTCGCATTATCCCCAGTGTAAGTTATTTTAAGTAGTTTGTAAGTGTAGGAACTGAATACCATAGCAGTTTGAACTAATAGGTTAACAAACAGTCGACAATCTATTTTACCATTAACTGTACGTAAATATTTTAATAGGAGCGGTCAAGTTCATAAAGGCTAGCTTGTTTATTTATCTCATAATTATTTTTACTGCTGATACATACTCCCAAGATAAGTGAATGTTTATAACGTTTCTCTCTAAATTGGCAAAATGTTAAGTTAGTGTGGAAGTGGTGAACGTTAAGAACTCTGCAATTTTTGGAGGGGATCGAGATCGGCCATTGAGAGAGTAGCTATAGCAAGAAACTACTGTAGTCAAGTAAAATACTTTGAAGGTTCGTGAAGACAGCTCTGGAGATCTCCTTGGAGCTACAACACCAAAATACGTTTCGTCTTGCAAAAAGGAGGACTTTCCTGGTTAGCTAAATTGTTTGGTTTTGCGACAATTTTAAAATCTGCGGAGCGAATGGCTGTTTCGTCGGTCCTTGGGCACGAGCCATTGAGTGCCAGTTTAAGAACTTTACATTTGGGAACTGTAACTAGCGAATGTGATCCTACACGAGGTTTTACGAGTGTTGATATTTGTAGCACTAGCATTTCAAATATTTTGAGCTGACGATTACTTCGTGTTGTGTGATCGCAAAATGGACTTATTGCCTGAGCATCGTCGATGATTACTTAGTTGGGGATTTTGCTACCATTCTCATAACGCAATTAACACATCTGTTCTGATAAATTTAAAAGTTTTGTTTCTACTTCATTCCTTCCGTTTGTGTATGAGCACTTCCAACAGAGACGGTCGCGGTGGCGGAGCGCTCTGCGACGCGCCAGTCTGCACGGCCACTACGGTCGGGGGTTCGAATCCCCCCTCGGGCATGGATATTTGTGCCGTCCTTAGTGTTAGCTAGTTCATAAGTAGTTTGTAAGTGTAGGACTGATGATCCCGTAGTTAAGTCCCATAAGCTACACAAATAAAACAAAACAAACAAATTTGTTTGAGTAATTATTATTCAACTGAGTTATTTGGCATTGCCTACATCGTTTGCAAATGGTAGAAGAAAATTTTTTAATTAATCATTTATCTTTATTTTATATTTCATCATTACTTCGCAAATGGTAGCGTATGTCTAGTGTGTTTAACTGAAGGACCACAGGTACAAGTTACTACTTGCAGCTGTTGTAGTTGCTAGGCATGAAACTAGACGTATACTGTTCGACCATGAGCCTACATCGAGCCATATTTCTTCAACAGAGCCGTACGTAATCCAGTACTGTATATTGTGTTTAGCCAACGCTGCATAGTTTGGTCAAAACGTCAAGATAGGTAAAGTCGAAACTTGTTGCAGGAAAGAAGCGATAAACGTCCCCCAAAACGGAAAAAGCTGCATGAAAAGTGCTCATTTAAAATTCTTACCCTGGTTCTAGGCCTCACGGGTTCCCAAGGAACGCAAAACTGGTGATAATAAGACTGAGGCACACCGTGTGTTTATAATTAAAAGACAGTTATAGGTCCACTATGGTCGTGCAGTTCCTAATCCATTTACTTAATGGAAGTTCGTTCATGTATTTAAAGCGCTGTTTTGCTCCTGTTGAGTAAATTTACATTTTTTCAGGGTAAATCGATTTCGCATTATGATAATTAATGAATACAAGGTCACCCGGTATAACTGGTACCGCCGAGCTTTGAAAGATCTCTTTTGTGGCTCACTGTGCCCCAAAATCGATGTCGAGCCGTGCTGCAGTAACTTTCCATTCACAGAGCAGGTCATTACCTATGAGTCTCTTCCCAGGCCGGTCATCGATTACCGTTATTTCTGGGTACCTTACGTAAGCGGCGAAGTCCAATCGGCTGTTGTCTTTATTAAGAATCGGCGGCGACAATGGCGAGTGTTTGGTGCACAGAGGGCGTAAATAATTGAACAAAATCGTGACACTCTGGTATTACATCAAGAGAGTCGGTTATATTGGTCGCTGCTTCGCCTCAAGGTATTAATGTGGACAAGGTTCTCCGATGTTCACTGCGGTTGTAATCGCTCTAGATGCATTACAAATTTTTTATGACTTCTCTTTTACTTTTACACTCCATCCTGCATATGCTTCAAGCCCTAATGTTATATCATTACGTATAGAGTTCTTGAGTGCATTTCGTATAGGAGTAGGACGTACCACAATGATATGAGAGTTTGGTTTTGTCGACCGGGAAAAGCATTTGATAGAATTGCATGGTGTATGCTGTTAAATATTCTGAAAGATTCTGATATTGTTTTAATGGATAGAAGGCTGATAAAACAACTCTATGTGGGAAAGTAGTTGTTCGCATATATGAAGGTGAAATAGACGATTGTGTCTACGGCAAGAATGTGAGACAGCGTTGTTGTGTGTCAGTATATGTTAATATCCAAGGGCTGGAAATTAAATACCGGCAACATTGCTGTGAAGACACTATGCAAATTCTACCAGGCGGCTTCCTCTTTTATTCCTTTTGTCCAGTCCATATTCACCTACTATTTCTCCTTCCCTTCCTTTTCCAACAACCGAATTCCAGTCTCCCATCACAATTCAGTTTTTCTCTCCCTTAATTGTCTGAATAATTTCCTTTATTCCTCATAATCTTTTTCCATCTCCTAATCATCGGCAGAGCTAGTTGGCATTTAAACCTGTACTACTGTGCTCGGTGTTGGCTTCATGTCTATCTTGACTACGATAATGCGACCACTGCGCTGTTCATAGTAGTTTACCCACATTCCCACTTTCTTATTCATTATCCGACCTACTCCTGTGATACCCCAACTGATTTTGTATTTATAATCCTGTACTCACCTGGCCAGAAATCCTGTTACTCTTTCCACCGAACTTCACTAATCCCCGCTACATTTAACTTCAACCTGTCTATTTCTCTTTTTAAATTTTCTAACCTCCCTATCCGATTATGTACGTGTGACTGTGATTTTAGCCCACTTTAGGTTACGGTAGTAACACTAAAAGTGGGCCTTTGCGATCGTCTTTTGACAGCTCGAAATTTAAATGAAAATAACTGCTAAACCATTCATCTGACACTAAAATTGAATAACCTAATTTGTAGAGGAGAAAATTCTCTACAACTTTGCTCTCTTATGATTTTAATTTTTTTGATGTGCTCTATTACGAGGGGCGTTTGAAAACTCTGAGAGATAGCACCACCGGCAAGTATCGAGGTCATGTTGTTAGTATCATTTTTGGAAGGAACGCACACCACAGCCATATTGGCCTGTTTCTTTGTGTTTCACCTTCGTGTGAATCAAGGAAGTCGAGTGTTGTCAAAGAAAGAACGGAAAAGAATTTCGTGTGGTGATTAATCATCATGAAAGAGGAAACGCCTCAGGAGACTACAGAGATACTTCATAAACATTATGGTGACTCTGCACCTTCGATTAGAATAGTTTATAAGCGGTTTCAAAATTTTCGGAGCGCCGATATGGGCACAATTGACGCTGAACGTTCTGGACGCCCTGTGGAGGTTACGACTCCAGATATAATTGATAAAATCCATAAAACCCACACCTCAGCAGTTGTGGACGCAAAATTATTGGAAACAGGATTCCAACTCGTTTCACATCCCCCCTATTCTCTAGACTTGGCTCCCTCGGACTACTATTTGTTCGCCAGATGAAGAAATGGCTGGCGGGACGAAGATTTCATTGAATAGAGGAGGTGGTTGTATAAAATAATAGCTATTTTGCTGGCTTGGGCTATTCCAACTATTAGGAAGGGATCATCAAATTAGAAGAGCGTTGTACGAAGTAACCATGTAGTACTTTATATTTTTCTAGTTTGATCTGCATTCTGATATATGCGTTGTTATGAATGAAATGACAGTGTTAACCCTCAACAATATTTGTGATTATTGGTTTTAAAGTTTTAATCCTTGACACTTAATGTTTCAAGGATACCGTAATTACTGCTGTGAGGTAGCTCTTATCACACTGAACGAAACGTGTAGTTATAATTTTCATTTTAATCTTATATACGTTACAATGCTGTTATGAAACCAACACAATGACCATGTTGTAATTTATCTTTGCTGTTTTATTTTATATTCTGTAATATGCTTTGTAACAGATAGTAAAGACAAGTTGTAACGCTATGTAATGGTTAATTAATGAGTTCATAAAAGTCTCAGTCCAGTATATATAAAGTTTCAAGAAGTATTTCCACATCTGAAGGTTGTAATGACGGCACGTTACTGACACAATCAGTTCTTATTTTTGTATTGTATATGCCACTGATATATGTTTTTGTGAAAATGTTATTTTACGATTGTAAAACTCCTACCCTGTAAGCAATGTGGAGAACAACCCGTATCTTAATTTTCCCATTAACGAGTTCGTCCCAGCTAGGGGTTGTTTGGTAGTCACGTTAACACGTAGTCAACTGCACACACAGTAAAATCATGTGGCCAGTTGTGCATTTCTTGTTATAAGTTGGTTACACATACGTAAAACACGGGTTGCCAATATTTCTGTACTTTGGAGTTTCTAGCTATATATACAAATTATGTAACGAAATGTACTCTGTTCTAAAAGGGTGCTTGAAAATAAGTATGCCGCGGTGCAGTAGCCGAGCGGTCTAAAGCGCCTCGCTGCGGAGCGCGCGGTTGCTCGCCGTGGAGGTTCGAGTCCTCCCTGGGGCATGGGTGTGTGTGTTGTCCTTAGGTTAGTTTACCTAGGTTTAAGTAGTTTGTAAGCTACGGACTGATGACCACGCAGTTTGGTCCGATAGATTTACAAACATTTGAACATTTGATTTGAAAATAAGTATGATGTCCGAAATCGGTCATCTATCATGAAATAAAACACTTCTACACGACTTCCACTGATATTGTGCACAGTGAGTAAAGATAGGTGTTTCATTCAGTGTGAGTAACAGTATCCATCTTGATGGTGTTGGGACGACAACGTTCTATTATTGTTATAAATGAAAAACCTTAAGCCGTTATTTTGGATTTTAACGACTAGTTTCGAGAATACACTATTCTCTTCCTCAGACTGTGTCAGATAATAACAACAGTTAACAACAACGTAGATGTATGGTATAAAATAATAAGTACAATCATGACATCTGTTGAATGTAATGAAATAACTTTGAAATATTAATACTGGTCAAAGTGTGTGAGTAAATACTGCAGGCATTAATTGCATGGTGAATATGAAAGTAGCAATCTCAAATAATAATTACTTTTACTCGTCATTACAATAGATTGAGTGGTTGTATCTATCAAAGCATTTCAAGAAACTGAATTAAATGTTAATTGTATGGTGAAAATCATTCAAACAATAAGCAGACAATAATGACACAGTGAATATAAAATAAGTAACTATCTGTAACCTGCATAGTAACAACGGTTGTAAAATATCTGACAGATTTGCAGAGTAATATGTAAGTAACAAAGGTCATCATTCAGGTTAATGTAGAATGGTTGTAGCACAAGATGCCTTGACTGCAGTATTGTGAATGTATAGTTAAGTATTATACCACATCACATTTCCAAAAATCATATGTTCAAATGCTTGTAGAGCTTATGGAAAGTAACTACGGGGTCATCATTTACTAAACTTACAAACTAATTATGAACTAGATTATTCTAAAGACGGCACAAACATCCATGTCCGAGGGGGAGATTCAAACCCCCGACCGCGGTGACCGTGCAGATCGTGACTTGCACGCCGCAGACCGCTCGGCCACTGCGGTCGGCTATCGAATTTCCACTGCAAATGTAGTCACCTGTAATTATCATACAGGTACTAGGATTACTGCTAAGCAGGCGACTGGGAAGCCTGAAACTGTCTAACGTTGATGCAATGAAATAGTATATATATATATATATATATATATATATATATATATATATATATATATATATATATATATATTAACACAAGATATAGAGTAAAGGTTCTAGGGGTGGGAACGAAGGGCGAGGGGAGGAAGATAGATAGCGTACCCTATAAATATAGTACCGAATATGACTAATGGAATAAGAACTGGACAGTTACATTAGGGATTTTGTAGGTGGGTGAGTGTGGGGGAGGTTCTGTAAAGCGTAACAATGTATATGGTCCGTTAATCATATTGTAAGTGAATCATAAAACTCCGCAATGGAATAATATCCATATGACAGCATAAAACATATTCGTTTAATCATCTGTTCAGACGCCATCACACAACTGTTTCACAATTATTACTTTACTTCACGCACCAGTTGTCAATAATAAAATATATATGTCAACACGACATGTTTTGGGACGACATTACCCATTGTCAAGTTCTGTAAAACAAGGAAATGTAGAATAATAAGGGCACTATATACAAACGACTGTACCAACAAGTATTCCAATGAAACTAACCTACCTACCATAAAACGTATCTGCTGCTAGGAAGCATCGTTAAACACAATAGCTGTGTATGTACATTGTCCAAAATAAAACTTCGCGCAGTACCACATGTTTCTCTGATGGCAGCAAGTTGTGGATGTATTAAATATTGACTTCGTGCTTTTAACTTCACTGAAAGATCTGAAGCGTATTCCCGTTAAAAAAATCCTTTAATTTAATGACTGATTTTATGAAGAATGTTAGGTATCTTGATTAAAATATCTTTGGCCACCAATGACAGCGGTTAAACATATGGACAATATTTGAGGTTAGATCAGCTGTCCGTTAGTGCACAACTTGCTGCCATCAGAGAAACATGTGGTACTGCGCAAAGTTTTATTTTTGACAATGTACATACACAGCTACTGTGTTTAACGATGCTTCCTAGCAGCAGATAAGTTTTATGGTAGGCAGGTTAGTTTCATTGGAATATGTGTTTGTTTGTATATAGTGCCCTTATTAATCTATCTTTGCTTGTTTTACAGAACTTCATAATGGGATAATGTCGTCCCGAAACATGTCGTGTTGACATATATATTTTATTACTAGCTAAAAACCCGGCTATGCCCGGGTATTTATTTATTTATTCTTGCTTTGAGCTAGTACTTCTCTTATCCATTCTCTCTCTGTCCATCTCCTTTTTCTAAAAAAATCCTATATTTATCGTAGAACAAATAAAAATAAGGCTGTTTCGCATAATGTACAAAATTATAAGTATCCAAACAAAGAAAGATAGTAACCAAAACACAAATGACATATAAAATGCGTACGATCTCATATTTATTGAGTTATATGTTGTACAATTGTATAATTTTGCAGGTATGTATTCATTTGTATAAGTGCTGTATGTCTATATTAAAAGGAATTTCTTTTTTACTCCTTTATTTATTTATTCTTACATTTCCTTATTTGTATGCTTATCCTTACAGGGAAAGGCCTGAAGACATTGTAGCACGCATAGATCAAAGATATGGTCTGTGGCATCACGTTTCACTGTATGTAACCTCGTAGATTCGCAAACGTCATCGCAGGCCTTCGGTCCGAAATTTTTTATAATTCGACGACTTTCAACCACCATATCTTCCAGCCCGTTATAGCTATCGGCATGGAACTGCTTTGGTGTACTTGGTGTACAACGGGAGACTTCGGACAACAATTAGACACAGACAATTCGTTTGAGTTCTGTAGTTTTCGCTGCAGAGCAAAATATTAACACACACACACACACGTACAATTTTATATACACGGATAACTTTTCATCCCAATATACTCAACCCTTTCATCATTATCAATCCACAAGCAACAATTCAACCAATAAAACAATTTTAAAAGAGTAAATATAATTTTCAAATAGTAATTATTGTTTCGCATTTCGCGTTATATTCTTCACATTGCTAAATATATATCAGATCGCTATAAAACCGTGCCTAAAACCTTCCTCAGGTATAAATTAGTAACTGTACAAATATTCATGTCTCTCCGTCTTGTCGTTCGGACGTGATAAGCGTACATCGAACAGACATTCACATTAATATATATATAGATAAATACCTATCCGATCGCCATGAAACCGTGCCTAAAGCCTTCCCCGAGTAGACATTAGTAACTGTACAATTTTTTAGCTCTTTATGTCTTGTGGTTCAGACGTGATAAACGTACACCGAACAGACATTCACATTTATAGATATAGATTGACAACTGGTGTGCCGGCCGCGGTGGCCGAGGAGACTGAGGCGCTCCAGTCACGGTCTGCACGGCCACTGCGGTCGGGGGTTCGAATCCCCCCCCCCTCGGGCATGGATATTTGTGCCGTCTTTAGTATAAGGTAGTCGATAAGCAGTTTGTAAGCTTAGGGACTGATGACCCCGTAGTTAAGTCCCATAAGCTTAACCAACATTTGAACATTTTTTTGACAACTGGTGCGTGAAGTAAAGTAATAATTTTCATCTGAAGCCATACTGGACAATGGTTAGGTTCGGTGAGGGAGCTCTACAGTAGCGGAGGCATTGCACTATGTGCTGATTACGCGTGACACAGGACTACGGCGGGGTGGTAGCGTGGCACGCCTCCCAGAACCGCTACGCCCCCCCCCCCCACCTCTTTCAGCCAGCAGGCCTATGACCGGGTCACGTGACCTCTATCGCCGGCGTTCTCCTAACGGCCGCGTAAAGTTTAACGCACCGGGCTCCGCGCACCACGATGGCAGTTCAGCCGTGCCCCCCCCCCCCCCCATTCTAACCTCCCTTGGGGGGCAGCGGCTTAATTCCAGTCCCATCCAGACTGTGGAGGCCAGAGTTCCGCGGAAAGCATCCACATCCACATTCCCGGGGAGGCAGCAGTCAGGAGTAGGAGGAGGGACGCGCAAGTGCTCTGGGAGGGGGCGGTAGCGGGCGCCTCGGATTGCAATTCCAGCCGCGGAGGACCACAACGGCCCTGGCCGCACCAGACGTCAACGTCACCCCACACTGCGCCAGCGGGCCACGGAGCACAACGCGTCCCTCTGAAAGCCCCCAAATGTAAGGCCTGTCTCCGTACAACTTAAACGGCAATCAAATGCAATCAAATTTCATGCATCTAGCTAATTCTTACTAATGATGAGGTAGTACTGCTTTGAAGCTGGTTAGGTCGGAAATTCTTTATTATAGGTCACACTTCATGTACAGCGTGCCCTCAAAAATGACGCGTTTCGGCTTTATCATCATCATATTAGCATCTAAAAACATAAAAATAGGGTAAGGTGGTACAAATTCGTTGTAGGTACAATTCTGATTGCCGGCCGCGGTGGTCGAGGTGACTGAGGCGCTCCAGTCACGGAAAGCACGGCCACTACGGTCGGGGGTTCGAATCCCCCCTCGGGCATGGATATTTGTGCCGTCCTAGTTCGTAAGTAGTTCATAAGTAGTTTGTAAGTTTAGGGACTGATGACCCCGTAGTTAAGTCCCATAAGCTTAACAAACATTTGAACATTTGAACAATTCTGATTAACATAAATTTTCGCGCCATTTGTCTGTCTCGTAGTGTCTCGTTGTGTGGCATTGTAGCGTAGCAGGTTTCTAAGCTCCTCCTGTCTTTTACAAGAATATACCACTTTGTGCTAAGGAGAGATAAATTTTTTCACGTTAGGAGGTAAGTGAAGCTACTTAGTCTAGCGAGCCCTTATAAATTTTCTATTTCAAATGTTCAAATGTTTGTAAATCTATCGGTCCAAACTGCGTGGTCATCAGTCTACTTAAACCTAGGTAAACTAACCTACGGACAAACACACACACCATGCCCCAGGGAGGACTCTAACCTCCACGGCGAGCAACCGCGCGCTCCGCAGCAAGACGCTTTAGACCGCTCGGCTACTCCACCGCGGCAATTTTCTATTTAAGGGTGACTAGATTCTCTACCCAAAATGCAATGTTTGGTACAACGAAGTATGCGTTGGTGCCTGACGGAAAAAGTGCTTTTTATGTGGAAGATTCCCTTAGTCAAAATTCTACTAGAAACTGAACACAATTGTACCTAGTGTAGTATATTTTCGATCGATTTTTCTCAATTCTGTAACTTTGTGTGTGTCTATACCGACATTTGTAATTGTCTAATATTTGGGTTACATATTAGTTAAATATCCAAGAACAAGTGCTATAATTAAAATTACATCTTTTCTCAACATATTTCCCGTTACAATAACATTTGTCCGAAATGATCGAAATTGTACCACCTTACCCTAACACAATTTATAAATGTTGTAAGGAAAACCCAGATGGGAATTTTAACGAACAAATCCGTTCCCACAGGAAATGGTTCTTTGACATTTTTCGGGATTTATTATGAACACCGCCTAGCCTGCTTGTTCCTTGTATCTAACTATGATGAATGCTACCGCTTTCTACAAAAGTAATTACACCTCATTGCCTGATGTAAAGTGCCTTGTGTTAATTTTACGACTAGTATTTGTTCTATCGTTGGCTGCAGCCAACTGTCATAAGGAACGCTAATCATATTTTTAAAACACCTCTGACAGTGTTCTGGATTTGTCGAGCTGTCTATCTCATTTTAAATGAAATAATATTTTCTGTCACCTATTTTATTTTATTTTGCTTATGTTGTTTTAACTTTGACTACATGGTGCTTGTATAGCCCGTCATGATTAACAACAAAAAGATTTAACCGCTGACAAATCAATGATAATTTTTGTTTTTTAAAAGCCTTTGTACAATTGTTCTTTTAAAACCTTTGTATATTTTATACTTTGTACAATAAGTCCACAATCGCCCTATGTAATTAATATGCCTAACCTTATGCGGTATGGCACCACTATACGCCTTGTAATGCCACCTGGTGGCAAGAAATGTCTACCTGGACATAACCGCATGTATTAAAGTTTGTAGTCTGCTTTTGTATGTGTATCAAACATCTTCTTATATCTGTCACGTGTGCACTTGGCACGGAAGAGATGTTAATCTGATGATGGTAAAGCCGAAACGCGAATTTTTGAGGGCACGCTATACATGAAGTGTGACCTATAATAAAGAATTTGCGACCTAACCAGCTTCACAGCAGTACTACCTAATCATTTCATCATGGTCGCCTGCCTCCTCAACGACTTTATGTCGCATTTACAATACTATAATTCTTACTACTTCCGATATGTTGATAGTATCTGAAAGAAAATTGAAACTTAACAGCCTAATTAACGAATGTGCACACTAATGTAACGCTCTAACTTTGGTGATGCAATGAAAGACAACGTGGCGATACCGCGGCATCTGTATACACCAGCCCAAGACTGAGATCTCAGATGGCAATTCCAGAATAAATTGATACAAACTTATAACAGAAAAGGTAGTTGATATAGAAAACGCCCGATTTGACGGTTTCCTGGCCGTTATTTCAAACCAACGTTCGAAGCACTTGGTTTCGGGGGGAAACGAGTTGTCGCGCTTTGGAAATTAACCCAGGACAGCCAACCTGAAGGAAGAAAGTTTGTGTGCCGGCTGCGGTGGCCGAGGGGACTGCGGCGCGTCAGTCATGGTCTGCACGGCCACTACGGTCAGGGGTTCGAATCCCCCCTCGAGCATGGATATTTGTGCCGACCTTAGTGTTAGCTAGTTCATAAGTAGTTTGTAAGTTTAGGACTGATGACCCCGTAGTTAAGTCCCATAACCTATACAATCATTTGGACATTTGAGTCGGCAGCCAGGAACACCTGTATCGGCTACCCCTCCCTGTTACGTTGGTCACAGGGACCTATTCGCAAACTGCGGAAATACAAAGGAGTCCACTGGTCTTGTATTTGAGTTATGTGGCGAGCAGCTCTCCACCCATTCGGTTGCAGTTTCTAGAGCTGTCAACATCGCGAGAACGGCGTGCTACAGTTTTCGTCGTTGGGTAGCAGGTGCTTCTCGTTACTTTTCTAGCAGCGTGTCTTAGCCAGTCGCGGCGGACTCGTGATTTATTGGGTTTCCATGTACTCCTTTCCGACGATTGCTTCACTTACAGAGATTCGGGTGCTCAAAAACGGTACGTACCGTGTTAGTGAAATTGGTCGGAACCCGATTTCTGTAACCGTACAGGTAACCTATGGCTCATAATTCCAATTCCAAAGAAAGCAAGTGCAGAAAATGTGAAAATTACGGAGCTATCAGTTTAATAAGTCATGGTTCAAAATACTAACACAAATTATTTACAGACGAATGGACAAACTTGTGGAATCCAACCTTGGGGAAGATCCGTTTGGATTTATGAGAAATGTAAGAACACGAGAGGCAAAACTCATATTACGACTTATGTTAAAAGATAGGCTAAGGAAAGGGATACGTTTTTAGCCTTTGTTGGTTTGGAGAAAGCTTTTGACAATGTCGACTGGAATACACTCTTTCAAATTCTGAAGGTAGCAGGGGTAAAATGTAGAGACTGAAGAGTTATATTCAAAACAGCGGTTGTTAGAGTCAAAGAGACGCAGAGATTGGGAAGGAAGTAAGATTCGGCTGTAGCCTTTACCCAATGTTGTTCAATCTGTACATTTAGCAAACAGTGAAAGAATGCAAGGAGTAATTAGAAGAGGGACTTAAACTTTGCGGTTTGCCGATGACAAAGTAATTTTGATAGAGACTGCAAAGGATCTGGAGGACAGTGTCTTGAAAGAAAGATTTAAGATGAACATTAAAAAGAGTAAAACAAGGCTAATGGAATGGAATGTCAGAAAATCGTGCGATGCTGAAAGAGATTAGGTAATGAGACAATAAAAGTGGTAGATGAGTTTTGTTATTTGCGTAGCAAAATAACTTGTGATGGCCAAAGTAGAGAAGATACAAAATACAGAATGGCTATGGGAAGAAAAGCGTTTCTGAATAAGCGAAATTTGTTGACATCCAATATTAATTTAAATGTTAGGAAGTCCTTTCTGAAAGCATTTGTCTAGAGTGTAGCATTGTATGGAAGTGAAACGTGGACGTTAAGGAGTTCGGACAATAAGATGACAGAAGCTTTTGAAATGTGGTGCTACAGAAGAATGATGAAAATTAGATGAGTAGATCACGTAACTAATGCCATATCCTGACTAAGAAAAGGGATAGAGTGGTGGAACACATTCTGAGACTTCAAGGAATTGTCAACTTAGCATTAAAAGCAGATCCAAAGGATGTAGGTTGCCGAACGTATTCTCAGACGAAGGAACTTCCACAGGACAGGGTAGCGTGGAGACACACATCAAACCAGTCTGCGGACTGAAGACCACAACAACAACAACCCATGGCTAGTTCTATTTCGTCTATCAGCTCTCTCTGAAAACTGATTTTTATTCTCTTAATTTTTAAATCAGTGTATTGCCGATTTGTCCTACAGCAAGTCTATTTCTCGCCCAGTTACTATATTCAGTGCCGAATTATACACGAAATCTTGTGACGTGGCTACCTCTTACGTACCTGTCACATTCTGAATATACGTATCAAACGTTTCTACTGCCTTTAATTGTCTGTAGCTTCCCTTAACCCTTTCCCTGCGGAGATATTTAGTGCACTCTTTGCTGTAGCCCTGTTATTCATCGTCATCAGTCACTTGTGAAAAGCGAACACGAGGAACATGAAGAACGATTTTCTCGGCCCTGAGTTGTTGAATGGCAAAAGTGAAAATAAAATTAAATTCATCCTCACTGTCCGGTTCATAAGCAACCTTTCTAGTTCGGCGTCCGACAAAGCGTTTGCACACATTTTAACTTGTATGTACACAAAATGACACTGTAATATCGCCAAAACTAAAAGAAACTAAAACAAAAGTAGCGTCCCTTGCATTCTTTGAGGTGTTTTGAAATGCTATTAGAACCACAGCTTATGCATGTACGTTGTGACAAATATCTAAACATATACATCACATATACGCTCTCATGGCACTGTCGACTGCTCCCTCAAATACACGTAGTTAGCAGTTAAATAGTTACCGTCACATACTTTAAATCAGCCACTAGGCAACGAAACTACTATTGAAGTCCAATTGCCAGGGACAGAAGATCTGCAGGTTGGTGATCTATTATGGAACAATGTTAGTTGGTACTTCTCGAAAGTTAACTATTCCATCTTTTCTTAATTAAGACCTGTAAGCGAGAGATTCCAGCTACAGTTACTCCCATCAACATCCCCAGGCTACACTAGTAAATACGAAGGAAGCTCTACCTGTTACGCTTTCACTACTAAAGCGCTTAATCGATTTCGATGAAATCGGGTATGAATGTAACCTGAACGCTGAAGAAGAACATTGGCTACTTTAGATAGCTTGAAATTAAGGTTGTTCTTTGATTTTCAGTATAAATATGGAGCAACTTAGATCAACGTTTCTCTCATACATTCTGAGTGGCTTGGTGACTCTTCGGAAAAGGTACTTGGACGTTTTAAATTTAATACATTTATTAAAATACTTTTAATGGTTGATATGATGTGTGTAACGATTCAACATAATGAATATAGTGATTACACAAGATGTCTTCAAACAACCGAACAGACTTTGATGACATTTGAATCCTGCATAATTTAAAACGTTGTATAATGTATACCTTCTTCAGTCAGCTGTTTAGTCAGGATGTTACAAAAAGACTATCTTTTCGTATGTAGTAATATCTTTACTCTCACCTCGATAAAGTAGGACAGTGTTTACCGTCATTCTACGAAAAGTTTGTATTGAAACTGGACAATTGTAAACTTTTATATTGATGATCCTGTCATAAAGTAAGAACAAATTTGCCAAATTATTGCACATTTGATGGTCTTTGACACTTATGCAAGTTCATCAACGCGAACGAAGCCGTGGGTAAAAGCTAGTGATTTATAAAGAAAGGAAAAAAAAAAGAAAAGAAATGTATTGGCAAGCGACGTACTGGTTATTCATTAACTATGCCAGTATTGAAACAATCAACTTATTCCGGTGGTATACAAACTGTAGTTCACTTATTATTACCCGGTCGTGATATTAATTCATGTGGGTCAGCAGGCCACGTAAAATATCAAACTAAAACACCTCAAGGACTGAAAAAAGTCAAAGTCCTCTTTATAAGATTATTAATATCACGATAATATTTTTCACCTCCTAAAGAAAAGTAACAACGAGGATCCTTTTTTTATATTTAAAGTTCTTATTCAGTAATAAATTCACGTTATTCCCTATGAAACTTGTTTGTCTAGGAGTTTTAGTAGTTATTTTTCAAGAAGTACTTATTTATTCCTATGGGTAAGAAACCTAAAACTATCAACATTTGGGAAAGATTCCCTAAAGCAACTATCATATTCTTCTTCTTTGAACACTTTCTTTCAAGACTCAAGCCTCATCATCATCATCGTAATTTTCAATCTACGGTTTCCCGTGTGTAGCTAACAAGCGCTCTCCGTCTCACCCGATCTTGATATAACATTTGGTCTTGGACATCATCCCAGTTAAAACCGTTCTTCTCTATGTCTGATTTAACTGCCTCTATCCACCTTCTCCTTGGCCTTCCTCTTGTTCTTCTTCCTCCCACTTCCATTCTGAAGTATTTTTATCTGTTCTTGTGCTATCCATTCTCATTACAGGGCCATACCACTGCAGTCTTCGTTTCCCCAAGATGTTCGCAATAGGGACCCTGATACCAGCGGTTTCCCTGTGTACCTCATTTCTGATCTTGTCTCTCCTGGTACTTTGATTCATAGTCCTGATAAACCTCATTTCTGTTGCTTGGATTCTGCTGTAATCCTTTTTTAACAATGTACATGTTTCCATGCCATGTATAAGGATTGAAATGAAGTAAGTGTTATAGAAAGTTAACTTTGCTGCCTGGGGTACTTTTCTGTCCCAGAGTAGATTCCGAACTTGCATGTAGAAATTTGATGATTTTTGTGTTCTGTTGAGGATTTCTTGCCGGATGGTGTTGTTTTTGGAGAAAATACTCCCAAGGTACTGAAAGTGGGAAACTAATTTAATTTTTGTTCCCTCTAAGTAGATGTTTGAACTTGTTCCCTCTCTGTTTATGGTCATCTCAACCGTCTTGGTCTTGCTGATTTTCAGGTTAAATTCTTTAAATTTATTGTTCCAGACAGTCAGGCTCTTCTGCACTTCCGTTTCTGTTTCTCTCCATATTACAATATAATCTGAAAATACCAGTGATCTCGACTCATTTGCAGTTTCCTTAATAGATTTTAGCATTCTGTCCATTACAATAAGAAACAAGAGTGGTGACAGAGCACTTCCCTGCTGGACTTCCCTCTTCGTCTCAAACCATTCAGAGCGACCATTTCCTATTTGGACACTACTATTGCAAGTTTGATACAGCATCTTTACTATGTCAATCAGGTAATTGGGCACTTTTAGATCTTCCAGGCATTTCCATATTTTATTGCTAGGGACACTATCATATACCTTCTCAAGGTCTAAGAACACCATCACTAAGTTCTTTCCATATTCCTAGTATTTCTCTGCCAAAATCCTTACCGCAAAGATGAAGCCATGCTGTTCTTCTTCTAATAAGGGTTCAACTATCATCCTAAGTCTGGTTTCTCTAATTTTTTCCAGCAACTTTAGGATATGTGAAAGTAGGGTGATACCTCTACAGTTTCCACACTTCTTTCGGTCTCCTTTTTTAAACAGTGGAATGATGATTCCTTTTGTCCAGTCATCTGGAATTTTGTTGTTTGTCCAGATGACTGACAGAACTCTGTAGATCCATTGTAGGCCAGGTGTTCCGGCTGCCTTCATCATATCTGACCTTAGCTCATGAAACCCTGGAGACTTTCCATTTCGCATATTTCTCAGAGCAGACTCAACTTCCTGCCAAGTTAATGGTTGTAGAACCTCTGGTGTTTCTTCAGCTGGACAATAACTATAATCACTGCTGTCAATATTCCCATTCAACAGCGAGTTGAAATAGTTCCTCATTTCACTCCTAATTTCGGATTCTGTTCACAGCAGCTTCCCTTCCTCAGTTTCCAGCACAACGATGTTAGTACGCTCACATCTTTTATCCTTGACTGCCTTATATAGCAGTTTTTTGTTGCCTTGACAGTCTTCTTGTAATTTGGTGGTGAATTCATCCCAACATTTATTCTTCTCGTTTTCGATCAGCCTTTTAACAGTTAACTTCTTGTTTCGATATTCCTGAGACAGACGTTCAATTTCAATGTAATTTCTTACATCTACTCTATTTTGTTTTTCCTGGTCTAATACCTTCAACACATTTCTTTTTTTAATTGCTGTCTTTACTCTGTCATTCCACCAGGGTGTTTCCTTCTCTCTTTGTGCTGTACATGTTTTCCCACAGATGTGGACACCTTCTGTAACAAGAGCGTCTTTAAAGAGCTTCCATTCTTCTTCTACCCCAAGTTTTTCAGTTTTGGGTATTCTATCCTTAATATTTTTCTGGTACTCTTGTACCTTTTCAGGGTCTCTCAACAGCCAAGTCTTAATCTTTGGCATTTTCTTGTACTTAACTAATAGGACTCGTACATTCTTCCGATCCGCAGTTAAGTCGGTGATCACTGTCCATACATTCACTTGGAATAACTTTAATATCTGTAACAGTCTGACTAGCTTTTTGGTCTGTTATGATGTAGTCTATAACACTTTTATGTTGTCCATCCCAGCTGTAACGGGTTATTTTGTGACTCTCCCTTTTCTGATACCAAGTGTTCTTGATGATTAGCTTGTTTCGTACACACAAGTCTAGCAGCTGTTCTCCCTCAGGGCTTCTCTTGCCATAACCATAAGGTCTGATAATATTTTGGCATCCCTGCCTCTCCTTACCCACGTGGGCATTTAGATCACCCATGATGACATTATCTTCCACTATTAGGTCCTCTAGGTTTTCCAGGAACTGTTCTTTCTCATCAGCTGTGCAACCTGTTTGTGGGGCCTAGACTTGGAAGATGGTCATGTAGGTGTTGTCAACATGTAGTTTCATCTGAATGATTCGATCACTCACATACCTGATGTCCGTATGTATGGCTACATCTTTATGCAGGAGCAGGGCGACTCCATATATATCCATTTCTGAGGGTTTTCTTGCCAGACCCTTTCCACCTTCACAGCTGCCGCAGCGGTCGCGGAAACTCACAGAGAGTCCACTGTACTTCACCCTTACAGACAATCCCTTACTTCACGTCGTTGCCCGTCTCCCACGACGTGGACGAGGGGTTGGCCTTGTGGGAGACTAAAAAAAAAAGACTCAAGCCTGATACCAATTAAATCAGAAAAGGGATAGAATCGAATGTTTGAAATAATTTTCGGGATTCACAACCATTTACTTAAGCTATCTTGTATTTTGTAATTAAAAAAAGGAACAGAAAAACAAACTGTGTAGAAAAAATTTACGCCTAAAAACAACAACCTTCTATCTACATATGAAAAATAGTATTATCACCAAGAGTTAAAAATTTAACAAATCTCGCCGATCTTAACATTTAATTTGTATTAAGGAAATTTTTATTGGACAAAATAGTGGTATTTGGGATCTGCAAGTTTTCCGTTTGACATATATACTGTGGGGATAAGAACGACCTATCAAATGTAGTTCAGGAGGTACACATGATATTGTTAAAAACTATCACATCATGCAATAATTTTGCACGTCTACTACTGTACTAAAGGACTGCTTTCAACTAAATTCATACAAGTATTCCGTAACGTTAGAAATTAATCGCACTGGGAACAAAACCACCGACACGTAAGAGATAAAGGTGGAAAAGAGCCCCCTCGTGCGATACATGAATAGAAAGACTTTATTCAACCTGTATTTTAGGGGGGGGGGCGGAAAAATCGCTTAGCGGCCAGCAACAAAGTTTTCACATAATTTCAAACTTCTTCTCTCGGACAATCTCAGCAAAATGAAGAAAGAAAAAAGTTTTACTCCCTAGTATTCGTTATCCGTTCGTGCAGTAAATTTATGGCATTAGATACTACGTTAGGTCTACGCTACCTATTTCATTCTCGTGATGTTTGACACACAGTAAACACCGATATAACTGAATGTACCATAGTACGATACATAGTTCATGAGATATGAGCTCGTAAAAGTTTTCAATTTATTAAGTATTTACTATCATATCACTGAATGTTACTCTGAAGTGGAGGGAGAATTGCAGCGCGGTCAAAGGCATCATGTCAAGGATTGTAGGGCTGCTCCGTCGTAGTTTTGAGTCCTCCCTCAGACATGGGTGCCTATCTGTTGTTCTTATCATACGTTACTTGAGTAGTATGTTTGGTCACTTAGCTTTGCAAAAATTTGATATAAAATATCATTAGGAAAATGAATCCTAATGATCATAATAAAGGTGGATTAAATTTGAATTTAGTTCCATAAAGAGTCATCTGAACACTTTCATTCCTCTTGGTATGGCAATAATTATTGTTGCTGAAGTTAAATAGGCTCGTATATCAACGTCTATTCCAACTTTTTAAGCATGTGATGTGCGCATACAGACTTCTACATGACCCAAGTCACTGTCGAAAACACTGAAATGGTATGTATGTGATGCCATTATTGGCCATTAGTGTTTTCGCCAAAGACTTGGGTCATATGCAGATCTGATGATTGTTTACTTTTCATTCCAGTGTAGTATTAGTAGGAAATGGTCTACGGTGAAATGTGGATAGTGTAATTAACAAAAATTGATAAATCAAACGGCGCAAATTTTGTTTGAAACATTTTACAAGACTGTGGCTCTTCAGTCCGGTCAGGAAAACCGACACAACGGCCGGGAGTGCGGGGCGCTGACTTGTTGATATTAAATCTTGTGGTTTTCCTGTTTTTCTTATAACAAATTTTAAGGTACTGAATTTCATAATTTTGGGAAAAAAAGTCACTTCTGTTTATAATTTTTCTGTAATAGACAAAAAATAAATATCAACTGATAATTACTGAAAGTTAACAATGACTGCTTACACCTCAATATTCATGAAGAAAAATTTAGAAACAAGTTCTCTTCCAGTTATAATTCTCTAAAGTGCAGTGGAAAACTGACACACATTTCGCATTAACCAAAGCTAAATTCCAACAATTTTTAAAGAGTTTACACGAATGATTGTCAATCAAAACTTTCTCTCTGAATGCACGAATGCACGAATATAAGAAGTGTACCACAAGCGAAGACTGCCTCTTTAACATGTAGTGTCCATTCACCCCTCCAGTCAGAGTATCTTACTTGGCTCTGCCTCATAGGTTGACAACCAGACCGACAAAAATACAGTTTTTCCACTATATAAAGACTCGTTTTTACCACTTTGTACGCAAAATGAAAGATTTATAGCAATATTTAACGGAAGGGATGCTCCTAACATTCATTGACATTCAGATCATTCATAAGAATATTACGTTACACATTTAGACAGATATTTTGATCATAGATGCTCAGAATTAATGACATAATGTTTAAGAAATGTTACTGGCAAAATAGTGAAAGATTAATATAAGGCATGTCTTTCCTCATTCAATTGTTGTGTTCGACTACGATGTTAGAATTTCCATCAATAACATGCCAGTCTTCAACTCACTCTAAAGATGGCCGGACGATACGCGACCGAAATATCAGTGGAAGAAGTGGAATTAGCACGGCTGCACGCCAGAAATTTATTCGAAAATGTCCTCAGTTTACAAGCCACGTCACGAGCTTTCCATGATAAAAAAAAGAGTGATGTCAAGACCTCCAGTGGAACAGACCAGAGAAGACGATATTGAAGGTCTCGGAAGAAGAGCGGGAGAAAAGGATAGAAACGATGAAGAGATTGTGGAAGGAGAAGAGAAAAATACAAGCCATGAAGGGGCTACCCGTGGCCCTGCAGAGGCCGTAACGTGAAAAATATATTTGTACGCGTGTTATGAGTAATTTCATATTTTATCGATTTGCCACGTCGAATATTTCAATAAGAATTTTTAATTTTAAATGAGTTTTATAATTAGATAATTAGTTTGGAAAGCTATTAGTAAGTGTGAATATTTGCAATTCTGGGGCCTCGTCAGTTAGCTGCTGGCCGGTTTCGATTCGGGGCCAACGCATTTCCTCGTATCCGGAAGCAGTACGCTAACACGCACATCTATAGCGCAGGGTAATGTGAATGCAGTTAATTTTCCATTTCGGCACGCTATATGTTTTCCGAATTAGAATTATATTTCGATATAAGCGAGATCTACGCACGCGGTACGCAGTGCAAATACGATTCTCCTGACGACGGTAGCCCGGCGGATGGCGCAACGCACCTGACGCTAGCGGCGCTTCCGCCGCGCTGCCAATTTATTTTCGGTACACATTCGGCGAATTGTGGATCCATCAGGGCTGCCAACCGCCTGTCGGTTTTATTGGCACAGTGGGAGGGAGAGGCGCGGCTATAAACGCAGTGGGCACCTTTGCACAACCTCTCCCACCCCCACCCCCCCACCAGTTACACCCCTTCCCCTAATTGCCCCCCCCCTCCACGGCAGCCCATGCAAACACGCCATGATAAATTGGAGAGCTGTTTTCATGGCAGAGTGTGCCTGCATTATCGATCGACTATCACCTCGTGAGAATCGAGTTAGTACTGACGAATGATCGGCCGAAGTTCCAGTGAAGTGTCGTTCATCCAAAGTCAAAATACCGTTGAGAGGACACATCTGGTTAAGTGAGTGTGGATTTGAATCACTGTCATTGTTATCCAGTATACATCTTCCTTATCCTGAGTCCTCATTCTCTACAGACCAGAAATCAGATTTACAAAGTAAAGTAAATCAGCTTTATGTGTTTGTTGGCTCCACTGACGGTCAGATAATCAATAATATACATTTTTCTTAAATTTGCAAACATTGTAGCCGTCATGTATCACACGCGATGTGGCAATGAGAGAAAATAATACACGGGAAATAATTGTTATTTGGTCATTATCACGATATAAATTCTTTTTCGTGCCATAAAATGCGTAATAGAGTCGCAAAATATCTCATTACATCTTGTTGAAAAACTTATGAGAAAAGTTAGAAAATTAAAAAGCTACAGATTTTCTACAAATTTTTAAAATTATTTCAAGAAATTTTAATGGAGTGTGAAACTTTCTGAAACAATTTGTTTCTAAATTAAGGCAGAAAACATTTTACATTCAGAACAAATATTAGCTTTCAACAACTCATTCCTCTGCACCTTGATCTCTCTTTCTTGGTATTTCTGGCAAGTCCGAAGCGCACACCAACTCATATTTCGGCCGTTGCTGATACCGTATGAACCGATATTGTTTCCTATGCTTTATTTACTTTTCTCCTCACAGGCATATGAATGTAGAAGCGATGTATCACATCTGATGCATCTAATAACATATGATTTCTTAGAAGAAAATTTGCTTTCAGGTCAATTTATTTTATATAATTAAAGTTGGGAAACTTTTAGCCATATTTTATTGCAGTTTAGAAAGAAAGAAATGATAAATTAACAACGATAATCTTTATCTTAAAGCCATGTTTACCATCTCAGAAAAATAAAAAAATAAAAATAAAAATTCTTGCTTCTGACTGCTCCTGCCACCTATCAATCGCTCTAAGAAGTACCAGCTACTCAGCTGGTTGTTCTGTGGAATGTATCGAATATAATACAGTCGCTTCTATTACGATAAACTGAACACAGTATGAAGGAAGTAATTTAGACGTATGTATCACAATTAATACAAGACAATGCTAGGGGTTGTAAACTGTTTTCAAAAATTCAAGGAGTATTAAGAAAATTATTTTAGCCGAATTAATAGCATTAAAAAGTAACATTATACAAAATTTGAAAGAGTAGACCTCAATTTTTTTCTCGTTGCAGATGTGACGTGTAGTTCCACGTATGTTAGCATTATAATCGACAGCGAGCTTTCTGGAGCTGAAAAACTTACCTGCGTGCAAACCAAATACTGCAGCAATGTTCAACGAAAATTTAGATAAAATTCGAGAAAACAGAAACACAATCTTCCATCTAAATTTCTTTGCAGCAATATATTTGAGTCGGCAGGTGTGAACGGAAATTACAGTGAACAAGTGAGAGAAGCTTTAACAAGAAGTCTTTCAGTATCTTCATTCCTAGAGTTGGACACAACTGCGGCGTATTTTGCGTAAAATGTATAACTGAAAAGATAACTGAACTAACAACAGCCACAATCTTGAAAGACATTTTGACCCATGAGGTAAGTGCATCGACGTTCGGAAGCACACATATGATCAGATTAACACTTGTTCCATAGATCATGAATACGAGATTTTGTAATTATATGGAACATGTCTGTTTAGTAATAGATAACATTACGTGACTTACATATTTTTGGTTTATTTTCATTATTTATTTATTTAGTTTCATTATTTTAGAAGTACTAAGTTCCATGTAAAAATTTATCTACTGAGTAGGACTTTCATTCAGAAATTCTTTCAATTTCTTTTTAAATGCGTGTTGGCTATCTGTCAGACATGGTTCCCACATTTGTTGTACCCTATGTCAAGTGTATGTTGTCGAAAAAATTTCCGAGTTAACTTTTTCAAATAGTAATATTCTTCATTTCCAATGCTGCTCCTGGGCCACACTAAAATTTTTTTGCACACACTGTCCAACAACAAGGTTGTGATTCGCTAATGTTTTGGCGTGTACCACTCGTTGTACCGTACAGCGATGACGTTCTCTCACGCATAGTGCAATCATATCGGCAGTATTTCGGTGAGGAATTCTTCCAGATGGACAACAATGTCGCGTTCATCGTGCACATCGTATGAATTTTCCATGTTACAATGCCCAGAATGTTCTCTAGACATGTCTTTGATGCATTTAAAATGGTAGTTTTTTGACGGGAGGGCACAGCGTAATCTCAGAGATCTACACCGAACAGCCAGTCAAACAATCTGGATCATTTGATGACCTCGTAGACAGTATGTGACGACGGATACAGGAATATATCAGTACAAAAGGACGTGTTGTGGGGTATTAGGTTTACTTATGTACTGTGCAATCTGGAACACAAATTTTATGTTATTGTCGTAGAACTAGTCATTTCTGTTTTCATATGCAAAAAATTAGAAATCTCTTTAATTTCTCTATTCATCCCCCGAATCGTGATAACTTTTTTTTGTTTATTGAAGACAAGAGCCAAGATCCCTTATTATTTTGTATTTTTATTAAGATTACCGAACCGGTAATCTTAATAAAAAAAAAAGCTACTCGGCTCTTGTCTTCATTAAATTGATTAAATGATCGCCCCCAAACACGACAAATCTTTGTCATACTTTTTTAGTGTATACATGTCATGTTTCGCAGAACGCAATTGAGGACCAAGTCTCCATGGTCATGATACATGGAATTGTGACAGAAGAGTAGTAATAGATAAAATTAAACGTGTCGGAATCCTATGAAACAAGAGGTAAGTTTAAGTAAACACAATAATCAACGTAGTAGAGACATTAATG
Source organism: Locusta migratoria (assembly GCA_026315105.1). Lineage (NCBI taxonomy): Eukaryota > Metazoa > Arthropoda > Insecta > Orthoptera > Acrididae > Locusta > Locusta migratoria. Next base: position 61,935,438 of record CM048747.1, read on the forward strand.
TTTCAGTTTACCCTACAATCCCTTAACGGAATACAATAACGGAGGTATGAGGAAACTCTTTAGTTTAGACTTGATAGTGCTGGATTACTGCTAAGATTTTTGAGTTCCAGTGGCAGCTTATGAATCTGGATGACACAGAATTACATTAAATAAGTATTGAGAGGCCAGTGATAGAATTCTCTGGATACTGAGCAGGAGTCGACAGGAGGTTTGCGAACTTACACGTCATATTCCTCGAACCGCCCTTTTCTGATCCATCAGTCCCTACACTTACAAACTACTTATGAACTAGCTAATACTAAGGACGGCACAAATATCCTTTCCCGAGGGGGGATTCGAACCCCCGGCCGTTGTGGCCGTGCAGAATGTGACTGGAGCGCCGCAGACCGCTCGGCCACAGCGGCCGGCCCGAAAACTAATATTAGGTTATATAATTATGGTGGAGGAAGTGTATCAACGCATAGAAAATAAACTACATAGAGAACTGGAAAACGTAAAAAGAACTTGTTTCAAATGGAGATGATGCTTTGGAAGTGTCCTTGTGTGTTCACGCCAGCGAAAAGTGAGGGTTGGTTACGACGTTTACGTGAAGACAGATAGAATAAGAAAAAGACAGCAGCGATTTGAATTAATAAAACAAGAAGGTGACACCTGAAGACCAGACGAAAAGAGAAGGCAGAAGAGCACAAGATTTGAAAATTTTAATATTCGGAAGCGAGAAAAAACTAAAAAGGTGTATGAAATCGCAATTTATACATCGAATATTCCCGTAATTGTGAGATCATTTTCTGTTTCTCGTGTATACTCGTGTACAAGTCAGTTATTTTGGATTATTCTGATGGACAAGGTTTGCGTAACTGGAGTTACAATTCACATTAATATCATTCGATTGAAAATAGATTAGGTCAATTTTCAGTTCTTGGAATGGAATGACTTTAGGACATGAGGTTTGGTTCTTAATGTGGCCCTGTAACATTCTGCAATTCGGTTTTTGTCAGACCTGAAGATGACGAGCCGTAAACAGAGAAAATAAAATTGTTAAAATGGACTGATACTAACGAATTTAAACACAAATATGTAAGCTTATCCCAAGTGTGGAATTGTATATGAGTCCATAAGTTATCTACATCAAAGTAATTGTAATATTTACCTCTTTTCTGTTGAGCCATGTTTCCGCAAATGCAGGGTCGGCTTCGTTAATCGGATTTGGCAAGTTAATAGTTACGGGGTGGCCGGATGCCCTTCCTGTCGCTACCCTATGCCCCCCGGGAGGAAATGTGCTCCCCAAATGTCTGCGTATAGTGTTATTTATGTGAAAGTATTTAGTAGTGTTTGTGAATCGTGTAATTGAGGCGGGACTTGAGGACCAGCCCGGTATTCACCTTGCCGCAGTCGAGTAGCCGAGCGGTCTAAAGCAGTAATAAAATTTTATAAATTTGGTACTATTAAATTTAATCATAGATTATTTAATTATAAATTATAAATTTAATAATAATAAATCCACCAGCCACTAGAAGCCATATTTCGCCACTAAAGGGAGGGTAGAAACCACCAGTTTTAGTGGAAAATCCACTGAGTTGGCAACACTGGACAGAGATGATTGCACACGTGAATTTCGTCGCTCTCCGTGGAGGTTCGAGTCCTCCCTGGGGCATGGGTGTGTGTGTTTGTCCATAGGAGTTTGTAAGCTACGGACTGATGACCACGCAGTTTGGTCCGATAGATTTACAGACAGACATTTGGTATTCACCTTGGGGAATGTGGAAAACCGCCTAAACACCACATCCAGGCTGACGGGCACTCCGACCCCTTTCGTTAATCAAATCAAATGTTTGTTAAGCTTAAGGGACTTGATTACGGGGTCATCAGTCCCTAAAATTACAAACTACTTATGAACTAGCTTATACTAAGGTCGGTACAAATATCCATGCCCGAAGGGGAATTCGTAGTGGCCGTGCAGACCGTGACTGGCGCGCCGCAGAGCGCTCGGCCACCGCGGCCGGCCCTTCGTTAATCCGCCGGACGGATTCGAAGCGGGGCCGGTACGCCTCCCCGTCTCGGAAAGCGGTGCGTTAGACCACACGGCTAACCGAGCGGGTCGATATATTTACCTCTGTGATTTCGATTTTCTGGGAAACATTCCGCTTGGGTAACTATTCAGGACATGAAGGAGATCTACTGATATCTACGTTTAATAATTGCTGACATATAATTGGCGAAGTATCGCACCGCTACGCTTCCGCAGCAACTGCCGAATGGAAGCCGGCAGCGGCAGAGATCAGAAATGCAGATGCCGCTAAACCCGGCCTGCTAATGAAACGAGCCGCTGTTTGCTCTGCCAATCGCTGCGCCACTGCCGTGTTTGCGCAGCCCTCTGCGCCTGCCGAGTCGGCAGCCCGCGTCACACGTCCAGCCCGACACCGACTGCGAAGGCTCGATATCCGGCTGGGGATTCACCTGCCTCGGGCATGGATATTTGTGCCGTCCTTAGTGTTAGCTAGCTCATAAGTAGTTTGTAAGTTTAGGGACTGATGACCCCGTAGTTAAGTCCCATAAGCTATACAAACATTTGAACATTTAAACATTTATCTCTTAAAAAACGTATTTAAATCGAGTGATTGTCTAGAATCGGGGGTTTCCACATCTTCTTGAATACCGATATCAATCTTTCAAACTTTTCGGCAAAAGTTATGGATGCTTCAATTTGTTCGACACCTCCATCTCAGCAATGTCAGTTACCACGTTGATATTCTCGTTCAATACCGATTTCTCAAATACGAATATTTCATTTCTCGTAAAAGAAATTTATCCGATATTATCCACAGGTTCTGTAGAAAATGAAGGAATAACACTAATAGGAGAATTTTTTTGACCAGTTTCCTATAAAACATATTTCAGACCTTAAAATTTCTAAAAACTACAAAGAGAGCACACATTATCACATAAAAATTATAACTGAAACAGAAGTCGCAGCTAATTTTCGGATATATTTTTTATTATTATTAATATTTTTTTTTTATTTATTTTTTTTTTTTTATCAGGACTTGCTGGAACGTGATCAAGAGAAATACCACTACTTTCATTTATTATTTTCATACATTGACAGTAACTATTTCAAGCTGCACGTTCAAATTGTACTTACTTTCTGGAGGAGACTTCATTTTGCAGAGTCCAAATCTGTTAACTTTTCGCGATTCTACTCACGTCTGAACTTTGTGGTGCTTTCGACGCTCGACGAGTAAACAGTGCAGCAGGTCCGATGCTCACAAACGAAATGCGTTTCTGAGCCAGGTAGGGACGATTCCCTTTTATTTATGGTCATAATACATACTAGGTGTACCACTACAACTACTCCAACCATTAAAAGTCTCTAGAATAACAATTTTAATGTCCGACTTTTGGGCAGCTTTTTTGGGATTTGGGACCACTGTGTGCCGCCAAGCAAAGCTGCCATACATCCTCTCGTCCGCAGATCCACTACGTCACATCCAGTTAGAAACTGATCTAGTCACTATAGCGGGCTCCATCTCTTCTGTTAGTGAAGTGTTTTTCAACCTTTTCGAATATGAGACCTCCTTTCCAGTATACATATTCTATATTCTGTCGAACTCCTCCCCCCTCCGCACGAACCGTAAGAAAACAATGTTATCTCAAAGGAAACAAATTTTGTCCTCTTTCTTTTGCTACAGCTTTCTTTTAAATTGTTCGATTTTGTCCTCTTTCTTTTGCTACAGCTTTCTTTTAAATTGTTGAACGAAGTTCTTTTTATGTTATTTTCGAAATGGAACACTTTAAACATTTTTCTATAAAATTCCGACAAAAAAATATATATTTTGCTCAAATAATGTTTCGTATTTCAGGCAAGACACAGATGCGAATTACGCCCACTAATAAAGGTCCGAGCCGCGGTGGAGTAGCCGAGCGGTCTAAAGCGTCTCGCTGCAGAGCGTGCGGTTGCTCGCCGTGGAGGTTCGAGTCCTCCCTGGGGCATGGGTGTGTGTATTTGTCCTTAGCTTAGTTTACCTAGGTTTAAGTAGTTTGTAAGCTACGGACTGATGACCACGCAGTTTGGTCCGATAGATTTACTACCATTTTTAAAGGTCCGACGGTATAAACAATTTGCAAATATGATTTTTTTCTAATTTTTGTCAGTGTTACTTATTGTATCATATATTTTACCAATAGATTCATTCCTGAAAGCAGTTTTCAGGCTTTGTGCTTTTTCTTCATTCACTTACTGTATTATAAAACAGCTTATGATCTGTTTAATTCATAATCTATGTTAGACAATGAACTTTGTAATTTTACTATTAAATAAATTGCACTTGGGCATATGTTTTTGTATTAGTAAAATCTATTTATTTTATGTTACAAGTACGTGACTTTGCGACCCGCTGGGGATCGCGACCGACAGGTTGAAAAACACTGTTTTATTGTGACCTCAGGTCTGGTGCAGGTAACTCGACGAAGTTAATGGGAAGATATCGTAGGTGGCTGTAAAGTAGTATTACGTGGTATCAGAAGATGGTTCTGGTTTCCTTTAGTACGGGAGAAGGCTCATTACTATACTGCGCCTAGCGAAAAATTAATAATGTCTTTGATTTAGAGTTTCGTTTCACACATTTACTCAAAATCTGGGTTATATTGGGTCTGTCACATTTTTGTCAATAGCTACACTGGACATAATTCACGAAACTAAGTACAATTTTTATTTTAGACGTACTGTAATATAAATGAAATATTGTAGTATATTCCTTTTGCAGTCTAAATTCTGGCTTAAAGGAATAAAAACTGCCGCGCTAGCAGAAATTAATGGACCGACATCAGACATTTTATATCAATGCTGTTTCAGTTATCGTCGACTGATTATCATGCAGCGAAATGTTCACAATTTGTTTTCTGAAAATCAAAATGAACAATTCAAATAACAGTCTTTATCAAAACTTTCTATCTGTTTAATTTTTTCATGGTAGGACGGCAATCTCCTTACTTTGAAGTATTGAAATGCCAAGATCGCAATTAAGTAATTTATTTTGTAACGACCGGTTTCGATACAATTAGGGTACCATCTTCTAGTCACTTGTGTCCTACGTTTTTGTTTCGTGAAGCCACATGACATTAAAATAGCATAAAACATTTAACTTTGACAAATGGTACGTCAAACATAAAAGAGTTAAATTATTTCAAACACATTCTCAATTGTGTGTCATGTTGACACAGCGCTTTGTTACAACTAAACAGTAACATGTTGACAGAGCGCTTTCTTAAAACCAAACAGTAAGAAGACCCTAACAACATCGAAACCGGTAGTCAGAAATATAAATTATTTAATTGCGATCTTGGCATTTTAATACTTCTGTATTAAACTTTAATACTGATAGAATAATTATTGAATTCCTGTCATCGATAAGTTATATCTGAGGTCTTTAGACTAGCGGCTAAATTTAATAGGTCAAATCATTGGATGACAATGCTTAAGCTGCAAAAGTTTGTATTTTTACATGTCTTCATCAAATCACAATCGAAAAGTAACGTAAGCTGACCCTGCATTGACTACTGTTGACTACTCGTACTCGAAGTCAAAGCAGGAGAAAGGCACGATCTTTTATAATGTGAAACAAGATACTGTATCAGCTTGAACTTCTTAGTGCTTCGAACTCTTAGTATTAAATGTATCACTTTTAACCGATATTTAATAACTTCTATGAAATAAAAGAGAAATTTTCAAAATAATGTTGCTTATAGTTATTCGTTTTCAATGAAGCGTTACGTCACGAAACAGCACTTACACTCTTTTCCATTAAAAATGCAACACGGGGAGGACGGACTGATGACCCCGTAGTTAAGTCCCATAAGCTATACAAACATTTGAACATTTGAAACTGGGAGGGCAAGTAACGGAATGTTACTATAGAAGGAAGAATATGTGGTGTGAGTTTTAGGTGATTTGAAGTATGCAGGATACATCAGATCAAACTTAGTTTGAATGACGTGCCCATCTAACTCACTTTAAGAGACAAACAGATTCCAGATATTGACTGCCAGTACTCAATTATATCAATGGGGAAAGTTGAAATTTTTTTACCGACCACGATTCGGACCTGGATCAACTGCACACTAGACATTGTGGCACGCTAACAGTGTTCACCTCAACTGTGCGGACTACCCTAGCACGATTCCCATCGACCAAAATTTGCGAAGAATCCACCCACCACCCTAGCCATTATCTTCATTACCCACGGCGCCACGCGATTCCTGTAAGAGTTTCAGCTTGTTGTTCATCCGCAGTGAATGGATCATTGGCCTGTCGTCACATCAAATGTACAGAGTGTTTAAAAATTCATGCAACGCACTTCTAGCGGATGTAGAGGGGACATAACAGATCACATTTTACACAGGAACCCATGTCCGGAAATATCAGTCAATGACTTTGTGAACAGGTATTCAAGCTCATTGCTTCGTATATATTGGTAGAAGGTACTATGGGTCAAACAACAAAAATAGGATCTACATCGTTGTGAGCACTTAACCTGTAGAAGAAATCTGTAGCATGGTATCTCAGCTGAAGACCTGCTCGTAGCGTGTTTACTAGGCATTTTTTTCTTGTTTCGTTCCATAATACCTTCTCTAAAAAAAGAAGGAGATCATAGAGCTTGCAGTAGGAGAGACATGTTTCATAGTATCGAAAATGAATACCTGTTCAGAAGTCGTCGAATGATATTTCCGGATATAGGTTCCCGTGTAAGACTGGATATACAAAGTCCGTTCTGCATCCTCTAGAAGTGTGTAACATGCGGGTTCTTTCGCACATTCCGTAATGGTCAATCATGACATATATGTCGCAAAAGAATTCTTTCACTGAAATAATCTCCCTATCAGTCAGTGCCGATGTACTTCTGATATAGTCTTCTCTATGGTCTTCATGAAGTGTAATCTTGTTTCTTAGATCATATTTCGCTACTTCTACTACTCTTAAACAAACTCTTATTTCCTTTCCATTGTGTGTGTTGTCCTTAGTACGAATCGGTGTAAGTAGTTTTTAAGTCTACGGACCGATGATCTCGGTAGTTTGCTCTCTTAGGTTTACGAACATTTATATGTTTTGAACACTTCTACGGGAGTGGCGTTAAGGGGAACTATGTTACACAAATTAATAATAAAGCACAGTTCATTTTTACAAGAGAGCGAATCTTATGACACGTCTTTGCAGCTAACAGCCATCAGCCAGCTTGTCAGAGTTTTCTTCGTGCATTATCAGTCGACCACCAGCGACGTTAACTTTCTCTCAAATTTTTAACAACTTCTTTTTACTGCGGTTTCTCTTTATGAAACCATTATCTTGTGAAAATTTTTCCATTTGACCAATGTCTAATTTGTAAACCTCTTCACAACGTGTTTCTCAAATAGTTTATGTTTTGTGCATCTAAGACGAAAATACAGAGAAACCACCAACATTTTCACTTAGTTCTCTTGGGGGCACTGAACTGTGAAACAAAATTGGTTTGCGTGCATTTTGTTTAGAACAAACGACAGACACATTCATTACCATGCAAATAAATCATCATTTGAATGATAAATGAGTCATTTAAAAGTCAGATACCGACTCGAGTAAAACGGAACAGACAATTATGAATCAAATTTCAGTGGGTGGTGCGTAATTAATAACACAGTTTTTATTTTATGTTTAATTTTCTACTGAATAATTAAATAAACACACCGGTTGGAGTTCCACGAGAACGATCACTGATAATAATTATTATTTTGTTTATTCTTTTGGTATAATTGATTTATTAATTGTTGCTGTTTTTGGTGGTAGATTTCTGTTTCGATTTATTTTACCTTTACCTTATTTAATTATATTACCTTGGTATTTAATGTTTTTGGCTTTATGTCAGAGATATTTTATATAACTGGAAAAATCTGTAAGCAACTTGCCTGGCCAAACGCGACTTAATATTTTCATATGGCAGATACTTACTTCGGTCATTTCTGACTGAAGATTTATCATAAAAAGTAAGGTGTTGAATAAAAGATTTCTGGTAAACCGTTTCGCTACATGAATCACAACAAATTTTCTTTAATAGGATACATTTTTGTTCTGCCAAGTGAAAAATTATCTTCTCAGTCTACTTATTAGTAGACGTCAACGCAATGGCTACTTACATTCTTTTCCTTTTTTGTTAGTAATCAACATTCGGCATGTCCGTACATTTGTACTGTAGAATATCCACAAATTGAACCACGACACCAAGAGCATATCGTTCTGTAAGTACTTTTTCCAAAATAATTTATGCACTTAGAGTAATAAATTATGCTTGATCAATGCAACAATACGCAACGTAATTTTTACGTTTGTTCAAACATTTCTCTATAGTACGTGCCGACGTCTTAGGTTGTTTGGTTAGAAATGCACGACCTTGAAGATAAGTATCCGAAGTTTCGCTGGCATTGTTTTCAAAGTTGTACCTTCATCATTTGTTGAATATAGAATTAATAAGCAATAGGTTTTACTGAATAAAAGAACTGTCAGATATCTCACAGCATGTAATTTACAATAGTGTAATATTACTATCAACATGACTTTTAGCAGGGGCCTTCAGTATGATGCTGAAAGATGGGCCGTTAATTTCTTGTAGGAAGATCCCGAGAATGTTTAGTTCAAACTTACTACTTCAGTGAAAAGTAAGATATAACGAATTACTCTTGTGTTATAAAATATACTGTTGACAAGCAGCAGTAACATCTATAACTTGTTCTTGGCTAGCCAATTATACATCATTATCATCCTCGACAAAACGAAAAACAACAGCACGACCACAACCATCACCACCACCACCGCTAACAACAACAGTAATTAATGCTTCAGATTTTAACATCCATTTTAATATGGACATAACCAGATCTGAAAATACACTCACCAATAAGAATCACTGCATCGCTTGCATTTTGTCTCATCTCTTCCATTAAGCGTCTTGTTCATATTTTTTCGGATAAAATGAAGCAAGGAAACTGCATTGGTCCATACACCATATATTCACTTTGCTACATGTTCCAATCAACTCCACCTCATTGTAGAAAATATTAGGGATAGAGTCTCACGGAAATGACGTACCGTACGTGTTAGGATGTGTATGAGACATAAATATTGAAATTACACTCGTGAAAGCCGGCCTAAGCGTGTAGCTGCTGTTTCTGCTAAACCAGGCCAGCGATTAGGCTAGTCTGAATTTGTCCCTAGCATCGGCTTAAGGCCACGTAAGACAATGGTGGAGAATCGCAGGATATGGATAAATTCCGTGCTTCTACGGGGAGACGAACAAGGATGTCCGATGACGGGAGGTGTCAAAATGTACGTTCTGGCGGATACTGTAAGTGTAAATTAGCAGTCCAAACAAGTTGCGTGGTAGATTAAACACACCTTACCAGGTTTCAACACCAACTAGAGGATGAAACTTCCTGTCAGAGTGAAGCGTGATGGGATAGCTCAGTCGGTAGAGCGCTTTCCTGCGAATGGCAAAGGTCACAGGTTCGAGTCCCGGTTCCGGCACACAATTATAACCTGTCAGAAAGTTTCATATCAGCCCACACACACACACACACACACACACACACACACATGGTGTCTTTATCTGAAAGATTGATAGAATTATAACATGTGACATGTAAAATTAGAGCACGCTGGGAATACTTACTCGTAGATAATTAAACATGCATGCTCGGCAAATGCCGGTAGCTTTATACAGTTAATAACAAAATGTGATAAGGCGCTATGGGTTGTAGATACAGAATGGACACTCTCTTAGAAATAAAAAAAATTCACTGTTATATCCCGTCAATGCTGAAGGCATCTACGATCTCAGAAAAATTTGCCGCATCTCATGAAGCAACAAATTTTTAATATCTTGAAAACTCCAAAAGTTAATGATACTTCGTGGCAGATTAAAATTGCGAGCTGGAGCCGAGACTCGAACCCGGGACCTTTCTCTCTCGCGGGCAAGGGCTCTACCAATTTTTATTTATTTATTTTTATTTATTTATTTATTTATTGTTCATCTGTTAGATCTATGGTACGCGATCGTTCGTTCAGATTTGTTCGTGGAATGGTTGGCTCAGCTTTTTTATTACAGAGAGCGTTCAGCCCCCTAATCGGTCGCGCTGAGGTATCCCGACACGACTCACGGTCCGTCCTTACATCTGATGATGTAATGCTCTCCTGCGAAACTTGCCAAATTAGCACTCCTGGAAGAAAGGATATGGTGCAGACATTACTTAGCCACAGCCTAAGGGATGTTTCCAGAATGAAAATTTCACTCTGCAGCGGAGTGTGCGCTGATATGAAACTTTGGCTTTCGCGAGGAGGCAAAGTACTGACAGAAGCAAAGTCGTGAGGACGGACCGTGAATCTTGTCGGGAAATCTCAGTGGTAGAGCGCTTGCCCGCGAAAGGAAAAGGTCCCAGGTTCGAGTGCCTGTACCGGCACAAAATTTTAATCTGCCAGGAAGTTCGATATCAGCGCACTTTTCGCTGCAGTGTGAAGGTTTCATTCTATAAAAGTTAATGTTCATGATATCCGAATATAGGAAAATCAAAATTACCAACTTTTAAATGCGTCATGCAATTTCAACAAACTGTCTCAGCTCACAGCTTATCACCTCAAACTACCATCTTGACAGGAAAATTTATTTAAGGATTTATTACCCTTTTATTCTAACATCTCATTACGTCTCAGCGATACATTGGTTCACTGGAAATAATACTTTGCTACCTTGCGAACTGGCATGTTAATCATTCTATAAACAGTACCGAACTACTTTGGAGAGAAGAGGGGCGATACTGTTATAATTTACTTCCTTTTCCTATCCTCTGGAGCACGTCTAATTATCCTTTTCCAGCATGTTCATATAAGACTAACAAGTATGTCTGTGTCGAATGTTTGTGAATAGCAGATGCATCCTGCGAGGCAGAAGTCACCTTAGAGTGGAGTCAACGTGATTTCTGGGCACCTGTTAGCCAAAGGTGGGAAGGTCAGCGATTCACTTGTTGGCTTAGAGGTTCGCGAATGTGTCGACCACAGCGGTAGGAAGAAAACCCCTTCTTCCCACTCCCACCTCTATCTCCCCGCTGGTAGTGCCTGGCTCAATGGATGTCCCCCAGTTTAGAACACACTGTTACTGGAAGCTGAAGATGTTTGTGAAATAAATAGTAAATTGCGATCACTTATGGCTTCACTGTACTAGGTTTAGATGTAATACCAATGTGCAGGGAATGAGGAAAGAGTCCTCTGCAGTCGGGTTGGTCACTGTGTCCTCGGTGGCGGAGTGGTCAATGCGTCTGCCTAGTGAGCAGGAGATACCGGGTTCGAATCCCGGCCGGGCACAATTTTACATTCGCCGCACATTGCTATTACATCTAAACCTAGTACAGTGAAGCCATAAGTGATCGCAATTTACTATTTATTTCACTTAAATGAACGCTGTAACGTCGTCAAAAAATATATAACTGAAGATGTTAGTTGCTCCGTCAAAGTGGGTAAGTTGTTGTTGTTGTTGTGGTCTTCAGTCCGGAGACTGGTTTGATGCAGCTCTCCACGATAACCTATCATGAGCAAGCCTCTTCATCTCCACATAAGAACGGCAACCTACATCTGTCTGAATCTGCTTAATGTATCCATCTCTTGGTCTTCCTCTGCGGTTTTTACCCCACACACTTCCCTCCAACGCTAAATTCACAATTCCTTGATGTCTAAGAATGTGTCCTACCAATCGATCCCTTCTTTTAGTCAAGGTATGCCAGAAATTTCTTTTCTCCCCAATTCTGTTCATTACCTCCTCATTAGTTACGCGATCCACCCACCTAATCTTCAGCATTCTTCTGTAGCACCATATTTCAAAAGCCTCAATCCTCTTCCTGTCCGCACTGTTTATCGTCCATGTCTCACTCCCATACAAGGCCACACTCCATACAAATGCCTTCAGAAAGGACTTCCTTAGGCTTAAATCAATATTCGATGTTAACAAATTTCTCTTTTTCAAAAACGCTTTTCTACCCATTGCCATTCTGCATTTTACATCCTCTGTACTGTGACTATCATTTGTTATTTTACTGCCCAAGTAACAAAATTCATCTACATCCTTTATTGCTTCGTTATCCAATCTAATTCCTTCAGCATCACCTGATTTTCTTACACTGCACTCCATTACCCTAGTTTTACTCTTGTTAATCTTCATCTTATATGCACCTTTCAACACACTGTCCATTCCGTTTAACTGCTCTTCCAGGTCCTTTGCTGTCTCTGACAGAATTACTATGTCGTCGGCAAAACGCAAAATTTTTAATTCTTCACCCTGAACTTTAATTCCTTCTCCAAATTTCTCCTTGCTTTCCTTTATAGCTTGTTCAATGTACAAATTGAATAACATTGGAGAAAGGCTACAACCCTGTCTTACTCCCTTCCCAACCACTGCATTCCTTTCATGCCCTTCAACTCTGACAACCGCTGTCTGGTTTTTGTACAAGTTGTAAATAACCTTACGCTCCCTATATTTTACTCCTGCTTGCTTCAGAACTTGAAAGAGTTTATTCCAATCAACATTGTCAAAAGCCTTCTCCAAATCTACAAAAGCTAGAAATGTAGGTTTGCCTTTTCTTAATCTATCTTCTAGGATAAGCCGTAAAGTGAGTATTGCCTCCCGTGTTCCTACATTTCTCCTGAACCCAAACTGATCTTCCCCGAGGTCGGCTTCTACCAGCTTTTCCATCCTTCTGTATATAATTCGTGTTAATATTTTGCAACCATGACTTATTAAACTGATGGTTCTGTAGTTTTCACGCCTGTTTGCACCTGCTTTCTTTGGAATGGGGATTATAACATTTTTCTTAAAGTCTGAGGGTACTTCACCTGTCTCATACATCTTACACACCAGGTGAAACAATTTTGACATGGCTGGTTCTCCCAGAGACTTCAGTAGCTCTGAGGGAATATCATCTACTCCAGGGGCCTTGTTTCGACTTAGATCTTTCAGGGCTGTGTCAAATTCTTCTCTCAGTACAGTGTCTCCTATTTCATCTTCATCTACATCCTCTTCCCTTCCTACAATATTGTCTCGAAGTTCATTTCCTTCATAGATCCCCTCTATATACTCTTTCCACCTCTCAGCTTTCCCTTCTTTGCTGAGAACTGGTTTTCCATCAGTGTCCTTGATATTCATAGAGCTGTTTTTCTTATCTCCAAATGTTTCTTTTATTTTCCTGTAGGCTGTATCTATTTTTCCCCTATTTATACATTCTTCTATATCCTTGCATTTGCCTTCTAACCACTCCTGCTTAGCAATTTTGCACTTCCTCCCAATCTCATTTCTTAGTCGTCTGTACTCCATTTTGCCTGTTTCATTTACTGCATTTTTGTATTTTCTCCTTTCATCGATTAAATATAATATCTCCTGTGATATCCAAGGATTTTTTGCAGGTCTTGCCTTCCTACCTATTTTGTCCTCTGCTGCCTTCACTATTTCATCTCTCATTTTTACCCATTCCTCCTCTACTGTTTTATTTTCCCCTGTTTCTGTCAATTGTTGCCTAACGCTCCCTCTGAAATTTTTAAGAACTTCAGGTTCCTTCAATTTATCCAAGTCCCATCTCCTTATTTTCCTACCTTTTTGTAGTTTCTTCAGTTTCAGCCTACAATTCATAACCAACAAGTTATGGTCAGAGTCTATATCTGCCCCTGGGTATGTCGTACAATTTAAAACCTGGTTCCGAAATCTATGTCTTACCATTATAAAATCTATCTGGTATCTCCCGGTGTCTCCTGGTCTCTTCCACGTGTACAACCTTCTTTTGTCATTCTTAAACCAGGTGTTTGTAATAACTAAATTATGTTCTGTGCAAAATTCTACCAGGCGGCTTCCTCTTTCATTCCTTTTGCCCAGACCATATTCACCTACTATCTTACCTTCCCTTCCTTGTCCTGCTACCGAATTCCAGTCGCCCATAACAATTAAGTTTTCCTCTCCCTTAATTGTCTGAATAATTCCCTTTAGCTCCTCATATATTTCTTCGATTTCCTCATCATCGGCAGAGCTAGTTGGCATATAAACCTGTACTACTTTTGTCGGTGTTGGCTTCGTATCTATCTTGACAATGATAATGCGATCACTGTGCTGGTCATAGTAGTTTACCCGCATTCCTGTTTTCTTATTCATTATCAATCCTACTCCTGTGATACCTCCAACTGATTTTCTATTTATAATCCTATACTCACCTGACCAGAAATCCTGTTCATCCTGCCACCGAACTTCACTAATCCCCACTATATCTAACTTCAACCTATCCATTTCCCTTTTTAAATTTTCTAATTTTCTTACTCGATTAAGGGATCTAACATTCCACGCTCCGACCCGTAGAATGCCAGTACTGTCTCTCCTGATGATCACATCCTCCTGAGTAGTCCCCGCCCGGAGATCCGAATGGGGGACTATTTTACCTCCGGAATATTTTACCCAAGAGGATGCCATCATCATATGTTCATACAGTAGAGCTGCATGTCCTCGGGAAAAATAACGGCTGTAGTTTCCCCTTGCTTTCAGCCGTTCGCAGTAACTGTGTGGCAAAGCCACATTAGCTGATGTTACAAGGCCAGCTCAGTCAATCATCCAGACTGTTGCCCCTGTAACTACTGAAAAGGCTGCTGCCCCTCTTCAGGAACCACACGTTTGTCTGGCCTCTCCACAGATACCCCTCCAATGTGGTTGCACCTACGGTACGGTTATCTGTATCGTTGAGGCACGCAAGCCACCCCACCTCGGCAATGTCTGTGGTTCATGGGAGTGGAGTGGGTAAGTATGAAGTAAATAAGTATGACCCAATAATGTCACTTTCAGACATTTTGTACCTTCAATTTGAAAACCCGCTTACCGCAACCAGTCCTTACGGAAACTTTACTGTGAGTTATTCTTTTACTTTGCAATTATTTGTTGATTGCAAAATACAGCAGTTCCATTACTTTACTACCACCACAGACCAACGTTGCAATCTCATCAGTAAACGTCGCTAATCCCATCACGAACATCGTATATAATATTATATCACCTCATTTACTGATCAGACTTTTTACACCTCTCTTAAAAGTTATGAATATAATGTCACACGGTAAATTTTCATATTTTTTGGACACAACACTGTGTGGAAATTTCGTCAGATATCTGGCTGTTTCGCGTAACAACACTCTCAATACCAATACTGAGAGAACGTTTAGATTACGCTCTACAAGTAAATCTTGCAAGTTAGATTACTTTCAAAGGGAAGTTAAATTCTGGTAATGGCGTTGAAAAACGTTTTTCAATCAACTACACCAGTAGAGCGAGCTTCGAAAATTCGCCGAATGTTTACGTTTTATATCTCATGCCTTTTATTCTTCGTTTCCGCTCTACCCATTGTCAGCGAAATTATTCAATAAAGTTAGTGGCTTTTTTATACACAGGAGATAAATTTAATTTTGTTTCACACACTTTTTCCCGATGTCGCCTTTCGCAAAATTAGCTCTCGTATTTAGGTTCCCTATTGGCTATTGCCAATAAAACAAATTACAATGAATTATTTATGATTGAAAGTTATAAAGTAATGAAGAAATGGACATCTTGAAAGACTTTATATCGGAAGTGCATATTCACAGCCGCGGCGGATTAGCTGCGCGTACTGGAGCGCCGTGTTGCGGTGCGCGCGGCCGTCCGCCGTCGGGGGTTCGAATCCCCCCTCGGGCATGAATGTTTGTGTCGTCTTTAGTGTAAGGTAGTTAATAAGTAGTTTGATAGGTTTAGGGACTGATGACCTCGTACTCAAGTCCCTTAAGCTTAACAAACGTATGAACGTTTTTGCATATTCACAGGACATGTACAATGGAGGACTAAAGGATTACCCGCCCCGAGTAAAGTCCAAGAACAGAGCATTGGGCATGCTGATGCTCAAGCTCATAAGCGCGAGTGTTGGCAACTCCAGCGGTTTGTGCAGCTTCAGCTTGCAATACGATAGTTAAAATACAGTAAATACGAGAAATGTATTCGCAATTGCGAATATTAATCAGCATCAGCTGTACGGTGTAATGGTGACATATGAAAATGCGTGTATGTCTGAAGGACATTTGCTTAGTTATATCAATAAACACGGACACTGCACATCGAATTTAAAATCAGTCATAGCAAGGCTTGCGACAAATGTACTAAAAAGTTTCACCCTGTGCGGGAATTACATCATAGAATGTACGAGCACTCATGAGCAGTAGACAATGTGTGGCATATGAAGGTTTGGGTCGTTCAGGGAAGCGTGCGTGGGAAGCTTAATGGCAACGCGACAGCTCGCGATAAGCGGGAAATACGGGTTCGAGTCCCGGCCCGGCACAAATTTTCATATGTCACCATTACACCGTACAGCTGATGCTGATTAATATTCGCAATTGGGAATACAATTCTGGTATTTACATTAGCAGCTTGTGACGGTACAGCTGGACCTCTCATCTCAATGTTATTGTACGACACCGTCTGCGTCAGACCCAGAATCGTGTGGTTCAATAGTGATACATTTTGCGTGTGAAGTTACAAACGAAATAGCCAGCCTAGGAATCAGTGTAGGACAGTGTCTCGGTGATACTGTAGTTAAAACAAGTGATAGATTTCATTAATTAAGAGATTTGTAATAAGACGTTTCCAGACAGTTCTATAAACAATAGTTTCGTCATTGTATGTTATTTAAAGACCTAAACAGATGAATTGTAAAAACTTTTGTGAAAAACAAAAAGAAATGAAAATAAATAGCATTGTATATATGTTAGGCTCATAAACAAGTAGTGTAGACCAGCTAATTGTGTAATTAATGTAATAGACGAAATTCCTATATAGTATTTGTTTGTATATATTGATTGACGTGGGATTTTGAACCTATTTTCAGAATGGCCGAGATATGTGATAGTTCAATATATGTTAGGAACATGTATGATGTACTCGTTAACTAATTAATTGACATTTAACATTTTGGGTTGTTGTCAAAAAAAGGTGGGGTGATTAAGGCTTAAAACGATATGTGGCTTGTAAAATTATTGTATGTATAGTTTTCATCTTATATTGTGATTATTTTTTGTATACATGAAATGTTTTACTGTTGTGTTCGTTAATTGTAAATTACTATATTCAATTGTTATGAACAATGGATAATGTAACGTCATTATTGCCGATGTTATATATTTGCCTCACCGCCTTGCGTGGGGGAGTTCGAGTTTGAGTCGCTTGACATGTGCTCTGGAATCTATGTCACTCTGTGTTTTGAAATGGAAGTATTACCGTTCTGATGCTTTGTAATTTGTATATGTTTTGAAGTTGTTATGTTTTGGTGGAAAGAGGTTTGATTCAAATTAAAGAAGAAGTGAAAAATTGTACCTACGAGTATTTATTTCTACCACGACGCCCTAGGAGAATACTGTTGCAGCGATCAGAATCCCCATACATTGCAATGTTGAAAAGATGAGTATTATGTTGGAAAGTGGTAGAATGAAATGTAATTACTTAAAATCTATTAAAACATTATAAGCTGTAGTCGCCGCAGTGTCTGAAGCACATTTGCTTAGTTATATTGTCGCGTTGAAATGGAAGCAGGCTGACTTCGAATGCAACTGAACACAGCACTTACACTGAAAGCAGGTTTATTATGAACTTAACATACACGCAGCACTAACTGCCTCTCGGGCAGAGTGCTCTGCATATTTATACACAGACGGAATGTACCAGAAATTAGAAGAATAGTTAATATAAGAAACAAGTAGAATTTACAAGTAAACATAAGAAAGATGTAGAACATTCTGGAATTGTTAATTACAAAGAAATAAATTTTCGCTGGAGGACGTGATTGAAGCGGCGACCTTCAGCAGCGCAGTCGGTGACGCTATCCCCTGCGCCACGCCGGCAGACGGTTTAAGTAGTGTCTCGCGCCAATATCAATAAACACGGACACTGCTCATCGTACATAAGATGCAGTATTTGTAGAAATTCATTGCACTTTAAGTCACATATAATTAATATAACATTATTTGAGCACTTAGAAACGGTTGAGGTATAGGAATTCCACATGGGTACATTTACTAAACGACCCATTTCTCAGGAGACTGGATAGGCTGACGGCTTATGAACGCAGCGGGTGCGCGTTCAAATCACCTGGCGCTGCGGCTAAGCGCATTTGTCAAGAGCTCAACGCCCTCTGTAATAATAAAACTGAACCAAGAACACGTCTAACAACAACGAAAAACATATCCCAGTGGAGTCAATGTTATTTTTTAGATCTCTTGCAGGTAATATTTCAAAAATTAATTCGCTAAAAGTCGTGCAGTTGTAGGCTCTTATAGGTTTTTGGAAGATCTGTTTTATAATAACCTAATGTTTAATCAGACAGACACGTGTTCATAGTAATAATATTGAAAATGGATGTATTTTGTTTGCAATTACTTCGTTTATGGAGGACTAGATACTAAAGATACTCGTAGCCTAGAGTATATATATTGCAGGCCGCGGTGGCCGAGGGGACTGAGGCGCTCCAGTCACGACCTGCACGGCCACTACGGTCGGGGGTTCGAATCCCCACTCGGGCATGGATATTTGTGCCGTCCTTAGCTAGTTGATAAGTAGTTTGTAGGTTTAGGGACTGATGACCCCGTAGTTAAGTCCCCTAAGCTGTACAAACATTTGAACATTTTAGAGTATATTATTTTTGTTTTAATGGGAGGTCACACCAATATCAATCTCCAACGAAGATTATTGTCATTTTTATGAAAGGTCAGATGAATAACATCCTCCAGGGATGTTTATCCTTTGTTATGTGTAGTCATATTACCTTCCAAGGAAGTTTATTTTTAGACATCAAACTGACAGTCTTTAATTAAACAAAATTTCAGCCAACCAGTTGCATAAAAATGGTTTATTTACATAAACCTTGGCCCATGTTTCGGCAAAATTAATTTTGCCTTCTTCAGAGGAATTTCATTTAGCTCACATTAAAGTAGTTTTTAAATAAAATCAAGTGGCCAAATGGCTGACTCCATGTCGTGGAATAAAATGTACAATTTAAAACTAATGTCTGCAACATTAAATTTCTCACTCGACCTGTGTTTGACCGTGATCCACAATTTTATTGATCAAAGAAACAAATCATAGCCTTTTTTCGGTCGTGCCACCGTGCCACCAGGCACTTTGTCTTTTGGTGTCTTGGACATACTAGAACACCCATGATTCATCACCTGTCACGACATGTTTGAAAATGCCATTCATCAGCAGTCATCCTAACCGTTAAGAACTGCTCTGTTCTTACCAGCTCCCTCACTCTGGAAACATTTTTATGGTTTCGTGTCATGCTTGGTCGTCCTGAACGTGCCTCATCTTCCATTTCATCTCTACAGTCTATTAATGTCTTATGCCAACGACACATTTGTGCACGGGACATTGTGTCGTTCCCATAAGCCTGTTTTAATTTTCTTAATGTCTCCCTTGCATTGTCCTTGAATTTCACACAAAATTTGAAGGAGTAGCGTTGTTCCAATTTTGTACTTGCCATCTTTCGGATGAGTACCACTTACACACCCTCACAAAATATTATACAAACTCACTTGTTTCACCGTAGGTACTTCAAATGTTCACTAGCCAAAAGATACCTCTATCAGCTCCACTACTATCATTGCCCTACTTTGCGTCGTTCCTGAAATAAAGAAACAGTGTCATGACTTTCCTGAAAGACCTGTTATTTGTAAATGAGAGTTATATGAGACTGCCTTTAGTACTGGGCGCTGCCCACGAATGCACTTGTTCTAGTCGTATATTAGTACAGTTCCATCCATCACCGTGTGCTTCATTCCCTGTCCGTTTCCCCAGATTCCATACCGAATTGCGGACTTAGCTTTATTTCCTTACATCTCAGCCATAAAATCTTCTGAACAATGTATGTTACAACAATATAATTTTCGAAGCACGTTGAAAGCTTCTAATTTATAGTGACATATTGAAAATGAGCGAGCGCTAGTTTGGAAATTAGGTTTCAGTGGCAACAACTCTGTTTAGTTATGGCCCTAATATTAATACTTGCACAGTTAATTAAGAAAAAGTGCGCTTAAATTAATTGAAAGCGCAACGGCTATTTAGGTGAAAGTTTCTAATTTAGAGTGACTAATTGAAAGTGGGCACGTGAACATTTACATCTAAAGAAAAACTCAAACTCGACACGTACCATGCAACAAGAATAGAAAAATGCCACAATCAGGAAAATGGGGGACTAGGTTGAGCTGAAATAAGAAAATTAGTAATCATTAAATTATTTATTTTTGCTAAAGAAACATACCTTTGTTGTTGACTTGTCAATAATAGTTTGTTTGTTGTTTTGTTTGTATTGCTTGTGGGACTTAACTACGGGGTCATGAGTCCCTAAACTTACAAACTACTTATGAACTAGCTAATACTAAGGACGGCACAAATATCAATGCCCGAGGGGGCGGGGGGGATTCGAACCCCCGAATGTAGTGGCCGTGCAGACCGTGACTTGCGCGCAGCAGTTCCCTCTACCGCCTCGGCCGGCGTCAATAATGTTGATTACAATGTGTTTGTAAAATACCGTCCCATACAGATATTCTCGTCCTCTTAATACAAAATTCCTCTGCCAATATCAAATGAAATTTCATCGCCCTCCGGCGAGATACATTCACAGGTACATAAACCAACCAGAGAAAACAAGTTAGGCACCGTGAATCATAGCCGATCAACCGAACCGTACAACACGGTGACTACCATGAGACTGTACTCAACTATCTTCCACTCGACGCCCGTTTACTAGCCTACTCTCCACTGCCCGTCTCAGCGGTCACAGATGCTGCTGTAGCGCAGATGCTACATCACAGTTACAAAGATATTATGGTGTGCAGTGGTTACAAACATCAAATAAAAAGATTATCGAAGCATATAATAGATGAATTATACATACAAATAAAGCAGTAAGGCAAATACATGTCCATATTCACAAAATATCACAGAAAAATGCATAAATAATGGTATTCAGCCTACAGCTGCCTACTTTCAACGTACAGTACACTAAAATATCTGAAATCTGTCTTACAAAATGAATTCAGTAGGCAGCGTTGTAGTTTGAAACCTGATGCTAGATAGGAAGGTTTCCATAAATTTTATTGTTTGCGAACTCGTAATACTTAAAATATTTGTAATGTAATGATATAATTTTGAAGGTAGAACTAGTGGCATGAGTACATAATGTGTCCAAAATGTCTCGCGAATATAGTTCCTAGTAGAAGTAATAATGTCACGGCGAGTGCTATAGTTACACCGCATTAACGGAGGAGAACTAATAAACAATAAACTTGACTATAAGAGGTACTCCGTCTTGTGCTGACTACAATTAATACATTTATTGTACACCAGACACGTTTCGCTTTTTATTTTAAAAGCATCTTCTGTGATCTGTAAATGACGCAAAGGCTTGTACAATTTGTTTTGTATACTTAGATTAAAAACAGTTTGTTTGAAAACTTTGTGCATGTTAGGCATATGTGTTGTTAAATTGAAATTCAGTCTATTCACGGTGTTGTATCTTCTTTACATCCCACTGCTGTTTCCCCGGCTTGTTGGCTGGAGTTGGTTGACGTGTGTGTTATGGTTGTGTGCGGCACTTTTAGCCTGTTTTTACGTCGTTTCTTCCGTTTCATTTATTATCATTTCACTTCACTTAGTTGGAATAAACTCTTTCAAGTTCTGAAGCAAGCAGGAGTAAAATATAGGGAGCGTAAGGTTATTTACAACTTGTACAAAAACCAGACAGCGGTTGTCAGAGTTGAAGGGCATGAAAGGGATGCAGTGGTTGGGAAGGGAGTAAGACAGGGTTGTAACCTTTCCCCAATGTTGTTCAATTTGTACATTGAGCAAGCTATAAAGGAAAGCAAGGAGAAATTTGGAGAAGGAATTAAAGTTCAGGGTGAAGAATTAAAAACATTGCGTTTTGCCGACGACATAGTAATTCTGTCAGATACAGCAAAGGACCTGGAAGAGCAATTGAACGGAATGGATAGTGTGCTTAAAGGTGCATATAAGATGAACATTAACAAGAGTAAAACTAGGGTAATGGAGTGCAGTGTAAGAAAATCAGGTGATGCTGAAGGAATTAGATTAGGTAACGAAACAATAAAGGAGGTAGATGAGTTTTGTTACTTGGGCAGTAAAATAACAAATGATGGTCGCAGTACAGATGATATAAAATGCAGAATGGCAATGGGTAGAAAGGCATTTTTGAAAAAGAGAAATTTGTTAACATCGAATATTGATTTAAGCCTAAGGAAGTCCTTTCTGAAGACATTTGTATGGAGTGTTGCCTTGTATGGGAGTGAAACATGGACGATAAGCAGTGTGGACAGAAAGAGGATAGAGGCTTTTGAAATGTGGTGCTACAGAAGAATGCTGAAGATTAGGTGGGTGGATCGCGTAACTAATGAGGAGGTACTGAACCAAATTGAGGAGAAAAGAAATTTCTGGCATACCTTGACTAAAAGAAGGGATAGATTGGTAGGACACATTCTTAGACATCAAGGAATTGTGAATTTAGCGTTGGAGGGAAGTGTGTGGGGTAAAAATCGCAGAGGGAGACCAAGAGACGCGTATAGTAAGCAGATTCAAGTGGATGTGGGTTGTCATTCTTATGAGGAGATGAAAAGGCTTGCTCAGGATAGAGTAGGGTGGAGAGCTGCATCAAACCAGTCTCTGGACTGAAGACCACAACAACAACAACAGTTTAAACTGCGTCCAGCTTGCATATCACCGTTTTTAAGTGGAATGCCTTTCGTTTTGTTTGTCACTTCACTACAGTGTCGTTATGTTACTTTTCGTCTGTTCACAAGACGAATTACCTGTTATAGTCAACCTTAACAGCTTATGCGGAAGATGGCCACACAACCAAACAGTAACAATAAACTTCTTTCTTTCGTCATAATGCTGCGATTGCCAACAGTAAAAATTTTGGAAACTGGTGTAAAGTTTGTTGCATAGAGGCAGTTATTGGCATATGCCATCGTTTTGACGTCATAGCTCCAGAAGTGTGTTTAATTGACAGTTATTAAACCAACGGCGATCTTCCTTTTTCGAAGGTCAGTAAAATCTCATCAAGAACGGCCTGAATATATAACTAAACTATCCGAAAACCCGGCGTTGCCCGGGTATTTATTTATTTATTTATTCCTGCCATTTTTCAGGTATATATTCATTTTTATAAGGTCTTTATGTCTGTAAAATCTGTTGGGAATACAATTATTAGTACGGAAGTAACAGATCAAAACTTGGTGCGTGATGTGGCAGTTTTCTATGAACGTTACTGTTTACGTGCTCATATCTCATGAACTACGAGTCGTACTGTGATACATTTTAGAAGTTACATTCAACTATATGTCTGTATACTGTCTGTAAAATTTCCATGTCGCTACAAATTGTAGTGTCGAAATTATAAATTGTAACGTCATACCGAGAGCCGCAGTTTTACTCCATAAACAGCGGAAAAGTAGTAAGCGAGAAACTTTTTACCTTTCATTTTAGCATAGTTGCCAGCGAGAAAAAGTTTACTAAAGGTTTGAAATTATGTTTAAAGTTTGTTGCAAGTCGCTAAGTACTGTCATTCTCATACAGTGTATTTCGAAAGTCTCGCCACCTTATATGTCATTTTTTGTGATTTCTATTGGTTATGACGTAATATATTTTGAACCATGTGCCGTATGCGATTCTTAACCCTGCACCAATTGTTACCTCACGGTAAGTAATGTGCGTACCAAATTTGGTTGAAATTGTTCCAATGGTTTAGGAGAAAATGAGCAGCATTGTCGCAAAATGCAGCAGTTTTCGCGCATCTCATTGTTTATGACGTCATATCTCGTGAACTACGTATCGTACCTGATTCTTACACTTACGGCGATCGTCCTCGTGGATTGAAGCTTACGTGTACAAAATTTCATAAAGATTGGCAGAAAACTGGAGAGTTGTCTGCAACACGTACAAATATATGGACACTGCTTTATATATTAGATATGCTGGAAAACTCTGGGGATGCTAGGATCTCACAGCAAGCAATACAACGTATTGGTTCTTGTTAGTCGACTTGAACTAATGAGTTCAATAATGCCTGCAGGTTCTAACAGCCGTAAGGACAAATTCTGTGTCATGTATTGCTTTGAACCAGTCAATCCGAGTTCAGTTCAAGCATTATTATAGTCAAATTAAAATTTGAAACAGTGCTTATCGCAAAATTGATGGTTTTATTTCCTTACACAGCAGGCCGCATAAACGTTTCTGACCACCACCACCGCCTGCTATTATGGTGGTACCAATCTAAAGATGGTCTGCAAAACCGGTAATGAAATGAAACCATCAGTTTTGCAATAAGCACTGTCTTAATTTTTAATTTAATCTATTGTATCAAGATCGCTTTTTATCTCCAAGTATGCTATCTAAAACTAATTATTATAGTGAATTAAACTCGAAATGTTGTGTATGTTCCACAGCTTCATATTCATTCGTTAACCGGTTTTCTGTTCAGAAGGAGTTTACTATTATGTCAACGAAATTACCAGGCGTGTTCAAACCAAAAGAAAGGAAACGTCTTAACAACCTAATCGATTGGAATTTCAGTATGCCGCTTTGGGATAACGTAATGCGACATCTAGGCCGTGAAGCATGCGTCCTCACATCCCCCTACGAAATTCAAGGCTGTACCCTTAGCAGACAAGGTGAAGCTCACGGACTTTTTTGACGTCCGAGGTCCGATACTTATCGAATTCCTTGACCATTAACAGTGACGTGTACTGTGAGGCACTCTGTAGTAGGGATGTGTTCTTCGTGAACGAACTAGTTCAATTGAACTATTCCTTAAAATGAACTAGAGTTCATTTTAGTTCACTTTGGTGAACTGCATTTCTTTTACACCTCGCTTTCCTGTACTATTGGCAATTATAATGTGCATGCTCAAACATCCGTCCCATGATACTGATTACACCCCACACCCGACATAAAATTATGTATTTCAGAAGATCTTTTTTATAACTGCGTTATCAGCATCGGATCAGAAGACTGAAATAATTCACTTAGTTCAGTTGTGGAACTAGTTCCGAACTGCGCAAATTGAGGCCTATCGAAAAACCGAAATAGTTCAGTTAGTTAGTTCAGATGGTGAACTAGTTCTGAACTGCGCAAACTAAGTCGTATAGAAAGACTCAAATAGTTCACTGAGTTCAGTTACTTCATTTCTCACCTCCACACGTCTCCACAGTCACGCAAAGTGTTTTGGCCAACTTCAAGTGGGAGCAGGTTGAGCATCCGCCTTACAGCCCGGAGAGGTCGCCCTGTGATTTCCATCTGTTTGGTTCAAATGTTCGTAAACCTATGGTACTTAACTACGGGGGCTATCAGTCCCTATGCTTACAAACCAGTTAAAGTAACCAGCATGAGGAGTATACAAGGTGGAATGCAAGTGTGGGGAAGTATACATAGGTGAGACAAGGAGGAATATGATATAATCAATATAATTTAAATATTTAATGTTATTTTAATAGTAATCCAATTAAATACATTCATTATATTTTTATTTAATTAAATTTATATTTTCTAATATAATAAAATTACATGTTAATTAATATAACAGATATAATTGTATATGATTAATTATAATGTTAAATTACATATTATATTGAATTAAAGAATTTGTATTAGTTAATCTTTCTTTATTATTACTGAAAAGAAAGGTAAAATAATAAATAATACATTTATTGAAATTCAAGTTCCGTACTTACCTCTATCGCGCATACGCGAACATTAACGCTACATTGAATTAGGCCAACACAATAAATCTGCTGTAGCCGAACATCAGCAAGATTCCAGCAAAAAAATAACATTTAACGATGTCAAAAATACTCGCTAAGCAACCAGGAATGATTAAACGTAAGATAAGGCAAGCCATCGAAATTGTAAAACATCCTAACAACAGAGAAGATGGACTTAGACTTGCCCCCTTCTGGCTACAGCCATCACAGCGAAATAGGCCGCTCTGACAACACAACACGCGAGCGTCACCAGCAAACAACTTCCACCGCGCGACCCGCCGCCAGCAGGAGAGAAACGGAAGCCCTCACCCCATTCGCCGACGAATACCCACCATGTCTCGCTATGCAAGAAGCAATAGGCTACGGTTGATCCACACTCCTTCCACCTCAGAATCCTATCATAATATGGTTTCCATTTTTCCACCAAAATTTACCAATTTGATTTTAAAACTGGTTTAAAAATTCTGATGTAATGTCTAGTTGACAGTACAGCAACATCGAGCTCACATCAGTGTGTCCAGATGAAGGCCACTGTGACGCCGCCCGAAACGTCGTTTGTTAAAGTAAATAGCCTTCTTACAACATCCAGAAAACTTTTATGTCATCTGACTGGCCACGGAAGCCTACGCAGTTACAGTTAAACAAACTTAAACTAACCTAAGGACAACACAAACACACCCATGTTTGAGAAAGGACCCGAGCCTCCGACGTTTAGCAATCGCGCGCTCCGCAGCAAGGCGCCTTAGACCGTTCGGTCATTCCACTGCCGCATCTGTTTAGCACGCAAAAAAGAGTAGGAAAAAATCTCAAAAGGAAACGCTTCAAATGGACGACAAAATGAAGAACACAGCACAGAGAACTGGCTCTTGTCACAGCCACAGGAATTCTGGGAAAATGGAATACTTCGGCTCGTTAAACAGTGGGATTCATGTGCTCAGGCCTCAGGTGATTGCTATTGAATAAAGGCTTCAGTTATACCCACAGTGTTTTTTTTTTTTTTTTGGTACCTTTTAGTTTGAACACACCTTGTACGTTGTTTACATATAGACTTAAAAGATATGTTACTAGTTTACACTTACGTTCCAGCACATAGGAAAAATGTCATATTTGGCTCTACTGTGTTAGTACAATAGGGTATTTGACTGTTTTCTGGAAATCGTTTTAAATTGTTAATTATGTCATATTATGGTCCGAACATGCTTTTTTACCTTTTGGATTTCAGTACTTTAAAAAAAAATGAAATTCAAATAATTTGAAAGCCCGCTAAAACGCTACATTTGAGTCACGTGATGCCTGTGACGTCATACAACACGCTGCTGCTGCTACTCTCGTAAGATAAACAAATACCTGTGTATTGTTTGGGCCGAGGCCTCGTGTTTGAGCTTTAATGTTTGCATAATGACCTACAAATATTGCTTAGTTCTGCACTGTACCATACATCTTTCAAGACTCCAGAAAAATTGTTATTGCAAGTACCAAAAAATAAGAAGATACGCAAAAAGTGGTTGACACTGGAGCGAAGAGATCCAAATGAAATAGCGTCTACTTCATGTGTGTATTTCTGTGAGGATCATTCTGATGTAAGTAAACAGTATTATTCCATTGGTAAACTAAAATGTTTAGTATCATTCTCTTCTACTGCAAAGGTGTAAAGTAGTATTATGTGTAGGTTAATGACCTGATGTTTACATTCCCGAAGTAAAACTTCATAATGTTACACGCCTACGATTTATGTGTAATTAAAGCCGTTTCCTAATATATTTGGTGAAAGAACAACATGAATATTGTTGCAGCCCACTATAAAAGTATATTACTGATTATTTATCTCCAGTAAGAGCAATTTTATCACCAATAGATCTTAGTCAAACAACCGTTTTCTACATCGGCAACGCCCTTCTCGTTACTTTACAACAACTTACCCTATCGTAATATACGTATATGGGAGATGTCTTTAATGCGCCGATTTATTTAGCTTTCAAACTTTCGTAATATGCAAGTGTAAATACGATTAAAAGTGTTAGTTACCCAAATATGTGTTTATTGAAGCAAAAATGTTGTAATGTCATATTGTGAAGTTTATTTCGCAAAAATATTAAGTATCCAGAATGCAAGAAATGTTTTTTTAGTTAATAGATAATCAAGAACCACCAGATTAGACAGCAAATTGTGTGGTGTAGTGTCACTTGTAAGTGAAATTTTTTAATACAGCAGGAGAGGGACATCGAAAACTACATTAAGTACAGACTGGGCTTCAGTAAACGATTACTCATGGTAAAAGGAGTTTTGCCATCGAAATTCTATTGCCTAGAAGATCGCAGAAAAAGACTCAGTGATTGTAGTATTTCTCGGTCTGCTTATATCAAAAGACAAAGAAGTAGCCTTATTCAAGAATGTGAAGAAGCAGCTCATTCAAATTCAGAAAATGTGACTGCTACCAGTATCCAAAGTGTTGACAGTGAGATGCAGAATACTGATGAACTAGAGATCATTGGTAAGTTATGAATTGTTAATATGATAGCTTTCATAGTGTTAGAATGAGAGTGCTACTTATATCAGTATTTATGATATAAATTATTGCCTGTTTCTTCAAGTTATATCTAAAAAGAAAAATTTTATATGCTTTCAGAATTCTGTAACATCAGAACATTCTTAACCTGCTGAGAAAAGTGTATGTTTACAGATACATATGAAACATCATTACAGAAGTAAGTCAGTACAGACAACCCCTGTGGAACTGAAAAAATATGTGTCTTTATCTCCATGTAAAGTTCCTACTACATCCACTTGTACATCATCAATTAAGACCATTCAAAGTGATTTAAAATTAACTACAAGTGATCAAAGAAGGAAGCTTGATGTTTCAAAATGTGTCATTCACAACAGTTACTCTAATGTTGTATGTAGGGATTCCAAAAGAGTGCTATTTCATAGTTCAGTTGATTCAGAAACATTGTAACGTACCAGAAAAACACATATTGCTACGTTTAAGAAAAAAAAAGACTAAATAACACATTTTCTGAACTTGAGGATGACTTTGGCATCTCTTTTTCATATGGCAGCAAATTATTTTTAAAATGTGTACCTTTAATTGCCATTCCTTCATTGTAAAGTTAGATAAACATTCAATCAAAAAAAAAAAAAACTCTCCCTATAGCCTTTAGGCATAAATATTACAATGTCAGCTGCACAATAGAGTGATTAGAAATATATATTCAGAAGCTATCCAAGGCCCTTCACCAAGCTTTAACTTGGTCAGAATACAAGAAAGCTAATACTATAAAGTACTTGATAGCATGCACACCAAATGGTTTTGTTAGTTACGTTTCACCTGGATTTGGTGGTAGAACTACAGATGTCACAATCATGAAAAACAACAGTGTTCTAGATAATTTAGAACCAGGTACATTTGTCCTAGCTGATAGAGGTTTCAAACATGTTGAGCAAATGCTAAGTGAGAATGGAATAAAATTACAGAGGCCACCCAGCGTAGCAACTGGCTGCAAGTTGAGTAAGGCAGAGGTTAGACAAGCAAAATCCATTGTTAGTTTACGAATACACACAGAGTGATTCAACGTGTTAGAGAGTTTCACATGTTAAAGCAGCACTCAGTTATTAATAGCAATATCCTTCGTGTTCTCGATGATGTTGTTATAGCATGCGCTCTTTTAACTTACAAGACTCTCTGATAAAATAAATATTTAAGACTAAGTGTTGCCATTTATCTTTCTCTTTTAATCCTGATATTTTAAAAGTTCGAAATTTTCAACTTTCCTTTAATTTTTTTTATATTTTTTTTTTTTTATTTATTTATTTTTTTTTTTTTTTTTTTTTTTTTTTGCTGAAACTGATAAAACTTCACTGTTGCTACTACAGTGAGGAGTTTGTTTCTGTGATAGCTGCTTCACAGTACTGTATTTAAGTGAAGTCCCCACTCTGGAGAGTGTTGGTTTTTGCCAGTAGCACTCCACTGAAGCGCATGAAAGTTCGTCACTTCGTCGATGTGCCCACATCAGAAAGGCCACTGCATGTTTGCAACCACCAGCTAAAGCTGCACAATCGTGGCACTGGCAACTTACTACTTTGCCTTCATTTTCATCGACAACCAGAGTAGCAGAATAAGAACTGCCCCTCTCTCTGTGTTCCGGACATATCTTGCATTTCACAGTACAAAGACCATTTTCGCGATGCAGTTGTACATATCCCACAGCATCATCTCCATAGGATTCTCTTGAGGCCCTTTACAAGCAAAACAAAAACATATTTTGCGGGAAACTACATATAAGTAAAAGTCTATAATAGGGTACAGTGACGTCAGCAGTCTCAGTGGGGCATGCTGGGACAAAGCAGCCGGCCGCGGTGGCCGAGGTGACTGAGGCGCTCCAGTCACGGTCAGCACGGCCACTACGGTCGGGGGTTCGAATCCCCCCTCGTGCATGGATATTTGTGCCGGCTTTAGTCGTAGCTAGTTCATAAGTAGTTTGTAAGTTTAGGGACTGATGACCCCGTATTTAAGTCCCATAAGATTTACAAACATTTGAACATTTGGGACAAAGCAGCGCGAGTTAGTTGACAATGTCCACTGAGTAAGGCAGCAGGACACAGTGTCTCGACGAAAACTCTGATGGAATATAAAAGTTTTACTTAACATAAATAAAATAGCGTAAGCCTTTTCTTCTGCACAGGGCTCT
This sequence comes from Locusta migratoria, assembly GCA_026315105.1. Classification (NCBI taxonomy): domain Eukaryota; kingdom Metazoa; phylum Arthropoda; class Insecta; order Orthoptera; family Acrididae; genus Locusta; species Locusta migratoria. The sequence goes on from CM048747.1 coordinate 61,966,002, forward strand.
ACCAAGCAATTTTCATTGCAAGTAAATTGCGTTTCAACTGATTAGTGTTTTTTTTTTAATTAAAGCATGGCGCTTCGTATGTGGACGAGTAAACGTAAATGGATTAGTTTGTAGTGTCGTATTCATATCAAACCAAATCTTGAATATGTAAGGAAAATACTTATATGCATGGCAGAAAGTTTACACTCAATCGCAAACATTTACACACAAAAACAACAAACCATAAAAGCGCTGTAATTTCGGCGCTATAAATTTATTGCATCGTGTCTCGCTCGCAATATTTACGTGACAGTGACATGCCTTTGGCTACGCGAAATGTGCGTTGCCAACCTACGAGCGATATGAAAACACCGCCGACGCAACCCGCTGTCCCTGTACTAGATTATAAATATATTGTATAACTATAAACAAGGCATTTTTGCTATATTTTACAGGTTTTAATGTTTCACTTTGCACCAATATTGAAGTAGTTAAATAAAATTACTCCCTTAACTGCGTCCTTTACTGGGTTAAATTTTACTAATTATCCCGGCGGCTTCCTGTGACTATGTTGGCAACAGATGCTGAATAGCGATAATCATGAGACGTCGCCATTAGCTGATCATGTGACAGCGCAAATATGTTGTCGTGAAACCTTTGATTTACGAGGGCAGCTACTTTTACTGACCGGACTAGGATACATACAAGAATCATAGATCAGGAACAGCATTATTTATGTACTTCACGGTCTGTACGATACACTAATCTAGTCATTCTATGTGGTCTGAACATCTGGACAAAGATTTTCTATGTTATTGTCGATGTTGCCAACATAATCACTCAAGGCCGCTAGGATAGAAGATAAAATTTCATCCTTTATTGCATAATATGGTGACTTCAGAAGTCACCATATTCAGTGAAGTCTGCTGACATCAACAAATAGGGTACTTTTTTTCCAATGGCATAAAATATCTCTCGAAATAATTAGCTTTAAAATGTAGGTATGCGTTACTTACAATGCAGTTTTCACGTTTCTTATTTCTGGCAGGTAAAAATTTGGATTGTTTTTAAAGAATGAAGACACCATAATTGAATCAATTTTAGGGAGGTTTCCGCTGTCAGCCTTCACATAACCATCTTCCATTGTGGCATAAAAACTTTAAACGCGTTTAGATCACGAAAAAACTGAACTTAAAGCTGCGAAATGGAGGAAACGCGTACATAATACAGCTCCATCTTCTAGTTGCCGCGCTGTAGGTGTTCTATGACGCCACCAGTACTTCAGCCAATAACGGAACGTTTTCGATCACGTGATCTAATCGTGAAATTTGATGATTTTTAAACTTTAATTACGTAAAAATAACAGATATTTTGTACGAATTATGAGCGAAAATGCTGTCTGAATGTTATAATCATTCAGAGTAACAACAATTCGAACCATATTTTTAACACAGGAAAATAACCTGTTATAAATAAATATACAGGAGGGTGGACCAGGAATAAACTTAACTTTAAGCACGAAAATATATGTGCATAACATTTGAAAACATTAACCATTCCATAATTTAAATTAGTTGGCATACTATTGAGGAATATTTTAAACAGTTTTTATACAGGATCTTACAGTGTTGGGGTTAACATAAAGCAAGGGATAAACATTAACCGTGAAGTAAAAAACCTTACGGATAAAACATTTTAATTACAATTTCAACAAGCAAATTACTTAACGATACTGATACTGCTAACTAATATTTCGGAAATTTGGAAAACAAATCAGGAATAAACTTACACTTTAAATTAAAAAATGCACCAGCAAAGCTTTAATTACTTAACCATTCCAATGAAATCATTACTCAACCAAACTGCTAAAGAGATCATTGTAATATTTTCCATACAGTCAGCTGTAACTATACTACGGTCGGGGGTTCGAATCCCCCCTTGGCCATGGATGTTTGTGCCGTCTTTAGTCTTAGCTGGTTCATAAGTAGTTTGTAAGCTTAGGGACTGATGACCCCGTAGTTAAGTCCCATAAGTTGTACAAACATTTGAACATTTTTGTAACTATAAACTGAAAAACTTGAGCTATTGAACATTTTGAATAAATTAACTATTCCAATAAATAATATTACTTGACCAGATCGCTAAGGAATATTTATGATATTTCGGCAGGTAACCAGGAATTGACTTTAAATGGAATGTTCATTTGTTCCAAGTTTACTTTTGACTTTGAGCTTCACGTTTCCTAAATTTCAGTAATGAATTTGTGACCTTTCTTTCACAATTTAATGTTCGGTAAATCTGAAGTTATGATAACCCTTAAAAAAAATGTGCTGTGCTACTATCATCGCAGTCTTTCCACTCAGTGCGTTACGCCTCTCATCACTCCCCATTTTACGATGCAGAACATTAGCATTGCAAATCTGTTTGCACGTCAGCCTCCAGGCCGGCCGTAGCAGACCAGTGTTTACTCGAACCGCGTCCCTGTGGACTCCGCGCCCAGCAAACCGTGCGAATCAGACACCTGAGCCGGATTGACTGGGTTATCACAAGACCAGCGGTGCGGCCGTAAACAAACAAGCGACTGTGGCCTCCAGCACACTGCAAGCTGACAGATCCCACGCGAACCTACCACCTTCTGCGTAGTAATTCGACTGCATAGTGTGGTGAGGTCATTTGCAGGTGAGTCTTATTATTATTTTTCTTAGAAGAACAAACTGAAACGTACATATGTGTTGATGTCATATGAATCTAGAGGAATAATTTCATTTATGCAATCTTTTAACGTTGTCATATTGTATAAGTTTCTTTGAATTAGAAGAGTCATATCTCGATGGCGTAAAACCCCTTTATTGCAAAAGCTTTTCCCAACGTCTGGAAGACCGTGAAAGTTTGTATGAAGTCTAGTCCACTTTTTCAGAATTAACTAACGGGATACTAAATTAGAAAGTAAAAATACGTATTTTAAAGGTTATTCGGTAAAATCTATAGATAAAAACATTGATAAATGGTACAGTGGGTCAATATCTTCATCTACATAAATACTCTGCACGTCATATTGAAGTGCATGGCAGAGGGTTCATTGAACCGCTTTTATGATGTTTCTCTAGCTCGCGGGAGAAAGTAACACCTAAACCATTCCGTTTTCGAACTGAATTCTCTTATTCTATTTCGATGATCATGTCTTCCTTTGTAGGTTGGTGCTAATAAAATATATTTTCATTATGAAGAGAAAGTTGGTGAAACAAATTTCGCAAATAGATCTCGTCGCAACGTGTAACACCTTTGTTTTGGTAATGGGAAACTAACAACATAAATTAAATGGTGTAGACTAACACATCTTTTATTTTTAACAAAGGATCATACATCGCCTTTTAAGCAAAATTTTACACTTACAAAATAAATAAAATAATGACATTGAGAGTTCTATTCAACAATTTACAATGAATATTAACAATACAAAATTTGGGCATAATTTTACCCTAAGAATGACAAAATGATATCTAACCTGCCATTACTAAATTTATTATGCTTTCTTTCGCTGGAGCATATTTACCTCCATGTTCTTTCTTGCTCAGTAGCTCAATAACAAAGTTCGCTTACATAAAGGTGCTTACAGAATATCTGCCACAGGTAGACTTCACACAGCGACTCAACATAATAACTGCTACACACAGACACTCCTGCTCGCTACACTCTCGCGAAAATTCGAAGTCACCTCAGTTAAGGAGTATCCCTGACTCCGGCCAATAAGAACTCACTAGCTGTCAGCCAATGAGATGCTGCGTGTTTCTTAACCGGAGATTCGGGCGCTAGACGCCCCACTTACTAAATGAAACACTTCTTGTTTAACCAATACCTAACCTAACTTTCACTTTAAAAAAGGGATCTGTAGCATAGCCTTTAGAAGATTAGGTATAGGTTAAACAGTTTTTTTAGTAAGTGAGGGTGCGTAGCACCCGAATCTCCGGTTAAGAAACACGCAAAATCTCATTGGCTGACAGCTAGCTAGTTCTTATTGGCCGGAGCCAGTGATACTCCTTGACTGGGGTGCCTTCGAATTTTCAATACAGTCTTTGCGCCCAGCGATAATGATATCTCCAAAGACATAACGATATGCTGAGAAATTTACATGGGATAAAAAGTATAAAATTAAATATACTAAAATTGCAAGATACATGAAAATCAGGCGATGCTGAAGGAATGAGATTAGGTAGCGAAACAATAATGGAGGTAGATGAGGTTTTGTTACTTGAGCAGTAAAATAACAAATGATGGTCGTAGTACAGAGGATATAAAATGCAGAATGGCAATGGGTAGAAAAGCGTTCTTGATAAAGAGAAATTTGTTAACATCGGATATTGATATAACCCTAAGGAAGTCCTTTCTGAAGGCATTTGTGTGGATTGTTGCGTTCTATGGGAGTGTAACGTGGATTATAAACAGTGCGGACATGTAGAGGTTCAAATGTTCAAACGTTTCTTAAGCTTATGGGACTTAACTGCGGGGTCATCAGTCCCTAAACACAAACTACTTTTTAACTACCTTACACTAAAGACGACACAAATATCCATGCCCGAGGGGTGATTCGAATGCCCGACCGTAGTGACGGTGTAGACTGTGACTGGCGCGCCGCAGAACGCTCGGCCACCGCGGCCGGTTCAGGGAGAGGATAGAGGCTTTTGAAATGTGGTGCAACAGAAGAATGCTGAAGATTAGGTGGGTAGATCGCGTAACTAATGAGGAGGTACTGAACAGAATTGGAGAGAAAAGGTTTTCTGGCATACCTTGACTAAAAGAAGGGATCGATTGGTAGGACACATTCTTCAGGGAATTGTGAATTTAGCGTTGAAGGGAAGTGTGTGGAGTAAAAACCGCAGAGGAAGACCAAGAGATGGATACAGTAAGAAGATTCAGACAGATGTAGTTTGCCGATCTTATGTGGAGTTGAAGAGGCTTGCTCAGGATAGGGTATTGTGGAGAGCTGCATCAAACCAGTCTCCAGACTGAAGACCACAACAACAACAACAACGTAAAATTTACATTGAGTGGAGAACATAAAATTAAACGTAGGTACCTTTCAACTTGAACAAACCGGTGGATACCACGTGACCCGACCGTTGACTGTTAAAATACTACAGTGCTGCGAATACAACGGCAACGCCGTGCATAGACGCGAATTGTTATTCCTCTGGTCCGCCGTCGGTTTTTTCGAGATACTAGCTTGTAGGAGCTGATGTCTGCCGCTTGCGTCAGCATTTACAGTGGTGAATGAGCAGCGGCAACTTGGCCGCGGTTGTTGCGCGCTGTTTGGAGGGCCCTCAGCCAGAGGGCAGCACGGCCGCGGCCGCTGGAGTGGGCCGCTACCCGCTGCGGGTGCGTAAAGCGAGCCACGCACACTCACGCACAGTGGCGGCGGCGGCGCCAACCACCAACCACCAACCAACCAACCACTCGTGCCGCAGCGGTGGAATCACAGGGCCGCGTTGTACCAGGTGGGGCGTTACCTGCGTTACCTGCGCCGAAGTCAAGAGAGCTAACTCCGAACAGCTACACTTCAACTTTTTTCCCTCCTATCGTTTCCTCTTTCATCCGTAAAGCATACGGGTCTATGTTAACTGAATCGAACCAAGAAAGCGTTGTTTTACGGGTGGAATTAAAGTTCGTCGATTTACATGTTACTATCCGTATCCGAATTTTTAAGAAAAATAGCATAGATATTGTAATGACTAGTATAGGTAAGGACTTATTTTATATTCACTATGTAATCAGTATCTACTTGTTACTGGAGTAATTTAGTAATTTATAAATGTTTTATCCATACAGTAAACATTTAGTTCAGTTATCTGAAATGCTATCATAGATACAGCCACTCAATCAATTGTAATGACGATTATTTGACATCATTACTTTCATATTCACTATGCAATTAATGCCTGTATCATATATTTTTACTCACACCCTTTGACCAATATCAATATTTCAAAGTTTTTTACTACAATCAACAGATGTCATGTTTGTAACTTAATATTTTATACCATACATCTACGTTGCCGGCCGCGGTGGCCGCGGGGACTGAGGCGCTCCAGTCACGGTCTGCATGGCCACTACGGTCGGGGGTTCGAATCCCCCCTCGGGCATGGATATTTGTGCCCTTCTTAGTATAAGGTAGTTCGTAACTAGTTTGTAAGTTTAGGGACTGATGACGCCGTAGTTAAGTCCCATAAGCTTAACAAACATTTGAACATTTGAACATCTACGTTGTTGTTATTGGCTGATACAGGGTCTGAAGAAGAGAATAGTGTATTCTCTAAACTAGTCAATAAAAATCCGAAAGTAACGGCTGAAGGTCTTTCATTTATAACAATAATAGAACGCCGTCGTCCCAACATCCGTCAAATCAAGATGGATACACAAATACATTTTTCAGTTCCTGCCTCCACTCTCCCATTCCATCCACTATTTGTCCTCCATTAGTTCATCTGATTCTCCTATTCCTCTGTCATCTCCCTGCATATCCGATCCTCACCGTCCATTTATTTCTCCCCGCCTCTCTCTCTCTCTCTCTCTCTCTCTCTCTCTCTCTCTCTCTCTCTCTCTCTCTCTCTCACACACACACACACACACACACACACACTACCCTCTTACCGATACTCCTCTTCCACCTCCTCTCTCTCCCGTCCATCTTCTCCTCGCCACCCACTCCATTTCAATTTACTCCCTCTCTTCTTACGACTATGATTAACCTAGACGTTTTTTATGTTACCGTTGAAAATCCTGTATGTACAAAAGTACTTGAGTGTATGCTTTAAAACTTTGACAAACAGCTCCACTGGAATGCACGTGATTCTTTCTGCGCCTAATTTTCTTATATACATGCAATCACATTGACATTATGGAGGAGAACTTGTTACAAAGTACACTGTAGAGCCAAGAAACAAGCGCATATGCCTAATATTGTGTAGGGCAACCACGAGCACTTACAGGTGCCACAACACTAATGGACTCCACAAATCAGGCTTGATTCTATTACGGTATTGTGCTGAATGACTTTTTTTACTATTTTATTTTATTATTTATTCTGTAAAATTTTTTTATCGATCAGTCGTAATAATTTTGTTTATTCAGCTTTTGACCACTACGTAATCAATCATTATTAATGCTTAAAAGAAACGAAACATGTAAAACATTTCGACATCTATGTTGGAGGTTATGTGTGAACGTGCCCTCCAACATGGATGTCGAAATGTTTCATATGTTTTGACTCCACTAATGTCTGAAGTAGTGCTGTAGGGAATATATGCTCAATAATGTTTATGTCTGGGAAGTTACGAGCCCAGCAGAGTGTATCTTGAACTACTCTGTAACAATTCCGGACGTACCGTTCAACCGATTACCATGAAACTTTGTCAACATATTGCTTGCACTTTCGCGATGGTCATAGGCACCATTAAGTGACTGTACAACAAATAGCTCAGGAGATATGGCGTAATAAAAAATGAAAGGCACCGAAAAGTGCTGCATCATGCGACCTCTGCTTCTAATCCACTGTACCATTTACAGCCAAATTTGGTACACATATTCCTTCCGTGAGGTAACAATTGAAGTAGGTGTAACAACTGCTTACAACATTTAGTTCAGGAGATATGACGTCATAAATATGGTTAAAACCTGTGGCATCATGTGACATGCGAATGAGGACACTTTATTCATCCTAAAATCTTCATTACATTTTCGACACATGACCTTAAAAGTAAGAGGAAGCTCACTGTCGCATAAAATTTTGGATGGTGCATGACGGAGGATACTACACATATGGACTTCGACAGATTCTATAGTTGTATTCCGATACTGATGAATTTTTTTTAAATATGATTAAACAATTCAGTTTATCAGTGCAGTATTAATATATTCAGATTAGCTACAATCACGTCAGTTAATTTTCAGATTTCGGCGAAGTTACGAATGAAATAAAATTTCTGAAATTTCTAGCAGCTCTCTCTGCAAGTTACGTTACATTTTTTCAGGGTGATAATCATCAAATAAACAATTAAAACGTAAATATTGTTCACACCATGTGAATTAAAAATATACATATATACTCCAGTGGAAAGCATACTTCATTGAGATTTTTAAATGATTGGTTCGCGGGGAGGGGTGGTTGGGTTGGGATGAGTTTTTAAGGGACTAAATTACAACGGTCATCAGTCCCATTTGGGTAAGGAGAAGGAAGGAAATCGGCCGTGCACTTTCTAAGGGACCATCCCGGAATTTGCCTGTAGTGATTTAGGAAAATCACGGAAAACCTAAATCAGGATGGACGAAGCATCATCTAACAATCTTCACTTTACTTTTTACAGCCAACAGAGGAACAAAGAGGCATTTTTCTTGACTGTCCTTACTGATTGTATAACACACATTATTAACAACACTCAGTAAACCACTTCAAATAAACATTTAATCTTAAAAATTGTCGCGAAGTTCTAAAGTTATCACCAACGACCTACATACAACGCGTTAATTTACGTATATAGAACCGACCGAAGAGGTGCATAAGTGTAGCATTGCCTACCGTAATACAACCAGTAACACACTGTGCAGTAAAATTCCGCTCAGAAGCGATAAAGACCCTCTACAGCAGAGAAAAGCCCACTGTAGCTATTCAGACATATACAAAGCCCGCCAAATCTGGTAAAAACATGGCGTCCTGGGCTCTCAGCCAATCAGCAGCGATTTCACGCTTGGCCACTCCCTGTACAGGCTTTCTATAGCCGAACTGTCTGGATCGCGCGGCCTCCTGCATTAGAAGTTCGAATCCTCCCTCGGGCACGAATGTTTGTGTTGTCTTTAGTATAAGTTAGTTTATAGGTAGTATGTAAGTTTAGGGACTGTTGACAACGCAGTTAACTCCCATAAGCTTAACAAACATTTGAACATTTTGATTTACTCGAGCTGACCGCCTGAAGATACGAGTCAGAAGACAAAACAAATATTTTAACTGTACGCCCTTCATTGGTTGGCGTTCGACTGCAGGATATCGATCTCGCTCTGTGTACAAGGACCAGCACAACTGCGCTTCGCTTGTCGCTTATCTCCTGGGGCGGAACTGGCATGCTGTGTGCAATGTTAACTTTCGAGAGCACACAGACAATGAAACCGTCTGTGTACAGACGGACGCGGTGTTTGCCCGATCTGAACGTGTAAACTCGCAGCGGCTGGCCTCCCGCCATTCTATATAGCTTATGTGGCTGACCTGTCTGAACGACCGTGTTTCCAGCTCTTTTAAGTAAAAGGCATTTAGAATCCTACAGCTTGTTTGTTAATATTCTTTATATATGTGTAACTGCACTGATGTCCATCCTGTATACGAAAGCTTAACACACTCTCTTAAATACATACACGTCAGTATTCACCAAGGCGCGTTACGGTGTGTTCTTTAAACTACTTCTTTATCAGACGAATTACATTTCCTTGGGAATGAATTTTTCTCAAATCTCCTCCTTTTCCTAAAAAAGGCCTTATGTAAGCATCACTTCAGACGTTACTCCCAGGTATTGTTTATTTTTATTTTGTTTCGCTGTAAGTATTCTATGGGTGCACATATTTTTCGCTTCTTTTAATATAATTTGCTTTAAGAGCTGCGAGTGGACTTGCATGCGTGAAACGCTGGCGTGTTTCGCAGGATGATTGAAACCAAAAATTAAAGCTGTACTTTTATCCACACTTACCTTTTACAGTAGCAGTTTTAACGAGACCTAAAATCGAGTACGCAGTGCCACTTTTTGTCCTCCTTTTTTTTCAGATGTGTGTTAGTCTTACAATCTCCACACAACGGTTACTTTTGCAACTACTTTGCGCTCTTCTGCTCCTTCCAATGTCAGATCGATTATTACTGACAGCAGGTATCCATCAACCTGAAACTAATTCTGATAAGGATCTTTCATAGAGTCTTTCCTCGTCTATTTCTCCTTCTCCGATGAATCGCTTGTAAGAAATTAGAAGAACTATTGGTACCGCTGATTCATGAACGTGTGATGGATGTCTCTCGAACCACAGATAGACAAATACCTGTAGTAATAAGAGTGTATCTAGATGTTTGGGCAATCTCTGGGAATTGGTTAGATTAGTTCTTTTTTTTTGGGGGGGGGCATGTGGGGGCAACCTGTTAGGTTCATTAGCCCCACTTTGGGGAGGGCAAGAAGTGCGGATAAGAAAGGGGGAGAAGGGAAAGGAAATACAGGAGGAAGAATGACAGCATTAGGTCGGGGCCGCATGCTCGCCATGCACGTACTCACGAAAGAACCGTGATCGCCCTGAGGAAGGGAGGAGGATATCGTTAGAGGACCGGACACCAAGCAGAACATCTCCTCTGAATCATGAACCTTTCACTATACAGCGAAGTGTGCGCTAATATGAAACTTCCGGGCAGACTAAAATTGTGTGCCAAAACCGAGACTCAAACGTGAGACCTTTGCCTTTAGCGAGTAAGCGCTCTACCGAGCTATGCCGGCACGATTCACGGTCTGTCCTCACTACTCCTGCTAGTACCACGCCTCCTACTTTCCAAACTTCACAGAAGCTCTCCTGCGAAACTTGCAGGACTAGCACTCCTGGGCGATAAGGATATGGTGGAGACATGGCTTAGCCGCAGCCTAAGGGATGTTTCCAGAATGAAACTTCCACTCTGCAGCGAAGTGTGTGCTGATATAAAACTGCCTGGCAGATTAAAATTGTGTGCCGAAACCGGGACTCGAACCTGGGACCTTTACCTTTCGGAGGCAAGCGCTCCACTGACTGAGCAATTTTTTTTCTTTTTTCCCCCTATTGTAATTCTGTTCCTTGCGGTCGCTAATCATGTTTGTTCATCGTTGTTCGATGTCTTCTTGGCTCTTTTTTAAGACACTGTGGCCTGCTGGTTCTGCCAACGTCAGTCTATTAGACCTACTTACAGGGTCATTTAAGGCTATTGTTCATCCCCTACGTACTCATAAGCTGGAAGCAGACATGACAGACGTCTGGAATATGGGGACGAGTGAAACAGTCAGTGGTGCATCGCATATAGACGCCTGCATTACTGCCCATGGTCGCCATTTAAAGCACCTTCTGAAATGGACTGTGCTTATATATGCTATTGGCCATTAAAATTACTACACCAAGAAGCAATTCAGATGATAAACGGATATTCATGGACAAATATTTTATACTAGAATTTTCACGCAATTTTTGTGCATAGATCCTGAGAAATCAGTACCCAGAACAACCACCTCTGGCCATAATAACTGATAGGCTTGGGCAATGAGTCAAACAGAGATTGGATTGCGTGTACAGGTACAGATGCCCATGCAGGTTCAACACAATACCATGACCGATTGCACAATGTGCTTTTATAATGGTCATTACTTTGGCCTTCAGTCATGCTCTTTATTGATACCAGCTTTCTTCTGTTGAATTCTAACATGTGCTTTACTTGTTTGTTTCAAATTAATTTCTTTTGTAAATTCTGTGTAATTCACGATGTTTGTACACCATGTGGTATATAAGAATAGTTTGCCACTGTCTCCCCACACATGAGTTCTTTTGCACATAGTATACATTGTGCTTGAAGACATCTGCCATCTCGTCAAAACGCCGCCGATGCTTCTATCTGAAACTAATATGAATTGTTCCCGATTGAGTGTCACAAGCAATATGCGTGTGTCTGTGTGTGAATAAGTATGCTTTCTTTATCCTCTGTGTATTTCCAAATATCCTCCCTCGTTCCCTCCATATTCAGAAAGAGCAGAAACCATTCCATTACGGCAGTAACTTAAAAATTTAATTCACTGTTGTACAAGGTGTGTGCTTCAATGTGCTTATTTGGTCTCCCCACATTTTTGCTTGTTTATTTTTTGAATAGATAATAATCCAAAGTATCCAACTCCTGCTTTATAAATTCATGCTTCCCGTCCCATGTTTATTTATCTATTCCTTCTTGTATATTATTTTTGTGTTTGTTAAAACGTTGGCTGCTCCCTTAAGGAGTAAGCAGTTAGATAAATTTCCATTGCACAAGAACTGTGGCCATTCGCAAAGTAATTCGGAGCAGCAGAGAGCGTTTTAACTTGCCTTTTCTGATCTCTACCGCCAGAGAATTTTCAATGAAAAATTTAACAAGCTACTTTCAGCAGATACAAAGGTATACCACACAAGTTCGTGATAAACACTGCCCGCAAGTATGTTGTCTACTATCGAGCAAAGTGTGTTGTAAGCAAGCGAAGCTAGACTTGCAGCTATACATACAACATTACCGGCTATCACAAAGTGAGGCTTCACGCAGTGGGATCGGTACACAGACAGGAGCTGTTGGGTGCGCCAACACCCTGCTTTCCCAGAGAGCGTCGGGTAAAGGTCTTCATAGGGCAACTGCGGCCTATTGCCTGCGGCGTCCATGCTTGACCTATCCCGCCGCTGCTTGTACAATTATCGCTATACTGCTGTAAAAACTTCAGAATAATTTTCAACCGATTTTCAGAAAACTACGCCTGTTGAGAGAAAAATATTTCATTTTTGCACATTTTAGAGTGTGACGCAATCCCTCGATGAAGAAGTGACTTTCTTTTAGTTATTTTTAACATCAAATTAATTAAACCGATCAGCAATAATAAGCAGAGGTAAAAAAACGCATTGCATGGACTTTTTGTACGGTTGATTTTAGTTATATACTGCAGTGTACGAAATGTAGTTATGATATAGAAATTTAAGGAGAAATCAGAAAAATGACTTATTTAATTCTAGAGATATGAAACGCTGTATCCGATGGATGGTCACGCTAATTCTTCCCAGTTCTGTAATTGCTTATTTGCCCGCTACTACAAGAGTCTGCATTTTCAGAACAGTGTATGGTGAAAAAATGTGATTTTTGCACATCGTACAGTCTGAAAACTCCATTCATTTATTGTCGTCCTTCTCCACTGTTACTGTGCAGTATCAAGTTATGTTAAGAACTTCGCGCAGAAAATTATTAAAGAAATGATTCCCCACGGAAACAATTTAGGTGACAATTTGAGTAGCTCTCTTAGGTTGTTCGCGGATGATGCTGTCACTTCTCGGTTAGTAAAGTCACCAGAAGATCAAAAGCAACTGCAAAATGATTTAGGTAAGATATCTGCATGGTGCAAAATATGGCAATTCATCCTTAATAATGAGAAGTGTGAAGTCATCCTATGACCACTAAAAGAAGCTCGTTAAATTTCATCTACACGATAAATCAGTCAAAACTACAAGCCCTAAAAAATGTTCAAATGTTTGTACAATCTATGGGACTTAAATACGGGGTCATCAGTCCCTAAACTTACAAACTACTTATGAACTACTTACGAACTAGGACGGCACAAATATCCATGCCCGAGGGGGGATTCGAACCCCCGACCGTAGTGGCCGTGCAGACCGTGACTGGAGCGCCTTAGTCCCCTCGGCCACCGCGGCCGGCGGGTCATCAGTCCCTAAGCTTACAAACTACTTATGAACTACCTATGACTAAGGACGGCACAAATATCCATGCCCGAGGGGGGATTAGAACCCCCGACCGTAGTGGCCGTGTAGACCGTGACTGGAGCGCCTTAGTCCCCGCGGCCACCGCGACCGGCGGGTCATCAGTCCCTAAGCTTACAAACTACTTATGAACTACCTATGACTAAGGACGGCACAAATATACATGCCCGAGGGGGGATTAGAACCCCCGACCGTAGTGGCCGTGCAGACCGTGACTGGAGCGCCTCAGTCCCCTCGGCCACCGCGGCCGGCTACAAGCCCTAAATTCAAGTACATACCTAGGAGTAACAATGACAAACAAATTGAAAAGAACACACAGAAAAAATTGTGGGGAAGGTGAACCAAAGAGTACGTTTCGTTGGAAGAACATTTAGAAGATGCAACAGTTCTACTAAAGAAACTACCTACACCAGATTTGTGCGTCCAATTTTGAAGTATTGTTGTGCATTGTGGGATCCTCACCAAGTGGGACAGACAGACGATTTAGAGAAAGTGCAGAGAAGGGCAGCTCGTTTTGTATTATCGAGATATAGGGGAGAGGGTGTCACGACAATGATGCACGAGTTGGGATGGAGATCATTAAAACAAAGGCGTTATTCTTTGCGACAAGATCTATTTGCGAAATTTCTTTCACCAACTTTCCCTTCCGAATGCGAACATATCTTGTTAGCACCCACCTACATAGGGAAACATGATCATCAAAATAAAAATAAAAAGATATCCTATCGAAAACGGGAAGATGTAGGTGTTCCTTTTTCCTGCGAACTATTACAGAATGGAAATGTAAAGAAACGTGATAAAAGTGGTTCGATGAACACAATGACATGCACTTCCTTTGTGATTTGCAGAGTATTTATGTAGATGTAGATATCGGGTGCGTCAAGTATTGCTAAAGTGGAGTAGTCTCCAAACTGAAGGTCTCGAATTAAAAAAAAAAAGCTACGTAACGTAACGGAAGAACGTTTGGCTATAACAACTACATTTCGTTAAACATTCAAGATATCAAACAATTCTTCTCACTGCATTTGTCAAATCAAAAGAAAGACTGTAAAGTTTCCATCCTTTCTTGACTCCAAAACGATAACAGAAAGCACAGCACTGTGGCATTATATATAGAGAAACATACTCAAATACTCAACGCTTCCTGTAGCACAGAAACAACGTAAAGGACCAAGATGGCGAGAAATATCATGATTCGATTTCAACCAATCAGCAGCTTCAGACGGCGGAAGGGCGGCCAATCTCTTCATATATCGAGTTCTGGCGTTGGCGGGCTCGGCCCTCAGGACACGTGACTCACGCTGCCAACCTTTGCACGCGAACTCACCGTCGGTTCAGGAGACCACAGTGAGAAACTACGTCTGGAATCTGCTGTTCTCGGCACACTCTTGAAATTGTAAAACTTAGAATGCTGAATTGCCTAACAATTTCCGAAACTGACTACCTCATGCGTGTAGCGCAAACCACCATACCACATTCAAAGTCTGCATTTTTCGTTATATGTGCACAGTGATGTCAAACGTTTTCCAGAAGAACCCCTGTAGTACCGTACAAATGCAACTTGAAAGTTAAATAATTTAATTTTTTATTTTAAGAAGAATACAAAAAGGTGATAGGACGAATTGTAGTACTAGCTCCGAGTGGCTAATTTATTTCAGCTATACCTCATCCTTTTCCTCCTCCTCATCTTCTTTACTGACAGTTTTACCCTTGGTTCTTGGTGTTCTCGTTATTCGTTGCTCTCGGTAGCGGCTGGCTGAAATTTCATGGCGCAAAACTAAACTGCTACAAATAACGTAGGAAACACACAGAATTGCAGTACTTTTACACTTCTAACGATTCATTAGTGCCCAGTTGTTCCCATTTATGGCCAGAGTACAAGTCTCATTAATTACATTCAATGAAACCCAGACGTTACATTCCACATACTGTCATCACGAACAGAACCCATTTCTCAAACTTGGGTAACAAATTTTTGAGTGTTAGCACACTTGCAACGGTTGTCTTCTGGTTGAATTCGATCGCAGACTTCCTTCAGCCGCAGTTCGTGTGTGGAATACAAAAGTTCGACGTGTATAGTGAGGCACAAATATTGATTAATCACAGTAGATACGCTATCTACACGCCTAACATTGAAGAACTTTTAACGTACTGTTCAAATTAGACTCCCTACTGGCGTTGATTGTGCATCCTAGCATTGATGAAACAAGACTCGGAACTGGCGTGGATTGTGCTTTAGATCACGGACGAAACAATACTCAATTATATGGCGCGAATTCATCCTATTTATATCTTCCAAACAATAATACTGGAAATTGCGTATTGTTAATTGTGTACATTAAATTAATTATAACAGAAAAGTTAACAATTACATACAATTGGCTATAGTAAGAGATAGAGTAAATAATACTGAGTAAATTGATATACAATTGTCTGTTAAATTAATAGTATTTCATATCCAAATATAATGTAAGAGGGTTGTCAACAATACTTCCGTAATTAACGGTAATTTTATAGAAACTAATGAGGGCAAAACCTTCCTAACATTACTTGTGACACACTATTATACATATTTTAATGTTATGAGAAAGAGTTTTCTTAGTTTTATCAGAAATACTAATTAGCATACTATCTGAAATATAACAATACGCCTTTGGCATTAGCTGATTAAACAAACTTCTCCGACGTCAAATAATAGAAAATGGCTTCAGCTAGTTACGTTACACAAAAAAAGAATAACAAAAGTTTTGGAAAAGAGATTGATAATAGACTAATTACATTCATATCTATTATTATGCAAACAGTGACATCTGGAGGTTCCGTAAAGCTAGTAGATGGCAATAAATCTCAACGTACTTCGTTACATGTGGCTGAACTGTTCTTCCTATGGATGTTTTTGTTGCATAGCATCTAGGCGTGTCTGTTATAACGTGATTACAGGTACTCCTCGTATTTCTTTTTTGGTATGCTGCCTGTTAAAACATTTAAATGTGTCAATTGTTCTTGGTCTCTTATTCCTGTGTGTGTACACGATGATAATTCATGAACTATATGAAATGAAATTGCAATGACTTATATTAGGACGTACAAATTGCACGGTCCGGCCGCGGTGGCCGCGGGGACTGAGGCACTCCAGTCACGGTCTGCACGGTCGCTACGGTCGAGGGTTCGAATCCCCCCTCGGGCATGGATATTTGTGCCGTCCTTAGTATAAGGTAGTTCGTAAGTAGTTTGGAAGTTTAGGGACTGATGACCCCGTAGTTAAGTCCCATAGACTATACAGACATTTGATTTGAAATTGCACGGTTATCCCCGGGGCACGCGATTTGTTGTTGTCGACCATTCGCACGTGAAAACGTCACAGAGCCTGAGCGTTTAGTGATTTTGAAGACGTACTACGTGAACACTAACAACCTAACTGCAGCTGAAGGAAGTTTGCGATCGAATTCAACCAGAAGCCAACCGTTGCAAGTGTGCTAACACTAAAAAAATTTATTCCCAAATTTGAGAGAATGGGTTCTGTTCGTGATGACAGTATTGCAATCTCGGTCGTTCAAAAAGGGTGAAAGTGCCTGAAAACACCTAGAAGAAACTCTCTGAATTTCAAACCTGCCCCAGGAAATCTGTCAGAATTCAAACCCGCCAGACATCAAGCCCTAAGGCCACGGAACAGTGTTTATGTTTCGCCAACACTATAATTCACAGAACTGAATTTTGATGACGGAGTCAGAGATTCCGCATTTACTGATTGGAAAGTCCCTGTGAGTGATGTGCAATGTCCAGTAGAAATAATCGGTGCGATGTTCCTTTCATCCGCATTACCCAAAGTGATTCCGATTTCGACAAGATAGGGTTCATGCAAAAGAGAGCTCGACCCCATCGAAGCAGAAGAATAATGTCCTGAAGGATCAGTTTGGGGCCGTATTCTGGCTCTTGGGTACCTAAACATAACTGAGCGAAGTTGTGGGTAATTTTCTCCTCTACGAATATGTTTATTCAATTTTCGTCTCAGTGGAACGGATAAGGCGAAATTTGTAATTAAATTTCTTTTTGTCAACAGGCCATTACAAACGAACTATTTTTTGTTCGAAAAATTTGAAAAAGGCAGGATCTGGTCGCTGGCGGCCAACAATCGCGTCTATCAAAAAAAAAAAAAAAAAAAAAATGTCTGTATAGTCTATGGGACTTAACTACGGGGTTATCAGTCCCTAAACTTACAAACTACTTATGAACTACTTACGAACTAGGACGACACAAATATCCATGCCCGAGGGGGGATTCGAACCCCCGACCGTAGTGGCCGTGCAGACCGTGACTGGAGCGCCTTAGTCTCCTCGGCCACCGCGGCCGGCCTCTATCAAATTTGATGGCGATCGGTTGAATGGTGCGACCTAAAAAGTGGTAATACCTCACAGACACTGTCAAATAGCTGTTATTTTTGCAAATATCTCTGGAACTATGCGAGATATGAAAAAAAAAAAAAAACCGTAAGAGAGCAAAATTGTACAGAATTTTCTCCTTTATATTTTTTTTTTTTAATTTTTTGTCGTATGAACAGTTGATCCGTTATTTTCGCTTAAATTTCGAGCTGTCAAAATGCGGTCGCAAAGGCCCACTTTTACTACCGTAACCCGAGATATTGGCGGAAGCACAGCCGAGCGGACGGGTCGTGAAGCATGGGTAGGCAAGTCGCTAGCGCGATAAAAAGTTCAAATGTTTGTAAGCTTATTGGAGCAAACTGCTATGGTCATCAGTCACTAGACTTACAACATTTACGCTAAGGACAAAAAAAAAAAAAAAAAAAAAAAAAAAAAAAAAAAAAAAAACACCACACACACACACACATCCCCGAGGAAAATCCCCTGACGGAAAGCAGACGCGCACTCCGCAGTAAGGCGCCTTAGAGCGCACGGCCAGTCGTTTTACAACTGGTATTTTGTAGTGTACGCGATCCTGTAAATTGCCACCGGTTGCTGAGCATTTTTGCTAGTTCTAGCTGATCCTGTATCTACCGGGTAGGTTTGTATACTACTACGATGTCCCGTTTCCTCCTCCGCAGATGGGGGTGAAACTTTGGGATTTATTAATGAATCCATTCGACAACGTCACAACAACCCGGAATATTTTAGAAATTTTAAGATTTACTGCGGTTGAAGATCAATCTGTTTTAATTAATATTACAAAAGTTTTTATTGACGGGTTTCTACCTGATGTAAGTCATCTTCGGAACAAAATGCAACGCATGTGGCCAGTGCTGGACTCGGCTGGGCTTTGCTGTCCTGGCTGTTCTCCTGCAGCTGGTAACTGTTCTTTTTCAGTTCTTCGGTTTGTCTCTTGTTATCTCTTTGTGTTTGTGGAAATTAGAATTCTCCAATATGTGTAACAAAAGATAGCGTATTACGTTTTCTCGTTTAATGTTTGTGTCTTGAATTTTAACTGTACATCTACATCTACAGGGGATACTCTGCAAATCATATGTAAGTGTCTGGCAGAGGACTCATCGAACCACCTTTATACCATTATTGTTATTGACTATTTTCGAGGATACACTATTCTCTGCTTCAGATCCTTTAAGAATCCATGCTGTAATTCTTACTAGCCTTCCATTGCGTGTATTCCATAACAACCTATCACTTCAAGATGTAGCCAACAACTTTCATACCAACCACGTGGCAAATTTAGGCTTGCCGCAGCGATAAACGCCGTTGTTGTGACGATTCCCATCCCAGATCCTTCCATGGCGTCGTCTCTCCTGTGTCGTGACAATACAAAACGGGCTGTCCTTCTTTGGATTCTTTAGATGGCATTCGTCAAACTCAAGTGATAAGGTCAGCAATACTCCAAATGAAGACGGACAAGGGTAGTGCATGCAGTCTCTTTAGTAGTTCTGTTACATCTTTGAAGCGTTCTGGCAATAAAACGCAGTCTCTGGTTCGCGTTCTTTCCCGTTTAAGTCTGATGTAATAGTAATTCCCAAGTATTTTGTGGAGTTTACGGCCTTCACTTTTGACTGATTTATCTTGTAAAGAAAGTTTAACGGATTTATCTTCGTACTCATGTGGACGACTTCCCACTTTTTTATTATTTAGAGTCAATTGCCAATTTTTACACCATACTGATATCTTATTTAGATAGTTCTGAGGTTGGTTTTGATCTTAAGATGACTTTGCTATACCATAAATGACGGCGTCATCTGCAAACAACCTAAGAGAGCTGCTCAAATTTTCTTCCATATCGTTTATGTAGATAAGGAACAGCAGAAGACCAATAAAGCTACTCTTTTGTGGGGTACGGTGTTAAAAGCCTTCTGGAAATCTAGAAACACGAAATCAATTTGAGATCCCTTGTCGATAGAACTCATCACTTCCTGTGAGTAAAGAGCTGGTTGTGTTTCACATGAACAATATTATCTAACTACCTTGGGTGAATAGATATCTACATCTACATACATACTCCGCAATTCACCGTAAGGTGCGTGGCGGAAGGTACACTGTACCACTACTAGGTATTTTCTTTCCTATTCCACTCCCAAATTGAACGAGGAAAAAAAAGAATGCCTGTAAAAGACTGCTTCCGTACGAGCCCTATTTCTCTTATGTTGTCTTTGTGATCACCACGCGAAATGTAAGTAGGGGGCAGCAAGATCGTACTACGCTCAGCTTCAAATTCCGGCCCTCTAAAGATCCCCAATAGAAATTCACGAAAAGAACGTCGTCTTTCTTCCAGCGATCCCCAATTGAGTTGCCGGAGCATTTCCGTGACACTCGCGAATTGGTCGAACCTACCAGTAACAAATCTAGCTTCTCGCCTCTGAACCGCCTCTATGTCTTCCTTTAAACTGATCTGCTGCGGGTTCCAAACAATTGAGCAATACTCAAGACGTGGTGAAGTACATCTTCCCAAAATTCTCCCAATAAACCGAAGTCGGCTGTCAGCCTTCTCACAACTGTCCTTACATGTTCTTTCCACTTCATATCGCTCTGCAATGTTACGCCTAGATATTTGAACGACGTGACAGCATCAAGAAACTCACTACTAATGCTGTTTTCGAACATTATGGGATTGTTTTTTCTACTCCTGCCATTCTTCACAACAAAAAGAAATTTTGTCTAAGTCATTCTGTATGCTATTACAGTCAGTTACAGACGACACCCTCCCATACACCACAGCATCATCAGCAAACAGTTGCAAATTACTACTTACTCTGTCCATCAGATCATGTATATAGATAGAAAATAATAGCGGTCCTCTCACACTCCCCTGGGGCACGCCTGACGATACACTCGTCTGTGATGAACACTCGCCGTCGAGAACATCGTACTGCGTTCTATTACTTAGGAAGTCTTCCAGCCAGTCACAAATCTGTGAACCTATTCCATAAGCTCGTATCTTCTTTAGTAATCTGCAGTGTGGCACCGCGTCGAATGCCTTTTTGAAGTCGAGAAAAACACAATCAGCATGTTGCCCTTCATCCATGGCTCGCAAGATGTCATGTGAGAAAAGGGCAAGCTGAGTTTCACATGAACGATGTTTCCTAAGCCCGTGCTGATAATTCTGTACGAGATAATGCTGATATTTGAAATAAGCCTATAGTTTAGTGGGTGGGATTGCTTTGGATTGATCCTTTCAGCAATGTAAACAAGTGATCCATGTACGGAGTTTCACGTCTGTGTAGTGGAGGGTAGCTGCGCGGAGAGAATACCTGAGAGAAAATTCCCATCCGCGCCCTGTGGAGGCCAAAACACACACACACACACACACACACACTCGTGAGGAACACACTCAGAGCCGGCGGCCGCAGAGTACCATCGCTCCCCCACCTCGCCATTCGCGAATTCCGGCGCCACTCTAATGCGGAACAACTTTGCTTTTAAGCGACGCCTTTGACGGCGAAACGCCTAATGCGCGCCCGGTGTCTTTTTACGGGACTCCGCGAACCGCTGTTTCTACAATTATACTCTCTCAAGAAGCTCGCAGTTCCTACACCCCCGCCCCTTTCCCTGCCTGCGACTTTGCAGTAACGGTTGCGGCAGAAGGAGATGACAAAACAGGACACTTGCAACACGAGAAAATAAGGCGCCGCCTAAGACGAGTTCCGCGAGAGTCTCTGAGCTCCGGAGATTACGTTTCGGAGACCGACTGCGGCTTCGCTACTTCCATCAGATGCCAACTTTGGCGCTTCCGACGCCCGGCAGAATCAAGATATATGCAAGACCGATTTGGGCGCTGTGATAAGATTAAACAACATGTACCGCGCCTTCTCCATAAATCGCGTTTCTTTTGGGTAAGCTTTATTAACAGACAGTCACTACAGAACAGTTGAAGCAAGTTTTGTAGCTCGTCTATAGCACTGGAAACTGCACACAGTTACTGCAGTGCTGGCCAAAGCAGCCTAATGCACCACGTCAAAATATTCACGTGAAGTTCCTAGTAGCAGTAGCATACAAATCACCAATCGTACACCCACAGATAAACGTGTCTTTGGTATTGTGTTGGCAAGACTGCACCCACGTATACACTTCGAGTATTGTTGTTGTTGTTGTTGTGGTCTTCAGTCCGGAGACTAGTTTGATGCAGCAGCTGTCCACAATACCCTATCCTGAGCAAGCAAAAAAAAATGTTCAAATGTTTGTATAGTCTATGGGACTTAACTACGGGGTCATCAGTCCCTAAACTTACAAACTACTTATGAACTACTTACGAACTAAGACGGCACAAATATCCATGCCCGAGGGGGGATTCGAACCCCCGACCGTAGTGGCCGTGAAGACCGTGACTGGACCGCCTTAGTCCCCTTTTTTTTTTTTTTTTTTTTTTTTTTTTTGCTCAATGGGTGGTTCTGTTCATAGCGGACTCTGATCGTTTTTGTTCGTTGATGTTCGAAGTGTCATTGGCTCAGCTTTTTTATTACAGAGGGCGTTGAGCCATCTGACCGGGCGCGCTGAGCCACGGCGCCCGGCGTCCCCTCGGCCACCGCGGCCGGCCCTGAGCAAGCCTCTTTAACTCCACATAAGAACGGCAACCTACATCTGTCTGAATCTGCTTACTGTATCCATCTCTTGGTCTTCCTCTGCGGTTTTTACCGACACACTTCCCTCCAACGCTAAATTCACAATTCCTTGATGTCTAAGCATGTGTCCTACCAATATATCCCTTCTTTTAGTCAAGGTATGCCAGAAATTTCTTTTCTCCCCAATTCTGTTCAGTACCCCCTCATTAGATACGCGATGCACCCACCTAATCTTCAGCATTCTTCTGTAGCACCATATTTCAAAAGCCTCAATCCTCTTCCTGTCCGCACTGTTTATCGTCCATGTCTCATTCCCATACAAGGCAACAATCCATACAAATGTCTTCAGAAAGGACTTCCTTAGGCTTAAATCAATATTCGATGTTAACAAATTTCTCTTTTTCAAGAACGCTTTTCTACGCATTGCCATTCTGCATTTTATATCCTCTGTACTGCGACCATCATTTGTTATTTTACTGCCCAAGTAACAAAACTCATCTACCTCCTTTATTGCTTCGTTACCCAATCTAATTCCTTCAGCATCACCTGATTTTCTTACACTGCACTCCATTACCTCAAGTATTAACCTTAGTAAATAATTACGAAAATGGTCATATTAGGGCGGTGTGTTGTCATCTTGGAGAATCGGGTTAGTTACGACGTGCTAGTACGACGCGGAATACCGGCAGAGACCCGATTCTCCAAAATGACAATTACGAAAATCGTTTTCAAGTAATTTTAAAAAGTCTCCAGTTGTTATAAATATAAATAAGTTTTGTTACATTATTTAACGTGTTAGTGTAGTGCTAAATAAGATAGACGGTGTAAAAAGTGTATTTTTCTTCTCGCCTCTGCAGCACGCGAATCGCTGTAATTTAAAGTTATATTACTTCATTTTTCTCCTATTATTTGTCATTGTATGTAGTAATTAAGGTGCATTAAGTCCATTGGTCACAAACGGATAACAGTGTAGATTAACATTTCCTGATTGATCAAATGTGTGTAGTAATTCGTGTTTTCAGGCCAAATTTTTTTGGGAACGAATGTCTTTTATTCAGTACCTTTTCAGTTTATTTATATTCGTATGAGTGTTTTTAGTGTCTCTTGGTGCAACATTTACGTTTTAATCAGTATTTAATCAGTTTGTTGATTTCTGTTTATACCATGGTGACCAGTGTTTGACGTGCCGTAGGATCGTTAGTTCTGGGGTATGGGGTGATAGTGGCTGTGTCTTTTTTCATAAAGGCGTGGGAAATGGGGTCATAAAAGAGGCACACCACTGATTTGGTAGGATCTGCAATGGAGATAGGACAATAATGGAACAGGAGGAAAATTGCATATCAAGCTGAATTAGATAAGGCAAGAGAGAATTTGGACAGCTTATAGAGGGAGAAGAATGAACAAAGTTGGGAAGTGGCAACAGTTAACAGGGGGGACAGGCATAGGACAGACAGCTTTATCATTAATCTGGAAAAAAGATTTGCCCTGTTGCCTTAGTCAGGGTCAGATGAGTCTCATGTAGCTGTAACTGTAGAAATGGCACAACAAACTTTGAAGGACTTGGAAAAGGTAGGAAAATTTTGTAAAAAAAAAAGTCCTTACTTAAAGCTTCGAGGATGAATCCCGTGGCAGTACGCTGCTTTACCTTCCGCAGACGAAGGCAAAACGTCAGGGGAAAGTTTTATGTGTGGACCAAGGCATCTCAGCCCGGAAGCTTTAAGTGATGACAGTACCTGCCGTGAAAGCCTTCATTCCATGAAGAAAGTCTTGTTAGGTAGTTCATATAGTAGAGGTGTTAGCCAACTACTGCAGGAAGAGTTAGGTCCAGAGTACGAGATCACAAACGTTTCAATCGTACAGTGGGTCTGGGTCAAGTAACAGAGGATATAGGTTCTTTATCCAAAGATTTCACGAAGGATGATATCGTGGCTTTAGTGGGTGCTGAAGATAGCATCAGCAACGAAGAATACCAGTGTAGGATTTGTGTACTATTTAGAGACGCCATCATCACCCTCATTTGAACTCTTCCAACAAGACAGTAAACGTAGATGCCATATGTAGGTGGGACTGCGCTCGGAATGGCCGGCATCTCTCCAGGAAAGCGAAAACTTTCTGGGTTTATTGAAGGCAACTTAAGGGGGGGGGGGGGGGGCACTGTCACAAACGGTAAATTACCAGTAGTTAAAGGTGTCACAGAGATACCTTTTGTTAGTATAGAGAGAGGGAAGGAAAACATGTTTTAATAGAAGTTGGAAGGCACAATAAATTTGAAGAAATAAGCAAAAACAAGATTAACAGAAAGTATTCAGAAATTGCCAGTACATCCTTGTCCAACCAGTTATAATATCATTAATGTGCAACATCAATATTTATCAGAACATTCCAGGACAAAAATAAACTGCTCATTTGTATTGATAGATTCATCTAAGCCAATCGTCATAATTTTCCTCGCTGAACGTCATGTGACTAGTATAGACAAACACTTTAGGATTTATGTTAGCTTCTACTTCTGTAGAGTAGATATGTAGGGAGGAGGAGTTACCACATTTATTATAACTACTATAAATTCAAGAACATTGATATTAATAAATTCTGTCTAGAGCAGCGTATAGAAGCGTGTGCAACGTAAGTACAGTTCTACAGCAGATTCTATATAATAGTAACTATTTACGGAGGACGTGCGGGAAATTATGATCTATTCATAAATTATCTAGAGGCTCTATTGTGTTATTTAACAGGAAGAAACAAAGAAATCTCGGTTTTTGGTGACTTTAATACAGATTATCTTATGCAGTCTTCCAGTAAACATATATAGCAATTAGTATCATTATCTTTCAATCTAACTCATATTGTAAAATTTATAGCACTTGTGTTATCAAGCTTAGAAGTATGAGTGCTATGCACTCAGTCAAAAAGAAAGAAAGGTGCTCAACAGGATTGTGAGTGTTTAAAACAAGCACATTTATAAACAATCTGTGTCTCAGTCGATAAAGAGACATGACCTTACATAGGCCATTTTTCTATTTGTCACAAACATGAAGATGTTATCAAGATAGATTAATGCACATCTTTAGCAATATACGAGTATTTTGTATGCCTGTAGCCTGATGATGCACAGCATCAGCATTTGTAATATTCTTAACTATTAAAACTCACAAACATGTACCGTGAAACTTCAATATTTAAAGAACCTATTAACCTTCGGTATCTGTTTAATGTTGTCCTTTGATAGTTTCGAAAACAACAATCACAACTACTAAGAATACATTACACACACTTACGAAATATGCTGTTTACATAAATTCATCTACGAATATACATATAACATTACATTCTGTAACTACTGCACAACATTATTACATATTTACCTTGTTTTTAAAATAAATTAGGGTAAACCATGTTTCCTATATCACGGAATCCTAAATCAAATGTATATTATGGTTTTGTCACTCATTTCAACTATCTGTCTGATACTAAAAAAATGCTGAAATTAACAAAAATACTACGACACTAATCAATTATGTATTTAGTGAATTCCAAACCATAAATTGAAACCTACTAAAATTACAAGCCTAAATAACAGTACACCGAAATACTAATTATAGACCATATATCTACACATGTCAAAATCGTAAAGTATGTTCTATTGAGTAAGTCTAATATGTAAATTCGGATGCTAGGTCTGATATTTCTTGTCATGCAGCTCCTGCAGGAGCCATCATCTGACAGGCTTGCTTCCATGTGCGTGAGGCCAGGAGATCCTCTGGAGAAGATAAGTCTGGCGCCAGCTATTGCTCTAGCTCATTTAGCGTTACCCAAGGTGCAAGTGTGGAGTTCTTCCATGGACGCCGGCTAGATTACACAAAAAGTAAAAATGGAGTATAGAAACATACAGCGAACAACACATCATGAAACTGAATACTCTCGAAGCTTCACCATTGAAAAACGGGTAAGGCACCTGGATATCATGGAATACACCCTGAATTTCTGACTCGATGTGGGAAGTAAACAAATAAATGGCTGACCAAGTTTTACTCGTGCATACTAACATCGGGCTGTCTGGCAAAATCTTTTAAAATTACTAAAATAATTGCTGTGCTGAAACCAAACAAACCATCAGATAAAGCCGAAACTTACCGCCCTATCGCTCTCCTTAACTGCTGCTACAAACTTCTGGAACGGCTTATCCTCAACAGGCTGAGTCCACAAATCTTAGAAGTCATTCCACCAGAACAGGCGGGTTTCAGACACAATAGGAGCTGCACAGACTTGGTTCTAAGTCTAACAACTTATATTGAAGCAGATTTTCAAAAGCAGAAAAAGACTGGTATAGCTTTCATAGACCTAACAGCTGCCTATGACACTGTATGGAAGGAAGGACTTCTACACAAGCTAATAAAAGTAATCCCCTGCCGTTCGACACGGAAACTTATCAACAACATGCTTTCGGATAGATACTTCCAGGTGATTCAGGGTAATGACATAAGCAAACAGAGGAAACTGAATAATGGAATGCCTCAAGGATCAGTGTTAGCACTGATGCTCTTTAATCTCTACATCTCTGACCTGCCTGAAACCATTTCAAGGAAGTTCAGCTATGCAGATGATATGTATCTAGCTATCCAAAGCAAGCAGTTTGAAGAAACTGAGAATATCCTCACAACTGACCCTAAACAAAATGCATGAGTATTTCACCAAATGGAAGCTAATACCAAATCCTACCAAGACTGAGGTCAGCTGTTTTCATTTGAACAACAGAATGGCAGGATTCGAGCTGAAGGTCCATATGAATAACAGTCAAGTGCAATATCAGCCACATCCAAAGTACCTGGGGGTTACTCGAGATAGGACTTTATCCTTCAAAAGACACTTGGAAAATGTATCCAATAAAATAAGCTCACGGAACAACCTCATTCAGAGTCTCTGCAGCACTAACTGGGCACCATCAGCAGACACACCAAGAACTTCTGCACTTACCTTAGTGTACTCTGCAGCCGCGTACTGTGCACCAGTATGGTTAAACATCAAGCATGTAAAGAAGGTGGACACCCATCTCAACGCTACTATGAGAACCATAACTGGATGCATAAAGACTTTATTGGCTTCCAACGATCATATAGCTCCACCCTTCTCTGCGAAGACAGGAAGCTCTGATGAAGGAATATGCAAAAATAATGAATAACCCCCTACTTCATATCCATGAAGACATCCCAACCTTGGAAAGAACACGAGTCTGTGCTAGTAACCCCCCTCTAAAGGTGGGTTGTCCAAGGCGCGATTGCTGCCTGCGGCTGCGATGGGTCGGCTCGTGACGTCAGAGGCTGGCTGCTCGCGCATGCGCACTTTGAGTTTGGAGTGCGTCGCGCGGCTGATGCGGCGACAATCGCAGGACTGCACCAGTGAGCAGTGTTGCGATGGGAGTCGGACGACTCAAGGCAGCGGCAGAAAGATGTCGAGCCAAGCGGACCGAAGAAAAACGTATATTAACCACTCATAAGATGAGCTCGTCTCGCCATTAAGCTATTGCCTTTGTACATTGAACAGATTTAGATTTCATGGCCATCTAGTGACATATAGGCGTAGACTGAATTTATTCAGAGAAATAAAAGAGAAATGAAGGTTGGAAAAGGAGCTGTATTGGCCTCTAGTGTTTTGGAAATAAAAAATGTGACCGGTAGTAACTAATTTTTTTGTTTTGATGATCCCACAGGTGTAAGGAAATGCATGACAACGTTAATGTAATATTTCCATTAATTTCATTCTAACCAATACAGTCCGTTTTGTGGCGCGCCGTAAAAATTATCTTAGTTTATATGAACAAAGATAAATGTTGTGGTGTACTATTTAGATTCAAATGTCTCATGTACGGTATGGATGACATCTTCGATATTTTAAAATCTTTTCGTTTTCCATATTCCCTGGAAGATGGTTTATGACAGAAACCGGTCAGAATGAAATAAATTATAACAATACAGCAAACAGTGTTACAACTGTTGTTGATACATTTAACAATCTACAGAAAAACCTTTTGTTTGGCATGTGTTTGCTATTTTTGATCTCCCTTGGAAAAAAATTCAACTGTACGTTTTCGAATACAGGGACTTATTTTAAAGGCAATACAGAAGGTGTATCCAATCAGTTAAAATGAAAAAAAGCCTGACACGAGATAGATGCAAGCTGCATCAGGAGTTTTAGATAAACACGCTCCTGGTATTATAAACAGCGCCGCAATCGTAAATAAGAAAATAAAAGAACAATTACCTTAGCGTCATTACGTTTTATTTTTATTTATTTTTTCAGCTGCACTGATAGATTTGTTGAATCGGTTATAGGATTTTCTTTGTATGCCAGTCTCTGCAAGTTGCAATTCGTGTGCAAACTGGCTGACATTTAATCTAGAAATCAAGTATGAATTTCGTGTCGTCGTTTAAATGATGCCTGTTAATAAAAATGTTTTAACTGCTTTCATGGTCATGTGTCACAAAAATAGAATCAATATATAGGAAACCCTAACAGTTAAAATCTGCAGTGACACAGCGAAGTACACGGCAATGTGATGAAATAAAGAACCAAAACTTCCATCCCTTTGGAGAATACAAACACAGCTCCATGAAGTCACAAAAAGAATTAACACTAAAAATCTGCCATTGATGATGGTTCACAAATAAAGAAGCGAAACGCCTTTCATTTAGTTGCAATAGATGGAAATAAACCTCCATAAATATGAAATACTGTTTATTTAATACCTCGTTTCATCGTAAAAAACTATAGTTATTTCTGTATACCTGTAGATAAAAAAAGCTTTGAGTATTAATGATTCTGTAAAACATGAATTTCTTCCCAGGGTATCATTTAAGAAAAGGGTTCAATATCTTCAACAGTTTATAAGATGTGATTATTGTTACCGCCGCACAATTCACGTTTCACGCGGAAAGAACTGGCGCGCTAGTCGCGACGCTCCCGCACCGTAGATATACGAGCCAAAATCTCGAAAACGGAGACAGGTATCGTCCTGCTCTCAACTTTAAAAATAGTTTCGAATAATTGGCTTCATTTCATCCGCAGCAATGTGTGACCTAAAATAAACCATACGCAAAGTAGCCAGCGACTACATTTTTCGATGTAAACACTTCATGTTTAATGCAATAGGTTACTTAAAAATTAAGTATCTGAATAACTGTGAGGAATTTTGAGAAAATATACACTTCGTTATCAAGCTGGGGTATGAAGCTACAAGATATGCAAAAACCAAATTTTTTTGCGTTTTAGTTTCCTGAAACCCGACAGAGATGTAATAAAAAATGATAAAAATACGCACAATCGAAAGTAGCGCTTTTTAATTTTTTAAAGGAAAACGAGAATCTGTAACGAAAAACTAAGTGTGGGAAGTGATGTAGCTTTGCTTCCTTAACATGCAGTATTTTTTACAGCAAAAAAAATCGGAAATTTTATTTTTGTCATGAATTTCCTGAGTCGCCGATTAGGAGCCGCGCCTAGGTTAACGGCAGCGGCTCGCGTCGTGCTCCCGACTCGCCACGTCCACCACGGCCGGAAAAGGGAGGGGGGCCCAGCCGCAATCGCAGTTAACAGCCGCGCCTTGGACAACCCACCTTAAGACTGGCCCAGCAACTGTCAGCTGCCAACATCAGCATGGATATTAAATGACAAACTTTGAACTTCCACGTCAGCTATGGAAAACCTTAAACAGAATCGTAACAAGACAAAAAATGTTCAAATGTTTGTATAGCTTGTGGGACTTAACTACAGAGTCATCAGTCCCTAAACTTGCAAACTACTTATGAACTAGCTTATCCTAAGGACGGCACACATATCCATGCCCGAGGGGGGATTCGAACCCCCGACCGTAGTGGCCGTGCAGACCGTGACTGGAGCGCCTCAGTCTCCTCGGCCACCGCGGCCGGCCATAACAGGACACGGACTATGTGCACACAACCTACACAAGTGGGGAAAAGCTTTCCAGCCTTTGCTGTGAATGTGGGGACCAAATCAAACAATACAGCGCATCGACTGTGAGTTAACAGACTACCAGGCAAGTCGGGCTGACTTCTTCAACGCTCCACCGCCTTACCTGAAATGGATCGCCAATCTGGACATCAGAATTTGAAGACTAGTGTAACACATAATATCTGCTGTGTTATTACTGTTTACTGTGTGTATGTATTATATATTATTTGAAAATGTTTCCTTCATTTATTATTTTATAGTGTATTTTAATATATAATTTTATAATGCAACGAGTGTAAACCATGTGTGTGCGCCATACGCTAAATAAATAAATAAAATATAGTATAATATGTAAATTTAATAATTCAAAATAGTACTTACTATCTGCGTATACTGTACTTTTAAAACCGATAACAGTTGTTCTATATATTTGCTTCACTTACAATTTAATTTATATGTTTCAGGTTCTAATTTCACTAATTTTAACCTGATTCAAATGTTACTTTAAAGCAATTCTTTCCATGTCTAAGCGGTCTTTTCGCAAATGTCCAACGAGAAACCGCGTTAAGTCAATCTTGGGCCGTCCGTCATAGTGCATGGCTGCTCTGTGTAGGGAACATACTTTCCCAGCCACTTCATCAAATTGAAAAGAGGTTATTGATTTTGAAGGTAAAAGTATAAACGCAAGGCTCTCCGTAAAGATTATTTTTATCTAAGGCTCATTGCTGCTCCTGAAACACGTTGTACACGCTGTAGTACTTGCATCGAGTACCTGGTGCAAGATTAATGAAGACTGAAGATCACTAGCTGGCCACAGTATCAGAGATAATGCTTGTACATTTGTACTGTAACTGGCTCCAGGCTTGTCTTTTTTATTATTATTATTTAATGAATTTTTGTCTTCTACATTGGCAATATAAACTGCACAGTTTTGAATCTTTATTTAGCTTGTTTTTTTTAACTTCTATTTTTGTGAATATCGAGCATAAAAATTGCTCCGTCTTACGGGGTTGATTTAACGGTGACACAACATACTTCATACTGTTATCTTTTCCCGGTTAAAATGGAGCGTGTTAAAAAATGTCTATATCACAGTTTGTAATTGATACTGTCTTTGGACTTCAGTCTTAATTTGGGATCTTTTTTACCTCCAAGATATCGATCTTATTTCTTCGAAATATACGTTTCATTCAAGCATCATAGATATTATTTATAGCTCACTTTTGCAAAACATTCCACAGATGTTGTTAAGGGTTCTAACTATGAAATAAGCTTGTAAAACACTATGTTTATATCTCTTGATTATATATTTTCGTAAAAAAACCTCCGTTCACAATTATTACACATGAAAGCACACACATACGATAATTAACAGTTCGGGAATTCCTCACATTTATTGATTTTCTTCTAACAAAGTCTATGTTTCTGTTTACAGTTTGTATCTGTACTTATTGTACCTAAAATGAATTCTGTAATCCCAATATCAACAATCCTAGATAATTTTCATACATGAACTTATCAATTATTTTAAAAAGACGGTAAAAATGTTTTAAAAAATTGGTAAAACTACTATTTAAAAATAGCCGCAATGATTGTCAGTCTATAAAATAAATAAATTCTGGTGCTGCATTAGTTGTTTTTATTAAGATCACTCCTTACAGATTCACTACCTGTTTCTCGTCATTACAGACGTATCTTCAGGTGTAAAATTTATTCATATCGAAATTCGTTACTAAGTCCTAACGTTCGAATTGCTTTCCTCTGTCATCTCATTAAAATTTAGTTAAAAGGTCTGGATATATGGAAACTAATAAAATCTATCCGACGAAGTTCATACTAAAATCGGGAGGCAGAATTTCACACTATCTGTTACAGCCTATCCCCGATATAACTTCACAGATATTATTATTAGGAGTTGAGCTAAAGTTAGAAATGAGGTCTGACTTTACAGAAAACTATACTCGCTGAACCTAACGATGACTTGCAAAGAACTAAACTCAAAGAGAGCTGAACTCACACACACACACACACACACACACACACACACACACACACAGAGAGAGAGAGAGAGAGAGAGAGAGAGAGAGAGAGAGAGAGAGAAACCCAACTGCGGGTACTATTTAAATTATTTTTCAGACAAAAGACTGGTGTTATTTGAAGTGTTTTGGCCGTCTTATTCTCTGCTTTTTTATTACTCTGATTAAAAACATTGTAACTTATTTAATTTCAAATTACCGAAAATAAACTAATCCTGCCTCTAAAATAACAAAAATATTTACAAATCCCTAAAATGTTCCTTCCCGATGTAGTGTTATAGTACCCACCACTCTCTTGTGTCTACATCTACATCTACATACATACTCGGCAATCCACCATAAGGTTCGTGGCGCAGGGTACACTGTACCTATTCCACTCCAGAATAGAACGAGGAAAAGAAGAATGCCTATATGCCTCCGAACGAGCCCTAACTTTTCTTATCTAGTCTTTATGATCACTACGCGAAGTAGGCGGCAGCAAGATCGTACGACACTCAGCTTCAAATTTCGGTCCTCTAAATTTACTTAACAGAAATTCACGAAAAGAACGTCGTCTTTTTTCCAGCGATCCCCAATTGAGTTGCCGGAGCATTTCCGTGACACTCGCGCATTGGTCGAACATACCAGTAACAAACCTAGCTGCTCGCCTCTGAACTGCCTCTGATCTGCTGCGGGTCCCACTCAAGACGTGGTCGTACAAGCGTTTTATACGCGGTCTCCTTTACAGGTGAAGTACATCTTCCCAAAATTCTCCCAATAAACTGAAGTCGGCTGTCCGCCTTACTAACAACTGTCCTTACATGTTCGTTCCATTTCATATCGCTCTGCAATGTTACGCCTAGATATTTGAACGACGCGACGGCATCAAGAAGCTGTATTGGAACATTATGGGATTGTTCTTCCTACTCATGCGCATCATCTTACATTTTTCTACATTGAGAGCTAGCTGCCATTCTTCGCACCAACTAGAAATGTTGTCTAAGTCATCCTGTATGTTATAACAGTCAGTTAAAGACGACACGCTCTCATACACCACAGCATCATCAGCAAACAGCCGCAAATTACAACTTACTCTGTCCATCAGATCATTTATATAGATAGAAAATAAAGAGGTCCTGCTCATTTAGTGTAGAGTACGGTTTACAAGCAGCACTACTATACCCGGGCCGCTGAAACTTTGCACTTGACGTTTACAAATAACAAGTGAAGAGCAAGAAGCGCTAGGCGCTAGGAATGATCCAATCACAGCGCGATAAAGACTTCCAGTGATCACGTGGCGTGACGTCAACGTTCCCGCGTTGCCAGTTTTATTCGGTTCTACCGTAAACAATGTTGTGTATCGTGTTTATCGCGTGTTTATGTTGTGTGTGCTTTTTTCACTGGGATTTGTTTTATTGTGAGTGGTTTAACTTGACTTTCCGAGTTCAAGTAATTGGATAATGTCTCCGAAAAGACGTTTGTCTAGTGACGTTTTCTGAGTAAGTTCTCAATTTCGTATGAATAGAAACTTCGAAGCTTATGCTCTGAGCAGGAAGTTCATTCTCGCTTCAAACGATCGGAAAAATGTTATGGTGCAGTGGTTACAAGAAATAAATATTGCTGCAGATATGTCAATATCAAAACTTCTTTTATAATCGCCCGTGAAACGAAATAAGCCTATTACACACACATATGCAGCAGACGAAGTCGCAAAAGAGCAGCGTCACAATGAAATAAATTTGCCCCCATTTCACTGCCGTTTTAACCCTATAAAATTGGTATGGAGTGACGTGAAGAATTACTTAAGGAACAATAAGTCTTTCACAATAACAGTGGTAGAAAAGCTGTTGCATGAAGCTGTTGCCAATGTGGATGCTGCATCTTGGAAACAAAAGGGTCGAGCGCGTTACAAAAACTGATTCGTGCAGCGCAAACAATGGAAGGAATCATCAGTAATCATGAACGGTTAATGATTTGTCTTGGTGATGACGACGATTTTGGCAGTGACGACAACAGTGAAGATGGGGAGCTGTATGTAATTGTACCATTGTCGCCGTAAATTGACGAGTGAAAAGCATTCTGATTATAAAACTTAGAGAGAGAAGTTACTATCTTGGTTATTGTTTATTTAGTATCTGTCGTGATCCAATGCTTATTTTCTATATTGCATTGTTGTGCTCTGGTCTTCATTAATATGCCGTTAATTAATTGCTGCTCAAGAACGAATTATTATATGCACCAGTGGCGACGCTAGACGAAAACTGGGCGTCGGCGAACACGTCTTTGCGAGGCCCCTTTCCTTTTTTCAGTAAGGAAGAAAATG
This sequence comes from Locusta migratoria, assembly GCA_026315105.1. Classification (NCBI taxonomy): domain Eukaryota; kingdom Metazoa; phylum Arthropoda; class Insecta; order Orthoptera; family Acrididae; genus Locusta; species Locusta migratoria. Next base: position 62,000,821 of record CM048747.1, read on the forward strand.
TTAAATAAAATGAGCTGAATTGTACATCAATAATCATTATACTAAAATTTTATTAGTATAATATACAAGTATTATTGCAAAGAGAAAAATTACAATAAACAAACACAAATTGACATAGAGAAACTTTTCGGCTTTTAGCCTCACTGATCTTTTTTTTAAATCACAGCATAATTAATACTAGCCGCTGTTTCGGCTTTAATTAATAGTACTGACAACGCAGATACTTTTTCTTGGGTCAATGTGATTCTCAAGTAAGGCTTAATCAATTTTAACTTTGGGAAACTTCTCTCGGCCGAAGATGTACTGATAAACTGTGAGCTTGATTCTGATTGTTATATAAGCATTTGGATATACTTCTTCCAAATTGTTTTCTAAAATGTACTGAAGAAGTTGTCTTACAAGTATTTAACTAAAAATTTCATCACTGGTGAACTCATTCGGAAATAAATAGGGAAACTAAATAACTGCCGGCGGGGTATAGTTGAGCGCACTAAGGCGTCATACCATGGTGAGCGAGGTCGCTCTTGTTGAGGTCGAATCCCACTCTTGGGTACGGCTGTTGTGTTAGTCCTTTGGTTAAGCTAGTTTAAGTTAGATCTAGGTTGTCGCTACATAACCTAGCAGTTGAAAAGCGCCGTTAAACATCAAAAATGTTTTGCGAGGCCCCCGCAGGTGCGAGGCCGTCGTCGGTTGCCGACGTCGCCGACGCTTAGCGCCGCCACTGATATGCACTTTTATTGCTCAATAGCTTACATTTCGTTTCGTCTGCTGTATGTATAGAGATTAGTTTTGCAACGTTGCTAAAGCAGTGTAGCCAACTTAACTCGCCGTAACGCGAAACGTCAAGTGCAATGTTTCAGCGGCCCGGGTATAGTGTGGAAACGGACAAAGGAGAGGGCCAAATGGGAGAAGTTACAATGTTCGCGTCGTTGTTTGTGTACTCTCGTGATCCTTTTGCCAATGTGTATCGCGTGTGTATTCTGCAGTGCGAGTGAGTTCGTATCAAAACCCAGTGGCGCAGCATCAGCGAAGACAGCAGCACAGTGGCGCCACCTGCCGCGGACAATCGCCTGTGCCGGGTCGTAATTGCTCTGTTTGTGCCACTAGCGCGCGCTGCTGCTGCGCTGCCGGCCGCTAGGGGAGACCAGCGCGTCAGCCGGCCTGACTTGCCGAGCACCGCGGCAGACCACAAAAGCGCCGACTCGCCGCCGGCCATTATCGGATGCCTCGCTGCCGGCGTTTGGCGGCCGTGCGGTGTCACCAGGTGGGCGGCACGTGTTGCGTTAGCAGGGCCGCCAACCGCGCGGACACGGCTGCTCAATAATGCACGGCGCGTTCCGCGGCGGTCGTCCATGAGCCTCGCGGCTTCTCGGTGTGGGCCCCGCCTGCCTCGTAGTGGAACTATTTGGAAGCGGCTACGGCACGAGAAACGCTCGCTGTAGGACCGGCTTATGGCAAGGATTTTGCGGGACAGTCACGCATTTGCACTCGTTGTCACGCATTCGGATAATTACTGAAAATGTTCCGAAAAATGGCGACAGCGTCCCGTATTCCTGCATACCAGGAATTTTAAATTGGTCTTACAGCACAACCCGAAACTATACTACTGGCCATTAAAATTGCTACACCAAGAAGAAATGCAGATGATAAACGGGTATTCATTGGTCAAATGTATTATACCTGAACTGACATGTGATTACTTTTTCACGCAGTTTGGGTGCATAGATCCTGAGAAATCAGTACCCAGAACAACCACCTCTAGCCGTTATAATGGCCTTGATACGCCTGGGCATTGACTCAAACAGAGCTTGGATGGCGTGTACAGGTACAGATGCCGAAGCAGCTTCAACACGATTCCACAGTTCATCAAGAGTAGTGACTGGCGTATTGTAACGAGCCAGTTGCTCAGCCACCATTGGCCAGACGTTTTCAATTGGGGAGAGATCTGGAGAACGTGCTGTCCAGAGAAGCAGTCGAACATTTCCCGTATCCAGAGATGCCCGGGCAGGACATGCAACATGCGGTTGTGCGTTATCCTGCTGAAATGTGGGGTTTCGCAGGATTCGAATGACGGGTAGAGCCACAGGTCATAACACATCTGAATTGTAACAGACACTGTTCAGAGTGCCATCGATGCGAACAAGAGGTGTCCGAGACTGTAACCAATGGCACCCCATACAATCAAGTATGGCGAGGACGAATATACGCTTCCAATGTGCGTTCACCGGGATGTCACCATACACGAAACCGAACATCATGATGCTGTAAACAGAACCTGGATTCATCCGAAAAAAATTACGTTTTGCCATTCGTGAATCCAGGTTCGTCGTTACGTACACCATCGCAGACGCTCCTGTCTGTGATGCAGCGACAAAGGTAACTGTAGCAATGGTATCCGAGCTGATAATCCACGCTGCTGAAAACGTCGTCGAACTGCTCGTGCAGATGGTTGTTGTCTAGCAAACGTCTCCATCTGTTGACTCAGGGAACGAGAAGTGGCTGCACGATCCGTTACAGCCACGCGGATAAGATGTCTGTCATCTCGACTGCTAGTGGCTCGAGGCCGTTGGGATCCAGCACGGCGTTCCGTATTGCGATCCTGAATCCACCGATTCCATTTTCTGCTAACAGTCACTGGATCGCGACCAACGGGAGCAGCAATGTCTCGATACGATAAACCGCAATCGCGATAGGCTACAATCCGACCTTTTTCAAAGTAGGAAACGTGATGGTACGCATTTCTACTCCTTACACGAGGCATCACAACAACGTTTCACCAGGCAACGCCGGTCAACTGCTGTTAGTGTATGAGAAATCGGTTGGAAACTTTCCTCATGCCAGCACGTTGTAGGTGTCGCCACCGGTGCCAGCGTTGTGTGAATGCTCTGAAAAGATAATCATTTGCATATCACGGCATCTTCTTCCTGTCGGTTAGCACGTCATCTTCGTGGTGTAGCAATTTTAATGGCCAGGAGTGTATTTGAGTACTTCAGCTTCACAATGTATCATCTACGAATAAATTACAGTCTTCTTACATTACATACAAAAGAAAAAAAAGGCATGATTTCACCCATTCGTTTTGGTTAGAGAACACCGCAACTGTTTTCGTAATAATACTGTAGTAAATAAATACTGCAACCAGCCACAAGTATTTTATAAATGAATTTATTTCACCGTTACTAGTTTCGGCCCTGAGCCCATCATCAGATGCTAGTGTTGATTTCAGGTTTACGTTGGTGTCCTAAAATAACAAAGTTATTTGAATCCATTAGGTTAAATATTTCTATCCTAAATACGACAAAGTTTTCTTTCTTGTATTGTTTACACTTGCATTAAGACTACAAATGTTCAAGTGTTTGTTAAGATTATGGGACTTAACAGCTGGGTCATCAGTCCCTAAACTTACACACTACTTATAAACTAACTTATGCTAAAGACAGCACAAACATCTATGCCCAAAGGAAGTTTCCTACCCCCGACGGGGAACGACCTCGCGCATTGGAGAATAGAATTAGGATTACATCTATTGCTTATACCATACACTGAAAGGTTTTCTTTATACATTATTATATCTGTCTCCTATAGTAATGTATAAAGAAGACCTTTCTGTGAAGTAAGCGCAGTGTATAAGCAATAGATGTAATCTTAATTCAAGTTTAAACAATACAAGCAAGAAAACTTTGTTGTATTTAGGATAAAAATATTTAACCTAATGGATAGGACACCAATCTAAGCCTGAAATCAACACTACCGTCTGTTGATGGGCTCAGACCCGAAACTACTAACGATGAAATAAATTGATTTATAAGAATCTTGTGGCTGGTTGCAATATTTATTTACTAGAGTATTATTTTAAAACATTATACACATCATATGACAATTTCAAAATTACAAATACGCTACCAATGGAAGTTGATTTTGTTTTAAGCTGGTACTGCTTTTGGCGATTTTTCTGTGCCTTCTTAAGTACGTTTCAGTAAGCATAATGGAATATTTTTCGGTGCTCAAGTTGGCGAACATGATGTAATATTATCGAAGTCTCTATAAACTTATTTGAAATCTGACATGTAAATACAATATCAGCATTCATCTTATTTCCTTCAGGAATAAAAACTTGGTGAAATTCTGAAAATGCAACAACGAAAGTTAGTGATCATTGCATGTACTAAGACACAATTAAACTCTGCACTTCATCAAAAAAAAACTTCTCTAATAGAATAGTTCAAATCGTTTCAAAAAGTAAGTTTTATCAAATTTACGAGTAATTCCAAATTATTACAAAACATAATACTTCGGGAGGAGTAAGCCACTTACCAAAATGTGTGGAGCACGATGCACTAAGAGCTGGAATAAATAAAAGTTGTACAGAAAACGAAGGTGATCACAAAGAATATGTAAAAATTGTCAGACTCTAAAATTCAAAATAGGAGCATGAGAAAATATGTATGAACCGTAAATAAAGACTGAAAATTAAGAATAAAATGTCGCTCGTGTTAGATACGTGATTTTAAAAGTGAGTATGCCTACTCTTCTTGCCTACATTTCTTTCCTAGTTTCAGAATAAGTGGCACACCGAGCCATGTGATATTAATCCTCCTTCACGTCTTCGAAACGTCCCACACTGAGTATTGAAAAAATTGGCCATCGAAAAAGAAAAAGGCCGCGGGGCTCTCCTTTGACGTCACACAGTGAAGGCCGCGATCGCTTAATGGCTAGCTTCTGCGGCACAGTGGCCTCACCTGCCACTCGGCCTTGGCTGAAGAGGGAATATCGTGAACCGGATTGACATCCTACGGGCCGATCGCTGGACACAACGAAAGTGCTGGGCGTCCGATGGAGTCCCCCTGGCCGGCCAACAACGGCGTCCATGGTCTGCAGTTTCAAGCAGCGAAACCGAAGAGTAACACCGGATGAAGGTCGGAGCACTGCGGTCACATGGGCCTGTCGTCACGCGCAACTATAGTCTCCAGTATAAGGGGATTCACCTCGAACCATCCGTGATTTCTCTAAATCACTCCAGGCTTGGATGGTTCCTTTTGACATGGCAAAGCCGATTTCCTTTCCTTAGCCCGAAAATCCGGGCATGAGCTGTCTCTGCACCAGTGAAGTGGTCTTGCTGAGGAGCGTACTGTTGCTCCATGTCGGAGGTAGGAACCTTCCCTTGGACCTTGTCCTTAGGTTAATTTCAGTTAGTTTAAGAAGTTCGTAAGCCTTCTTCTACGTGATCAGGCCCAGTGTATCGCACGCTGCTATAACTTTCTTCTCCATTGCTTCCTATCCACTGCTGCTATCCGCCACCTGTCCACATCTATTGCTGCTTGCTTCAGGTCTTCATGGAGGCCATCCCTTCAACGCTTCCTTGGTCTTCTTGGGGTCTCCTGTAGGAATGAAATCCAGCAGCTTCTGAGGCCATCTTCCATCCGGCCCACATAAATGTCCCACTGTATACGCATGGCTTTTATGGTTTCTGCTAGCTGGGCTATTGTATAATTCCTGAAGCTTTTGGTTGTGCCTGATCCTCCATTGTCTGCATCTGCTACGCCCGACCTCCGCTCGGCCTTGACTGAAGGAATATCGTGAACCAAGTTCACCTCATCCACGGGTCAATCGCTCTGTGTTTGTAAGCCTTTCCTCTGAACATCCGAAACAGCAAACACACAGACACCTAAAATATAAATGTTTTGTAAATAGTCGTGGGAATCCATTGTGAACTGATACGAATTAACAGGTGTAAATGCGCGGTCATACATGTATAAGGTTGCTACTTATCACCTCATACAGGTCCTGAAGTCGCATACACATGTCGCGCATGCATGTGCCAATACAAATCCCAGTACCACAGTAGGTACTGTTGTAACTAATACAACACAAAACATTCGATAACACAGTTTACTCACAACATACAAGTCTAGATGAACATTCATCCATGTTCTCTGGTAACAGAAAACGTTAAGGTCCATTCCGTGAAAGGCACAAAAGAAACACTACTTCACTCAGTCCAGAGAACTCGGGCCGCAACCCGGAATAACAAAGTCTAAGTCGCTGTTAGGTGTACCAGTCTGTAGACAAGTAAAAGTTGAGAGTCGGAACAGCATCAACACAATCCCGGTGAATACACCAGTGGGCAGGCTTAGGTCGGCAGTAGACGGTCCTCGAGGTGGTCGCGGCAGTCAGCGCGACAAACGGCGAACTGGCGTCATCGTCGGTGTCTCATCCAGATATAGCGGATTGCGGCCAATCAACAGCCGGCGGAGGAATCATCGATTGTACGAATCCGGTGACAGCGACCCCTGCAGAATGTAGTGCCCTGTTTATATCTTTGACATTAAGGTCGACGTTTCCTGTCTGGTCGATGTTTACAAGTTACAGCCGGCGTCTCTGGTAAACGCCTGGTCTGCTGCTGCCTGTTCTGCGCGGACGTCCATTCCATCTGGTGGTCTGCATATTAGGGGCTTTGCCTAATGCCATGACAGGTATTTATAGTATGACGACTCCATAATGAGTTGTATGCCGCATCACCACAACATTATAATAAGAATTTAAAAATTTCCGCTTGGCGGTACGATATAAAACATTTATTTAAAGATATCGCATATCGACATCATTCATTGAATGAACATCTTTAGTCTCTAGGACTCATATGTACAACCCCTTTTCTATATATTTTTAATTTTTTTCGGTTAAAATAATAAAAGGTGTTTAGGTGTGCGTTACAAATTTCAACATGTTGAGCACATTTAATTAATTGATCAGTCTAAGTTTGTTAACAGTTTTCTCGAAATTTAATTTGCATTTAGATTCTGTGACCAGAAATAAAGTATCATTTATACAGCTCTCTTTCTCTGCCTGAGGACTGGTGTAGACAGATGCTTCGGTCTCGCCACGTGTCTTTAATACTAACCAAATTACACAGCGTTACAACATTCGTACCGAGACGTATCAGCAGTCTCATATCACACAACTGCACACGCCATTACAAAGCCTCGACCAGCTTGAACGGTCCATAGTTTCATGAGATTGTCTCCTTACCCGTACACATCCAACCACTCGTAAAATTGTACAGTAGACTCGTCAGACCAGACAACATTTTTCCAGTCTAGTCGAATGTTGGTGTTGATAAGCCCAGGCGAGGCGTAAAGCTTCGTGTCGTGCAATCATCGATGGCACGCGAGTGCACCTTCTGATACGCACGCTGACATTTGTTGATGGCCCAGCACTCAAATTCGCAGCAATTTTCGGCTGGGCTGGACTTCCGTCATAATGAACGATTCTTTTCAGTCGTCAAAACGTTCAAATGTTTGTACAGCTTATGGGACTTAACTACGGGGTCATCAGTCCCTAAACTTACAAACTACTTATAAACTACCTTATCCTAAATACGGCACAAATATCCATGCCCGAGGGGGGATTCGAACCCCCGACCGTAGTGGACGTGCAGACCGTGACTGGAGCGCCTCAGTCTCCTCGGCCACCGCGGCCGGCTTTCAGTCGACGTTGGTCCCGTTATTGCAGGATGGTTTTCCAGCAGCAGCAATGTCAGAGATTTGATGTTTTCTAATAAAATACAGTCTCGATTGCAATACTTCTTTTTAATGAAGGCGTTTCGCCGTTTTGGGGATCTTCACAATCTGGAAAATAAGTTTGGGGAAGATTTACAGGCCATGTATTATTACTGACCTTATGACAATGTCTTACAGCGCTCATCTGCGGTGGAATATTTGGCCAAAGGCTGGCAGCATCGGTTCATGCATAGTACATGAGGACACCCATCAAACCACACAGGCTGCTCACGGTTCTTTCGTGAGTACGTGCGTGGCGAGCACGGGACCCCGAGCTAATGCAGTCTCCCTTCCTTCTTTACTTCCCGAGCTGCATTTCCTTTCCCCCCTCCCCTCTTTTCCTATCCTCGCTCCTTCCCCTCGCCACCGGGAAATTGATAACCTATCCCAACCTAACAACCCCTATTCAACCCCATCCATCAAATAATTAGGAGAACAGCAAATTACAAGATAGTGTCAGATCCTTCTCTGCCTGATCACGACAGTAAGAACTGTACAGAAATTTCATCGGAATTAATAAAAGATAGAATAAATTATTACAAACCAGACTGTGTTTTGTTAGAAATTACGTTGCATTGTTTGCTGTACCAGTCAACCTGATGCAGATATTTTATTTGATGTTTTATCGAATGTCAGATGTTCACAGTGCACAGGTGTAGTGGTCGTACGGGAAAATCCGCAGCTCATCGCTGTCACCTCTCGTGCGCAAATCGTGACATCACGTGCAAATTCACGTAAACCGTGGTAACCCGCCACTGTAGCAGTCCTAACCTGCGCCAGACACCTGTTGGCTCACACAGGCATTGCCGACCGAACCGCTGTAATTCGAGTGTTTATATATCTGTGTTTGTGTTTGTGTGTGTGTGTGTGTGTGTGTGTGTGTGTGTGTGTGTGTGTGTGTGTAAGTGAGTGTCTGTGTGTGTGTGCACGCATGCCTATACCACCAGTTTTTTTAGCTCTTCAGTGCATTAAACGAAATAGAGATAAGATAATTGAAGATGAAGAACAGTGAGTACCCATCACTTTCTGGCTGCTCATATCATTAAGTTTCAGGCTCTACAAAAGGCGGCAGTAGATAAAAATAGTCGGCCGCGGTGGCCGAGGGGACTGAGGTGCTCCAGTCATGGTCTGCACGGCCACTACGGTCGGGGGCTCGAATCCCCCCTCGGGCATGGATATTTGTGCCGTCCTAGTTCGTAAGTAGTTCATAAGTAGTAAGTTTATGGACTGATGATCCCGTAGTTAAGTCCCATAAGCTTAACAAACATTTGATTTAGATAAAAATTACGCACAAAATAAGCCGAAATTATTTACAGAAAGAGAAACGTCACACATTTTGTTCTGCTAGGTGGTCATTGTGAATAATGTAAAGGCCATATTTAAATAGTAATATTGAGTAACAATCGGAAGTTAGCATGTGTTCTAATAATTATTCAAAAAATCGCCTTATCTCGTTTAACAAAAAGTTTGTTCTTCTGTAATCTGAGAAACGTAGATTAATAATTGCACACTTGTCAGCTTCTAACGGGGTGTTTCATTTTATTTTTTCGATACCATCCCTATCTTAATATATAAATCAGAGTGTCCGTGTGCTTGTTTGTACGTATTCAATACAAATCTACAGTTTTGGTACGATGTTTATATAATTTTGCACACATAACCTTCAATCCTTTAGTACGGTCGCCGTAAGTGTAAGGATCACTTACAACATATTGTTCATGAGATATGTCGTCATTAACTATTAGATGCGAGAAAAACTGCTGCATCAAACGACAATGTTGCACATTTCCTCATAAACCACTGGACCGATTTCAACCAAATTTGGTATATATATTCCTTTCCATGAGGTAACAATGCTGTCGAGGTAATAATAACATACGGCACATGGTTCAGGAGATGTAATGTCATAAGCAATAGGAGTTGCAAGAATGTCTCACATAATGCGACGAGACTTTATTTACACACTGTATGAGAATGACAGTACTTAGCGACTTGAAACCAACTTTACTCATAATTTCGAACCTTTATTACACTACTTCTCGCTGGGAACCACGTAAAAATAACGAAAGGAAAAACGTTTCACGCTTACTACTCTTCCGCTGTTCATTTAGCAAACCTACGGCAGTCGGTATAACGTAACAGTTTATCAGGCTTGATTCCATATTGGACTGGGATCTCCACGACTGTATTTGATGACGTCAGCTCTGTTGCTCTGCGACTTTCCTGAAAGAAATTGTGATTGAAGATCCTATAAGTTATTTTAATCAACTTAGAATGTCACCAGAGTAGTTAACGTTCCTTTTAAACGGAGTTAGTAATGCAATAAAGAAACAAGTTACCTTTATGCGGGAAGCATTGTTACCAGAACAGAAATTACAAATTGCATTACGTTTCTTGTCAAGTAGATATTCTTCTCCGAGTACTTGTACCGTGTTCCGAAATCCACAATTGCCATACTTCGTTTGTATAGGTATTTCAAATTGGATGTATTTTAGTCTGCAGTTCACTAATCGTCAACCCATAGATATTTAATTTCACAAATAACTGCCAGAAGAGCACTAACACGCCGTTAAAATCGCACAAACACCTACTCAACGTATATATGTTCACAAACCGAATCATTTCTCCCGTTCCCCCCTTCATGTTGTATTTTGTTCTGTATTGGTCATAACCTAACCTAAAAACACGCGCAATCAGTTTCGCCAAAGTTGGAACGTGCCGAAACTATTTAGTTTCGTCAACGAGTTGCGCGAAGGCCTGCTGCGCATGCGCATCGGCCAGTAGCGCAGTTTCGTGAAACGTAGTGTCGTCGTGTAGACTAGCCTTTAGTTTCGCCAAAGAGTTGCGCGTACGCTTACCGCGCATGTGCATTGGCCAAAAGTGCAGTTTCATGAAACGTAGTGTCTTGGGACTGATGACCTAGCTGTTTAGTCCCCTCAAAACCAACAACAACAACAACAACAACGTAGTGTCGTCGTGTAAACTAGCCTTTAGGATGGCAGCTGAGGCGTGTTCTCTGACGTAACGGCAGGACCAGTGGCAGCGGAGTGGCCAGTATAGGGGGAGCCCGTGACGCGGATGACGCACGCGCGTCGCTTGTAAGGCAGGATAGGCACGGGCCGGCCATTGTGTGCCAACACAGCAGGAAATTGCGAGCCCGCCGTAATCCAGGGCAGAATGGAGCTCGCCAGATGAAGTTGTAACTGACCGATGAAGCTAAATAAGTAATGGCGAGGGAGCTGGGCGGTGGGCGGCGGGGGTCGAGGCAGCGGCAGGAGCAGGTAGGGCGGGGTTCCTCAGGGGCGCCCTGCCTGACTCTCTGGGGGTACTTCCCCATCTAGCAGGTGGCTTCACTGAGAGGAGCAGGGGCTACATTTCATTCTGATTTATCACTATCTTCCCCAGGCTGAAGGAGGTATTGTTGCTTACAACCCTTCCTGAGTGCAATTGTCGTTCTCGTTGGCTTCCTCTGGTCCGCCACAATATCTCTTGGACCACTATATGGATGATACTGGACATTTTCCGATGATATGTCATAAACCTCGTGGAGACTACGAATTAACTGTAATAAACATTTCCGCTTCTAGTAATATATCTAATTCACGGTGTCCTGTTTCACGAACCACGGACAACTTAAACTTTTTTTTTTTTTTTTTTTTTGTGTGTGTGTGTGTTTGTATAGCTTATGGGGCGTAACTACGGGGTCATCAGTCCCTAAACTTACAAACTACTTATCAACTACCTTATATTAAGGACGTCGCAAATATCCAAGTCCGAGGGGGATTCGAATCCCCGACCGTAGTGGCCGTGCAGACCGTGACTGGAGCGCCTCAGTCCCCTCGGCCACCGCGGCCGGCAACGTATAAGTGACCAAGTAATTGGCCCTGGCAGTCGGGATACCAGTTGTTTTGAATTAAGGTTGAGCATCTCGGACGGCAAAAACTACCAAATCCACAGGTTAGTCCCTCAACCATCAGTGATAAAATGCAACCGGACCCTGGGAAAATAAGGCTAGCATCCTACTGCCAAAGTACTTCCATCTTATGACGGCAACAGTGAAAGAAAAATGCCTCGGTCTTTTTGAGGTGTTGGAGTCCCACCTCTAGACTACATGGGATTTTAGAATTTTTAGTATTTATAGTACATGAAGTTCATAACTCAAATAAAAATCATCCAAAGCCATTCGACGCAACTCTCAAAAATACTGGAGAAAATAGACTGCGAAGTTTTGCAAATACGCCAAGTACCAAATAACTGAGACAGTTGCAGCTTCTGTCGATGTATCTCCGGTGATATCGTCCTAAGCTTACCACAATAGGGTCGGTAGTTCGAATCCCAGCGTGACACTATTGATTTCTTCTTTTTCTGTGTGTTCGAATACTTACACGATATTAATGTCCAATCTCAATTTTTACGAAAAACGCAGGTATTTTTGTTTATTCGTAATTTTCTATATTTGATTAAAGGTTGTTAATAATGATGGTTTCAATAAAAAACACGTAATGAATTACATTTTTTACAGTATTGGCTTCACTATTAGTTGACGATTGTTGTCTTTGACTGTTCAGTTTGTGAAGAGCTACGACTTTATTTTTAGAGATTCATCTCCATAGCTACTAATGCTTTTCCAAGCAGATAACCTACTCAAACATCGTTTGCCGCGGTGGAGTAGCCGAGCGGTCTAAGGCGCCTCGCTGCGGACCGCGCGGTTGCTCGCCGTCGGAGGTTCGAGTCCTCCCTGGGGCATGGGTGTGTATGTTGTCCTTAGGTTAGTTTAAGTAGTTTGTAAGCTACGGATTGATGACCACTCAGTTTGGTACGATAGATTTACATACATTTGAACATTTTTTGAACATCGTTTTAGTTGACAAGGTGTTCAGCTCGTCTACATCTATAATAACTGACACAACACGTAAACAACAACAAAATATATCTGTTATCAGGGAATTCGAACCGTAGACTCTATAGTTGCTATACCAGAACGCTATCACATGACCAACACTGACAGATGCTGATGCTGTTTTATTATTTGTACTTAGAGGCACTTGCAAAACTTCACAGTAGATTTTCTCGAGAATTTTTTAGAGTTGCGTCGAATGGCTTTGGATGATTGATATTTAAGTTATCAACATCACGTACCATAAATTAAAAAAAAAAAAAAAATAAAGTCAGATACTCATGTGGTCACATTTGACAGACCATGGACTCCTCAGATACGACTTTGCTTACTATTTTCAATGACGTAGGGGGCTATTAATATTAAAATAGGCTACAATGGGAGGACGTTAGAACTGGCAGAGGGACAACTAAGGTTGGATTATATGTTTCAACTGTTGTTGACGTTTGAGAAAGGTGAGAGAGAGAGAGAGGGAGAGAGAGAGAGAGAGAGAGAGAGAGAGAGAGAGAGAGAGAGTGAGAGAGAGAGAAAGACGACGTGGAAGAATAAAAGAATCTACCTGTCAGGAGTTAAAGCAGGAGGAGTAGAGTGGGGTGTAGAGATTTTACACCAGGAAAGCAATCGAACCCACTATAATTGATGTAAGATACCGTTCTATATTCAGATAGATAGTCGACTGGCACTTCGACTGATTAGATTTGTATGCGGCAAAGATCGACGATGAAGCGGTACACAACTGAGTATATTCCCGATAGCCGGCAACACTGATTTATCATTAGGCATAATCTTGTTAAATCAATAGTCGCTACACACACGAACCACAGACGTTGCCGATGTGGGGTGGCTTGCGTGCCTCATTGATACAGATAGCCGGACCTTGGGTGCAATCACATCAGACAGGTCTCTGTGGAGAGGCCAGGGAAATGTGTGGTTCGAGAAGATGGACAGCAACCTTTTCATTAGTTTCAGGGGCATCGATCTGAATGACTGACTGAGCAGCTAACGTGGCTTTGCCATGCAGTTACTGCGAACGGCTGAAAGCAAGGAGAAACTATAGTCGTTACTTTTCCTGAGGACATGCAGCTCTACTGTATGAATATATGGTGAAGTATCCTCTCGGGTAAAATATTCCGGAAATAAAATAGTCCCCCTTTGGATCCCGGATGTGGGCTACCAATGTCATTAGGAAAGACAACACACGGATCAGAGTGTGCATTGTTATATCCAATTATCTGGAAGGGAGCTTACAAAATTTAAAAGTGAAAGGGATAGATTGCAGTTAGATATAGTGGGGATGAGTGAAGTTCGGCGGAAAGATGAGTAGGATTTCTTGTCGCTTGAGTAAAGGTTTTAGAAATACAAAATCAGTTGGCGCTAATACAGAAGTATGTTGGGAAAAATAGGAATGCAGGTAAAATACTACGACCAGCTCATTTCCGAGTAAAGACATACGAAACCGACACCGACCAAAGTAGTACAAGTTTATATGCCAACTAGCTCTGCCAGTGATGAGGAGATCAAAGAAATGTATGAGGAGGTAAGGCAATTATTCATTATGAATGAAATACACAAGATAACTGTGAGATATTCTGCAAATTTATTGGTTTACGAACCGGTTTTCGGCTGGTACGCCATCATCAGGTAAACATTACAAGTTTATTATTATTATTCAGGCAGTTAAATAGAGAGGGAAACTTAATTGTGATGCAGGACTGGAATTCGGTAGTATGAAGAGGAAGGGAAGGAAAAAAATTATGTGAATAAGGACTGGGGAATAGGAATGAAACAAGAATCCACCTAATAGAACATTGTAGAACGTTGTACGGAAGGTAACGTAATAAGGGCAAATCCTTGGGTTGAGGTACATTAAAGAAGTGTGTACGTGAAAGACACCAGGACACACCAGAAGGTACCAGATGCAATTGTTTATGGTAAGCCTGCAGGGGTAAAATACATAATGCACGAAAAGATATGTACGAAAACCGGACAGCAGTTATCAGAATCGAAAGGTATGAAATGCAATCATTGATTGGGAGGAAAAGCAAAGAGAAGTTTGGAGAGAGAATTAAAGTTCAGGGAGAAGAAATAGAAGCATTGAGGTTTGCTGATGACATTGTAATTCTGTTAGAGACAGCAAGGAGGCCATAAGAGCAATTGAACGGAATGGACAGTGTTTTGAAAGGATAATATAAGATGATCATTGACAAGAGAAAAACAAGGGTAATTGAATGCAATCAACGAAAATCAGACGATGAAGGGATTAGAATAGGTAAAAATCAATAAAGATAATATATGCGTTTTGGAACTTGGCAGTAAAATAACATATAATGATTTCAGTAAAATGCAGAATGGTAATGGGAATAACGCGATTTTGAAAAATTGACATTTTTTAACCTCGAATATTAATTTAAGTGTAGCTATTACCTTGCTGAAGGCTTTTGTGTGGACAGTTGCCTTGTACGAGAGTGAAAACAGGACGCTATATAGTTCAGACAAGGACAGAGGCTTTTGATATCTGGTGCTACAGGAAAAATCCTGAAGATCACCTGGGTAGATCGCATAACTAATAAGATCCCGAGGCCTCAGGCGTCGGAGGTTTGAATCCTCCCTCGGACATGGATGTTTGTTTTGGCTTTATTATAAGTTAGTTCATAAGTAGTTCGTAAGTTTAGGGACTGATGACCCAGCAGTTAAGTTCTATAAGCGTAACAAACATTTGAACATTTGAAGGAATAACAAGCTACTGAATAGACTGTGCAGAAAAGGAATTTCTGGCATACCTTGATTAAAATAAGGGGCATCAAGGAGTCGTGAATGTAGCATTGGAGGGAAGTGTGTGGGGTAAAAATCGCAGAAGGAGACCAAGAGACGAATATAGTAAACATATTCAAATGACTGGGGTTTTTCGTTCTTATGAGGAGATGAAGAGGTTTGCTGAGGATAGAGTAGTGTGGAGAAATGCAACAAACCACGGACTGAAGCCCACAGTAACAAAACGAAATAACATCCAAGGGCAGATATAGAATCTGACTATATTTTATTAGTCATCTACTGTGCACTGCAACTGAACAACCGCAGAAAGATAGGGAAATAAGGAGACGGGATCTGGATAAATTGAAGGAACCTATAGTTCTTCAGAGTTTCAGTGGAAGCTTTAGGCAATAAGTAACAGAAACTGGGCCGGCCGCGGTGGCCGAGGAGACTGAGGCGCTTCATCACGGTCTGCACGGGCACTACGGTCGGGGGTTCGAATCCCCCCTCGGGCATGGATATTTGTGCCGTCCTAGTTCGTAAGTAGTTCATAAGTAGTTTGTAAGTTTAGGGACTGATGACCCCGTAGTTAAGTCCCATAAGCTTTACAAACATTTGAACATTTTTGTACAGAAACTGGGAGGGGGGGGAGGTATTACATATTAGAATATGAATGTGTAACTTCGAGAGATGAAATAGTGAAGGCAGTAGAGGACCAAATAGATAGAAAGGCAAGACCTACAGTAATCATAGATGTCACAAGAAATAATAAATTTAATTGACGAAAGGCGAAGATATGACAACGCAGAAAATGAAGCTGGTAAAATGGAGTACAGACGATTAAGAAATGAGACTGACAGGGAGTGAAAAATAACTAAGCAGGAGTGGCTAGAGAGGTCGTGGAATTCTGAAGAAGAATGTATAACTAGCGGAGATATAGATCCTACCCAGACGAAAGTAAAAGACATTTGGAGACAAAATAAGCGGTTTGAATCTCAAGAACTCAGATGGAAAACCAGTTCTCAGCAAAGAAGGGAAAGCTGAAAGGTGGGAAGAATAATGAGAGGCTATGCAAATGAACTTCGAGACAATATTGTAGGAAAGAAAGAGGAAATAAATGAAAACGAAATAGGAGATACCAGACTGAAAGAACAATTTGACATAGCACTGAGAGACCAAATGGTCAACATTCCGTCAGAGCTACTGAAGTCTCTGGGAGAGAAGGTGAGAACTTCTTTGAATTACACTGACCAACATCTATATCTTTGCACTCCAATAGAAACTTCAATGGTGAGCAGATTGCTTCATTGTTACAGAGGAACACCCATAAGCCCCTTGTCAGAACTGCGTTATCAGCGAAACTCGGGAAGATGTTTCTGAGGATAACACAGACACACACACACACACACACACACACACACACACGCACGCACACAGACACACACCAATGCCCCAGGGAGGACTCGAACCTCCGACGGTGAGCAACCGCATGCTCCGCAGCGAGGCGCCTTAGACCGCTCGGCTACTCCACCGCGGCTATGTTAACTTAGGCTTATTTTCAGCTGTACAGTGCCCTCGTAAGTTATGTAATATTTCTTCTTCATGTCACTGTACATGAAGGATCTGACGGACAGGATGACTAGCAATTTGTGCCCTCCGCCACAAACGTAAAACTCAAACAGTAGCAACATATCTCAAATAAAACAAAAACTTAGCGGATTATGTTCCATACAATTCTACTCGCGAAAATACTTTGTATAGAAACATGTCAATTGAATAACAGATGGACAGCATGGACCCACACTGCGCAATTGGTTCTACAATCACACAGAGAACATAATTTGATTAATCAAGGTACTCAAACGTTATCTGTAAACTACACATAATCATATATGTGAGCATTGTCCGCCCAGCTCAGTGGCAATGTCTCTGACCGCCTATGCAAGGGGCCCAGCTTCGATTCCAGGAAGGGGACTAGGTGTTGCGTGTTGTCCTGGTCATTATCATCATCGGTACGCAAGTCGCCCAAGAGGCGTCAGGTAAAAATTCGACTGTGGTTGCCCGATGAATAGAGTATTGTGTAAAACGACTTGCACTTCGGTAGCTGAACAATCCCGTATGGGATCTCCCGACCAATAACGTCATTCCATCTTTTCGTTTTTTCATATGTGAGCATTAAGTGAACGATATGGACTGAACTAAGGACACAAAATAGAGAAAAAAAAAAAAAAGATGTCAATAGCTGATCTTCGATGTCATTCTCTTAATGCTCACATAAATGTCTAGTTTATCTTTTCTGATAACGCGTGCTTTGATTATTCGAATCAAGTTCTCAAATGTTCAAATGTTTGTAAATCTATCGGACCAAACTGCGTGGTCATCAGTCCGTAGCTTACAAATTACTTAAACCTAGGTAAACTAACCTAAGGACAACACACACACACCCATGCCCCAGGGAGGACTCGAACCTCCACGGAAAGCAACCGCGCGCTCCGTAGCGAGACGCTTTAGACCGCTCGGCTACTCCACCGCGGCGAATCAAGTTCTCAGTATAAATGATGCACTATCTGTGCAATGTTGTACCCAAGTTGACAACCAACACTGCATTATTCAAATGACATTTAAAATTTATCTACATAAAATATTTTGTATTTTATGAAGTCCACTTATCATTCGTACTTTTGATACGTTTTGCTGCTATTTCATTCTTTTTCTTTTTCTTTTTTTTTTTTTTCTTTAATATTTTATTTTTACATTTGACACAGCCACAAGATGATGGTCAACGACAGGAACCGGTTGTGAATAAATAGTCTGTTGAAGCAGGAAATATTAAAAGTGATGTTTACAGAATATATATTACTGACTATGACCCGAGAAAAACATTCACTGAAATGCATCGGGCGGAGTATTTATGCCTACGGAGATTTATGTAGAAATTGTTTCGCTTCAAAAGAGAACGTGTTGGGGGTCTTCAGTCCGGAG
Organism: Locusta migratoria; assembly: GCA_026315105.1. NCBI lineage: Eukaryota > Metazoa > Arthropoda > Insecta > Orthoptera > Acrididae > Locusta > Locusta migratoria. Next base: position 62,019,010 of record CM048747.1, read on the forward strand.
ACATTCGATGCAGCTCTCTACCTGAGTAAGCCCCTTCATCTTCTCATAAGAATGGCAACCCACATCCATTTGAATCTACTTACTGTATTCATCTCATGGTCCCCATCTGCGGTTTTTAAGCCACACACTTCCCTCCAACGCTAAATTCACGATTCCTTCATGTCTAAGAATGTGTCCTACAAATCTATCCCTTCTTTTAATCAAGGTATGCCATAAATTCCTTTTCTGCCCAGTTCTGTTCAGTACCTCCTGATTAGTTACGCGATCTATCGACCTAACCTTCAACATTGTTTTGTAACATCACATTTCTAAAGACTATCGTCTTCCTGTATGAACTATTTATCGTCCATGTTTTAGTCCCGTACAAAGGAGCATTCCACATAATTGCCTTCAGAAGAGACTACATAACATTCAATAATCGATGTTAAAAATTTCTCTTTTTCAAAAACGTTTCACATTGCCATTTTGCATTTTATATCCTTTGTATTGCGATGATCATATGTTTATTACTGCCAAAGCAACAAAGCTCAAGTGCGATCTTTATTGTTTCATTACCAAATCTAATTCTTTTATCATCGCCTGGTTTTCTAAGACTGCATTACATTATCTTCTTTATTTTTTTTTTTTTTTTTTTTTTTTTTTTTTTTTTTTTTTTTTTTTTTTTGCTCTTCTTAATGTTCATCTTATACGCTCCTTTCAAAGCACTTTGCTCTTCCAGGTAGTTCGCTGTCTCTGACAGAATTATAATGTCATGAGCAAACCGCAAGTTCTGATTTCTTCGCCATGAACTTTAACCCCTTCTCCAAATTTCTCCTTGCTTTCCTTCACAGCTTGTTCGGTGTGCAGATTGAATAATATTGGAGAAAGGCCACAATCCCGTCTTACTGCCTTCCGAACCACTGCGTCCCTCTTTCAGTCTCGTCGACTCTTACAAGGAGACGACATGGGTGTCGGATTTTATAGTTTCTTCATATTTATGGTACGTGAAGTTCAGAACAGAAATAAAAATCACCCGATGCAACTCTAAAAAACTCTCGTAAAAATCTGAAGTTTTGCAAGTACCCATCAGTACCAATAATTAAGAGTTGCAGCATTTTACGGTGTAGCTCAAGTGGTAGCGTTCTGGACGCACAACCACAGAATCGTTGATTCTAATCCCTCTGTAACGATTTTTTTTTCAGAATTCAATTATATAAAACATGTTGGGATCTCTGATTCCACGTGTTGTGTTAGTTTTTGTTTATGTGTACATAGACGACCTGAATACGTCGGCGTCACCTAAAACGATGGTTGAGTTGGTTAGTTGCTTCGAAAGCCATTAGTGGCTATCCAAATGACTTTCCAAAAACAGCTTTTTAGCTCTTCATAAACTGAACAATCAAAGACTACCCACGGTCTGCACGGCCACTACGGTCGGGGGTTCGAATCTCCCCCCTCGGGCATGGATATTTGTGCCGTCCTTAGTCTTAGCTAATTCATAAGTAGTTTCTAAGCTTAGGGTCTGATGACCCCGTAGTTAAGTCCCATAAGTTCTACAAACATTTGAACATTTTGAAAGACTACCGTCGTCAACTATTATTTAAGCCAATACTTTAAAAAATGTAACTTATGGTTTTCGATTGAAATCATTATTATTATTTTATAAAATATAGAAAATTATGAATAAAGGGAAAATGTGCATCTTCCATAAAAATTACCATTAGATATTAAAATTGTGTTTGTATTCGAACGATACGAAAAAATAAAAGTTAAAAACCTATCATTGTAGGATTCGAACCAGAGGCCAGAACGCTACCACATTTTTCTTTGTCCTCTATGGGTAGTCCTATTCCTTGTAGTCGCTGATCGTGTTTGTTAGAGGGCACGCAGGATAAACTGGCCGGTAGATGCGCAGATCGTTGGGCAAACGTGGGGCGAGCGGTAATGGTAGGGGTTGTAGCCGGAGCAATGAGGGGAAGTGAAGTGCCACTCTAAACTGAAGCCTGCGCTCCGCTACCTGCCGGAGTGTTATGAATTCTCACTTCTGTCCCTAACCATACCATCAAATATACTTCTTTCTAAATACTTAATGTTATTAATATATCATTATTTTTATCATTTTATTAACATTACCTATCTTATTTTTGGTAAAAAAAACAGTCTTGGTTGCATAAACGTGATGTCTTATTTATTTCAACGTGACGCGTTTTGCCTTTTATAGGCATCATCAGACGTTGGAAACGGGGGGGGGGGGGGGGGGGAGGGTTGTGGCAGGGGTCGACTCTGCGTGAGTAAACAAAGATTCGCGGCTGAGTTCAGTTTTACCATTGACTTCATTGCCCCCATTATTAAGCAACATTTAAATCTATTTTTATTGAATAATTTGACGCTCTGCCACCTCAGAGCTGCATTAAGCTATGCCCTTTAGTGGTATTTTATTAGTTAAATTTTCATCCTCCTGCGTCAAACATGTGAATATGGTTATGTGGCCTGCTGTTTTTTTTTTTTTTTTTTTTTTTTTTTTTTTTTTTTTTTTTTTTTTTTTTTTTTTTTTTTTAGCTTTGCACCCTCCCTATCGTAATATTTTTTGCTTAGGAAAGATTTAACATATTTTTAGTTATGTTATAAACAAGTTAGTAAATGCCCCCCCTTTCAAACGTCTGATGATGCCCAGAAGAGAATAAAATATCACGTTTATGCAACCAAGACTGTTTTTTACCAAAAATATCAATTACGATTGCTGTGCCAGCGCCACTAAAGTATGGAGTGGAGTGATTTTAGTAACCTATCTTACTTCAGAATACATGTTACTTAAAGCATTAGTTATATAACATTTGCGATACAGAATATCGACTGATTTGTAAGTATTGCTGATGTGCATGCAGGAAGTATAGTGTTTCTGTTGTAAACGAAGGCTTCCGCGGCCGTTGTCGCTGTCAATAAAATTCTTCAGAGTTTTTGGCCGCATTATCAATTTATGAAATACGACGTTTCTGCCACTGTTGCTTGTGGCCTTTGTCAAGTTGTTGGGTGACTACTGAATGCAAGAGATTGCTTGTACTTATATAATAGTGGAAGAAGCTGTCATCAAAGTATTAGGCGTTCTTTATTATGGTCTGCGATTGGATGGAATAGAGGTACTTCATTGGTGTTTGCATTGTTTATTCCTATTGGTGGTAATTGCCGAATGAGAGGTGGCAGGCGGTTATGACGTCGCGCTGTTTATTTGCTTCCTGGCGTTGGCTGGGGCGCGCTAGTACTCAGTGTACAAACGGCCGCAGTGGTCTCCCGCGCACGTGAGTTGGTTCACGCGCTGTCGTCACGAAGATTAATGGGATTCTTATCTTTTACCTCTTCCGACATAAATTTAATTACACTGAAAACAATCTCTCGTGTCTGGCTATGCAGAACTCTTCCTGCACGTACAGTGCTCGGGTACTGTGTTGTAGTGATGGGAACAATCGAATGAAAACAATCGATTCATTCGGTTGTTGGAAAAAAATCGATCATTCGGTTGTAGTTTCTCGTATCGGTTGAATTATTCATTCATTCTTTTGAGTGAAACCAGTCGGTGGGAACAATTGAATGAAACAACCGATTCATTCGGTTGGACTACTCATTCCTTCTTTTGACTGAAATCAGTCGGTCGGAGCAACCGAATGAAAAAATCGACACATTCGGTTGGACCACTCATTCCTTTTTTTTTTAAGTTAAATCAGTCGATGGGACCAACCGAATGAAAAAAATTGACACAGTACGTTGGCCTATTCATTAGTTCTTTTGAGTGAAATCAGTCAGTGGGAGCAACTGAATGAAACAGTCAGTCGGTCGTAGTTTTGCGTGTATGTTGGATTAATATTCGTTTATTTTTTTCTATTGAAAGTAGTCTGTGGGAACAACCGAATGAAAACATGCGACACTTTTGCAGTTTTGTACATTGACTGAATTACTCATTCTTTCTTTTCAAGTGAAAAGAGACAGTAATTTTTTCCGTCGGTTCAACCATGTAATCATTATCCCAACTGAAACGACTCATTAGTGTTTTAGTTTACAGAGCTATCCATTTATTTCTAAGAATGAAACTGACATGCACATCAGATAGTTACAGCAGTGCTACATTATACCGCCATGTAAAAGGGGTATGCCAAAGTTAAAATGCGTATTACAATGTTCATTTAATTATGTACTGAATGACGTAACTTTTCGTTTTATAATACACAGTAACAGTGATTCATATTTTGTTGTAGATTAAATTGTTCGAGGTGCCATCAACGAGTAACTAATTAGATGTCATATCGCTGGAGTAGGCCTGCGATCACTTTCATTGCCCACCACAGACCTCAAAAACGCCGATCATCTGGGCCCGGTCAGATTACTATCGCAGACACCCACAATCTGTAGAAGATAAGTGGCCGATGACCACGAAGTACCGCGGGGAGCGGGGACACGAGGGGGGTGCTGCCTCGCTGGCGTTTTCTCTGCTGACAGCGCTAGTCTAGCAGGCGCGCGCCTTACAAAACTCCACACAACAGTGTCTGACGGGCGGGGCGTGCCATCGCCGATTGTTGTCGGTTTCTTACTGTCTCAATAAAGAAGCGTGGAAACTACAGGGTGTTCCAAAAATCTCGCATACTGTATCTCCGAAGTGGGAACAAGTAGAAACGTGCGGTTTGCGGTTTATTGTTCATACATATCTAAGGTACTAGTAGGTCAGTGTTAAGTATTTTAACTTCGAGCTTATCCAAATTCGAAGATCAGTAAAACATTAGGTGTTGTAAAAAAAGAGTTTATTAATTTTGTATAAAAATATTTCTTATAAAAATAATGTTGTTAATTCCATCTAATTTGAATGAGTACGAGAAGACATACAACATTTATCAGTGCTGTAAATTTCTTCAGCGCGTCTGTATTCGTCAACAGTGTATGAAAACATTCATCTCAACTTTCATAATTATTCACTCTTGTCACACATATTTCTGTGATTATCGGTAAAACGATGTGGAGGTTTATTCCATCCCTCCGCCATGCACCGAATGAAATTTGATGCAGACAGTGACGTTCGTCTTGCTTTGAAGGTCAAGTGTGCAAAATTTCATCAATATTGTAACAAAACTGCAGATTTGCATGCAAGAGAAACACACACACACGGACACCCTGCTATATTTTTAATATTTGTCTCTAAGAATGTTTCATGCTGAATCACGGTTCATGTAAACCTAAAAAGGCTGAAGGAGTATGCAAATAGTCACACAAAGTCAATGAATTAATAAAAACATCCATATAACTGCAGAAACCGACAAAGACTTTTTCCAGTCGGTTGTATCGCATCAAGTGAAACCACTAAATGCCGAGAACATTCATGTAAAGGACAGAGACTTCTTTCATTCGGTGGTCGTGCATTGAATGAAACCACTCAAACCCACTGACTGAGTGAAAACATTCATATAGCGGCTGCAATCGACAGAGACTGGTTTCATTCGATTGTTTCGCATCGACTGAAACCACTCAAACCCCGGCAGTGAGTGAAACATTCATACGCCCACAGTGACTATTTTCATTCGGTTGTTTCGTTCGACTGAAAAAAACCGACTGAACGAAAAAACAACCGATTGACCAATCGGTTGTTAAAAACAGTCGGTTGTTCCATCACTACTGTGTTGCCACGCCGTCTATAGCGGTGCGCTCACTCGATGTGCACTGGCCGGCAGGCGGAAGTGGACTGACGCGGCATCCCCTTCCGAACAAAGTAATGAACTCGCCCGGCGCTTCGGACGAAAACTCGTCTCTGCGCATCGTCCTCCTTATCGTGCGCGGACTTTACTTGCTGTTCAATATGTTTTTGGCTCAGTGCACTGAGCCACGGCGCCCAGATCGACATGAGATTCAACTGTTCTAATTATTGGCACTTACGTGTACTTGCGAAACTTCAAAAGCCGGCCGCGGTGGCCGAGCGGTCTGCGGTGCACCAGTCACGGACTGCACGGCCACTTCGGTCGGGGGTTTCGAATGCCCCCCCCCCCCCTCGGGTATGGATATTTGTGCCGTCCTTAGTATTTGCTAGTTCATAAGTAGTTTGTAAGTTTAGGGACTGATAACCCCGTAGTTAAGTCCCATAAGCTCTACAAACATTTGGTCATTTTTGAAAACTTCAAAGTCGATTTAATCGGCAATCTTTGAGATTTGCGTCGAATGGATTTCGCTGATTGTTATTTGTGTTTTGAACTTCACGTACCACAAATATCAAAAAAAATATATATATATATTCTAAAATCCGATACCCATGTGGTCACCTTGTTAGTACTGCCATCTTGTTTAAGTAGAAATAACAAGTAACTTTCTGTTCCAAACGGAATAAGAAATTTACATTAAAAATAGCTGGCAGATAGTTTAGACTCAAGTTTGAAATCCAGTTTTCGGGTTGTTTACGTCATGCTGCCCCGGTCTCTTCTTCACGAGCGGCCGCGTCTGCTCGGCAGAGCGTCAGTAATTGGCAGCCCTCGCGTTGGCCACTGCTGCCGCCTGCTCCCCGCACAGTGTCTTGCCCACCGAGGGCGTTGATCTGCCGATGTGTCGCCTCCCCCTCCCCAGAGACAGGACTGCCCCCACACCGCGGGTTATCGAGCGTGCAGCGGACACGGCCCGTATTTGCAGACGTTTTGCAGGCGAGCCTTCCAACACGGCCGGCCGTCCGCCCCAAGTGTCCGCGGGGCTGCGCTGCTCTGTGCTGGCGGGGGCGGGAGGGGTGAGGCGACGTGACGTCCACTGCCCGCCAGCCCACATGGGAATTCCCCCTCCCTTGCCCTCACATCTCTCTCGATAACATACACTGTATTTCTCTCGCTAACACGCACACTCGCATGCAGGTCAGTGTTCGGTCATTCTCACACGTGGTCAATAACCGACAACATCGATAATTTCTCCACACCAATGAGACAATCTGTGGAGCAGACTGTCATATTATGATGTTATAGAAAGGTATACCTAGCTCTCAAAGACAATTATTAGTCGCAAGTAAAAAAAAGGTAAAGCAGTCAATAATCCGAAGATTGGTTTGAACACCACAGTGCTTTCCTTGCGTGGTCCTGTTTGGAGGTGGTATGCCGTTGCCTTCCTCCGATCTTCGAACTGAGTTACCCAGCCAGTTATAGGGGGACCTACAGTTTAACGTGGGTTCCGAACCACGGTGCTACTCGGTATTTTTCACATGAGCAATACTGCCAGAGGTGAAAGAAATGGAAAGTGACAGATAAAAATCCTAGAACCTGGCGGCGATCGAACCCGCAACCTTTGGATTTGTAGTCTGGCACTCTGCCTCTTTCCTTTTTTTTTTTTTTTTTTTTTTTTATTTATTTATTTATTTATTTATTTATTTATTTTATTTTATTTTATTTTTTTTTTTTGTAGTTCTGTTCGTTGCAGTCGCTGTACTTGTTTCTTCGTCGTCGTTCGATGTGTTTTTGGCTCAGCTTTTTTATTACAGAGGGCGTGCAGCCCTCTGACCGGGCGCGCTGAGCCAAGGCGCCCGGCACCACTGTGCAATCGAGGCGCACCTACCTTGTTAAATACAGTGATTAATCCAAAAGTTAACACACTTTCAGCCGACCAGCTGCATAAAAATGGTTTACATGCATAAACCTCGACCTAGGTTTCGGCAAAAGTAATTTTGACTTCTTCAGAAGTATTACCTTACATTTTGCCGAAACCTAGATCAAGGTTTATGCATGTAAACCATTTTTATGCAACTGGTCGGCTGAAACTGTGTTGCGGTGGCCGAGGGGACTGAGGCGCTCCAGTCACGGTCTGCACGGCCACTACGGTCGGGGGTTAGAATCCCCCCTCGGGCATGAATATTTGTGCCGTCCTTAGGATTAGCTAGTTCTAAGTAGTTTGTAAGGGACTGATGACCCCGTAGTTAAGTCCCATAAGCTATACAAACATTTGAACATTTTTTGAAACTATTGGCTTTTGGATCGTATTCCAGCGTTGCTGGACTGCAGCCATGTTTAAAATTTTAAAATTACAGTCATTAATAATATTGTTAGACTTTAAATGATAACTTTTGGTTTAAATTTTATAGTAACTCCTTTTTAAATTGATTAAATTGATTATTTCCGCCACTACTTTGTTTATTGTACCCACAACTCGTTTGAAGGGTTTAAACTCCCATCATCAGGTGGAATAACATTATGCTGTGTACAATTTTTGCAGATCGGTAGCACAGTGGTAGAATGCCAGACTGTGAATCCAAAGATGGCGGGTTCGATTCCTGCTAGATCCTAGGATTTTTATCTGTCAATTTCCACTTCTTTCACTTCTCGCAATGTTGCTGGTGTGAAAAATATCGAGTAGCATCGTGGTTCGGGTCCCCCTATAACTAGATGGGTAAGTCAATTCGAAAGTGGGAGCAAGGCAACGGCATACCACCCACAAACAGGACCATGCCTAGTAAAGCACTGTGGTGTTCAAACCAATCCCCGGATTGTTGACTGCTTTACATGTTTTTACTTTCTTACATGTAGGTTTTGTAACAGGTTGAACTGTTGCACTGTCTACGGTGGTCACAGGTCCCTTGCATTGACATAACCTCATAAACCACAGCCACCATCTTTGTTTACAAAAAGAAAGATGGTGGCTGTGATTTATTATATACAGGATGAGTCATCAATGAGGAAAAATATTTCGTACAAATTTTCACACACTGCACTATAAACATCAATTCGTTTTCTTCATGTTCCTATGTCAATAAATGTCAATGCAATTGAATGGAGAAAATCTGGAAATATGAAGTGGACTTTTGGCTGTTACTGTGCATCGTCATTTGCCTATGTGGCAGATCGGCAACAGGGCAAATGTTGCTTTCCCCATGCCAACTATCCACGATACATGATACCAGTCAGCGGAAACAGTATGAGATAGATGAGTGCTGTTATTGCTCGCAGTGTCACGCAGACCGTCACTTGACGTCGCTTGCCTCGCCTTCTCGTGAGTGGCTAGACTACCTACATCGCTCGCATGTTGTGCCCTGTTGACGAACTGACGTACAGTAACACCCAAAAGTCCATTTCATATCTCCAGATTTTTATCATTCAATTGCATGGTCGTTTACCGATGTAGGAACATGCGGAAATGGAATTATGTTTGTAGCTCAGTGTGTGACAATTTGCACGAAATATTTTTCATCATTTATGACTCACCCTGTATAAGTGAGATTATGACAATGCAGAGGACCTGTGACCACTGTAGACAGTGAAACAAGTCAAACTGTTATAAAAACCTATATGTACAGAGCATAATACTATTCGACCTGATTATGGGGTTTTAAGCCCTTCAAACGCATTGTGGGTTCTACAAAAAAAGTGACTGGTAACAGAAATACCTTGTCAGTAAAATATCAGCAAACCAGTTGCAAATTAAAGTTTAATAAACTTTACCGCGATTTCAATTGATGTAAATCAATCTTCTTCAGAAGATAAATGGACATTACATTCTTACTGTGGAAAAGTTACGTACAAAAATTGACGCGTGTAACTTTTCCACAGTAAGAATGTAATGGCGATGTATCTTCTGAAGAAGATTGATTTAAATCAATTGAAACCGCGGTAGAGTTTATTAAACTTTAATTTGCAACTGGTTGGCTGATATTTTACTGCTTTGAATTACCGTTGCTGTACGCCTCTATGTTTAAAATTTTAGAAATACCTTGTGCTTTACTCAATTAGACTGCTTATAAAATATGACTGCAACATATTTTTGCTGTTTGGAGTCTTTGGTCCCACCAGCAATCAAATTTAGGCAATTGTACCATTATTGGTGAGATTTATGGGTGATGTGCTATTGGGTGGACAGTGATGCATATTCCCTTTTGGCCATTGTTGTGGCACCGCTGTTCGCCACAACGCCGGCGGTCCGCGCAAGTCGCCGCGCCAGTACAAGCGGTAAGTCGCTGTGTACTACTTCGGCCGCCAGGGTCGCTCGCAGTCTCTGTATCTCTCTGCTTGCTTTGCGCGCCAGCCAATAGAAAAAAGGGTACCCGGCGCACCACTGCACCACAGAACAGTAATACAGTTCGATCCAGGAGTTAGAGAGTTCTACAGTTCCCATCCAGGAGTGAACAGAAGAGTTCCATATACGAGAACCAGCAGTCTGTCTTAGCACAAGCCACAACAGTTTACTATTGCCTTGCAGAACTGTAATTTAGTTAGGAAGAAATTTTCACCAGTACAAGAACAGCATCGTTAAGTACTCATTTCATGTTATAATAATATATATGTGTGGACTAATCGTTTGTTTCAGTTACATCCAAGTTCGTGACAGTCCATCTCCCGATGCCGCTGCATCACGAGACATAACAGCCAATCCTTCTGGTGAACTTCTATTTTTCAATACAAGGAGACTCAGGAGGAATGGTAGACGCTATGAGGGGTGAAACTACTGGTGATTCTAAACAGAAAACTTCTAATAAACATAGGCCCTTTACTTAACCGTTTCTGGGTAAACCAATTAAACAACTAGGAACGGGAAAGGTGACAGTAATTTGCTCATCGGTTACCGGCAAAGAAGATCGATTATTTGAATAATCAAATTAAAGAAATGGAAACTAACAGTAAAACAAAACAAAAAAATTAGACAATCTACCTAGACATAAATGGGTAGAGGAAGAGATTCCAGGAGGGGACAAATGCTCTTCGAGAGGATGGCGGAGCCATACTGACAGACCCAAGTGCTATAATAAGTAAATGGAATGTTTATTTTGAAGAACTACTAAAAGTTCACCAGGAAGCAGGAAATGAGCCAGCGTTCGAAATCCATACAGCAGAACCACAGATACCTTCCAATGCTAAAGGAAGTAAAAGATGCAATCAACAAAATGAAAAATCATAAAGCACAGAGAGCAGATTGTATAACTACATAATTAGTTAAAATGGGCGACAGAAATTGGCAGAAGTAATTCGCAAGATACCTAAAGAGTGGTAGGAGTCCTGTTCCCAATTTTTAAGAAGGGAGAAAAAATGGCATGTGGTAATTATAGAGGTATATTACCAGTATGTTTCAAAATTTTCTCGAATGTTCTGCTAAGCAGGCTTACACCATATGCAGAGGAAATATAGACCAAATATTCACATGCGTCAAATTTTGGAGAAGAAATGGGAATATAATAAACCGTTTCATAACTTTTTCATAGATCTTACAAAGGCGTATGCGAACAAAATTGTACAGAATTCTTTTGGAATATTGTGCGAATGGCAGCAGATAATTCAGATGGTGTAGAGTTATGCAGATGACATAAACATCATTAGCGATAGGAAAGAATCTGTAATAGCAAATGCGAATGCGTTAATCAAGGCTAGTGAAGACGTAGGTCTGAAAATAAGTGAAGACGAAACGAAATACTTGGTTACTACTAGAATGCCAACAGCAGTAGATTAGGAAATGTTAAGAGTTGGTCACATGCTGTTTGAAAAAGTGAACGCGTTTAATGTTTAGGTGAGGAGATTACATCAAGAAATGAGACTGCGTCCGAGCTGAGGAAGAGATTACGGGCTGGTAATGCTTGCTACTTCTCACTGAATAGATTACTCTCATCACGTTGTGTAGAAATTTAAAGATCAGAATATACAAAACTATTTATTCCAGTGTGCTGTATGACTGTGAAACTTGGTCCTCACTTTGCAAAAGAAAAACTGTTTCGAGTACTTGAAAACAAAATTTAGAGAAAAATTTTCGGAGCAAAAAGGGATGACATTAGCGGGGAGTGGCGAAAACTGCATCACTAAGAGGTTCACGAACTCTATTCAAGCCCTAACCTAATGAGTGTTGTTAAATCACATAGGCTGCGATGGGCGGGTCACGTAGCTCGAATGTATGTAGGCAGGGCAGCGCGCAGTGTATTGGTAGGGCACTTAGAGGGAAAGCGTCCTGTGGGGAGGCCGAGGCGTAGATAGAAGGACAATGTGAAAGCCGATTTGAGGAGCCTAGGTATGAAGGCGACTGGAAGGACATAGTTCAAGACAGGGACATGGCGAAAACATGTTCCTGCGGTAATGAACTTTAAGGGGAGTTAGAATGCCCTATCTCGCCAATGTTAAATTTGCTAATTTTATGTTTTTTCTCTGGGACTGTTATATATAGAACTTTGAAATTTCGGCAGCTATTGGCAGCATATATTGTTAGTTCACTGAACCAGAACGACTGTTTTCTTTGAGTTGGTATAATATTTATGAATTTTTTTACAGTTAAGCCATTTTTAACTGTAAAAAAGTAACATAAATTTTCCTGGTTCAGAGAATAAGCGTTATTTTGTCTTGATTCTAGTTCGGTGGCCTCTTTTAACTGTCATATAGCGTTTCTGAAAATTTGAATGTTATTGGTTTAGTAGTTTGTGAGATAAAGGTACATGTAACATTAAAAATGTAAAATGCCAAAAAATGCGATAAACTAATTCGTTATGAAAATTCACAAATACTTCTTATTGTATTATCAAAAGTGACCAACAGAGTAATCAGGGTCATCTTTTAGTTCTTGTGTTCGACCTAGAAGTTTTCTTCTCCTTGTCGCGTTTGCTTTTATTATTATTATGAAATTTTCCTGTATAATGAGCCTTCCTTACAATGTTGTCCAGAAGCCGAAGACTTCTGATGCTTTTGATACCAGGAACAATACAAGGCTTTCCATGACCCTTGGCCTACCCATATGACCATCACTGAATGAAATAACAGAATCACTAATTCCCATTCCAAAGATTTTATGCCAACAAATACATTCTTCGGTGCACGTGTCCATATGACGTTATTGAACGCCATATTTATATCACTTATCACTTGTTGTACTACAACAATTGTACCAAAGGAAATATCAAAGATTCTACAACTGAAGAGGGAAATCCACAGCTTTAGATATCTAATATTTCGGAAATGTGCAGATTTAAATGTTTAAACATTATATTTTCTTGGGTGCACATATAATTTTGAAAAATAAAAAAATAAAAACCTCCTATTCGAATTTCGTAACAAATTTTGCACCATTTTAAGTAGAAAACTTGAAATTACTTTAGAAGCTTAAAAACGGAAAATATGATTTTTTACCCATTTCCAATTACCAACTCCCCTTAAGTCCGGTATGATCAGTGAGTAAGTAAGTTATATTCCACTGAAAGAGAAATCATTCTACGAAGTTCGGTCGCCAGCTCTGACAAAGCAAAAGAATTGAAACGATTTTTTTGAGTTTTGTAAATTTTCATTGGTATTGAATTAACTGTTGATGAGTTCGTTTTGCTTTGAAGCATTACAAAATAAGTTCACTCTGAAAGCCATGATGTTACACTGAACTTTTGTATAGTAGTTCCACTACACAAATGAAAATATGACATCAAAAGAGAGACTGTACTGTTAACGCTTCTTTCAGTAACAGAAGTTACTATAGCAAAAGCGACCATTTTATTTTTAAGACTTGCATGTATGTTATTTATCAAAGATGGCGGGTTTAAGGCTTGCATGAAAAGTTGTTGTATATTGGCATATTTCTCACTTTTAAACGCACAATAAATACACTCATAAACATTTAATTAATACCGCCAGTACCTCGCCTCCTACTTTCCAAACGTCACAGAAGCTTTACTGCGAAACTTGCAAGACTAACACTTCTGGAAGAAAGGATATGGTGGAGACATGGCTTAGCCACAGCCTAAGTGATGTTTCCAGAATGAAACTTTCACTCTGCAGCGGAGTGTGCGTAGATATGAAACTTCCTGGCAGATTAAAATTGTGTGCCGGAACCGGGACTCGAACCTGGGATCTTTGCCTTTCGCGGGCAAGCGCTCTACCGACTGAGCTATCCCGACACGACTTACGATGCCGCCTCACAACTTTACTTTCGCCAGTACCTCGCCTACTTTCTAAACTTCACAGAAGCTCTCCTGCGAAACTTGCAAGACTAGCACACCATTTGTGAAGGACCGTCTGTACGGGAGGAGATGAATATAGGAACAACTAGGTTAGAAATCCCATGGTGCTAATTCTCGTTGCAAGCATTATGAGCACCATATTTGGTTGAAAGTGATCTCGTAGTTTAGAAGGAGATGCTGGACATATAAACATAAACACATATAATACACTCTGCCTTATTACACATACAGATAAACAGAATAAAAGAATTTATAGCCTATGTCCATACACATTTTTATTCGGGTATAGCCCAAAAAGCTGAAGAAAAATAGATATTTAAATTCTCGAGTATTTTTGTAAGCCGTTCTTGCCTTTGTTGAGTGGGTTGACTATAGTGATTAATACGACGAAATGTAGGGAGAAAATTCAGAATATTGTATTGATAATTGTATTTTTCCGCTTATTACAATAGAAGGAAAAATACAATAATTCTCAATACAATATTACGTAGCTGAGGAAGACAGGGCAAAATAAAGAATTCAGAATATAAGATAAACTTGAATAAAAAGTGCCGAACATACATTTGCTGGGCGGCTGATAAAATCGGATCTCACAAATGAAGTTGTGACGCTGCAGGCTACGTTCGGCTCCGCGACATTTCCGTCGCCCCCGCCTTGTGACGCCCGACGCCTGGCGACACCTTGACGCCTGCAGCTGCCTGACAGGGCGCAGCAGGAGGGGTTGGGGAGACGCAGCTGCCGTCTCCCTACACCGGAGAAATTCTCGGCGAGTACCTGTCCCTCCGGCTGTCACCAGACGTCGTGATCCCTCGCTGAGATGGCTCTCTCGCGAGATTGGAATTCGAGCGTCAGAACTCGTCCTGATTTGCACTCGGCGTAACTCGAGGATGGTCATGGCCACCCGGCAGGTATTCTTTAAACAACTGCTTCGGTGATGGCTGTTCCCTTCAGACGTCACATAACATCTCTTCAACGCCCCCTTTCCGTTAAATTATGGAAAATTATTGCTACCAGTTTCGAAACTTCATTGTGTCACCTGACCATACAACAATGGACTTACGGATGTATTAGGTTAGAATGGCACCCAGTCCTGTTGTACTGGTATCCACAGATTGCAACTCTGGGAAAGCTGCCCAATGACGCTACCTCTTCAGGAATCAGCAAACAACTCTGCTTTCACACTTTTATGTATTTTAGTTGCAATCTGTGGACACCCAGTACATTATTACGTGCTCCTATTCTGACTGTTGAAACATTCCCGAATATTTCGATGTCAGTCTGACGTCAAATAGCTATCCGTTTAATGACCGTGTGCACCAAAGAGCTGCACTGATGGGCAAAATGGTTGAGTTTCATGGAACTAGATAAATGGTATGGTCAGCTTTTTCACCGGACTTAAACCCTCTTGAGCATATCTTGGATTCACTTCACAGATACGTTGCTGCCAGTTCAGCACTTCCCACTATGTTTGCAGACCTAGATTTTGCACTCGTGGAAGAGTGACCGAATATCTCGCATATTGTCCATGCCACGCATGTGAGCAACTACTCGCCATCCGATATGATCACACACCACATCTGTAGTGCCAACAGTAAAATTCAGAGGCGGTTGTGTTATGATGTGGTAGTGTTTTTCATGGAGGTGGCTTGCATCCCTTGTGTGGTCCATCACATAACAGCTCTACAATTTGTTTTAAGCACTTTCTTGTTTCCCACTGTTGAAGAGCAACTAAGGGATAGCGATTGCAACTTGATATAGTGGGCACCTTTGATAATCTTTCGTGGCCCGCCATGTTCTGGGGGTTGAAACAACTGCAGATTCCAGAGTCTCTGTATCACAGTCTACTAGACTACTGCAGAGGCAGGCTAGTGGCATGGAGGATAGATAGCCAAAAGGTTATAAAGAAAAAAACGAAAAGATGTCTACCTGGCAACTGAAGCGCTCCTCCATCTACTGGATGGGGATGTAAGGGTTGACGGAGACGTTCCATACGCATATCTTCTAGTGTTTATCTCCGCCAACAACACGTCCCAGCTAGGGGAGAAGGCACGTGATACACTGACAACAATAACACAATGGTGCACACACAACAAACTCGAGATAGCAACCAACAAAACAACATACACACTACTCAAAGGTTCATTACGACGAAACCCATCAGTAAAATTAGACAACACAAATATCAAACGAACAGTAGTTACACACCATCTTGGTGTCCATATTCATAAAAGACAAAATCTCCATGAACACATTAAGATAACCATAGACAAAGCGGAGAAAATATTACACAAGTTGGCAAGGCTTAATTTAATCACTTACAGACTGCCTCTGTCAACTATATGAACATATCACTGTACTCTCTTCGAGTTAGTATTATGCTTTGCAGCTAGTACCTATGCTCAAATATTGAGCCTAGTAACCAACAAAACAATTGTGAGGCGTGGGCAAAGAAGTGTATTATTACAACTTACAGATGCATTCAAATCAACACCAATAGAAACGCTGTGCGTTCTTCTCGGTATAGAGCTGCAGCGTACTGGCTTAAAATGTGGAATCTAGACAAAGTGCATGAAATAACGAGCACACATGTAGTAACAAACCGCCAAATAAGAAATTGGCGAACGGACACATGGCAACAGGCATGAGAGGCTTGAGACGAGAGTCGTCGAAAGAAAAAGGATGAAGAATGTCGACCCCAGCCGCAGTATGGTTCACTTCCTTACAGGACATGGTCCATATCCCACTCACCTGTTCCGAATCAGACTGGGCGACACCAACACTTGCACCTGCAAAAGCACCGAAGGCTCCCTTGAACACATCGGCTTCCTCTGCGGACTATACACACATGTCAGAGACACACAGCAGCTTGACTTTTCAAGGGATATGATATAAGACATAATGGGAGACGAAGAAAATTGGACACAACACCCTAGCAGACAAGATATTTAATGCGACCTATGAAGAATACAAAGGCGTGCCCGTATACTCCGCAGACTGGACAGGTATAGTTGGGAACAAACAGACCAAGAAGAAGACGATGAAACTTTCACAAATGAAGGAAGTGACACCGATGAGACTCAAGTTTGACAGGGGAGCAATCTCCCAGTGTCATCCCAGTATCATCCCAGACCAGCATCTTTAAATTAACATGGATACTAACACCTGAGACACAAGAAAGAAATATATATATATATATATATACAAGTGGCTAATATCATCAAAACCATGGCGATCGGTGGCTTGAAAGAAACATTCCAAGGTACTCAACGCCCAACCATAAGGACAGAAAACCCCCTTATTTTTAAATATAATTCCTTTCTGAAACTTTCTTTTCTTTTCTTTTCTATTACATTGTTCTATCCCATAATTACAATTAACAAATTTCAGACTATATTGAATTTCGACATTTTTATAACAAACATGTAACTAATCATGTTTTTATGTTCTCCACGACATCTAATTTATCGTAAAATGCACAAATTGTAATTTGTTATATTATAATTGTAGCAACAAATGTAAGCAATTGTGTACATATCTTTTTCTCTTTGATTGTATTTTTTTCTTCTCATCTCCATCTATTTCAATACAATATGTAACATCAATGAACTAATGTATAACATGTAAAACTACAAATGTACGTCCTGCTTTATATCCAAAAGCTAGCAGGATTATAAATGAGAAATAAGCAAATAAATAATCTTTCAATACGATCGAGCACCTGTTCATAATGCTCGATCTGTGTTGGAGTGGTTACAGGACAGTTACATCTCTGTAATGGACTGACCTGCACAGAGACGTGCTTTAATCCTATAGAATATATTTTGGTACGTCGACTTCGTGCGAGGCCTCACCGACCTATATTGTCTATAGGTGAATAATGGGCTGCCATTCCCAAGGAACCTTCCAGTACCTGATTGAACGTGTGCTTGCGAGTGTCGAAGCTGTCATCAAGGCTAAGGATGGGCCAACACCGTATTGAATTCCATCTTTACCGATGGTGAATGCCACGAAGTTGTAAGTCATTTTCAGCCAGGTATTCGGATACTTTTGATGGAAGAGCACGCATATCGTTGGACTTCCGGTAGTACATACACTGTTAGAAAGATAAAGACAAATCGAAAATAGAAGCACGGAAATAGTGCACTATAGATTAAATTTTTGTGTCCCAGCCTCGTCGTCGCTTTTGTGTCTCAGCCTCGTCGTAGGTGTCGGTGGCCGATTGGAATGAGACGGACACAGAAATAAAGATAGCACGCTGGTGCAGGTACGGAGGGGAGCAGCCAGAACCTAGAAACACTAGAGTAAATTATAACGAGATATATATTGCACAGAATTTATACAATACTTAACTTTTAGATAGTTCAATATGGCAGAATGCTGATACATAGTTGAGGCCTGCCTAGTGCCTATCCGATAGCCAAGTCTACTGGTGCCTATCTGATTCCGAAGGTCCTAACTGATTGCTATCTCAGTCCCAAGTGAACGATGTCGTTCAGTGGTGGCCACGAGCGGCGTTGTAGCAGAGGGCGCTCGTGGCTGTCGTCGTAAGAACGCCACGCCGTGCGTGCATGGCGGCGCGCGGCGAAAGTAGGTGGCGCGCACTTTGTACTTGTGCGACACCACATAAATAATAGGTCCTATGCCGACTACATTCCTCCTGAAACTCAGTGAGCGAATCCATTTGCACTGTAGGAACGCATTCAGAAACATTAGTCATTTCTGACATATACGAGGCGCGTCCAGAAAGTAAGTTCCGTTTCAATTTATCTCCGCTGCAGCGCTGCGATTGCAGTTCCGCACATGCGCTGTTGACGATGTGTATCAAGGAGAAGAACGTGCGCCATTTGGAGATCGCTGTCAGTTACGTACGCTTTGTTATGCTTGTTTGAAATGTCGTCGTTTATTGAAAATCCCGCCGCCTGTGAAATCAGGTCGGTGATTCAGTTTCTGAATGCGAGGAAAGTAAACCAAGTGAAATTTATCGGCAAATTTGCGATGTTTACGGACCAAATGCGAGGAGTGATTCGATGGTGAGGAGATGGGTCCGACAGTTCAGTGGTGGGCGTAGTGATGTGCACGATGAAGAACGAAGTGGGCGATTGATGACAAGATCCAGGAAAACCTAGATTTACAATTAGTGCTCTCGCTATGGACTTCCCCTAAATTTAAAAAAATGTTCAAATGTTTGTAAATCCATCGGACCAAACTGCGTGGTCAGCAGTCCGTAGCTTACAAACTACTTAAATCTAGGTAAACTAACCTAAGGACAAACACACACCCCTAAATTTCACTGTTTCCAAGTGGTTGAAGACACAGGCGGCAGATTTCTATGAAGAAGGTATACAAAACCTGGTGCCACGCTATGACAAATGCCTGCAAAATTTCGGCAGTTATGTGGAAAAGTAGTTTAAGAGTTGTAGAATTTTGTGCAACAAAAATTTCTTTTGCATCAGTGTACAATTTCATTTTAATACCAAACGGAACTTTCTGAATGTGCCTCGTATTGCACAATTTACTCGCTGATTTACAGTCAACGAGCTTATCCGGTATGATATGCTTGAGAATATTCCCCATTCACCGAAAAGACGCTTCGGTATGACCATGACAAAAAAGTACAACAAAAGCACAATTTGACCATTCGCGCATATAGAGTGGCTGAATATTGTTGCCTGCGCACGTGCAACTACAATGGCGGCAGATTCACGCGCGTTCTGCATGCACATCAGGCTTGCCTTTTACGCTTTTTGCTTTGCGTCGACACACTCGGCAACCACGTCCGTAAATGCGCGAATTATTAAAATTAAAATCGGAAAGTGTATTTTTTGTTTGGCTACACGCGCACAAAGAGACAGACGACCCGGCCACTAACGCGTCCCATTATTCGGAGACAAAGCGGCCGCTCACGTAGGACACCGCATTAAGCAAAAAGGACGTGCCACGCGAACAGTGCCTAATTACTAAACTCAATGAAACACGCTGAAAGCTACTGCAATTAAAAACCTTTTTTTTTCCTCTTAGCTTACGGGTAAATGTCCAGATGTGCAAATCATTGACTGTGTGAATATTTTTCATATTGAAACTATCCTGGCGGACAAGGACGTAGCCAAAGAGGAGGTCTTGGAGGTCCGGACACCCCCCCAAATACTACTCAAACTTATACACCCACGCTCGATGGTGGACTCGAACCTCCGAAGGGAGTAAATAAAATAAAACACGACCTAACTGCCGTGTAGTGAAACTGAATGATATTGTCATCAGTCATACGTAGAAAAAGGGATACGCATTATCGACAGTCAACAAAGCCATCTATATATTTTAATCTATCTGGCTATTGCCAGTCCTCCTTTAGCCGTTGTCCATTGTTGGCCTTACTCCATTATTGCTATGTTAAGCACTACAATGGAACGGCCGGCCGCGGTGGCCGAGGGGACTGAGGCGCACCAGTCACGGTCTACACGGTCACTACGGTCGGGGGTTCGAATCCCCCCTCGGGCATGGATATTTGTGCCGTCTTTAGTCTTAGTTAGTTCATAAGGAGTTTGTAAGTTTAGAGACCGATGACCCCGTAGTTAAGTCCCATAAGTTCTACAAACATTTGAACATTTGAACAATGGAACGCTTCCGCTACCGTTTATTTCTTTTGTGCTGTTAAGTTTCCAATTATGGGTAAGTTCATAACAAGATAAAAGAGAAACACCGACTTTTATTTGTCCACTAGCGTTATGGTAAGTTAAAATACGCACTACTTTAATAGCTTATTCATCTATTTACAGAAGTGGAGTCGTTATTTGCAGTGGCAATATTTCAGTGTGTGTAATACTTTTTAAAGTTAGGTTTAAGAGTAATATTTTATCTCGAGGATGGATACGTTGCAAAGCCTACAAGAGTAAAAGAACCAATGATCTTGGAAATAAAATTACAGACTTACGATTCCTAAATCAATATGCAAGGTATTTATACTGATGCAAAATTTAATGCAGATTTTGCGAAACACCGAGGAGCTACTGTCGTGGCTGACGGGCAGCAAGTTTGGTGACATGAAACCGTGTCGTTGCCAGTGGTCAAATACAAAGAAACACTTTTCATTCTGATAATCTTATTTCATTTGAAATAACAACTGAAGGTTCTGCTGGCATAAATTAAAACAATTTTTAAGAAATGTTTTCCTCAATTTTGTATATAAAATATTGTAGTATTTGTAAGAAGGTCTTACAAACGCAAACTATGTGCATAAAATATAAAAAATATATTAGCCTAAGTTTGATTTTAGAATAAATGATAAACATGAGCCTTTATAAATTTCTCTTTAACCATCCCTCTCCCCCCCCCCCCTTCGACAATAACCTGGATACGTCACTGTGGCGGATTAAAACTGTGTGCCGGAAACGGGATTCGAACCTTTGGACCTTTGCCTTTCGCGGACAAGCGCTTTACCGACTGAGCTATCTCGCCACGCTTCACGGTCCGTGCTCACAGCTTTATTTGCTCCAGTACCTCGCCTAAAACTTCCGAAACTTCACAAATGTCTCTTGCGAAACTTGCAAGAAAGGATGATATCATTCTGGAAACATCCCCCAGACTGTGACTAGCCATGTCTCTGCCACATCCTTTCTTGCAAAAGTGCTAGTCTTGCAAGTTTCGCGGGAAAACTTCTGTGAAGTTTGAAAAGTAGGAGGCAAAGGTCCCAGGTTCGAAAACCGATTCCGGCACACAGTTTTAGTCCACCAGGAAAGTTTCAGATAGCGCATCCGCCGCTGCTGAGTGAAAAATCATTATGGATTTTTAATATTAATTCTGTTCTATTTTGTTACAGTAAATAGCAAAATGATTTTCCCCACGAAAATAAATGTGCAATTAATATATCACCCTTCCGAAACACACGGCGTTAGAAATTCACTGTAATACTGTAAGGCAACAGGGAAGCAGAGATCGTGATATTCGTATTAAACTGCACTTGGTAGGCCTATAGTAACCGTGAAATATATATATATATATATAATCATTGTGCCTACAGCTGTGCATTTGATTAGCCTCTACTGGTTTCGGCACAGTGACATCAAACCGAGATTACGAAAGCTGTTGCTCATTTTTCATCTCGTCTTGATGGCAGGCAGTGTCGAAACCGGTATAGGATAATCAAAAATTGTACAGTTTTTGACACAAGGATGGATTTTTCTAAATACATTGCGGCTGTAGACCACCACATAAAATCAACCTACAGTGACCGGTAGTTAGTTTCGTTTGTTTCTATGTTATACTGTGCAGCATTTATAAGGAAGGAAATTGCAGGGCTCAACGTCACATTCATGAAGAGGTCATTAAATACTGACGACAAATTCAGATCTTACACACATTAGGAGGGTATTTGAGATAATATTTGCATAGCTATTATTTCACCCTTACAATGTACATTACGAAGTACATCGCGAGCCTTAACCACATGATTGGTTCATAGGCATAACCGATCCACTATATGATAGAACCGCACATTTTAGCTGCCCGTGCTGACTAGTGACAATGAGTTGCGGTATCATAGTGTCTTGGCAGTACTATAGAAGTACTATTGTATTTATGTCTGTGAGTGATACAGTGAACATTGTCTGCCGTGAACCTAGTGATACATTTAGTCCTCTTACGCAAAAGAATGTGAACCATCCTTCAAGCGTATACAAAAGTTTCAAAAACAGGCAAAGTGAACAAGGATATTCTTGAGGAATAGTGAGATAAATGTCTCTTTGCCAATGCCGCAACAGAGTGTTGTCTAGTTCTGGATTCATTTTTATTCTGTCAACAGAACCTGTTCGTAATTCCAGATAAACACATTAATGTAACAACCAAGCAATATATCTTGTTAAACTTTTGGATACATACTTTTTTTACAAGCGAAAAAAAATCGCTAAATGTTTTTGTGAGCAACTTTTGTTCCACAACATTCCTATCATCAATCTTATGCATTCATACACAATACGTTCAATGTCAATTCAAGGAAATAATGAAGCATGCCTGGAAGAAAGCTGCATTTCCACTTTCATGACCCCGACATCAAAGATGCTTAACGCCCAACTACAGAACTGCGTCATTCACACAGTACGCATATTATGGGTTGCATTTTACAGCATTACCCAGAAACATGCTTCATAATAGGAAATAATTAATAAAGATAATAATTATTTTTACTGGTACCGGTGTTCCCTGTCCTGTTCGTTTTTACACTACTATCTATAAGGCTAAGTCATAAGTGACAGTATCACGACCACCAACGTTAGTAAGAGAAAAAAACGTTTAAAAAATAGCTACAATAAACCGCTTCGTATATGAAAAGTATCATTCGGCTGTGTAGTATAATTCAAGCTGCGGTGTGCGCGGCTGCTCCCGGTCGGAGTTTCGAGTCCTCCCTGGGGCGCGTGTGTGCGTGTGTGTGTGTGTGTGTGTTGCCCTTAGCCTAAGTTAGTTTAAGTAGTTTGTAAGACTAGGGACTGATGATCAATTCGGTCGAATAGCTTTACAAACATTTGAGTATAATTGGCGCCAAAAAATACAGTTGGACCGTCAAGTATTGCTTGTGACCGTACTCCATTCATCTTTTCATTATTTTTCGTAGTAGAAGGCCACTATAACTATCAATTGGGACAAAACTCAATATTGACTTCATCCTCCTCTCTTCAGATGGTGCTGTATGGGATTTCCGCATAACATTCGACATTAATTTGTATATGGTACCTCAGGTCCTATTTAGTGTTTTAAAATAGCCTGTAGTCTACATTTTGAATTACCTCTCCCTCTACGAGATGAAATAAATAGTTTTCTCTATGGTAAGGCGTAAGAAACAGTTTAATCAATTTGACCTCGAAACAAATGAATTTGGAGGACACATACGTTAAACGTAGGAAAAAAATGCTTCACAATTGGGACCCTTTCTGCTCCACTAAATCCATGAGCTGCAATTCAATCCAGGGATAGACTAAGTACTTCAGCTACACTGCGTCCATTGGTGTAGTCTGCAAGATCTTCTCTGGAACAGCTTCAGTGCTGAGTCGTAAAGCACTTCGCGCACGACCTTATTTTGAATTTTGAGCATGAGCATTCTGACACCAATGACACTTACGAGCTAGCTTTCTGATATCAGTATTCATTGCTGAATATTATGCCAGCATCTTATACGATACGACATATTCGGTGGTATGAAGTATTCGTAAATAAACATCTGCGACCTGAGAATGGAGAGTGTTTTTTTTTTTTTTTTTTTTTTTTTTTTTTTTTTTTTTTTTTTTTTTTTTTTTCACTTACGACTAATAAATTGGTGCCTCTTTTTAACCTTATATATTCAGATGTCCTCCCCCCCCCTTTTCACGAACTGAAAACATCATCCAGTCACTTACGACAGATAAATGGATGCCTCTGTTTAACCTTGTATCCGAGGATCTTGGTGTCCATGTGGCCGATCCGTACATCAGCTGACAATGAGTTGTCAATAGGACTACCGAAAACAGTTCTATAAATAAAGAACTTCTGTTTACGGCAGTTGCAGTATATGTTCTTAAGAAGTTTAAAGCTGCATGTCAACTTTCTCAGAGAAAATCGGGGAAAATATTTCAGACGTGACTCTTCACGGAATTAACACAGGTAACAAAACTGCGTGACCTAACACTGATGTTAAGAGTCATCCTCTCGAAAATGTGATTCCACTCTGCTGTCCACGCTGTCATTCGGGGATGACTTAGTACAATGAGCTGTGTTTGTGGGCTTTCGGGCACCAATCAGGAAGAAAGAATACTTCCTGGACATTGAGATAGTTATCGAAAGTCATGATAAACCGAGCAATCCTACATTGTACTCCGCTGTATACTCGTTATTAACGCATCCAAAATAGGATGCTTATTTGTAAACGTCGGCCGCGGGAAGATGGCCGCACGGACGGAGGCGCCATGCCACGGATTGCGCAGCCGCTCCCGCTGGATGTTCGAGTCCTTCCTCGGTCATGGATGCGTGTGTGTGTGTGTTTTCCTTAGCAGAAATTTCAATTAGTTTAAATAGTGTGCAGGGACCAATGACCCTAGCTGTTTGGTCACTTAGTTGTACAAACTTTGAACTTTGTAAAAGTCTTACTAGTTTGGCCAGAAATCGCAAGAGTTCTACCCGAAAATAAGAAAATCGCAAATCTATAGTCTTTCTTTAGAGCTCTACCCGAAAATAAGTACATCTGCGCTCATCGGACTACGCGAATGGGAGACTAAATTACACATTCACATGAATACGGCATCACTTATTATGAGACAGCATTTCGTGCATTAAATATAAACAATAAATCAGTTTCCAGAGACATCTATTGTTTCATTATATCAAAGGAATTGCTATTGCCGGGATTCGAAACTGGAACCTTCTGCTTACTATGCGGGCCCTGTATCAGTCAGCTATTTTAACCTCGTGGATTATTCGGTTACACGGTCTTAACCCTACTCTGCATGTTGTTGCCGTTTGTTACATTTTCAGATACAACATGATGCATGTTGTATGCATTGGAGTCTGTTTTAAGCATTTAGTTGATCGCTTGCTGAAGATATTGCAGCGCAGTTATTATCAGAGGAAAACTGCAACAAAGAGCGTTCCAGTGGATTTTACGCTAAGTATTAAATTGTAATTACAAACTGATACGACTTCTGTAAGGGAAAAAAATTATCATTTTAAAGACATCTCATGGCAGTAGAAAACATTTTAGATAGCAGTATTTTCCTTGAAAGAAAGTTTCTGTGGATGATGATGCCAAATAGTAACAGGTAGTAAATAATGACTTTCCCATTGTTAAATGTATAATTTTTCAATATTTTTTCCTCCGCATTGGTGAACATTTTCTGCAAAATTCATGCAGTGTAGGATTAAGAGCACGTCTTCCTCCACTACATGAAAATTAATGTTCCTCGATATTCCTTGATGAATAAAGCGTCTGCCAAGAAAGCACGAGTTTCCGGGTTCGAGTCCTGACCACGTGGGAACGTTGTGCAATAACTGTATAAAATGTAGGGGACTCAATCCGGAATCTGGTGCAGAGCGACCACATTAAAATTATTAAAATTGGAAGAACCAGCTTCGGCCGCATTGAAATCTTAATTTTTTATATACCATACAGATCGATTTCGGTCAGTGTCTGACCATCCTCAGTGCTAGAATTCAAGCCCTGTGGGCCTACAAAAAACAAGATATCAATGCAGCCAAAGCTGGTTCTTCCAATTTTGTATAAAACGTCCTGCGTTTCCTGTACGGTATGGGCATAGCAAACAATAGGTCGCACTGGTAAGCACTCTTATGTACTTGTAGTGCGGTCATAAATACAGACTACCCAGCAGAGCACCCGACAAAAATATCGCATTCGCCAGGAAATTATAAAGTAACAGTTGCTGACAGAAATTTCCTGTTTAAGGTTTCCTGGACGGTGTGTCACTACTTCAAAAAATTACGTGGTATTGCATTCAGTAGCTTTCCATTTTGAGAATTCCTCGCTCCGTATTTAGTTTCGCACGCTATGGGGGTATGGGGGGGGGGGTAGGGGGAAGTTGCCTCGTATTGGTCTCAACGCGCTAGCCGCTCGCACAGCTGACACGGAGGAGGAATACCGAGGCTGACGTCGGCTCGGAAATCCGAGACGCGGCGCGGGTAAACGCGGCAGTTGCGGTGTAAGTGTCGCTAACGCAGCGCAGACACACAGGCGGATGGATGCATTATTCATGGCGGCGCCGCTTCGCGCCGGCTGGTTAGCCGGGGGCAACACGTGGCACTCCCGAGCGTACCGCAGCGGCTGCCTCCAGGCCGCCTGTGTGGGCGTCTGCCTAGCAGCATTACACTGACAAACTACTCCTCACTGTCCGTCACAGAACACCAAAAATAACAGAAGTGCAAAGACCACGTTATCACACGGAAACACAGAACGACAGCAACGCTACTAGTGGCCTGCCAGTGAACTTTCAATCCGAAAAATGTGGCGCGAAAATTCATATGTTTACTTCTAAATACACGAATGAGAAAATGTTATGTTGGTGTTAGATGACAATATTTTTCATTTATTCTTTGAGGGTGGACCTCATAGAAAGGTTTTTGAGACCTCTCAAAGTAATATATACGAGAAATTTAAATCAAAAACTAACATTAATTGCTTGTGGCTGTTGTTTGCAGTCGACCAAACTTCGTAAATGATGCCGTGGTAATCTTTTTGGCCGTAAAATAGTTTGTTTCTAAAACTCGGTACTGCGATTTTCGCCGTGTGGCGTTACCACATGGAAATAAATGTAAAGTAAATAATGTATCATCATTACACCACCTAATATTACGGATGCGGACAAAGATTAAGCAGTATAACAGCAATATATTTGAACTGCGAATTAAAAGAAAATGCACACAGAAGATCACAATTAGGAGGACGTTGCTATATAACCTCAGCACAGAACACCACATACGAATGAAAACAAATATGGAGGACTCTAAAGCGTAAATCATCCAATAGGAAAGCGAGATGAAAAATCGCAACGCTCGCAGCGCTCTATGTGACCTGGCAGCGAACCAACATCGTGTTACCGGAAATCCCTATATGAGTTTCACCCCCCTGCTGTCTGTACTCACAGCGCTTTTCGTGACACTCCAAAGACCTTGTAAAAATAACTAGACTCCCTGATGGCGCTGCTGTCGCGGGATAATTTGAAGCTTCGCCCGGCCGCCAAAGTAGTGGCAAAGTGTCAGATAAATACGAGTGTTATTAGCACGTAAATCGTTTATTAAATAGCTACTGCGGGATATATACACAATTGATAGTCACGTCTTTATTGTTCGACTATCGCAGTGTACATGAAGCACGATGCTGAAGAGCTGCTCAGCGTTTAAATACATAAATCAATTGAAAGGAATAAAAAGATCGAATACTGTATTCCCATTTATATTTCTCACGAATACAAGTATCCCTACTACTTGTGTTCAGAGACAGTTATTCTTGCTTAAAAGACTGTTAGTCAACACAATATAGGATTGAATGAAATAAATAATAACAGGCTTTTATAATACTGGTAGCTCTTAAAAAGAAGCTGCTTTAGGCAGTACTGGTGGACAGGAAGTTCAAAAAGTTTCATTTTATGATTGTGTAAAATAACTATTGGGGTCACGAAACTAATTGCCTCACTGCAGTTCGAAATTTTGTGTACGAAATTAATATTAGCAACTTGTAACGCAGAATTGAAACGTAATCTGCTTTACATATAGGTATAACAACTGAAAGGGGTTTGCAGACCTGTGTATAGTTCCATATCTGAACGGCACATAGCCACAGTGGATTCACATTGTGAAGTTCAACCCTGTGACGATAGTTGCTGACTTTTGAGCAGTTCACTCTAAGGTATTTGGCTTACAGCATTAAAAATGCTAATTTTCTTGCTAGATGCCCTGTTGCTAATGTTAGATGCCTTAGTTAAGAAAAAGTTATGGCATACTTCGTGTTCTTAAAAGCCTTTGGTAATGGCTGATTGCTGTATTCACAACGTAAGAAGCTATTTTTCAGTTATGTATCTGATGGCATATTTCACTTCTACAGTCGATTTTTAACATTAGCTGTTTCAGTCAGCCTTGTTTGATTTTTTGATGCTATGAAAAATCTAAATATTGGAGAATACAGCATTAAAGCAGAGACGTAAAGTGTGAAACTCTTCCGAAATTAATGTTTGTACAAAAGTTTCACGATCTTAGAATATACTGAGAAAGTGCCAAAAAAACGTGTCTGACGATAAATTCCGTTCATATGCTGCACTTAGAATGAAAAAAAAAACTATATGTTATAGTTCGGTTTCGTTAGGAAGAAGAAACGCTGTTAACCAATTTCTACACCGTATGTGTGATAAATTTACGCACAATCGATAGATGCTGTATATTCAAGGAGTCTGAAGCTGTTTTGTAATTATCTTTTTCCATTAGACATAGTTTTCGCGACTTAACTCAAGTGAATACTCTCTCAAAACAAAAGAGTCTTACGCACATTTAAAGTTCGCGCGGAAGTTTGCCACTATAATGGCCGCCGAGGCGCTCTTCAATTTGTCCGCCGTTCGCAGTCAGCCACTTACGCGATTGTGGGGGCTTGTGACACTCAGTTGATGTATAAAATTGTCAGAACGACATTTTTCGGGACTAATCATATCCGTTTCTCAAGTCCTACAAGAAACAAGGAGAGAACGTAAAATACGACTTAAAAGTTAAGATGCGATCACACGAAACAATTATCCTTTCTTGGGTAACTTACCTGAAAATTAAAATGAAACCGTCATTAACCGTAGCACCGCTAAGGGTGGGGGTAGGGGGGCAAAAATTGCCCGCGGTATTTGTTTTATATATATATATATATATATATATATATATATATATATATATATATATATATATCGCAAGTTGCGATTTATTTCATTCATTTGAACTCTGTAATTCGTGAAATATATATGTTATTGTATACAAGCCGAGGCTGGGCTCCTGACGACAATTAATTGTGTCTCGATACCTCATGGTCTGTTCTCCCTGATGCGGGAATACAGTATTGTGGCTGCGAGCATCATAGAATAAATAGCCTGTGGTATAGAACAGAGACAGCGTGGCGAATGGATATTTGGGTATGGCGGGAGACGTTTAGGGAAGAGTCCTCTGCAGTCGGGTTGGTCACTGTGTCATCGGTGGCGGAGTGGTCAACGCGTCTGCCTAGTAAGCAGGAGATCCCAGCCGGGCACAAATTTTCATTCGCCACACTTTGGTATTCCATCTACACCTCATACAGTGAAGCCATAACATCGCAAATTGCGATTTATTTCATTTGTTTAATATATCTAGTTGTTGGAGTAAAGAAGCAAGAATTTAGGTAGTTGTAGAAAAATATCTAGAATATATTCTTTCACGGTTTTATAATTTTTGTGAATTATTTCAATCTCCCTATTACATTTAATTCAAGTGCGGGCAGTTTTTGCCCCCCCCCCCCCCCCCCTTAGACATCGGCGAGACAACTATTCTCAATAAAATATTTCTCAGTACGACAGAAAAAAATGCAGTTTCTGACTGTTGGTACCGCTGTATTACGTTCCCATTGTTTTGAAATAAATCTCCATTGCTGTTAGAGCAGTTCTACATTACTCGCAGTTCTAATAAAATGTCTCGTTAGTATCAGAATTACTGCAACTGTTCAAGCTGTTGACTTTTATTCGAGCGGAAGATGTCACATCTGTTTGAAGACTAAAAACTCTAAAAGGGAAAAGGACAAGATGACAAAAGTGTCTATTGTTTTTTGCAGGTGTTCAAAGTATGTGTGTTCTACTTATTCTACAAAATCAATCATATGCACAAATTGTGAAATTGAAAGTGAAAGTGAGTAGGAAGGAAAACCTCATTTGTAATTTTTACTTTGATTTTCTGTTTTCGTATTTGTGGTTTGGTATTGTACGTTCTTTATGATTTCTTAATACTAGTCTGATGTATATCTAAGGGTTAGTTTCATGATAAAAGTATAATAACATTTCTCATATTCATTACTTTATTTGTTGTGTTTGCATCTGTTATAATGTTCCTGACAACTATGGAAAGAGTGTTGCAACCTAATAAAGAAATTCCTAGTTCATTAAATAATAAAAAATAAATTGTTAAAAATTGAAAAGAACGTGAGAGCAATTTTTGTCCCCCCTTAGACATCCATGTGACAGATCTGAGCTTAGTGGTGCTAGGGTGAAGCCACTTTCATTTTAAAGTTGAAAGGAGTCAACTAGGCCCCTTTCAACTATTGTCTATTTCCTTTATTACTAAACTTCCGTTATTGTGCTGGCAGCTTGTTATGCCACCGTGTTTCAGTACATGTTTGTCTCTTGCCTCTACCTTTGGTGAAAGAAAGTGTAACGTTGGTTGTATCAATTGTTTACTGTACCTGGGTGATAGGTGATACAGTTCGCTCCCTACCTTATCCTAAGGGGAGAGTCAGTCAACAGTTGTGCTTCCCTTGATTCAAATTTCCTCCAGTAGTCGTCAGAGAGCCTCCGTTCTACACATGTCCCTTACCAACTTAACAGTATCGTCGTTGGGCAGGTCAGAAACGAGCGTTGGCGGTCGCCCCCTCAAAATTCTTCTAACCCAGAGGTTGGCAACTCTCCCCTCCAGGTTCCCTAGCCGGCTGCTGGCCGCTGATGTTTGAAACCGGCACTCTTATCTGCCATCGGTGGTCTGATGAGTAGACTCGCTGCTCTCCAGCCTTAAGATTACTCAAAGCTATTTCTTTTTTGAGATTTTAAAGTCAGGCACTTTAATGTACACATGGGTCGACCTTAGACCGATATCGAAAATTCATGGCGAAGGCTGTTCTAATCGTAGTATTACTTCCCGGCTAAGGTTCGTCTCTGGCCTGAGCAATGTTAATTCCTATTCATAGCCTATATTTTGTTTTATATCTCCATATGTGTTAACGCTTTTGTGTTGGTAGAACTTTTAACACTCCTCCAACCCACTTAAAAATGCGGATTCTATCACTTAGCTAGGGAGGTTGCATATTTCTAGGTATAACGAATGTAAATTGTATTTGAGAAGAGGGAAACTAACAATTTAATCTAATATTAAATTTTCCTGTTAAAACAAAATTTATACCTATGATTTCCCTAAATTTCACTGCCAAATCCCCCTCCTAGTCACCAAATAAGTTGTCTATTGTGTGCACATACACCTTCTGTGACGATGTGTTTATGATCTTGTAATGCCCATAACAACATCTCTTCTCTCTCTGCATGCTCGGTGGATCCATTTCCTAAAGTCGTTATCCGTTGCGCGAATTATATTACTTCTTCTTTTTCAGTTTTATACTCGTGATCGCGGACTCAGTTTTTGTTGATCCGTGTTAAGAGACCTCCATCTAGCATGGGACGCAGTGAGAGAGAGATGTTGAAAGGGAAACTGGTTCAAGACGAGTAGTAACACCTACTATCACTTTCCTTAGTCTATTCCAACCTGAAATAAGAAGCCACGAGTAGGCGGGATGCTTTCACAGTATACTCAGCATCGGTGCGTTGTCATGCAATAATCTGACATGATGTCGGTATGAAGAACCACTATGAACTGCCGCCGGCTAGCTGCACTGTTGTTTCAGCGATAATCTATGTGCAGTTACAAAGATGACTGACGGCGTGACTCCTACGAAAGGAGTCAAGTGTGTTACAATAAAATTATTTGAGAAGGCGTCTCAAGCATGACAGCAAAGCTAAAGATATAGCTGAAGAACTATAATTGTCATATACATTTTGTTATTTTTCCAGAAAGACATTATTAAAATGGGTCTAGAAATGCCCTACGGACAGTTCCGTCTTTTCTTTTAAAATGTTGTTTGACTCTTTCTTTACGATGTGTTGTCCTTAGAGTAATTTAGTTAAAGTAGTTTGTAAGTCCAGGGACTAGTGATCATAGCAGCTTGGTCCAATAGGTTTACAAACATTTGATAATCTATTTTGCTAATATACGTAAATATTGAGTAATATGAGCAGTCAATCTCATGAAAGCTGGCTTGTTTACTCATTTACTCCGTAGTTTGATTTTTCCTCCATAGTCATTCTTCCAAATCAAGTTGAAATCGGCCCATTACGTTAGTAACATTGAAGCATGATGTGGCAGTTTTTCGTGAGTTTCGTTGTCATATCGCCAGAATTGTGTGTAGTAGGTGCTTCTTACACCCACAGCTTTTTTCGTCTGACAGTAGGGAGAAAGTGTAAGAAGTTTGTTTGAAACCGGTTCAGCAGTATAGGGGGCATATGGAAAACAACAGTCACGGGTTCTGAAACATCCGTAATGGATAATCTAAATGCCTGCCAAATATGGTGTAGTCGCCACGAGCACGCTGAAGTGCCCCATCAAGACATGGCATTGAATATCTGAATTATTTTGGAATATTTGTAAAAATAGAAATCGTATTTTAAAAAGTTGCAATAAAACTTGTTTACCTCCAACAGGAACGTTTATTAAGATAAAGCTCAACCCCCTGCACAACCCTCGGGTGGAGGAGGGATGACTTTGAAATCGAACAGGAACCCCCCCCTCCCCCTCCCCATTTTTATTGTAGATTTGGATACTTCGTGGAGGAAAAAAACGTAACTTTCGAATGGAACTTTTTTTTTCGTTTCATGATATAAGGCGTCTTAATCGGCTAAAATAAATATCAGTTAAAATTATTGAACGACAATTTCTCAAATACACATCAGATTACGGAAATCAAAGTACAGTTTTTGATAATATTATTATGTGACACCTCCCTCATTCTCAGTTGATGGTTATACTGTTCAATGATTCGAACTGTACATATCTCCAAGTAATTGTTACACGGTGTTAACGGTTGCAGAGAGAGTGGATATCATTTACTCTAACTGTGAAGCTCATAGAAATATTGAAGCTCGTCAAAGGTATGCTAATCTGTTCCCTGATAGGAATGTTCCCACTTCAACGATATTTCGCAGTATTGTTTAACGTTTATTAAAGGGAGAGAGTTCGGTCGCAGCCTGTGACAAACGAAAGTAACACGGTGAAGTTGCTATAAATCGTCACATTAGTTCTCGGATAATTGCGCGAGGTTCAGAAATTTCGCAAAGAGGTCTTCTTCTACGTTTAATTTAGCTACACAAATGTCATCCATTTCTGCCGGCCGCGGTGGCCGAGGGGACTGCGGCGCGTCAGTCACGATTTGGACGGACACAACGGCCGGGGGTTCGAATCCCCCCTCGGTCATGGATATTTGTGCCGTACTTAGTGTTAGCTAGTTCATAAGTAGTTTGTAAGCTTAGCTGTACAAACATTTGAACATTATGGGGTTCGCACTGTGTGTCTGCGGTGAGCCAAAATGCGGTCATCGTTCCAGGCAGCGCGTCAGTTCTGCTGTGTCCGCTGTCTATACTGCAGAAGACGGGTCAAGTAGAACCGCTGGCTCGCGCACACACGCGGTCCGCTGGGTAGGGACTGCCGGCAGCCACATTGAAAGTAACTTGTAGCCATCCTCCCTATTCATGTTGTTAGGTCATTTAATTATTTCTATGGGTTGTCTTATGTTGCGTTGTTGCATCCACGGTTCCCGGGGAAGCACGCGAGGTTATCGGAAGTTCATAGTACCGCCGTATTTTTTTTTTTTTTTTTTTTTTTTTTTTTTTTCTTATGGGACTTAACTACGGGGTTATCAGTCCCTAAACTTACAAACTACTTATGAACTACTTACGAACTAGGACGGCACAAATATCCATGCCCGAGGGGGGATTCGAACCCCCGACCGTAGTGGCCGTGCAGACCGTGACTGGAGCGCCTTAGTCCCCTCGGCCACCGCGGCCGGCTTGTATTTCATATGAGACTTAACTACGGGGCCATCAGTCGCTAAACTTACAAACTACTTATGGACTAACTAAGGACGGCACAAATATCCATGCCCGAAGGGGGATTCGAACACCCGATCGTAGTGGCCGTGAAAACCGTGACTGGAGCGCCTCAGTCCTCCCGCCCACCGCGGCCGGCAAGTAACATTCAACGTGGCTTGACTGCCGGCAGCCGGCCAGAGTGGCAGAGGGGACTGAGGCGCTCCAGTCACGGTCTGCACGGTCACTACGTTCGGGGGTTCGAATCCCCCCTCGGGCATGGATATTTGTGCCGTCCTTAGTATAAGGTAGTTAATAAGTAGTTTGTAAGTTTAGGGACTGATGACCCTGTAGTAAAGTCCCATAAGCTTAACAAACATTTTAACATTTTTTGGCTGTCGGCAATCTCTGCCCAGCGGGCTGTGTGTGTGCGCCAGCCAGCGACTCCACTTAACATGGGTTTTGCAGTATAAACAGCGGCCACAGTAAAACTGACGCGCGGCCTGAACGTTCGCAGCAGGAAACACCAACCCCTGGATGTTAGTTGCTGATTGGCTGTTGCTTTCCAATCAGACATAAGATTTTGCCCAACAATCACCTACAGGGTAGCAAACGTAAGAGCCTGTTGATAGGTTACTGCCAGCCAATCACCATCTTAGTTTTATGACGTCAGTATTAGATAACCGAAAAATTCAGCAGCATCCGTTAACCGTCCTGAAGAGCACCACTGCAGTGTGGTCGAAACGTCGGCAATTTAATTGCTAAGTGAAACTTCCTGGCAGATTAAAATTGTGTGCCGGAACCGGGACTCGAACCTGGGACCTTTGCCTTTCGCGGGCAAGCGCACTACTGACTGTGCTATCCCGACACGATTCACGATGCCACCTCAAAACTTTACTTCCGCCAGTACCTCGCCTCCTACTTTCGAAACTTCACAGAAGCTCTCCTGCAAA
This sequence comes from Locusta migratoria, assembly GCA_026315105.1. NCBI lineage: Eukaryota > Metazoa > Arthropoda > Insecta > Orthoptera > Acrididae > Locusta > Locusta migratoria. The sequence goes on from CM048747.1 coordinate 62,054,199, forward strand.
CACGCAAGACTAGCACTCCTGGAAGAAAGGATATGATGGAGACATGGCTTAGCCACAGCCTAAGGGATGTTTCCAGAATGAAACTTCACTCTGCAGCGGAGTGTGCGCTGATATGAAAATGCTAAGTGATTAAAAATGACGCGGCCTAACACCCATGACTGGCCTGTACTTCATAATAGGTAATCAGACTGATCGAAGGTACAGCGACAGTTTAGATGTTTCACTCATACTAATGGAAGATGTCCCACTTCAAGCAAGAGTGGATATGTGGTTTCAACACTATTGATGCCCAGTGAATTATTCACGAATGTTTCCTGGTCGAAGGACTGGACCAGGAGGTTCTCACCTGATTTGACTTCTGCCGACGTTTTCTTGTGAGGATAGCTGAAAGAAAGAGATTACATGTATGTACCAACAACCCCAGAAAATAAGCAACAACGAATTATAAATGAATGACCAACCATTACAGCAGGGATCCTTATAAATGCCGGATTGTATTTAAGACACAGAGTTGCAAATATGTATTAGAAACAACGGACATCATTTTGAACTTGTGGCTCAATGAAACACTTGTAACAGGCAAGGGGGAGCACACTAATCAAGCACCCCGAGATAGTGAGAGGCAAGGGGACTCAATAAAATAAAACACCCCAAAGGGAACACATTATTATTACGTCAGATGACAGCATTATCAAAAATATCAAATACTTAACTTTTATTTTCTTGATCTCAAATGTTCAAATGGTTGTAAATCTATCGGACCAAACTGCGTGGTCATCAGTCCGTAGCTTACAAACACTTAAACTAAGCTAAACTAATCTAATGACATGATGTCCCAGGAAGGACTTGAACCTCCGACGGCGAGCAACCGCGCGCTCCGCAGCGAGGCTCCTTAGCTCGGCTTCTCCAGCGCGACTTTCCTGATCTGATACGTATTAACGTTTTCAACTATTTTCACCTCATTTTCATATTTGTCGACTACAGCACCATCTACACATGAAACGAAAAAAATGTTTCATATAGTTCATATTTTTCACGACGAAAACAACATTGCAATGTATAACAGAGGTTCCTATCAAAAATACCCATTCCCTGCTTGGTGGCCAAGCTTTATGTTAATGTATGTCTCTCTTGAAGGTGAACAAGTTTTATTGAAACTAGTTTTTTAATCCTATTTTTATTTTTCCAAATATTCCGTAAAACAGTTCAAAGTACCTCGCTGTGTATAAACCGACCGCAATTTATTACCTCCCGTCTCTGTAACGCCGGTAAAATAAAACAATTAAAATATTGTGCCGTTTGTCTAACATTCCTAACCAGATGGAAAGCCTATCGTTAATTAAGCCTATGATGTAGTGGACGCAACAACCGGAACGTTGCTGCACCTTGATACATCGCAACAACGATCTGTTAGTAACAGAAAAAAATTCGTAACAAAGTGTGTCTACACTTAAATTTGAACAAGACTATTTACTGTAATAGATGTTAAAAGGGAAACGGTTACAAACTTTGTTACTAGGAACCCGCCCCGGCTACGCACGCTTTTTCACATGTCCGGTAAAGTTCACAAGTCACAGACTATACAAGAAGGTAAAGGAGTGCCTAGAAGGGACATGCAATTCTGTAGAAGAATGTATAACTAGGGGAAAAATAGATACTGCCTACAGGAAAATAAAAGAGAAACGAAAAGCGGCTGTATGAATATCAAGAACTTAGAAGGAAAACCAGTTCTCAGCAAAGAAGGGGAAGCTGAAAGGTGTAAATAGTATATAGAGGGGCTCTAAAAAGGAAACTAACTTACAGACAATATTTTAATATTGTAGTAAGGGAAGAGGAAATAGATGAAGTAGGAGATACTATACTGAGAGTAGAATTTGACAGAGCCCTGAAAGACCTAACTCGAAACAAGGCCCCTGGAGTAGATGACATTCCCTCAGAGCTACTGAAGTCCTTGGGAGAACCAGCCATGACAAAACTATTTCATCTAGTGCGTAAGATGTAAGAGACAGGTGACATACCACTGGACTTGAAGAAAAATATAATAATCACCATTCCAAAGACAGCAGGAGCAGATGTGTGAAATTACAGAACCATCATTTTAATAAGTCATGGTTCCATATTTTAACATGAATTATTTACAGAAGGATCCAAAAGCTGGTAGAAGCCGACCTCAGGGAAGATACGTTTGGATTCAGGACAAATGTAGGAACATGGAAGGCAATACTCACTTTACGACTCATCTTGGAAGATAGATTAAGGAAGGGGAAACCTACATTTCTAGCTTTTGTAGATTTGGAAAAAGCGTTTTACATTGTTGATTGGAATACACTCTTTCAAATTCTGAAATCAGCAGGAGTAAAACATAGGGAACGACTTGTACAAAAACCAGGCAGCAGTTAACAGAGTTGAGGGGCATGAAAGGGAGGCAGAGGTTGGGAAGGGAGTAAGACAGGGTTTTAGCCTTTCTCCAATGCTATTTAATTTGTACATTGAGCAAGCTATAAAGGTAACCAAGGACGAATTTGAAGAAGGAATTAAAGTTCAGGGTGAAGAAATAAAAACCTTGCATTATGCCGATGACATTGTAATTTTGTCAGAGACAACAAAGGATCTGGAAAGTAGTTGAACGACATGGACAGTGTGTTGAAAGGAGCGTAGAAAATGAACATTAACAAGAGCAAAACGAGGGTAATGGAAGGCAGTCTTAGCGTTGCTGAAGGAATTAGATTAGTAAAAAGCAACAAGCAATTGGTTGCTGCATTTCATTAATTTATATTTGGAATTAGATTAGGTAACGAAATAATATAGGTGGTAGATGAGTTTTGTTACTTGTGCAGTGAAATAACATGCGATGGTCGCAGTACAGAGAATATAAAATACAGAATGTCAATGGGTTTTTGAGAAACAGAAATTTGTTAACATCGAATATTAATTTAAGTGTAAGGAAGTCCTTTCTGAAGGCATTTGTGTGGAATGTTGCCTTGTATGGGAGTGAAACATGGACGATAAACAATGTGGACAAGAACAGGATAGAAGCTTTTGAAATGTGGTGCTACAGAAGAATATTGAAGATTTGGTGGGTGGATCGCGTAACTAACGAAGAAGTACTGAACAGAACTGGGGAGAAAATGGAATTTCTGGCATACCTTGACTAAAAGAAGTGATCGATTGGTAGGACACATTCTCAGACAGCAAGTAATCGTGAAAATAGCGTTCTAGTGAAGTGTGTGGGGTAAAAATCGCAGAGGGAGACAAAGAGATGAATACAGTAAACAGATTCAAATGGATGTAGGTTGCAGATCTTATGAGGAGATGAAGAGGGTTGCTCAGTATAGAGTATGGTGGACAGCTGCATCAAACCGGACAGAAGACCACAACAACAACAACAAAGCAGTCAACAATTCGATGATTGGTTTGAACACCACAGCGCTTTACTAGGCTTGGTTATGTTTGAAGTTGGTATGCCGTTGCAGTCTACGAAAATCAGGCGTTGATGAAGCAATTAGGTTAGGTAACGAAACAATAAAGGTGGTACATGAGTTTTGTTACTTTGCGATGATCGCAGTACAGAGGATATAAAATGCAGAATGTCGTTGCTTTCCTCCGACCTTCGAACTGACTTACCCAGCCAATTATAGGGGGACCTACAGTTTAACGTGAGTTCCGAACCACGATGGTACTCTGTATTTTTCACATCAGCAACACTGCTAGAGGTGAAAGAAGTGGAAAGTGACAGATAAAACTCCTAGGATCTGGTGGGGATCGAACCCACGACCTTTGGATTCATAGTCTGGCACTTTACCACTGTGCTACCGAGTCGCACTTACAGAATATCATTAATTGCTATGTTCTACATAATATGATGAGTTCATACCACGCTTATCAATTGTCAACGTGTTTAATTTATGTTTAAACACTAATATGATAATCTAACTTATTTTTTAAAGTTTGTCTGGCTTTTAGAAGGACAGTAACGCCCCTAGCGGATAGTCAACCGTAGCGGCACTATCAGCACGGTCACGGAAGGGCCACTAGCACAGTTACAGAAGAACCAAATGGTAGGGATATTTGCTCCTTTGTCCGCTAAAGAAGCAATTGTGGTTCCATGCGCCAGACGTAAACTTTTACGTATATGCTACGCTACCAAACTTCACAGGGTCACCTCGCTGAGATAATATAGAGATTTCCTGGAGATTTCATCAAAACTGCTGCAGCCGCCTTGAAGTCTACAGAGAACGTACATACATACATACAAACATACATAACTTTATATAGATACTGATTGACAACTGATTCTTAACACCTGAAGACCTATCAGGTCAGAGGAGAGATACTAACAGCAATACTAGTAGAATAATAATGTGGACAGAAGAGCGTCTTCGCTAGCTGTTGCACGTGGAGTCGCTCGAGCAGTGATTTCCCGTATTGGGAATTTGATTCCGGAGTAAACGTGTTATCGCTGATTGCTGACGACGTTGCTGTATCTGTTACGTCCGACCAAATCGATGGGCCTCCCGCTCCGAGTCGCCGTCTGCAGAGCGGACTAGTGCTTGTTAGTACCGCACCCTACAGATCATAGATCCGAAACATTTCGTGTTCCTTTGTCACGTTTGCCACATCGTTATGTTCATTTGAATTTCGGCAAACGCTAGCCCAGTCAGGTCAATCTGTTTATACTTAACTTTAATTCCCTAACTTGCTACAGACAAATCTCCCTTCATCCCTTCACATTACTAGCAGCTTACCTGTTTCTTCCTAATGACTCCATAAAGTTGGTACCGAGAAGACTGGCGCTGATCCACCCCGTACCACTCCAAAACAAAACTTTCCCCACTTTCCCCACTTTCCCGATATATGTTTAGGTATTTGTAATTAAGGAAATGGAAACCCATATTTTTAGCATTTGTGGATCAGGAGAAAGATTTTGATAATGTTGACTGGAACACTTGTTTTCAGATTCTGAAGGTAGCAGGGGTAAAAATATAGTGAGTGTAGAGTTATACTCATCTTGTACAGAAACCAGACAGCAGTTGTTTGAGTCGAGGGTCATGAAAAGGTCGCATTGGTTGGGAAGGAAGTAAGGCAGGGTTGTAGCCTTTCCCCAATGTTGTTCAATCTGTACAATGAGCAACCTGTGGAGGAATAAAGAAGAAATTTGGAGAGAGAATTAAAGTCCAGGGAGAGGGAATAAAAACTTTGCGGTTTCATGACGACATAGTAATTCTGTCAGAGACAGCAAAGGACCTGTAAGAGCATTTAAACGGAATGGACAGTGTCCTGAAAGGAAAGTATAAGATGAACATTAACAAGAGTAAATCAAGGGCAACGGATTGTAGCGTCAGAAAATCAAGCAATGCTGAAGGAATTAGATTAAATAATAAGACAATAAAAGTAGTAAATGAGTTTTCTTATTTGGGTAGCTGCTTCTCATGGTCGAAATAAGGAAGATATAAAAATCATACTGGCTATGGGAAGAAGCGAAGAAGCGAAATTTGTTGACATCCAATATTAATTCAAATGTAAGTAAGTCCTTTCTGAAAGCATTTTTCTTTTTATTCTGGAGTGTACCATTGTATGGAAGTGAAACGTGGACGATAAGGAGTTCAAAGATGATTCAAGCTTTCGAAATGTGGTGCTACAGACGAATGATGAAGTTTAGATGGGTAGATCACATGACTAATGAGGAGGTGGTAACAGAATTGGGGAGAAAAGGAGTTTATGGCATATCCTGTCTAAGAGAAGGGATTGATTGGTAGGACACATTCTGAGACGTCAAGGAATCGTCAACTTAGCATTATAAGGAAGTTTGTGGGGGTAAAAATCTTAGACGGAGACCGAGGGACGAATACAGTAAGCAGATTCAAAAAGATTCTCAGATGAAGAGGCGAGGTTCGCACAGGACAGGGTAGCGTGGAGAGCTGCATCAAACCAGTCTGCGGAATGAAGACCACAATAAAAATTTGTAATTGTAAACTATGATGTATTTGTACTACGTATATTTGCAGTGTCACGCAATTGACGGATGAGTGAGGTTTCAATCATTACAAGACATTATTCGTTGCTGCGAGAGCTATTTGCGAAATTTCTTTGAACAACTGTCTCCTCCGAACATATTTTGTTGTCACCCTCTTACATACATAATCACCATAATAAAGTAAGAGAAATCATATCGAAAACGGAAAAATTTACATACTGGCAGAAGTGGAGCTGTGATGACGGCCTGTGAGCCGTGCCGGGATAGCTCAATTGGTAGACCGCTTACCAGTGAAAGGAAAAACTCCACAGGTTCAAATCCCGGTTACGGCACAAGGATTTAATCTACCAGGCAGTTTCTTATCAGCGCACACGTCACTGCAGAGTGAAAATATCATTCTGGAAACACGCTCTAGGCTATTGCTAAAGCATGTCTCCATCGTCTCTTTTCTTCCGCGAGTGCTAGTTCTGCGAGGTATGCAGGACAACTTCTCTGACGTTTGGTTAGTAGTACCAGCGGAAGTAAAACTTCGAGGACAAGCCTGGAATCGTACCGTGATAGCTCAGTCGAGCTTTACTGCGAAAGGCAAAGGTGCTCGGGGTCGAATTCAAGGCCGCGGCGGAGTGGCCGAGCGCAATAAGGCGTTATGCTGCGGTGCGCGAAGCCGTTCCCCGTCGGGGGTTCGAATCCTCCCTCGGGCACGGATATTTGTGTTCTCTTTAGTTTAAGGTAGTTTATAAGTATGTAAGTTTGGGGACTGGTGGCTCCGCAGTTAAGTTCCATAAGCTTAACAACTACCATTTGCAAGTTTAGCTACTGGTGACCCCGCAATTAAGTCCCATATGCTTAACAAACATTTCAACATTTTGAACATTTTGAACATTTCGAATTCGAGTCCACGACAGTTTTTATGTGCCAGGGCACATCAGTGTACACTCCGCTGCCGACTGAAAATATCATTCAGGAAACATCCCTTATGGTGTAGCTAAGCCATGTCTATACCCTATCCTTTCTTGCAGGTGTGCTAGTACTGCAATGTATGCACGAAAACTATTGTGAAGTATGGAAAATACAGGGTGTTACAAAAAGGTACGGTGAAACTTTCAGGAAACATTCCTCACACACAAAGAAAGAAAATGTGTTAGGTGCACATGTGTCCGGAAACGCTTAATTTCCATGTTAGATCTCATTTTAGTATTTCTCATGTTCTTCCACCTACGCTCACTGGAGCACGTTATCATGTGCTGCTAGAACATGTGCCTTTACAAGAACGACAAAACGTGTGGTTCATGCACGATGGAGCTCCTGCACATTTCAGTCGACGTTTTCGTACGCTTGTCGACAACAGATTCGGTGACCGAAGGATTGATAGAGGCAGACCAATTCCATGGCCTACACGCTCTCCTGACCTCAACCCTCTTGACATTCATTTATGGGGGCATTTGAAAGCTCTTGTCTACGCAATCCCGGTACCAAATGTAGAGACTCTTCGTGCTCGTATGGTGGATGTCTGTGATACAATACGCCATTCTCCAGGGCTGCATCAGCGCATCAGGGATTCCATGCGACGGAAGGTGGATGCATTTATCCTCGCTAACGGAGGACATTTTGAACATTTCCTGTATCAAAGTGTTTGAAGTCACGCTCGTACGTTTTGTTTCTGTGTGTTTCCATTCCATGATAATGTGATTTCAAGAGAGGAAATAAAATGAGCTCTAATATGGAAATTAACACATTCAACACTATGCCGTACGCCATACGGGAGCGCAAGTTTCGGCCGTGTGGACGGCGCCCGTATCCCGTACAGGCGCCGCTTTTACGGTCGCTGAAAGGAGTTTTTCACCGCACCACATGGCTGACGGCTGTAAGATAACTGCTGTACTTCATATTTTGTTCACTAGATGAAGCAGCAGTCGATGTGTTCTGTGTATCAGTTGTATAAAATACATTAGCCGTCGGCACTGTTGTGAAAAATAGAAAAGGCTTACCAACAAGCTTCAAAACAATGAAACTGAAGCAAAATGAAATGATGTTTTTCAGGAATGGGCCCATTCTAGCTCTGAAGTGGAAAAAAAGCGTGATGTATACTGCTTTTCTACAAAACATCAGGCTACCATAAAAGACGTCCCAGTACGTTCAAAAGATGAGATTACAGCAGTAATGAAACCAGACGTTGTAATTGACAACAATGAGAACAAGACTGGAGTAGATAGTGTGGATTAGCTGTACAGTTACTACCCATTCGCACGAAAAACAATGAAGTAGTGTAAGAAACTGTTCTTTCATGTTTTCCTAATGTCTGTCGTGAATAGTTTTATTTTGTACAAAGACGTCAGTATACAGAAAATCTCTCTTGTGTACTTCATGAAAAACTTTAGGTTGACGTTGGTAGAAAAAGGTGGAGGCTTTAGATTTGTAGAGCCAACACCAAGCACTAGCCTGGACAGAAATTTTGGTCGTAACCTTCCAGAAAAAGTACCTCACACTGCCAACAAAGTAAATACTGCACGGTATTGCAAAGTTTGCTCCGACAACGGGAAAAAAGAGACAGGCAAGCGGGTAAGAAAGGAAAGCAGATGGTGGTGCAAAGACTGCAACGTAGGACTCTGCATACCTCAGGGCTTTCAGGATTACCACCTGCAAGTGAATTATGTATAACATATATGTAATCTTTTTATATCATGAAATATTGAATAAAAAAACCTATTGTGAACCAATTCTTTTTATTATAAACACCAGAAATCATGTTATGAAATGTAAAAGTGTTTTCCATGTAAAGGTTTCTCGTGTTTTCGTGTTTTTTTTTTTAATTCTGGTGCGCCTCTACCGATATAAGCATACATATAAGCTTACATTTTGCCTACTCTGTAAAGGATATGGCTTCAAATGATGCTAGAAATTTGCCTTTCTGGCTCTTAGTTACTGTACAGTTATTCATTAACGTTACATAAAGATCGCCAGTTCACCTGCGCAGTCGAGGTATATACACAGCAGTGTGGAATGTAACTTCCCAGCAGATTAAAATTGTGTGCCGGAACCGGGACCCAAACCTGGGACCTTCGCCTTTCGCGGGCAAGAGCACTACCGACTGTGCTATACCGACACGACTCACGATGTCGCCTCACAACTTTACTTCCGCTAGTACCTCGCCTCCTACTTTCCAAACTTCACAGAAGCTCTCTTGCGAACCATGCAAGACTATCACTAGGATATGGTGGAGACATGGCTTATCCACAGCCTAAGGGATGTTTCCAGAATGAAACTTTCACTCTGCAGCGGAGTGTGCACTGATATGAAACTTCCTGGCAGATACTGGCGAGGTACTGGCGGAGGTAAAGTTGTGTGGCGGCATCGTGAGTCGTGTCGGGATAGCATAGTCGGTAGTGCGCTTGCCCGCAAAAGGCAAAGGTCCCAGGTTCGAGTCCAGGTTCCGGCATACAATTTTAATCTGCCAGGAAGTTTCATATCAGCGCACACTCCGCTGCAGAGTGAAAGTTTCATTCCAGTGTGGAATGTGTTAAGCGTTTCCGGACACATGTCCACATAACATATTTTCTTTCTTTGTGTCTGAGGAATGTTTCCTGGCCGGTCGCGGTGGCCGAGGGGACTGAGGGGCTCCAGTCACGGTCTGCACGGCCACTACGGTCGGGGGTTCGAATCCTCCCTCGGGCATGGATGTTTGTGCCGTCCTTAGTGTTAGCTAGTTCATAAGTAGTTTGTAAGTTTAGGGACTGATGATCCCGTAGTTAAGTCCCATAAGCTATAAAAACATAAAAAAAATGTTTCCTGGAAGTTGCGCCGTACCTGTTTGTAACACCCTGTATAAAGTGAGGTACTGGGGGAAGCAAAATCTGTGAGGACGGGCTGAAAAGCGTGTCGGGATTGCTCAGTCCACGAAAGGTCCAAGTTTTGATCTGATTTTCCTCCGTACGTACTTAGTTTCGACATTTAGTCCGCACGTGCTTTATGTGTGCAGCTGTTGTGACACGGGCGGTGTTGTGTTGCAGAGAGCGCCGCCATGCCGCCTCCACCGCCCCCGGGGGTGGCGTCCGCCCCCTGGCCTGGCTGCAGACACCTGCTGCTATTCGCCGCCCTGCTGCTCGCCTCGCCCAGCCCCGGTGAGTAGCCTACACTCGCGGTATACCATACCACCAGCTACCTGCTGCCCACATACAGGGTGTTTCACTAAGGGTGTTTGCCGCTGTAACTTATAAAATAATCGGTGACGGGAAATTTTAATGCGGTAGGTCAACACAAGAAATGTTACACTTTCTGCGGAGCTATGAACATAGTTTATTGTATCATTTTCCAAAGAGTTACAGCACAAAGATATAATTTTTAAAAGAAACAATAGTTATTTCTATCGTGCATTGGATTCGTTTGAACCAGCTCTGCTTTCAATGCGATGCGCGGCTAAAGTAGGTGGCGCGCACTTCGGACTTTCGCGACACCACAAGAACCATGTTCCGATGCATCTTGAACATATTAATGACAAATGCAATTTGTAGAGCATTCAAGTGCCGCTCCATCATACACTGAGCGCCAACTAAGTTCCTGACCCTTTGCAGTGGCATGTGATGATATATTCAGCAAAGATCGTCCTTGTTAAAATGTTACATAATATGAGGTTCAAAGATGTTACAATGTTGACTGTAAGTTCTTATTTCACCTATTTTACGACTATCTTTGGGAATTCATCTGTATGTTGAGTGTAAATACACCAATATTATAAATGACAAGCCACATAGTGCAGTACAAAAATTAAATATAATTTCACACGTTTACAAATTCGCATGTTTACACTTTTATGAGAGTATACAATATTCTATAAGTATTTAAGAAAAATACAAAAATAACAGTAAACCTGAATACTGGAATTGTGTCAAACTATAGTTCAAGGTTTAAATTCAATAATAATTAAAACAGTTAGCACAATTAATTCATATTACACGATGTCCATTATCTGCATGTAATATTTCGATGATGAGGAGGAGCTCAATGTCTACATGCAGTAATATGATGCTCATTGCTTACATATAAGATTTCGATCATGATGAGGAGCTGAATGTCTACATGTAGTTACAGTACACACAGTTTTTTATATTATCAGAAGGTAATACGTGACTTTTTTGTTTGTTTGAATAAAATAGAAATACGTACAATTATGAAACAGTAAACCACCACATGACTAAAATAGAGATGGTGAAATGAAATGATAAGGTGCTCCATGCCTACGAGTATATCCATCTCATTTAGTATTGAGATGAAGCAGAAATATATTAAACAAAAGATGACAAAGATATAATATTATGTATAAACATTCATTATGCTATTCACTCAATCTCTCAGTTGAAGTTCCAGATGGAAGAAGAATGGTTAACATAAGTAGTGGGGTGGACTACGTTTAGATGCATTTACGTCTCATTTAGTGTTTTTTTTTTTTTTTTAATGTTTGTTAAGCTTATGGGACTTAACTACGGGGTCATCAGTCCCTAAACTTACAAACTACTTATGAACTACTTACGAACTAGGACGGCACAAATATCCATGCCCGAGGGGGGATTCGAACCCCCGACCGTAGTGGCCGTCTCATTTAGTACATTCACTAGCGTTAACATATGTAACATTATAAACGAAATGGTAATTCTGTTAAATGATGAAGAACTCAGTGTCTACGCAATGATATAATGCTCATGCCTACACACAATATTTCTGATACACCCAATAATTCGAACATGATGAGGAGCCCCATGTCTACATGTAGTTACAGTACACACAGGTTTTAATATTATTTGGAAGTAATACATGATTTTTTTATTTGTTTGAATAAAATAGAAATAGTTACAATTATAATTCAGTAAACACCACAAGACTAATTTAAAATGAAGACGGAGAAAGTAAATGGTAAGTATATACATCTCATTTAGTACTGAAATGATGCCGAAGTATATGGAGCCACAATAGATGAAAAAGGTTTATTTTTGTATAAGCACTTACTATTAAGTATTATGCTGTTCATCCAATGGCTCAGTTAACAAAACGGCAAATAGAATATAACTGGTTAACATAAGTACGTGAACCGTAGGTCGTTCACCCGGTTGCGGCATCTGGACGACTGGCAGGGACGCGAGGCGCCTCCAGGTATGGAAACCTTTTAATGAAATGGAATATCTGCAAATCGTATATTTCAATATACGCATATAGTTAGCGGAAGAATACCTGTCCAACGAACCTGTAGTTCGGTTTCATCGCATATCTGTTTCTGTTCCATACCTACTCCATTTTGCTCGGTCTTCTTTTTTGCCATTGCTGAAAAAGCCAAGAACGTACTAGTTATAGCATCATACTTCAGTGCGAAAGTAATTGTAACGCTGTTATGTACTGTCGTGTTCCTTCTTACTATTGAGTACCGCATCAGTTACAATCGAGTAGTGTCTTAATGTGGATTGACTGATGTACAAGAAGGTGTCGTCATTGAATGACTGTAGGAGGATGCATGGTGACTATGACTAAAATTCTAGGTTTTTACTAAAAATTCTCTTACCTTTAGAAAAATTTTACATTCGTGCTATAACATGAACTAATTGTAAATCAAAAATTATTTTCTAATCACTTAGAGATTATTACCTGTTCCCTTTGAAATTCTGGTGGCTGCTACTATTAGTGACACTCAACCCTGGCACATTTTTCGTAACGCAAACTAGCAGGACGGCGAGGACAAATAATATTTCCACCCTTTAAACAATCGAAAAATACAGGATTAGTTAACTGTTCTTTATTTACAGGAACAACAAATAGTATAGTAACAACAAATACTAGTAATCATCTTGTGATGGTGCAGCTCTTGTAACTTCCGTGCTTGCAGTATTACATTTGTGGTTGAATCCTCCCTTATGCAAGAAAAACTTTTTTTTTTTTTTTTTAATACCCAAACATGTTTCGGCACTTATTGTGCCATCTTCTGTGGCTTTTTAGCTTTTATTTTCTAGAATAACATGTTACATATTTTGGTTATACAATCATTCGGAAAAATTTGTTGGTTTGACAATTTTGTTGGATATATTATGCCTAATTTATTTAAGGTACTTACATTGTGTCTTTCGTAGGATTTGCATGTGAATTAATTGCGGAATGACAAGTTTTCACAGTCCGTCATCTGCAAACAACAAGACGTTTCTATTTACGATAACTGGCTGATTTATTGTAGGCCTTCATTCGTCACAGCCACATTGAAATAAGTTTCAATATAATTTCCAGGCGAACGTAGGCCTACCATAAATCAGTCAGTTTTCGTAAATAAAAACGTCTTGTTGTTTGCAGATGACGGACTGTGAAAACTTGTCATTAAACAAGTAATGCACATGCAAATCCTACGAAAGACATAATGTAGGTACCTTGAATATATTAGGCCGCGCTGCGGTGCGCGCGGCCGTACGCCGTCGGAGGTTCGAGTCCCCTCTCGGGCATGGGTGTTTGTATTGTCCTTAGTTTGTTACTTGGGCAGTAAAATAACAAATGATGGTCGCAGTACAGAGGATATAATATGCAGAATGGCAATGGGTAGAAAAGCGTATTTAAAAAACAGAAATTTGTTAACATCGAATATCGATTTAAGCCTATGGAAGTCCTTTCTGAAGGCATTTTTGTGGAGTGTTGCCATGTGTGTGAGTGAAACATGGACGATAAACAGTGCGGACAGGAAGAGGGTAGAGGCTTTCGAAATGTAGTGCTGCAGAAGAATGCTGAAGATTAGGTGAGTGGATCGCGTAACTAATGAGGAGGCACTGAACAGAATTGAAAAGGAATTTCTGGCATATCTTGACCAAAAGAAGGGATCGATTATAGGACACATTCTTAGATATCAAGGAATCGTGAATTTAGCATTGGAGGGAAGTGTTTGGGGTAAAAACTGCAGAGGAAGACCAAGAGATGGATACAGTAAGCAGATTCAGACAGATGTAGGTTGTCGTTCTTATGTGGAGTTGAAGAGGCTTGCTCAGGACAAGGTTTTGGGGAGAGTGGCATCAAATCACTCTCAGGACTAAAGACACAACAACAACAGTTTACCTTAGTTTAAGTATTTTGTAAGCTACGGTCTAATAATAACCGCCGGCCACGGTGGCCGAGGGGACTGAGGCGCTCCAGTCACGGTCTGCACGGCACCTACAGTCTGGGTTTCGAATCCCCCCCTTGGGCATGGATATTTGTGCCGTCCTTAGTATTAGCTAGTTCATAAGTGGTTTGTACGTTTAGGAGCTGATGACCCCGTAGTTAAGTCCATAATTTCTATAAACACAACATAATAACCCAGCAGTTGAGTCCGATAGATTTACAAACATCTGAACATTTTTGAGAAACAATCCTGTTATGTCCGAATACAGATTCGCGATTCTCGTGGGAACAGCATAAAATCATCTACCTTTACTAAAAATTCTCTTACATTTAGAAAAATTTTACATTCGTGCTATAACTACAAAATTGTCAAATCAAACTAATTGTCCGAATGATTTATGAACCAAAATATGTAACATGTTATTCTAGAAAATAAAAGCCAGAAACCCACGGAAGATGGCACAATAAGTGTCGAAACATGTTTGGGTATTAAAACAAAAAAAAAAAGGTGTCTTGCATAAGGCGGATTCAACCAAAAAACCAAACAGTAGTAAACTGATTCATCAATTTATAACATTTAAAATTAAAGGGGACCTTTCTTGGAATCGCACACAGGTGCTGGTCGTGGTCGGCGCGCTACTGACGATTGGTGCACTGTTCAAATCAAATGTCTGTAAATCTATCGGACCAAACTGCGTAGTCATCAGTCCGTACCTTAAAAACTTCTTACACCTAGGTAAACTAACCTACGGACAAACAGACACCCATGACCCATGGAGGACGAACCTCCACGGCGAACAACCGCGCGCTCCGCAGTGAGGTGGCTGGTGCACTGTGTGAGGCACTGTAGAGGACGTTGACCCTCGCCACTACCTCGCTGTCCCCAGTGGGAGTCGAGAAACGCGTCCACTCTGCGGATGGCCCACGCCGCCTTGCTCGATGTATTCCGGCGGCGCCCTGGGACACTGGCGGTCGAGGCTTCGCTGCCCCCCCCCCCCCCCCTCTGGCCGGCGTGGCGCCTCGGAGGCCGCAGTCCATTATTCGCGGCGGAGCCAATCATACACGCGGGGCCGGCGTCGTGTTGTCGGCGTATCGACCAGCCACTGCGCGCCCCAGGAGCCGCAGATTTCCCCTGGGGCGACGACACCCGCCCCACCCCCACTGGCCGCCGGACACTGACGCCGCCCCCACCAGTACTCGATCCCCGGACGGCCGCCGACAACTGCTGGGCGCCGACACTCGCCGCCAGCGACTGCCCGTCACGCTACTGCCGCCGACGGCAGCTACCTGCCAACGCGGACTGGAAATCTTGTCTGCAGTTTCTTTACGGAAGTAACCCCTCTCTTCGTTACCAGTCGCCCCATTATTCTTGGTGGCGACTTAAATTGCGTCACTGTTGCAGCCGATCCTTCCTAATGCGAGAGGTATGGCCCTTAACACTGCTCGGTGTGCGTATCATCAACATATATGTACCGTCAGGTTCCAACAGACGACATTTCTTCTTTGCTACCGCTTTTTGAGAGTCCATTTGATGATCTGGTCGATAATGGCAGACAGGGCTGTGGACAGGGAATGTTGGGGTTTGATGACTGGGCCCATATGTTAAGTCCCCACCAAGCACCAGATCATCAAATGGACTCTCAAAACGCGGTAGCAAAGAAGAAATGTCGTCTCCCATTTTCGGAGGCGTGGGAGATGTGGGCTATGTAGCCAGTAGGATCGTAGAAGGCAGAGACGAACACTTCTTGGAGAATGTCAATGTCGACACCAGCAACTTAAATGGTGTCACGGAACATCGCCAGTTTTTGAGGAGCTCGGCTGGTAGCTAGAGTCATCGTTGCAATGCGGTAGTGTTGTGGACGTGCTGCTGCGGTTGTCACAAGGGGTCTTGATGTGATGTCCGGTTCACTTCTGGAGTCTTAAGGCTGATAATGCTGGCATAATGTCATTCTGTGGAGACACCTCGACAGGATCCATTGTTGTGTGAGATCGGTGGCAGTGTGTAGGACTCTCTTTGGTTAGGATGGCATTTGCATCGCTAACAACTATTGAGATGGTACTAAGTCGAATCTATAGACAGCACTCATTTTGCGGCGTCAAGAGACATTTGATAGTAAAGAGAGGAGTGGAATGTGAAGATCCCAGAGGCAGTCCATTACCACAGCAATCAGCATCAAATGAATGCAGGCTTAAGTACCTAGGCAAAGATGACAATGCTTGTATAGGACATAAAAGCGTAGAAATCTAAATGAAACCATTCTTTCATTCAAAAATCACGAAGCTAGCGACAGACATTTCAACGATCTATGCAGTCACTACATTATCATTTTATGGATGTCGGTGGACTGTTCTTAGTCCTACTGCTAATTCTTGACGACAGTAATGGGTAAGTGGTGACGTGTCAGTGCTGCTCAGTTTCAGATGCGCCCCAGGCTTCCCCACTCGGGCCTCTGCCTGCACCAGCGCTGCGTTCGGCGGTTTGGGACGCGGAAGCCCGCAGCCCGCAAACGCGACATCGGCTGCGGTCGCGCCAATTGCGCGCTCCACCCGTCAGCCATCGGAAAACATTTCGCTGCTCTACTCGCGAAGCCAACCCGAAGCCGATGCGTCGGTTTCAAAGCGTGGATCGATGCGCGGGGATAGCCGCGTAGTTTCGGGTGCCATGCCACGAATTACCCTGCTACTCCTGGCGGAGGTTCGACTCCTCCCTCCGGCATGTGATTGTGTGTGTGATACTTGGGGGCGGATCTGTCTTATTAACGTTGTAACATGCTAACAATAATGTTAGTTTATACAAGCTTCCAGCCAAGATCGCCGAATGACCGGTTTCGAAGTACACAGACGTCACCTTCTGATCTTCTATATTTTACACTGTCATATGGGTGACTCTTCTGCAACGAGTGTAGACATGTATACTGTAGATCCAACTTCACCATCAATGTTTGTGTGCAACTACTCCACAGTGGAATATATAGGAGATCAGGAGATGGTGTCTGTGAACGTCGAAACCGGTCATCCATAAGTAAATAACGCCATCTTGGCTGGAAGCTTGTATGAATTGGTTCAGATAGCCCCAAAGAACAATGAGTTCCATACATAAGAATGTTAGTGAACAAGTACTCTTTTTAAAGGTTTCCTTTGTGATATGAGGCGTGAAATGTAAGATCCGATGATGGTAGTTTAATGTACCGAAGATAATTAATCATCCTGGTTGTTTTAAATCATAAATTAAGTCGAGTATGTCTAAGGACCTTTCCCTTAGCTTTACAAACATTTCATCAAATTGTGGATGGTCAATATTATCAAAGTTTTGAAGATTGCTAATTTCATTGTTTTTACTGTTCCCCATACTCGTGTAGATCCCTAATTTCGAGCATTTCATTCATCTTCACTTCATTGAAATCGTATTTCACTCAGTACTAGTCACAACGAGTTGGTGGACGCAATTATTAAAGCGCTGCAGTCGTATTCACTAGAAGTTGTGATTCAAATTTGAGGTGAAAGTTCGATTCATAGAATAAAGGCTTTGACGACCGTATGACATTGTTGTTGGTAAACCTGCCTATGGCCGTAAATCTAAAAACCTCCTCTGTTCCTGACGTATTTTCAGAGGTGCTCCTCCTGAGGATGTCCAACGCAGTCTTAGACAAGATCAGAAACAGAAGGGTTTCATAGACCATGGCCGTACTACCAGCAACGAAAGTACAATTCCTTTAACCATTTCCCGACCAATCACATGTCTTACTGCTGTCACATCAAATAAGCACTGAGTGTAGGTCGACTTGAGCAGCAGTGTGTGGATAACATAACATAAAATAGACACAACCTTTATTTATTAGTAACGATTTTGCTTACCATCGGCTTTCAGAACAGCTGCAACAAATTTGTGAAATGTCTTCATAGTTTCCCATGGAATATTATCCATTCTTGTATCAAAGCATACGCCAATTGCGTCGATGACTTCGGAATTGTAAATTTGTGCCTCAATCTCTACGGCTCTAAAACTCACCATAACGGTTCATTTATGTTGAGCCATAGGATGATGTCTGATAATTTGCTTATGTACAAATTATCCGTTTTGGTTGTGTGTTTCTAGGAGCATTATCATTTTGTAATACGGCAGCCTCAGTAGCAAAATATTAGTCCCAGGATAGTGAAATACTTATTTGTTCATTGTTACATTAACAAAAGCCGAATCTGTAGACACCGAATTATTAACGGAACAGTACTTTTTTGTGAAGCAGATAAAAACTGTACGCTTGTTTTGAAATGTTGAACCTTTCGTTAAATCAGACAATAAATTGTTCATTAACTCAGCTATTTGGTTTAATTATGGCCCTGATCTTAATGTACAAGAAACAGTGCATTAAATTGATTTTGTGCGCAACGGATCTTTTAAGTAAACAACTGTGACATGTAACCTTTTGAAACAGACACTGACTATACTCAAAAATTTTGACTGCGAGAAAGATATAAGAAAAACCACAAATCACTTTCTTAATGCTTGACTGTGAGAATTAATGTCGATCAGTTATTATTGAAATCCAAATCAACTATTCTCTTACTATCGCACCAATAATGAAATATGTTCAATAATGTTATTCAAATCAACACTCCACTAAATCAAGTAATTATCAAATGAAGGAAGTGGGTAAATTTTCTAACTACGTAAATGAAATATGAAACAGGGTTAAGTTACTTATTATTGATAAACAGCATTACATTACCTACATAATACAACTTCTGACTTGCTGGCAAAGCAGCCTCTGCTCTACATCGGAGCCATACACACAACCCAACCGCTCTCTAAGCGAGCTGAACCACTAGTCCTACTCTCTGTGTCTCTGCACGAGCTACAATGCTATGCAATACATGATCTTTGCCAGAGATGAAGCTTTACACATATCGATACATACAGTAGAAGCGATATTATACATTTTCTTGCAAGCAAGTTACTCGATACAAAACAGGAGGCACAATATTAGACATTTTCTTATAAAAATAATTTTCTATGGACACGTTTCATCACCCCCCTCCTACCTATTAAAATTTTGTAGGGTGGGTGATGCCAATGGCATTGCCTAGCCAGCAAAATTACTGAATTTCAAGTCCAAAAATCCATTAATGACATCCAAAATTTAACAAGATCAAAACAACAGATGGAGTACATAGAAAATTTAAAAAAAAATGTGACAGTCATAAATACATGCCATTTTACAGAACAGTACCATCAAAAGTCATGCATGGAGAGGTACAGGGTGTGACAGGCATAAGCAAATGTCAAAATTTACAGAACATCGGCAATAAGTGGAATATATGACAATTATACATAATGGTAAACATAAGTATATATATATAGAATTTCAGAAAACATAGTTTGACAAATGATATAGTGTGAGAAAATGAGATAGCTAGAAGTAATACACAAATGGAAAAAAATATACAATAATAAACATGAACATATACAAAGTTTTACAAAAGATATTTTAACTAATGTCATCATTCTTTAAGGAAAATGTGGTAATTACAAGTAATACACACAGTAGTGTAAGTTCCATGGGTTTACATTTTGTACAAGAGATCAGTATTTTGGGAACATAAAATGAACATTTGTATCTTGTGCACAATGTAGTCTATGTAAATTTTTAGTGCACTTAGTATAAGATAAAGTGTCAGTTTTGTATTCTGTGATGCATTTAAAATGCTATACTTTCATGGATGCTAGAACATACATGTAAAATTTTTGACTACATAGGCTTCTGATCATGTACAAAATAATGTTACTGCTTCAGCACAATAGGATTTCAATATAACGTTTGTCAATCGAATAGGCACAATGACATTTCAGACTAAGTATGTGTATCTATCAAGAGCACAATTTTATTTTGGTCACTGACTGTGAAAGAACCATGAAATATACCTAAACACTGGTAATGAACCTGTGGACAACGTTTGCAATGGGAGGCACTGAATAGTATATGCACACGAATAGCACATTAGCTCCTAACATTCATTTTAGGTCTGCACACGAACACAAAACACTGTAAGATTACACCACACTGTAGGCGGGCTGGCTGGTTGCATTGAAGTGGAAGTCATGGGGAAAAGGTTCTGATGTATTCCTCCATGCAATTCGACAACCAAGTGTGCTCCAACCAACAGAGCTATTAGCAGACTGCATCAGCATAGCCAAAATTAGAGCAAACTGGTGGTGGGTGGCCAAGGCTGCAATGGACAGTACTGTGTGGCCAAACATCATCCAACAAACATCTTCATTAAAAGGCCCAAAATCAGTGGTGTATGGTAACTCGTCCATTGTTCTGTGTGAATTCTGGAATCTCGTGTGCGAAATCGCCACTTCCCATGCGTGTCCAAAGTACATGAAATAAAGCATTTTACACACAAATTAGTAACATAGTCATGATATTTCAGTTTAGACTGAAAGAAAAGTCATTGATTAGAACATATCTGCAGAAATATTTTCCCACAAATTCAAGTGGTACAAATGGGGTCATGGTATTAAACCATATTTTTACATTACAAGTAGTGTCTTGAAGACGGATACATTTGAATACTAATGAGTAATTTAATTCTTATTTTAGAGTATCTACAACATTAGTGTCATTTCATATAAGCACAAGGCTTTACATACTATGTACATATTGCTTTACAAACACATAATCGTATGAAATACATTGAGGGTGCTTGTCATCAATTTGGCATGATATAACTTAAATTGACATTCCAATTACCATTAGTTCATATCTCTTTAAATTAATATATATCACTATGATGGTGATTACATTACCACAAATTATAACACTTAAATTACATAAGTTGCCATGGCCAGGCTTTTGTCTCAACTGAGCTACATATTTCATTGCCTTAAGGTATAACACATCAGGGTAGTTTCGTGAGAATATCAAAAGAGGTTCAAGTCAACAGGTCATGTCTGTGTCTGTCTGGGTCAACAGTAGGGTCAAACAAAACAATTAGTGCAAATTTTGGCACAGTACTAGATGTACATCACAGTAAATCATCCAATAACATAAACACAGACGTAATATTCGTTAGGCATAGCTGCAGATTTTCATCAACAAGATCATCAATAAAATTTGGTAGATAGTAGTAAGCAAAAGCAAAATATTTCTGTGCATTATCTTTCTAGACTTAACTAGGCGCAGTTTATGGCATAGCTGCAAGTTTGCAAGATAGATGGCTGTGTGGAACGTATAAGCATAACCATACATTGTCATTGAGCTTCATTATAAAATTAATTAGCATAGTGGTAGGGCTTAGGTATATAATTAGTGAGCATAGCGGTAAGCTTTGATTACAAGAGCAATACGCATAGCTGCAAGCATAATTAGAAATATTCATTACACATAATTACAAATAATTACAGATCATCAGAAGGATATGAATCTCACCAATCACACATGCCATTGAAGGCACAATGCATCAATATACAAAATGGTGCACATAAGCACAAAGAGAAAACACAAGAGGGCAGTGCGAGTAAGCACATAAGAAAAGAACAGAACATAGCATCATTAGCAACATAGCGATTCTCCTCATAATTGCTTCATAATCATTGTATAATCTCGTCATCATTAGCAACATAGCGATTCTCCTCATAATTGCTTCATAATCATTGTATAATCTCGTCATCATTAGCAACATAGCGATTCTCCTCATAATTGCTTCATAATCATTGTATAATCTCGTCATCATTAGCAACATAGCGATTCTCCTCATAATTGCTTCATAATCATTGTATAATCTCGTCCACATAATTACATTTATCAAACATCTTTGACTGTTACCAATACCTTCCTTACCATCATTTATCCATAAACAATAATGCATTTTAAAGACCACCATGACATATTGTGTATTGCCTTACTCATCATCCTCCATAATGTTCTTGGCTTACCAAATGCTCATGTCAACTCAAAATCTTCTTCACTTGCTCAGAACTTCGTAAGTTATGCAATTAGTAACACAGAAGAAAAATCTGATATTTTCTGAAACATAGGAACTTGATTAGATTACACAATCAAAAATTTCCATTAATTTTATTTGTCTTGCACAGCCACAGAGTTCGTTATATGCAAATTGCAAGATAATCAAAGTTTCGTATGACAATATCCCAGCGTAGCACAGAGCATAAGTATTCAGAGTTAGAGAAAAGTAACAGTGAGAAAAAGAGGTAGATAGAGCGCACTAAGGAAAAGCGGAAGAATAGTGACACTCAGCTCGAGAACGGGGCACCAATCGCCACTTGGTGTGTCCAAAACAGATTAATGGACTCTCTACCCCAGCAAAATTACTGAATTTCAATGCTTTGCTCTTGTCTTTCTGGGGTATGCGATCTGCTTTGGGCCCGATTTGTGTTTTCGTATCGTGGAAGGCGATCACGAGAATTATCGCGTGTGCCCTCCCGACTACGCTTCTCAGCGTTATTGTTGTGATTTTCAGTCTCGCGATCACTATCAGTATTGCGTCTATCACGCCAATTAGTGTCATTCGAAGTATTGCTGTTATGATAGTAATTATTGTAGCGTCCTCCGCGGCCAAAACCACCACCTCGGTTGTGGCCACGAAAACTTCCACGGTTAATGTCACGATCATGAAACTCACCGTTCTCATTGTCGCGACTTTGTTTGTAAGATTCATTAGTGAAAGAGTTATTTTTTGGTTTATCGTCGTGCTCTGAATAACGTTTAGAACGCGGCGGGCTTTGTTGCGACCAGCGATCATATCTGTTTGTTTCAAAATATCGACTGCGCGAGGAATTTTCCTCGTCTTCTTCTTCTAAGTCTTGTAAGAGATTTCTAAAGGCTTCAATATCATTCTTGCATCGTGCCGCAATGGCAATTTGACGCAAGTGTAGAGGCAATTTGTTCAAACAAATTCTGATTAATTCCGCAGGGCAGTAAGGTGCCGATAAAAATTGATTTTTGTATACCAAGTTTTGGAAATATTCCACAGGGCTCGAGAAATTTGATCGCTCAAAAGTTTTGAAAGTCGCAATACTGTTTTTAACGCGGTCTTGTGCCGCTTCCGACCAGTATGCGGATAGAAATGAGCGTCGGAAGTGATTCTCGCTATAGCACTCTTGTGCAATAGCTCTCATTCTGGTGGCTGGCTCGCCTTCCAGATAACCACATATAAATTCTAATCTGTGCTCAAGTGGCCAATTCGGGGGAAGACAATAATCGAATTGCTGCAACCACTCTTTAGGGTGCAAGTCATTCGGAGAGTTTTTAAATGTCTTGAATTTACGTACAGTCAGGAAATGCTTGTAGTCAAACGCTTCCTTTCGCCCGTGCGGCGTAAGTGAGCGTAAACTACGCACTGCGTCTTCATTGTTGTTACTATGAGGTACACTTCGTTCACGTACCAAGCGACCTACTTGGCTCGAATCATCATTGTCATTTTCGTTCAAATTTTCTTCTACGTCTTCGTATGGATTTCCACAAGTATGGTCAAATTTCCTCTCTATTCGCGCCACTCGATCATCTAATTTTCTGACCTCAGCCTTGTATTGCTGATTAATGGTCATTTGACCTTGTTTGAAACGGTCAAGGGCGAGATATTCATTAGTTTCATTAAACGGGGTAGGATGCGTTACATCAGAACTTTTGTCAGTGTTATCACTGATTTGGGTAATCTTAACAGTAATATCCTCAAACTGTTTATTAATTTTATTGATCTGTTCCGTCGTGACTGACTGGAAGTTCTGCAACTTTTCATCAAATAGATTACTCTGTTGCTTCAATTGAGCGAGTTCTGTAGTTTCCATATTTTCGACTCGTGACGCAAAGCTTTCCATATTTTCCACTCGTGACGCTAGGCTTTCCATATTTTCCACTCGTGACGCTAGGTTTTCCACTACCGGGTTAATCTCGTCGCGAATATCTTGTCTTATTTGCTGAGATTCACGTTTGAAAGTATTGAGCAGTTGTTCCCTGAACCGATTGTTGTCCTCATTTATCTTATTAAAACTACTTTGAATACTCACAAACCTCGAATCGCACGTCTGTTCTATTTTCTCAAGTTTTTCACCTTGTTTCTCAAGTTTTTCATTTAATTTCTGAGATTGTTCCTCAAGTTTTTCATTTAATTTCTGAGATTGTAATTGACTATTCTCATTTAATTTCTGAGATTGTTCCTCAAGTTTTTCACTTAGTTTCTGAGACTGTGCCTCATTTAACTTAGAGAGCTTTGACAATAAAATTTGCATGAAGTCATTTGGTAATACGTTATCCATAGCCGTCGCACAAGTATTTTTTGTAGCAGAGCTAGGCGGAACCGATGGATTATTTTCCGCAACCACGTTACAAGAATCGGAATTCTGTATTGTCGAATCCTGTACTTTGTCATTATCCATATTGTCTGTTCCTGAACTAATCTGTTCTGCGTTTTCTAACACGGTATTTACTGTCGTATTTGTATCAGTGCAGTGAGAAGACTCTTGTAAAAATTCAGTTTCTCTCCTTGCTTCATTCAAGGTCTCATTTTCGGAAGCAGTTTTAGCATCAGCGCGGACTCTCCTATTCTTCGACATTGTTAACAGAATTTTGCAGTAAAGTGACCAATAATATTTATTTTCACCTACTGCTAATTTTTTTGAAAATTACACACGGTAATTATGAGAGAACAATAGGCTGAATCGGGCAAGTGCAACATACAATCACAATCGAGATTACGCAAACCGTTAATTATCACACGAGTTCCGCGGTACTAGAACTTTCATCACAACAAACATCAGACAATATAAAAGAGAGGCTTGTTCAGTAGTAATGCAATTATTTGTATATTCAATTAATCTACTATAAACAATACTACACAATATCAAGAATGGTAAGTAACAAACTACAGAAACAATTACTATGCTACTGTTGCTACAACAGAGGATGGTGCTACAAAATTTAAATTAAGAGCCAAAAGGTAAGTTGGTTAGTGGAAAAGACAAACTAACTGAAATAAGACTACGTATCTAACTACGTCACGATCCTGTTTGTGAACTATCCTGGCAGAAAGGTCGCCAGATAAAAACTGTACGCTTGTTTTGAAATGTTGAACCTTTCGTTAAATCAGACAATAAATTGTTCATTAACTCAGCTATTTGGTTTAATTATGGCCCTGATCTTAATGTACAAGAAACAGTGCATTAAATTGATTTTGTGCGCAACGGATCTTTTAAGTAAACAACTGTGACATGTAACCTTTTGAAACAGACACTGACTATACTCAAAAATTTTGACTGCGAGAAAGATATAAGAAAAACCACAAATCACTTTCTTAATGCTTGACTGTGAGAATTAATGTCGATCAGTTATTATTGAAATCCAAATCAACTATTCTCTTACTATCGCACCAATAATGAAATATGTTCAATAATGTTATTCAAATCAACACTCCACTAAATCAAGTAATTATCAAATGAAGGAAGTGGGTAAATTTTCTAACTACGTAAATGAAATATGAAACAGGGTTAAGTTACTTATTATTGATAAACAGCATTACATTACCTACATAATACAACTTCTGACTTGCTGGCAAAGCAGCCTCTGCTCTACATCGGAGCCATACACACAACCCAACCGCTCTCTAAGCGAGCTGAACCACTAGTCCTACTCTCTGTGTCTCTGCACGAGCTACAATGCTATGCAATACATGATCTTTGCCAGAGATGAAGCTTTACACATATCGATACATACAGTAGAAGCGATATTATACATTTTCTTGCAAGCAAGTTACTCGATACAAAACAGGAGGCACAATATTAGACATTTTCTTATAAAAATAATTTTCTATGGACACGTTTCACAGAGACTGTACGCGATTTGCTATTAACAGTTCAAATGTTCAAATGTTTGTAAATCTATCTGACCAAACTGCGTGGACATCAGTCCGTAGCTTACAAACAACTTAAACTAAGGTAAACTAACCTAAGAACAACACATACACCCATGCCCCAGGGAGGACTCGAACCTCCGACGGCGAGCAAACGCGCGCTCCGCAGCGAGGTGCTTTAGAATACAATGATGTAGATGCCAAAATCATGACGAAAGTTCCCTTACACTGTACTGTATGAAGCGGAAGTACTGTATCGTAATCATCTTTTGGGATTTTCGACACATAAATCCCGTTGTTTGCAGGAAGAAATGTAAATCATGCTACATCGATTCATACCACACACTTCCAGTAAACAAGTGCCAGCTCTTCCTTCACAGCTTTGTGTTACCTTCCGTCATGAGGGTTTAGCAACTGCGGACCTGCCATTAAAGCCCTTCACATTCCATTAACTTTAAGCTGCAACCGTGCTATTTTCAGCTAAGCACTATTACTTAAATGAGTGTTGAATTTTGTAGTCGGTTTGGCGCTGTAGTTTTACATTGTCTGCCACAGCGTTCTTAATGCTCTTTGGTATTTTTCAATTAACTTCGGGTTTCTCCCAGTACTCCTCTCCGCCAATGAAGTCTTATCTTGCTTCGTGTACGCTATAATTACCTAGGATCCTGTCGCCAGTGAAACGTTATACAGTGCACCCGTTTTCATCAC
Organism: Locusta migratoria; assembly: GCA_026315105.1. Lineage (NCBI taxonomy): Eukaryota > Metazoa > Arthropoda > Insecta > Orthoptera > Acrididae > Locusta > Locusta migratoria. Next base: position 62,080,858 of record CM048747.1, read on the forward strand.
AGGTGCATCCACTAAACGTGTACCATCGAGCTAGTCTGGAAATCTCTCCGATCATGTTGTTTGACTGTCGCAAAACAAGACGTATAATACAGTGTCCGCCAGAAGAATGGATACATTCCTTGCCGCGCGCTATCGGGATATCGCTATTGTCGTTTTAGTTATGTGTGTGTTGTAGTATGGTCTTTGGCGCAACAGATGTTCGTACTTTCAAGTCGGTATTGATAAAACACGATGGCTGGCGCACGGTTGAAATTCGAGCAACGAAAATGTGTAGTGAAGTGGTTTTTCAAGTTTGATAATTGCGTTGAAGTGCAACGTCATTTGAGGCGGGAGTTTGAAACAGAACTGCCACCTCGCCCAACAATTAAACGCACGTTTATGTGGATAAGGCGGACAATCTACGTGGGGATAATGTGTGGTGTGATCATCTAGGGCTTAAGAGGTTCCTTTTTCTTTGATCGTACTGCTACTGTAGTAGTGTACGCGGTAATGTTACGCACATCAATTTTGCCAGGTATGCGTGCGCTTTATAGAGCTAATGAAGAAGTCTTCTACCAATAAGACGGGGGCGCCACCACGAACTTAGCAGTACGAGCTTTCCACTAATTTCAGGGACACTGGATTGGTCCAAGAGGGCCCATTGAGCTCCCTGCCAACGTCTGTTTCTTTGTAACGTGTTCTCACGTTTTAGGTCACGCCGTTCAACCGATTGGCACAAAATTTTACAGCCTTAATTACTGGCCGCCAGTGACCAGTAGATTGGTTACTAACAGCAAAAACGGGCTGTTTGTGGTTGTCTTTTGGCGACGCCTTACTCTGGAACATTCCCATTAACCAACAATTCATCATTGTGAGTAGCTAAGTACAAGTGTAGTAGGCTAGATCTAACACCTATGGACTTGTACTTCTGGGAAACTCTGAAAGATAACTTCTGTCGACGTAAGCCGCGCACGCTGGCAGAAAATCTCTCTCATCCCTATATTCAAGCCAAAAATTTAGAAAGATATTTCCAACGCAAGTTAAACAAAAATTAGTCCAAACGTCTTGTCAAATCTTTACTACTGTGATGTAGTTCAACATGGCACAAATAGTGAAAATTCGAGACATCTCGATCTAGTGATGAATGCTTGCATTAGGTACGTGCGCAATATACGGTTGTACGATCATATCAGTCCTTCATATACCCAGCTAGGTTGGATGCGCCCACAAGTGGCGCGATTTTCAAACGCTGTGCTTAGTTCATCGATTTCTCAGCCACAAGTGACCGCAATACTTATCTTTTCTCATTAAATAACTATCACCATTCCACAGCCGCAATACCAGATCGGATACGTCTAGGATCTTGGTTGTAACTTTACGCAACACTAAATCTTCCTCCGTATCGTTCTCCATACGACTATGGAACACACTGCCAAGTTATCTACGTCTTACACTAAACCACTCGACATTCAAAAGGAAACTCAAAATTCACATATTAACGACGGCATAGCCTCCATTGTTCCCCTGCTCTCAGTTCTTTCTCTCCATCATAGCTTTGAATGTTACCATCGTATATCTCTTCTTCTAACCAATCTACCTCTTCTATATCTCTGTCACCACATTCTATCGTCTTATGTCTCTGCTTTATGTGAATAAGTAATAATCTGTAAGAACATAATGAAGCAATTCCTAAATTGTGATAGTGCTGAAGTTCACAATATGAAACAAGCATACTGTACTTTGAAAAGTCATTATTATTATTATTATTATTATTATTATTATTATTAACACTATTATTATTATTATTGATTCTCATAAATTATCTGTTATTGTTACAATTACATTCTATCAATAATCTGTATTTCTTTTACTATAATACTTATACATTGCCTGTCTATAACGTACCAAAGAAATTGTTCACCTTCAGTAAGCTTGGTTAGGTGTAAATGAAGGTCTGAAGGCCCTAATGTTGGCAGGTAAAATAAATGCGAAATAAATAAATTAAATAAATAAATATCAAACAATTATACCTGTTAAAATACGGTCGGTGAGTATTTTACGTGTCGAGTGCATCACAACAGTAGGGTCGTAATCCTATAGTCCATAATTTCATTTTATTTTACAATCCTGACCATTAAAATTGCTACCTCATGAAGATGACGTGCTACAGACGCGAAATTTAACCAACAGGAAAAAGGTCTTGTGATAAGCAAACGATTAGCTTTTCAGTGCATTCACACGCTACATCACAAACAGAAGCGCCTGCGATGGTGTACGCAACGTCGAACCTGGATGCACGAATGGCAAAACTTCATTTTTTTCGGATGAATCCAGGTTCTGTTTACAGCATAATGATGGTCGCATCTGTGTTTGGCGACATCGCGGTGAACACACATTGGAAGCGTGTATTCGTCATCCCCATACTGGCGGCGTGATGGTATGGGGTGCCTTTGGTTACACGTTTCGGTTACCTCTTGTTCGCATCTACGGTACTTTGAAGACTGGCCGTTACGTTTCAGATGGCTCTACCGTTCATTCGATCCCTGCGAAACCCTACATTTCAGCAGGATAATGCACGACCGCATGTTGCAGGTCCTGTACGGGCCTTTCTGGATACGGAAAATGTTCGACTGCTGCCCTGGCCAGCACATTCTCCAGATCTCTCACCAATTGAAAACGTCTGGTAAATGGTGGCCGAGCAACTGGTTCGTCTCAATACGCCAGTCACTACTTTTGGTGAACTGTGGTATCCTGTTGAAGCTGCATGGGCATCTGTACCTGTACACGCCATCTAAGCTCTGTTTGACCCAATACCCAGGTGAATCAATGCCGTAATTACGGCCAGAGGTGGCTGTTCTGGGTACAGTTGCGCGAAAATGTAATCACATATAAGTTCTTCTTGGTGTAGCAATTTTGATGGGCAGTAGTGTATATATTTATATTTTTTTATTTTCGTCCGACATTTCTGCAACAAAAAAAAAAAAATCTTAAATTCACAGTAAAACCTAAATAGGGCCGAGCAACATGCCATTGCGACTTTTTTCTTCACTTCTCGCTGAAGCGCGTCCAGTGACACTGGCAGTTCTTCCACCAGCCATGCGGCCAGTCCGCCGCCGGCAGCCGGTAGCCGTGTCGTCAGAACCCGTGCCGTCATTACCCGCGCCGAAGAACTCTCAGCGCGCACAAAGTGCGGCAGTTAATTTATGCGCACGCCGTGCGTAATGAGAGCACAGCACAGCACAGCACAGGGTGCCGGCGCAAACACCCCTCCCCACCCCCTCTCTCCCCCTCCATCCCTCCCCGCCCCATGCCTCTATCTCCCATTACCTCTCCTAGTCCAATTAAAAAGGAGCCGAATATAACCGCGACAGACGAGAGCCTAGAGGGATAATGCAGACCGAATAAAAACTGAACACTCTTCGAGTGAAATCGCGTTGCAGTAAAGCAGTCCCTTATACAGCCAAAATCGTAGTTTTCTGAGATCTCGGTCGTGAAAATGCAAAGCAGGTAACTATGAGCTGTCTAACCTTTAATTGCCTGTAGCATTAGAACGACACTATGAACAGACTCGGAGAAATGTTAACTCCGAATTCACAAATCAATCAAGGATTTTCTGCTGACATTAAAGACACGGTGATTTTATAAAATGACATCCAACCAATGATATTATGAAATACATTTCTTTCACCGGAAAAGGCTATTTATTTACAAAACAGGCTACAATTCATTTGCAAGTCCGTGTTACATTCTACCGCAGCGTATTCACAAGACAATGCTTAAAACGCATTATATTTCTATTGTGTACACAATCTTCTTCTTGAAGAACTAATTTCTTGCAACTAAACTTCTTCTACAGTACTTACAACGGTCGTTACAATATGGGCGCTACAAACATAGCGTGCGACTTGTGAGAATTTGAGACGGACGGGAGGCGAGCACGGGTGGCCAAGTGGTTAAGGCGACCGCTGGCCCGAAGCGAGAGTCCCGGGTTCGATTCCCAGTCCGGCTAACATTTTCACTTGCACCATTGCTTAATATCAATGCCCAAATCCGGCCACTGTCAATACTTTCTTTCCTATCCTTTTTCCTTCCCTTCCTTTACCAATCACTTGCAAATACTTCGAAGGTGTTTACAGAAGTCCGTTGGAGCAGCTGGAGTGGTTCCTCGGTACGGCGTCGAACGGTCTTCGGCGACTTCTTCCGTATCGGGCTTCATCTTCTTCTTCAGAGTCTTCCATGAGGCGATAGTTTGCTTGGTGCATGCGAGACTGACTGGCGAGTCCCTAAAATGCGATCGTTGGCTAATAGCAAGCCAGTGTAGGAATACTTAGCTGCTTCTGAGCTACACTGCGTGCTCTGTAACAGAAGGTCCAAATTAGGCTCGAGAATACTCTATTTACAGTCGCGTGCCTGTCGGGGTATTACGCCTGCTAGCGATTGAATCGGCTGACCCGCCGACGTGACGCCAGCTTGTTACGGCTTAGCTGACAGCAGAATTTCGTATCAATTCCTTTATTTCCAGTGAACAATAGTCCATTTATTTTATTTCTTGTTTTCTTGATTTCGGTTCCCATTTTCCAGAGAGTCAAAACATCGGTACAGTAGAACTAATTTTGGCTGTAACTAACACAGGTCAAGGCATTTCTTAGTCCTCACCATCTCTCTCTTCATGTGTATTGACAGTCACGTATTTCTTTCAAAACCACAGTCAGACGAGAAATGTCACACTACTCAAACTTGGCCGGCCGCAGTGGCCGAGCGGTCTGCAGCGCGCCAGTCACAGTTTGCACGACCGCTACGGTCGGGGGTTCGAATCGCCCCTCGGGCATGGATGTTTGTGTCGTCTTTACTAGGAGGTAGTTCATAAGTAGTTTTTAAGTATAGGGACTGCTGACCCTGTAGTTAAGTCCCTTAAGCTTAACAAAGATTTTGAACATTTTAACTCAAACTTAGCTATTAGCATTGTTTCCCAATCTTTTTTTTCCGTAAATGTCTGTCTCGCATCATTGTTCGAAACTTCTGTTAAAGATTTTTTTTCGACCTATTAATAACGTCTAATTTCACTTTCACCGTTAGAACAAAACATATACATCGTCGCTACAGTTTTGTGCAGTTACAAGTGCATTACTGTGTGGTAATCTGTTACTGTAAAAATCTCACCTGATGATAGCAGCTTGCGGCCGAAACATGTCGTGCTTATTTAGTACTAGCTGAAAACCCGGCTTTGCCCGGGTATTTGTTTATTTATTCCTGCCTTGAGTCAGTACTTCTCCTATCCCTGCCCTCGGCTGTCCAACTCCTTTTTCTAAAAAACATGCCATATTTGTCGGAGACTAAATAAGAAATAAGGCTGACTCGCATAATGTACAAAATTATAAGTGCAGTATCCAAACAAAGAAAGACTGTAATCAAAATACAAATGACATATAAAATTCTTAAGATCTCTTATTTATGGAGTTATATGTCGTACAATGGTATAATTTTTCAGGTAAGTATTCATTTGTATAAGCGCTGTACGTCTGGAACATCTGTTGCGAATACGATTAGTAGTAAATAAGTAATAGATTAAAACTTGGTGCTTGATGGGGCGGTTTTCCATGAATGTTACTGTTTATGGGCTCATATATCATGAACTACGTGTCGTACTGTGATATAATTTAGAAGGGACACACAACTATATGCGTGTATACTGTGTGTAAAATTTCCTGTCGCTACAATTTGTAGTGTTCAAATTATAAATTGTAACATCATACCGAGAGTCGTAGTTTTACTCCATAAACAGCGGGAAAGTAGTAAGCGAGAAACTTTTTTCCTTTCATCATTTTACTATGGTTGCCAGTCGCTAAGTACTCTCATTCTCATACAGTGTATTTCGAAAGTCTCGCCGCATTATATGGCATTTTTTTTGCGACTTCTATTGCTTATGACGTAATATCTTTTGAACCATGCGCTGTATGTGATTCTTAACTTCACGGTAAGCAATGTGTGTACCAAATTTGGTTGAAATCGGTCCAATGGTTTAGGAGAAAATGAGCAGCTTTGTTCCAAAATGCAGCAGTTTTTCGCTCATCTCATTGTTTATGACGTCATATCTCGTGAACTATATATCGTATGTGATTCTTACACTTACGGCGACCGTCCTCATGGATTAAAAGTTACGTGTATAAAATTTCTTAAAGATTGGAACAAAACTGTAGATTTTTATACAACACGTACAAACAGACGGACACTCTGCTTTATATATTAGAAGATTAGTAAAAAGTGATTTTTGCAGTAAAATTGTTTCACAATAGTTTACAATACAGTCGCATACCTCGAAACAATACATATAGCATGGATAAATGTATGTCTGCGACTGTATTATAAACTATTATGAAACAATTTTACTACAACAGTCACGTTTTACTGGTATTATATAAGCACGACACATTTCGACCGCAAACTGCCATCATCGGGTGCGTTTTTACAGCTACAGTTTACAACACTGTTATGCACTTGTAACCAGATATCAATAAAATGTTATGTTTGTGAAATGAAATATGCGGGTGAAAAGGGAAGAAAACTTAAAGACAGTAATAGAGGGAGAATGGTTCATCACCTGAAGCAAATCACCTCTTTATCGAACAAAATTCGTTGAGTAGTATCAGTGATAGCATAAGCGTAATTCAATTTGAGGGAGAAGGGTGGCTGCTGTCTAATAAGAAGGAAATTGCGATTTTTCGCGCTTTAAGTGCAGATTCTAACAACTTGAGAATACACAACCGTCTAAGGGACAATCGTGGCCCCATTTTTGCAATATCTTCCTTAAGAAGCGGTTACCGATCTTCACTCTTATTTAGGAACATCCAGTTTTAGCATTCATGATCAATTTAGGGACGTATTCTATATGTTGTGGCTCTGATTTTCATTTTATTGATTAGATACAGTTTTTCAGATAGGGCAGTACTATCGTAGGTCGCCGTTGACACTTTCTTTTTGTACCGATTATCTTTGGTATGTGAGTGCATATGTCCTGAAGCCCACAACTGTGCATAATAACATCAACATGTGTCATTTTAGACAATGTGATTACGATGACAAAGCATGAGCGCTACATGTATCTCATTGAGAGCATTCCCTAACGGCAAAATATTTATTTTATTTTGTCAATTGCATATTTGCTTCGTGCGGCGTCGAATTTGCGCGGCCGGCCGCGTTGTCCGAGGGGACTGAGGCGCTCCAGTCACAGTCTGCACGGCCACTACGGTCGGGGGTTCGAATCCCCCCTCGGGCATGGATATTTGTGCCGTCCTTACTATTAGCTAGTTCATAAGTGGTTTGTAAGTTTAGGGACTGATGACCCCGTAGTCAAGTCCCATAAGCTCTACAAACATTTGATTTGATTTTTTTTTTTTTTTTTTTTTTTTTTTTTTTATTCGCGCGTCGTATTTTAATATGTGTTTCCTTGTCGTTTCAGAACTTGAGACTTGGGTATTTCAGTCCCCAAATCTGTCGATTTGACAAAAATGTTCATATAATTCACAACTGGTAGGAATTTGAGTCAACACAGTTGTACGACGGCATCAAAACAGAGATACGAATTTCCTATTCGCAGGACATGTTCATTTGGACGTTCCGTAGAAATTTCACACGACTTGTTTCACAATGTGACCTGCTGACTGGTACGCTCACCGTACGCTGTGGGCCGTGATACTCGTTCCAAGCATGATGGCATGTCACGTATAAGTTGCAAATGGCGTCCTGCGATATGCTGCTTTAAAATGTTCAATGAATGTCTATAATTTTTATGGTACATATTCTTATGAAACTGTTTCTATTCCTGTTTTAATTACTGAAAATATACATTAGTAACGTAGCCGTTTTAATTAAAAAATGTTCAAATGTTTGTTAAGCTTAAGGGACTTAACTGCTGGGTCATAAGTTCCTAAACTTACAAACTACTTATGAACTACCTTATACAAAAGACGACACAAACATCCATGCCCGAGGAGGTATTCGAACGCCCGACCATAGCGGCCGTGCAGACTGTGACTGACGCTCCGCAGACAGCTCGTCCACTGCGGACGGCTATGCTGCTTTCACCTGGTTTCAAAAGTTCATCCAAGTGTAATTGCGCTACATTTCAAAATGCGCAGATGCACCATGATGTTGGTATCACATTTGCTGTCGTTATTGAGTGGAACATGCTCATATAACTGGCGGAGTTTCTCGTAAAAACGGTTAGTTAGATGTTTGCGTTCAGTCGCCGGTGAAACAAGTGTAGGCCGACCAGATTATAGCCTATCAAGCCGCAAGTCCATCTTGGTGACCACGAACAAAGTCGGCGTGCTGATTTTCCCTTGGCCACACTTGTTGATTTTGGCTGTTGAGCGTAAAGAATTCGTCATCCGTAAAATCTACACAGTTCGGAAATTCCGGTTGAATAGCACAATTTTGCAAAAACCACTGGCAGAATTTAATTAGACGTGAAAAATGGTCTGACTTAAGGGTCTGAACCTTGTAAAAGTGGTAGGGATGCAAATCATCTTCCAGCAGACACACCAAATTGTGGAATGGTTTACACCCATTTCTCGTGGAACACACCTCGAGCCTGTTGAAGGTGTGGTTTGCAGCAGTTCTAACGCTTCCTCTTCAAACCCTGATGTGTGCACGGTACGTTGACGAGCGCGTCCGTCTAGCCTTCGCACATTTAACACAAAGTGAATACATCGGGTTTCGCCAGCCGCAGTGGCCGAGCGGACTGCGGCGTGCCAGTCACGGTCTGCAAGGCCACTGCGGTCGGAGGTTCGAATCCCCCCTCAGGCATGGCTGTTTGTGCCATCTTTAGTATAAGCTACTGCATAAGTAGCCCGGAAGTTCTAAATGAAGTACTTCATAAATAGTTTGTAAGTTTAGGGACTGATGACCCCGTAGTTAAGTCCCATACACTCTACAAACATTTGAACAAGGGGTTTCGAAGTAGGCTTTAATGTCACATGTGTCATTATGGGAACGTGCCAGTAGAGAACTTACCTCAAGTGAACCTGTCACTCTTAGGGACCTGCTGACGGCAGTAAATAGATGTGGATCCGGCCTCGACGTATCGGAAACTGCTGAACGTACTAACAGCATAGCAAGCATTTCCATCCACCACCCAGTCCAAGAATAGCGGTCCATCTAGTGTCCGCTCTACACAGAAACAAACAAGAATGTCCCCGTTTGATGACAAATTGACGCAGAGCTGACCAGAGTCTGCTGCCGTCTACGCAAAACCTATAAAAACAGGCACGTGAACGGCCAAAAGCAATGCGGAAATCGTAGTGTTGCCCCGCCTAGTATATGTGCACCTCTGCCAATTACAGCGTTTGCAAATAAACGTCATAAACCTCCAACACGACGTCTCTTTTACCTTGGTTTCAGAAATACATTGAAGAATTTGTCCTGCAGTCCCGCTACTGTGGTGACTCTGATAGCATTGTATGTGCCTACACTCTTGCCGGCGCGCGACGCTACTCAACGACGCATAGCGCCGTACGCTAAGCAATGTGGACTTGGGTCTCTATGTGAAATATGCTTGTTATGACCCACTGTACCAGTCCCCTCATTTTATACATTTGTTTCAGAAACGTCCTGTATATTGTATTAATTTCGTGAGCTACGTACCAGATGCATAAAAATTGAGGTCTGTATCTAAACTCATTATTTAGTAATAGACCTATGAAAATAGGGAATTTGGTGGAGCCGGCCGCGGTGGCCGAGGTGACTGAGGCGCTCCAGTCACGGTCAGCACGGCCACTACGGTCGGGGGTTCGAATCCCCCCTCAGGCATGGATATTTGTGCCGTCCTAGTTCGTAAGTAGTTCATAAGTATTTTGTAAGTTTAGGGACTGATGACCCCGTAGTCAAGACCCATAAGCTTAACAAACATTTGAACATTTGAATTTGGTGGAGTGGGCGAAAGGCGGCCCACTAATGAACGAGAAGACACCGTTGAGCCTTCAAAGTTCTCAAAAAGATTTAAACGTAAGGCCGTGGTAGCTTGTAGTTTTACTATTACCATGCATCAAGTGTGATTTAATTCCAAAACTGTTACCTTATTATCCCCTGTGAGAATTCAGGGGATGATAAGAAGGCATTATCCCTTTTATCATCGTCCACACACAAGTCGCCGAAGTGGCGTCAATAATGATGCCTCTTAGTCGATGTCCAAATGCCTATGGATACCCCACGCAATAACACACATTTTTTCGGCATATGTGGAAAATATTTGAGAAGGGGAATAAATATGTCCGAAGATGCTCTTGAAGCTGATACCGACGTGCACGTGCCTCCAGATTATGGCGTAATGGTAGCAATGCGCCAGCTGTCTCCTTTGCAAAACGTTCCCCTGAAGATGGCTGAACGGCTGCCATCCCAATTTCTGCAAAATCGTAGTGACTGCTCGAAGTCGTACGGCGGTAACCCACAAACTTCGTGGCTACAAAACTACACTTGCTTTCGATTCTTCAGCTAGAATACATATTATTGAAACACACAACTGAAATATTACCGAAAAATAACAAATTTTCAGCAAGGTGATATATATATATATATATATATATATTCTTCTTATAAAAATCACACATCGATTTCGTTAACATGATTGAACATCATCAGTGCAGATTTCTGGTAATGAGGACTCATGTACTCGGCATAAAACAATTAACAGTCAGGTCCATAAAACGTATAAATATATTTCTACTGCATGTTACAATGAAACTTGTAACACCCCATGTTTAAAACTTGCAACATCCATTAGACCTTTTTACTTACACGTTTTATGGATGTGACTGTTAAATGTTTTATGCGGCCGAGCGCATTGAGGCACTATGCTCTGATGCGCGAGGCCGTTCTCCGTCGGAGGTTCTAAACCCCCCTCGGGCATGGATGTTTGTGCTGTCTTTAGTATAATGTAGTTCATAAGTAGTTTAGGGACTGATGACCTCGCAGGTAAGTCCTATAAGCTTTACAAACATTTGAACATGAGTCGAAATATGCACTGATCATGTTCCATCATGTGAACGAAATCGAAATGTGATTAAAAAATAACTATAATAATGATTTCATATCACACCATATTTGTTATTTTTGTTGCGATATTGTGGTTGTCTGGCACATTATCCATTATAGAGTCGACATACGGAATAACTGCATATCTCAGTGAATGGAGGTGAAAACTACCCCAAGACGATGACAGGTTCCGATTGATCGATCTCTTTCGTACTCCTCTCCGTTTTAGATATCTGCCTGGAGAAAGGAAAGCGGAAGGTGGGGGAGGCGTATTCGCAAGAACTGCGGTCTTCCTTCTGTCAATTAAGGAATTATCTAATTATCGGCAATTCTCATTTTGTTAGAGTAATTGCAAAACTTCAGCTTCACAATTGATTTCGGTCGAGTCGTGATAAAACTGCTGACGGGTTTGTCTTTTTAATTAACCCCGCTATCAGAACAAGAGCTCCTAGGATCTGAATTAAATGTGAATGGGACAATCTAGCAAGGGTCGCTGGAGATTTGCCGATTTATTTAATTATGTTCTACACTGGAGCACGAAACTCACACTTCCAAAAAAGGGTCTTAAATAAACCAGAGTACCAAAAATTAATAGTTACCGTAATTAATTCTAACGGGTACACTGGTGACGCAAAATGAGATAATATCATGAGGTATGCTTTGTGAAATATGCATGTTATGATCCACTCGACCAGCCCTCTCATTTTCTGCATTCTTTTCGGATACATCCTGTGTAAAAAGAGGGATACAAATTTAAATTTTTTAATGAAATTTAATTTAAGATAACGCGCTGCTTTTATTCCGTTGCTTCTTAGTGAGTGGTCTCTGTTTTCTTGATTATTATTTTATTTCTTTTTTAATCAGTAGTTCAAGGAAAACTATTATGAAACACAGTTATTCAAATCATTTTTTTCCGTCTAGATAGCTGTTCCTGCAGAAACTTTATGTAGGAATACCGATATGGGTATGTGTAAAAAATTATCTATGTGTAAAAAATTACCTATGTCACTCATCTTTTCTTTTATGTCACGGATATTGTCTTTTTAATTTACAATCGCAAAAGAAACATATGTCATCACATATATAAATCCAAGTTTTATCTTGTTATACTTTACACTAAAATACATTTAACAGTGAAATACAATGTACAAATCAGGAAAATGGTCGATAAATATTTTGAGTTATCACCTGATCACCTGTTTACAGTTGTGAACGTTATCTTAAATGTTTTAGAAACCTTGTTTTGAAGTAATATACTTGAATGTGGATGGTATGTGTAAGAGTAATTTTCATTTCATTCTCTGGCATTGAAAAAAGTGAGTCGGGATATTGTTGTCTTCACCTAAGATTGCCACTACCAGACATGTAATCGTTTCAGCAAAAAATGAAGTTGAGATTTATAACAAGGAAGCAGCAGATACACCTGGATGAAATGACCAATTGGTGCAACTCTTGTAAAGTAAAGATAAACGCCAATAAATTGGTAGAAAGAATCACAAATATACTCAATCCCCGTCCATATCCCCCGCCCCCCCCCCCCCCGTAGTAAAGTAACGGTAGCGGGGAGAGAGCTAGACTGGACAAATTCAGTGTTTTATCTATGACTAGTGTTAGACAAAAAGCTAACCTTTGCGAAACAAGTAAGTGGGGCAAGATGCAAAGGTAATACAGCTTATGTACCTCCCCCGTGAAAGACGTGGCCTAGAAATAAAAACAAGAAAAAAATGATGGTCTACGGGCTCTCCATTCTGCCTTTAATGCTATATGGATCTGAAGTTTTATACCTGGCCTCAGACACACATCAGCAGAAACTCTAGACCTTGCAGAACAAAAAAATTAAGCACCGTTACCGACGCAGACAGAGATATTCCTATCACACACCCATTAAAGATATGTTGAACCAATAATCCCCCACACTCACCTAAAGGAAGTCTGAAGCTCTCTATTAAAAGGCTCCCTCTTTGACCCACCATCTCATTCACCAGCTGTAAACATTATACCCCAACGCTTCAAACAAAAGACCCACACACCTTAACCAGACAATTTAGGGATTAAACAGACTTTGCGGAAGAAATTAGTCTCTTGTATCCAGTATAAAGTTAAGACCATTAGAGAAGGAGCTCTGCATACATTTCTTACAACTGGGAACATGCAGCGTGAATTTTGTGATTAACAATAGCGGGATTCGTGTAATCTGCAGAACAACGATATGTGGATGACGACCCAAGGTGCTCAGCCTCCGCGCAAATAATACTGAGTTGGTGTTAGTAAAGTTCTCTTCATATCTGGCTGCTGATATAATCTGTTATTTGACCAGTCTTTCTATTTAGGTACTGGAATTTCGGCTGTTAGATGCACAACAGCAATAAAGTAAGCACTAATGTCGATATATCCTGCATGTAGCCACAGATTTAATGAGAAAAGGGAATTGCAGAGACTTAACATATACGCATGTTCTTCTTCGCCTTCATCCCGGATTCGCAGGGTCAGCGTTGTTATTACCGATACATTTCTGTTAACAAGTGGCCAAGTTCCCCCTCTCCCGGGAGTAAATGTGTGTACGCCAACTGTATGCGTAGTTATACACGTGAAAAACGATTTTTTCTAAATTTTTCAGAATCGCGTAGCTTATACGAAACTTGGTTTCCAGCCATGTATTTACTAGGCGTATTGCAAAAGTAAGGGCCGGTGAACAACGTAACAGATGATAGGCTTTAATGAAGTTTCACGCCTGCAGCGCTGTCTACCAACCCCGGGGAAACGCTGAAGTGTTTGTGTGCCTCAGTAAGCGCTTGCCTGTCGATTAAAGCAGACCGAAATGTTAACGACAACCTTAAATACACCAGTTGTGAAGTTTACAGTGTGACTAGATCATTTGTTGGGAAAAGAATCGTCAGCAGCGGACATCAAGTATCTAGTGTATGGACCAGACATAATGAGAGAAACCGAATCTGGTGTCGAGAATTTCAAAATGGGCGTACAAATGTGCACGATGAACAGCTAAATGGCCGGCTATGGAATTTCCAAAAGTTGCTCGAACCTCACTACAAAGCACTGACATTCAAGAGCCTGTACAGCGAAAACTTGTGTAATGTGGGTGCCAAAACTGCTCTCTGGTTAGTGCAAAAAGCAACGAAAGCACTGTGCACGACAGTGTTTGGAGCACTGTTACAAGATAGAGACCATTTGTTTTACTACATTATTACGGGAGACGAGATGTGATAGCATACACCAACGCAGTTCGTTCAAGCCAAAAAAAAACTGTACACTAACGGTAAATTAATGGCAAGCGTGTTTTGCACGAAAAGGGCGTTCTTTTGTTCCTATTCCTGGACCGTGGGGCAACTATTATAGGTAAAAATGCTCACTAAACTGAGCCGTGCGATCAAAAATCGACGCCTCGGGAAACTGTCGCCTGGCATCGTCTCCTGCTCGATAACATACGCCCACCTGCCGCCGCCAAAACCAGAGGCTCGAATCTCTCGATGGCGACTCCTAGACCACTCTCCGTACAGTCCCGATATTGTAACAAGCTACTATTTCCTTTTGTTGCATTTGAAACGGTCGCTTGGTGGACAACGATTTCAAAAATATGATGAACTTAGTTACCAGTTGTTTCAGGTCCCAGGTGGCAGTCTTTTATGCCGATGAGTTAAATAAGCTGGTGTAGACTTACAGAAATTGTACAGAAGTTAACGGCGTATACACATAATTATTACTGTCAATAAAAACCTTTTCTCATAAGCGATATTTTTATTTTGACCAAACTCACCATTCTTTTGGAAAACGCCTAGTGTATGTATATATTAGCAGACCATGGTTGTAATACGTTGAATTAAGAAAGTAGAAAACAATTTAATACAATAAAATTTATGACCGCTAATACAGATTAGAAACGCATTGTAATGAACGTTCCGCATTACTGCTTATATTTTATTCAGTGGCGCTACATCTGTTTCAACATTTTGTCATTATCAATCGCGACTACTAATTTGGACCTTACATGCTAACATCTGGCGTGACTGTTGTATAAACTGTATTGAAGTATTCACCTATTTCGCAGTTGGATACATTTTTCCCAGTTGGATACGTTTTTCAGCTGCCAGGTGTTATGCACCTTCTTACGCTAAAACGTTGAATTATAGAAAACTTTTATATTTTATGTAATTAACAACAGTTCTGTCAAAGATGTATCCAATAGCTGTAGCGCTATTGAATAAAATATAAGCAGTGATCCGGAACATTCATTACAATGTCATTCAACGACATTTATGACACTGCAGCCCCAACAAATGTTCAAATGTTTGTATAATCTACGGGACTTAACTACGGGGTCATCAGTCCCTAAAATTACAAACTACTTATGAACTACTTACGAACTAGGACGGCACAAATATCCATGCCCGAGGGGGGATTCGAACCCCCGAACGTAGTGGCCGTGCAGACTGTGACTGGAGCGCCTCAGTCTCCTCGGCCACCGCGGCTGGCCAGGCCCAACAATCAGGAAGATTAGAAAACCTTTAGTCGAAGTAAGAACTCTCAAAATTGAGAATTTATGTAAAACTTAGAAAATATAAGATATTGGTGTAAACGTTTGGAGAATTTTCGGACAATATACCAATAATTGGTATACATGCCCCCTACAAGAAGCTCCCAATTTTTATGTGGGTGTATAAATATGCTCGGTCCCTTGCCGGAATCCATTATAGGCTGCGAGCAAGAGGAACTAATGGGCAGGGGGCACTACAATCGTGGTGTGTTATAAGTTAAGAATTTGGGTTTGAAAGGAAAGCGTGCATGGATAGCCTAATTGGTTAAAGCGACCGCTGGCCCTAAATAGGAAATCCGGCCTCGAATCCCGATCCAGTACTAACTTCGCCATTGAACTACTTTAATGTCCTGCAACGGTCGAGATGTCAGAATTTAGCTATTTCGTAATATTTAGGGCTGTTAATGTCATGTAATGCTGTCTGTTCTTTCTGAGATTCCCAAAAGAATGGGAACCATATCTTAAAGGATTAAACGAAAATTTATGGTGAATTGATGAGTGGACAGGGATTTGAACCACTATGTGATGATGAGTCCATTGCCTTACCAACGGACCAAAACATTCACTAGTGCGCGCCTCTCAGTCAGCGCTTATTGACAGGCGTACCACAGCTGTCCAATTTTGCAAAGAAGCACCATACAGTAATATTAAATAAGATACTCTCTCTCTCTCTCTCAGACAGACACACACACACACACACACACAAAGCGAGTGGTATTGTTATGAAGAGAAGGGGACGGTTGTAAGGAATGAAATAAGGAACGATTGCAAATTATTGATATCTTTTTCCTTTTATCCTTGGTCGCATAAAGAGGCGAGTAAGATTTTCGACGCGCTCTCGGGCTAGCCAGGGCGCGGCCTTCACCGCTTCTTTCTAGTCGGCGCCTTCCATGTAGGCAACCCCTCCTGCAGATGTGCGGGGCGGGTAGGCCTGCTTTATAGGGGCCGGGTTTACGGCCGGCGTATCTCAGCCCATGTCATCGCCACTTCGATCGCTGCACAGGATATGAGCTGGGACGCAGCTCTTCTTTTATTTCTCGTTTCCCTGTGTTTCTCACTTCGAGTCTTCCCCAGGGAGAGCCAAGTTTTGCAACAACCATGCAGACTGCTTTCTTTTTTGCCAGAGGAAACCGTCGGTAACTCGAGGCAAGAAAAGTGATATCTTCCACGATGAATGAACACCAGTTCTCAATCTTGGAGATACTGTTGTAACGGAATATTATGTAGGTATCATGTTAAACCACGATGAAAATTTATAGGTACATTACAGAGGTCACTATATGATTTTCCGCATATTGTGTTACAAACTAATGGTTTAGTTTAACGAAATTGTATTACAATTCACTCCAGAACTACGATAGAAATGACCCAGATACTCGCAGAGCTTCTTGGGCAATGACATTAGGAGTCTTAAAACACTACAGGCACACACAGTGCAAGAAGGTTAAATCTCCAGCGAATGTAAGAAATCCTATATTGACCAGTACCTCATTGTAATAGATATTTTGAGTGTTGTATAGTGTGATAAAATGTGGGGGGGGGGGCAGATTCACGATAAATAATTATAGATTGTGAACGGAATGTAATTGATCCAAACTCTTACTCCGAAATTAAAATAAGTAGAAGGGTGTGTAGCTTGATAAAATATGTCAAGATAAAAGGCTCTTGACGTTTGTGTTTGATTTGTATGTACTTTTATACATAGATTTAATTACAGAGCTTTCTATGCAATGTATTTACATTGTCGTTTGTTTCTTGCTGAGTCACCTGAATTTCGAAAACATACACGGAATATATCTTCTGAAATTTTAAAAAAAGAATGAAACTGATATTTTGCGTGATCTGTTAGTTTCACTGAGAAGTAGGACCATGAGTTCACACCAAAAATGGAACTACAAACAACGCAATATGTTTTCGACAGGAAAACAACGATCACTCACGAATTAGATTGATTTTTTTATACAGATAACAATAAGACAGTCATCATCAGTGTCCAGCATACGTCAGCAAGCGTGTTTACACTGCAGCCAGGTATCTAAACTTAGCTCCTTCAACCATTTTCTGCACACATTCTCCTATTACACACATTTCAACTTTAACCATTTTCTTAAATTACTTCTCCCGCTTTACTACCATATTATACTAGCGAACACTCAGGGAAGCAACATAGTCTTTTTTAGCCTGACCACCAGCATAGAAATTTATATATCGAGAAACAATGTCAATGTCTCAAGGTCTTTTCTCTGTTTCCTTGCAATTAATTTATTCGACTCTGTTTCCCTCACTGTGGAGTTTAATGCGCATTGAAGTCTTCTTTCCGTGAGCATACATGAGTCAGTATTTTATTCCTGGCTGGTGACCAAACAAAATACTTGACACGTGCTCTATTCAGTGTTGCTCTACAAGTGCTTGCACGACGTATTACGTATACTAAGGACAAAACACACACAGCCGCGGCGGAGGGGCCGAGCGCATTGAGGTGCTATGCTACGATGCGCGAGGCCTTTCCCCGTCGGGGTTTCGAATCCCTCCCCCCTCGGGCATGGATGTTTGTGCCGTCTGTAGTATAAGTTAGTTTATAAGTAGTTTGCAAGTTTAGGAACTGATGACCCCGCAGATAAGTCCCACAAGCTTTAGAAACATATGAACAGGCACACACACACAAACACAAACACTTCTATGTCTACATCTACATAAATAGTCTGCAAGTTACACTGAAGTGTATGGCAGAGGGTTCATCGATCCGCTTTTACGATGTTTCTCTACGGTTCCATTAATAGCTCACGGGAAAAAGGAACACCTAAATCTTTCCGTTTTCGATTGATTTTTCTTATTTTACTTTCACGTTCATGTCTTCCTATGTAGCAGGGTCCTAACAAAACTTGTTCGCATTCAGAAGAAAGTTTGTGAAAGAAATTTTGCAAATAGATCTCGTCGCAACAAATAACGCCTTCCTTTTAATATTTCCACCCCAACTAGTGCATCATTTCTGTGACAGACTCTCCCCTACATCGCAATAGTACAAAACTAAGTGCCCTTCTCTGTACTTTCTCTAAATGTTCAGTACCACTTAGTGGAGGTACCACAATGCGCAGCAATAATCCAAAACAGGACGCACTAGTGTGGTGTAAGCAGTTTCTTTAGTAAAACTGTTGCATCTTCTAAGTGTTCTGCCAACGAACCGTAGTCTTTGGTACGCTTTCCCTACAATATTTTCTATGTGTTCTTACCAATTTAAGATGTTTATAATTATTAATCCTATGAATTTAGTTGAATTTACGACCTGCAGTTTTGACTGTTTTATCTTCATATGGATGACTTCTCACTTCTCATTATTAAGGGTCAATTGCCATTTCCATTTTTGCACCATGCATATATATTGTTTAAATTGCTTTGCAAGTGCTTTTGATCTTCTGGTGACTTTACCTAAGACGAACAACTCGCTGTTGAGAGGAATTTTGTTACGGGTATTGCCAAATGGATTGAAGTTGAAGGACATCATTTTGAGCATTTATTGAAGTCATGAGGTAATTACAGGTAATCACGCAGTAACAGCATGCGTTCTCATAAGGTATGATAACTTCACAAAAGTACATGTATCATATTGGAACAAGCGAAATAAAGTTCAAACGTACCTTCGTTCTGTGTTTTAATTAAAAAAACTACTTATTACCCACTATTCGTCTAAAATTGTGAGCAATATGTTTGTGAATATTACAGTGCCATCTATCGCAAAGCAACAAACGTGTTCCAAATAAAACATTCATATTTATTTACGTACTAGACGAATATGTAATAAAAATGGGAGTACCTATTTTAAAAAATGCAGTTGATATCGGTGTGACCTACGGCAGCGCCATCTAGCGGGCCAACCATAGCGCTATCCTTTTTACCCCTTCATGCTAGAAAAGTTTTGTTCTACATAGTTTTTCATTTGATGCTTATTTCGTGAAATTTTTTGTCCGGTTACTATCAATAGACCACCCTGTATATGATAACAAGGTATGGGGCTATTGCATCAGCATACTCTGAAAGGAACCTAATTGGCATGGAGACTTACTTTTGTTAAGTGATTTAGATTGCTTTAATACACCAGGGGTATCAACTAATTTAAGCATGCAGGCATCTGTTCTTGATACCAATTCTGGCGTACTTGCTTAGTCTTCTTTCTTGAAGGAATTTCGGAAGGCAGTGTTAAGCAACTGTCATCAGTAGCATCACCGTTACTATCGAGTAGTGAAGGTATTGATTTTATTTTACCGCTGGTTCAAAAATATTCAAACGTTTGTTAAGCTTAAGGGACTTAACTGCGGGGTCATCAGTCCCTAAACGTACAAACTACTTACGAACTAGCTTATACTAAAGACGACACAAATATCCATGCCCGAGGGGGGGAATTCGAAACCCCGACCGTAACGGTCGTGTTTACCGCTGGTATGTTTTACATACGACCAGAATTTGTTAGGATTCTCTACCAAATTACGTGAAAGGGTTTCGTTGTGGAATTTGTTATAAGCTCCTTGCATTGAAGTTCGAGTTAAATTTCCAGTTTTCTAAAAGACTGCGTCTTGAGGATTTTGTGTCTATTCAAATTTGACAAGCTTTTTTCTTTGCTTTTGCAAGAGTGATCTAACCTGTTTTGTGCACCACGGCGGGTCAGACCCCTCTTTTGATAAATTGTTTGATATATATCTGTCAATAGTTGTCGATATAATTTCTATGAATGTAAGCCACATTTGATCAATACTAAAATAGTTAGATTCGAAAGACTGGAGACTATCACCCAGGAAAGCGTTAATCGCAATTTTACCTGTTTTCTATAGATATATTTTTCGTTTGTTTTTGTAGATTTGGGAAATCCGATATTCTTTTTCGCTACAACTCTGTCTTCACTAATCCCTGTGTCTGTTTTGATGCTCTTTATTAGCTTCGGGTTATTAGTTACTCACAGGTCAAGTATATTTTCACAACCATTTACTATTCTCATGAGTTCATGAACTAATTTCTCTAGATAATTTTCGGCCAATGCGTTCAGTACGATTTCTGACGATGTTTTATGCTTGCCTCCGGTTTTAAACATGTAATTTTGACAACATATCGAGAGTAAGTTAAAGTCGCCAACAATTAAAATTGTATGCTTGGGGAACGTTATTGAGATTTGGTCCAAGCTTTCTTTGAACATTTCTGCAATCAAAACATCTGAATCGGGGGTCGCTAAAAGAGAAAATTATTATTTATTCTTTTCGTCAGTTATAACCTCTACCCATACTAACTCACAGGGACTATCTACATCAATTGCGCTACAAAATAAACCGGTTGTGACAGCAATAAATACGCAACTACCTGTTTTATTCAATCTACCCTTTCTGAACATTTGCCCCTTAGTAAAAATTTCGGCTGAACTTATCACCGGAACCTATAATGATTTAAGATTCAGTACTTTCTATTAGCGCTTAGATCTCTGGTACTTTCCCAACGCAGCTCCGACAATGTACAACTGTGAGGCCAAAGATTTTTAATCTGCGTTCGTCCTTTCTTTGACCTGTGCCCTTTGAGATTTAGACCCTTACTGTGTGTCCCCGAGGCCCTGTAACCTAAAAAATATCGCCCAGTCCACGCCTCACAGACCCCGATTTCTGCGTGTAGTGGACACCTGACCGCTTCAGCGGTACCCGGAACCCCACCAACCGATGGCTGAGGAATCTGCAGTCCATACGGTCGCAACACCGTCTTAGCATCTGATTCAGACACTCCACTCAGTTCTATACCAGAATTACACAGTCGGTCCTGTCAACTACGCTGCAGATGGTGAGCCCTGCCTTCATCTTGCAAGCAAGAGTGGCAGTCTTTACCACTTCAGATAGCTACTCAAAACCTGAGAGAATCTCTTCACATGAGAAGCGACACACATCATTGGCACCGACTTGCACCCGGAGTGCACGTTGGCCTTCTTCCCCTACTTAGCCGCCATCTCTCTAAGGATCCCTATTACCCGCCTAACGTTGGAGCTCTCAACTAAAAGCAAATCCACCCTCTGTGAAAGCCCGAATCTTGCAGACTGCGTGGTGACTTCAGGATTAGAGGCACCATCCGACTCAGGAACATTGTCCTAAAAAGATAGCGCCTCGAACCTGTTCACAAGACCAACCGGGAACGCCTCACTATCGTTTCCCCGGAATATCTTATGCCGCCTGCCACGCACTGGAGCGACCTCCCACGGAACCACAGGTGGGGTGTCTGCCGCAATGCTGACATGCCGCTGCCGCATGCCGATCGGTTACCACGACCGGCCAACAACAATGACGCTCGTCGACCGCAGCCTCAAGTTGTGCCACCGAGGTTAACACAGCCTGAAGCTGGGAGCGAAGTGTCACGAAGACTAAATCCGCACACAGGTCACAGACGCTATTCATGATTACAATACCCAATACCACAGTCGCTATTCATGATTACAATACCCAGAAAAACTAACGACTACAAAGATGCGGGGTGTAGACTCGACAGAGGGTAACTAAGGAAAGCGAAGACGACTAGAAATGGTACCAATCCAACGAAAACAAAACAGACGACTGTCGTGATTCAGACGGCGGAAAAATACACTAACGAGATGCTTAATTCGAAACGGAATCTAATATACAGGCAAGAACAAAGACAGAAGACGGTCGTGATTCACAGTACGGAAGGGAACACTAACCTCCGATAAAGTACGCGAAATTCCGGCGCGAACGACTGCGCAGTCTGTGAGATGACGCCTCAGAGCGCGCTGCCATCCCTTTCTCGTCAATCATTGGCTGATTGGTAAGCCGAAGTGGAGTTACAGCCCAACTGGATAGTTCATTTCCAATTCCTGTTGTACAGCAACCAGGGAGCGCATTAAGGCGCTAAGCTACGATACGTGATGTCGTTCCCCGTCGGGGGTTCGAATCCCCCCTCGAGCATGGATGTTTGTGCTGTCTATAGTATAAGGTAGTTTGTAAGTTTAGGAACTTATGACCCCGCAGGTAAGTCCTATAAGCTTTACAAACATTTGAATTTCAATAAAACCCGGCTTGGTTTCGGGATATTTTATTATTATTTAATGACGCGTCTCTCCTTTTAACAGGGCATCCTCAAATTATATGCGTGACAGAATTTACAGAACAATTACAAAACTGAGGCAGTAAGACATTGGCTTATTTATGCTAAGTAGACAGTATAAATGGTAAACCATACTATCTACTTAGCACAAAATAAGCCCATGTCCAACTACCCACCTTTTCGTAACTCTATTTCGTAATTCTTGTGTAAATTTCTGTCACGCAGATAACGTGAGGATGCCCTACTAAAGAGCGAAACCCGTCATTAAAGAATGACGACACGCCCTGCAAACAAGACGGTTTTTATTGAAGAAATACTTTGTTTCAATGGACTCCCTAGGTGTACTTCGGCTATGGTAGTGGCGTTTTGATCATCCGTAGTAGTAATTTCCGTTAGTAAAGCGTAGGAGAGACATGTCATGGGAGATGTCAGCAGTATTAGGGGAAAAGCCACGTCACGCCACGCGATCTTAACTCCAGGAAGCGGCGCCGACAGCCGACAAGTGTGGCGGCTCTGCGTGGCTCGCTGACGGCCGCTGACTTGGCCTGATCCAGCAGCACCTCCTATATAGGAGGTGCTGGATCCAGCCGGCAGCGCCCGCCCTATCTGCGCCCGGCTGTCAGACGTCAGACGCCAGAGTTTTTGCCCGATAGAGGCCGCAGCTGATCCCAGCCAGGGCTCTCCAGAAGGGCAGAGGAGGAACGTCGGGGAGGCGGCGCCGCATTTACCGCTCCAGACACACTCCTCCACACAGTTTCATCTACTGGGAATATTGTGACCTTCCTGGTATGAATGTGACAGTGTATAAACGGTTTAAATCATGCCTAACAGGAAGAGTGCAGAAAGTTGAAATAAGTAGTTCACATCATATGCAAAAAAACAGCTGATTCAACTAGGAAACAAAAAAAATGGTGTGCCACAAGATTCGGTCTTGGGCCCTTTGCTGTTCTTAATATATATTAATGACTAGCCATTCTATTTTCATGAAGATGCAGAGCTGGTTCTTTTTGCTAATGATACAAGTATAGTTATCCCTCGGGCATGGATCTTTGTGTTGTATAAGTTATTTCATAAGTAGTTCGTAAGTTTAGGGACTCATGACCCCGCAGTTGAGTCCCATAAGCCTTACAGACATTTGAACATTTTTTAAAGAACCACCGTTTTACGTGAAGGCAAGGTTTTCAACTCGTCTACATACACATAAATAATAATTGACACAATACGTGCCGATTTCCAGTAATTTCAAAATTTTTGGTCAAGCCAAAACTATTTGTGTACGACACGCTATGTGCATTCTGCTTGCAAGTGAACTTCACAATGCATCAAATGTTCAATGTTTGGACCAAATGCTACGTTCATCAGTTCCTAGACTTACAAACTACTTAAACTAAACTAAGGACAACACACACACCCATACTGGAGGGAGGACTCGAACCTCCGACGAGAAACAACCACTCGTTTCGAAGAGTGGCGCACTACAGCGCTCGGCCACTCCATCGCGGCAAAAATGCATCATCTACGATTAAATTACAGTCTTCTTACATTAAATACAAAAGGAAAAAACTATAAACATTACCTGTATATTTAAAAATGATAGCCTCCCTCGTCGGAGGTTCGAATCGTCCCTCGGGCATGGATGTTTGTGTTGTCTTTAGTATTAGTTCATAAGTAGTTTGTAAGTTTAGGGACTGATAACCCCGCAGTTAAGTCCCTTAAGCTTAACAAACATTTGTACATTGTTTTTGAAAAATGACAAATTAGCTAGCAGTGAAAGTTGTTTTTGTTTTAAGCAGCTGCTGCATTCGGTGAAAGGAAGACCAATTACAAAAATACTGTTTTCTACCTTTTTTCTGTGCCTTCTTAAGTACGTTTCAATAAGTGTAATGGAATATTTGGTGCTAAAAATGGCAAACATGATGTCATATTATCGCATTCTGTATAAACGTATTTAAAATCTGATATGCAAAATAATCTCAGCACTCATCTTACCTTCTTCAGGAATAAAGAGGTGGTGAAGTTCTGAAAATGCAACAACGAAAGTAAGTGAGCATTTAATGTAGTAAGACACAATTAAACTCTACACTTTAGAACTTCTGTAATAGAGTAGTTCAAATGGTTTTAAAAAGTAGTTTTTATCAAATTTAATTAGAAGTTATTGCAAGACATAATTATTTGGGTGGAGTAAGGAACTTATCAAAATGTATGGAGCTCAATGCTCTGAGAGCTGGAAAAAATCAAAGTAGTACTGACAACGAAGGTTACCGGAAAAACGTAACAGAGAAAGAATATGTAAAAATTGTCAGACTCTAAAATTAAAAAAGAAAACAAAACAAAGGAAAAAAAATTCATGATAAAATATTTATGAACAGTAAATAAAGATTGAAAATTCAGAATAAAATGTCTCCCATGTTAGATGTGTTACTTTAAAAGTAAATGAGTAGGCCACCTCTGCTCGTCTAAATTTCTTGCCTAGTTTCAGAATAACTGGCACAATGAGTTATCTGTTCTAAGTCCTCCTTCACATTCTCGAAATGTCCCGGATTGAGTTTTGAAAAAGTTGGCCGAATTACTAAGGACTCCTAACTATGCCTACATTTTCAAGATAGGTTTAGCCACTAGGAAGGGGATTCTTGCAAGTTATGAAGTTCACGTAGTTGTTGCTGTGGTGGTCTTCAGTCCACAGACTGGTTTGATGCACCTCTTCATGTCGTGTCCTGTGCAAGTCTCTTCATCTGACAATACGTTCGGCAACCTACATCTTTTTGAATCTGCTTACTGTATTCGTCCCTCGGTCTCCCTCTACGATTTTTACCCCACACGCTTCCTTCTAATGCTGTATAGGTTGAATATAACTCTTCTCTCCCTATATTTTACCCCTGATACCTTCAAAATTTGGAAGAGTGTATTCCAGTCGACATTGTCAAAAGCTTTCTCCAAATCGACAAACGCTAAAAACGTAGGTTTCCCTTTCCTTAGCCTATCTTCTAAGATAAGTCGTAATGTGAGTATTGCCTCCCGTGTTCCTACATTTCTCCTAAATCCAAACTGATCTTCCCAAAGGTCGGATTCCACAAGTTTTTTCATTCGTCTGTAAATAATTCGTGTAAGTATTTTGCAACCATGACTTATTAGACTGCTGGTTCTGTAATTTTCACACTTGTCTGCACTTGCTTTCTTTGGAATTGGAATTACAATTACAAATACAGGGTATTTTCCCTGTCTCATACATCTAGGTGATACAACTTTTTAACGACTGGTTCTCCTAATGATATCATCTACTCCAGGGATCTTGTTTCGACTCAAGTCCTTCAGCGCTCTGTCAAATTCGCAGTATCATATCTCCTATCTTCTTCCACTTCGTCTTCCATTTCTAGAATACTGCCTTCAAGTTTATTTCCTTTTTATAGGCCCTCTATATATTCCTTCCAGACTTCAGCTTTCCCCTCTTTGCTTAGTACTGGTTTTCCGTCTGAGTTCTCGATATTCATACAGCTACTTTTCTTGTCTCCAATTATCTATTTTATTTTCCTGTAGGCGGTATCTATCTTTCCCCAAGTTATGCATTCTTCTACGGTTCTGCATTTGTT
Source organism: Locusta migratoria (assembly GCA_026315105.1). Lineage (NCBI taxonomy): Eukaryota > Metazoa > Arthropoda > Insecta > Orthoptera > Acrididae > Locusta > Locusta migratoria. The sequence goes on from CM048747.1 coordinate 62,107,078, forward strand.
CTCTAGCCACTCCTGCTTAGCCAGTCTGCACTTCCTGTCAATCTCATTTTTAGACGTTTGTATTCCCTGTTCACTGATTCACTTGCTGAATTTTTATATTTTCTCCTCTCATCAATTAAGTTTCTGTATATCCTGTATTATCCATAGATTTCTATTAGGCCTTGTCCTTCTGCCTATACGGTCCTCTGCTGCCTTCACTACCCTCTCAGAGCTACCCGTTCTTCTTCTACTGTATAACTTTCCCCCGTTTCAGCCAATCCTTGCCTAATGCTCCCTCTGAAACTCTCAACCACCTCTGGTTTCTTCAGTTTGTCCAGGTTCCATCTCCTAATCTTTCTACCTTTCAGCAGTCTCCGTTTTAATCTGCTGTTCATAACCAATAAGTTATGGTCAGAGTCTATATCTGCCCCTGGATATGTCTTACAGTTCAGAACCTGGTTTCTAAATCTATTCACGTAGTATGAACATCAAAAAATTATAAACTCTCATACCCATGTGGTCTCCTTGTTAGTTCCCGAATATTAAAGTGTAATTTTATTGACGCGGCCTTTTCTCGAGCGACGTACTAAGCTGTTAACAGCCTGCCCATGAGGACATTGAAATAAACTTATTCTTACGCTTTCCGCTAGTTATAAAAAACGGTCGTACCCTTACAATGTGTACCGTAAGATACTTCAGGTTAGATTAGTACTTGTTCCATAGACCATGAATACCACAGAGACGTCCGATGAGCCGTAGATACGTACAAATAATAAACAACATTAAAGCTTTTGGCCTTTTAGGCCTTCGTCAGTTAGAGACACAAACACACACACACACACACACACACACACACACACACATTCACTCACTCACACAGAAACGACCGCTGTCTTCGGCCGCTGTGGCTGATCTGCGCTACCCAGCATCCTAGGCAGAAGTAACCAGAGGTGTGGGTTAGGAGGTGGCAAGGAGAGGGAAGCTAGCGGGGAAGGGGGATTTTGCGACACGGGTGGGGGAATGCACCAGGCTGTCTGACGGACAGTGCAGAAGGAAGGAAAGGAAATGGAATGTGTGGCGAGATGGGAGACAAATGTAAGGATAGAGAGTGTGAGGGAGAGGAAGGGAAGGGTGTAGAGGTAGTAGTTAGCGAAGGTTTAGGCCTGGGGGATAGACAGAGCCTCGAATCTGTTCTCAAGACTAACGGAGGAGGAACATTTCGGGCAATTGAAAATGAGCCTCAACTGGTCTACAATCGTATTTATAGTTTTGAAAGACTGGAGACTACCACTAAGGAAAGCGTGAAGCGAAATTTTATCTGCTCTTTTGAATAGAAATATTTTTCGTTTATTTTTGGTGCATTTGGGAATTTCGATATTCAATCTCGCTACTGCAACTCTTTGTTCGCTAATTCCTGTAACTGTTTTGATGCTCTATACTAGCTCAGGATTATTTGTTGTTAGGAGATCAAGGGTATTTTCGCAATCATTTGCTACTCTAGTGGGTTCATGAACTAACTGTTTGAAGTAGTTTTCAGAAAAACCATGCAGAACTAGTTCGGACGATGTTTTATACTTGCCTCCGGTTTTGAATACGTATTTACGCCAACATATGGAGGGTAATTTAATGTCGCCTCCAATTATAACAGTAGGCTTCGGGTACCTGTTTAAAATGTGACTCAAGCTTTCTTTGAACATAACGGCAATTGCATCGTCTGAGTGAGGGGTCCGGTAAAAAGAACAAATTATTAATTTATTACGGTTGTCAGGTATAACCTCTACTACCCATACCAACTCACAGGAAGTATCTGCCTCAATTTAGCTGCAGGATGAACCGTTTGTAACATAAATAAACACGCCACTCCCTTTTTTTAAATTTAATCTATCCTTTCTGAAGACCATTTGACTCTTCGTAAAAAAAAAAAAAAAAAAAAAAAAAAAAAAAAAAAAAAAAAAAAAAAGGGGGGGCCGAAATTATCTCTAGCGCCAGCTAGCTTTCAGAACCTGTAACTATTTGTGTCTCAGTACTTTCTATCAGCGCTTGGAGCTCTGGAACTTTCCCAACACAGCTACGACAATTTACAACTGTTACATGAATGGTTCCTTAAGCTGCATTCGTCCTGTGTCTGACCTGCACCCTTTGAAACCCGTTTTGTGTGTTCCCGAGGCCCTCTAACTTAAGAAACCGCCCAGTCCAAGCCACACAGCCCCCGCTATCCGCGTATCCGCTTCATGAGTATAGTGGACTCTTATTTAGCGGAACCCGAAAACCCACCATCCTTTGCGCAAGTCGAGGAATCTGCAGCCCACACGGTCGGAGAACCGACTTAGCCTCTGATTCAGACCCTCCACTCGGCTCTGAACCAGAGGTCTGCAATCGGTCTTGTCGACAAAGCTGCAGATGGTGAGTTCTGCCTTCGTCTTGCAAGCAAGACTGGCAGTCGTTACCACCTCTGATAGCCGCTAAAAACCAGAGAGAATCTCTTTCGATCCAAAGCTACACAGCTAGTTGGGTTCGACATGAGCCACCACCTGCAGCTGGCTGCAGCCTGTGCTCTTCATGGCATCCTGAACAACCCGTTCCACATCTGGAATGACTCCCACTGGCATGTAGACGGAGTGCACATTAGACGTCTTCCCCTCCCTAGCAGCCATATCCCTAAGGGGCTCCATCACCCGCCTAAAATTGGATCTCCCAATTACTAACAAACCATCCCTCTGTGAGTTCCCGAATCTTGCAGGCAGAGGGGTGACCACAGGACAAGCGACACCATCTCTCTCAGGAACATCCTCTGCCACAGACAGCGCCTCGAATCTGTTGGCAAGACTAACCGAGGAGGCCTCCACTTCGGTCCCCTGGGAAGTCTTACGCCGCCTGACACGCGCTTAGGAGACCTCCCAATCCACCACGGATTGGGGGGCAACCTCCTCGCGGGCAGTGACCGAGCTGGTCACAGCAGCAGACCGATCGGAGGACAAAACAGACGCACAGGGCTTCTGCTGCACCCCCGCTAGCGGCCCACAACAGCGGCGCCCACCCACCACAGTCTCGAGCGCTGCCAGCGAAGCCAACTCCGCCTGAAGCTGCGAGCGAAGAGTCACCAACTCTGCTTGCATCCGCTCGCAGCAATCACAGTTCCTAGCCATTCTAAAGACCTATGTATGTTCCAAATAAGTACGACTGTCATGATTTAAACTAAGGGAGAATACACTAAACTGTAACTGAAAATGTTCAAATGTTTGTTAAGCTTATGGGACTTAACTACGGGGTCATCAGTCCCTAAACTTACAAACTACTTATCAACTACCTTATACTAAAGACGGCACAAATATCCATGCCCCAGGGGGGATTCGAACCCCCGACCGTAGTGGCCGTGCAGACCGTGACTGGTGTGCCTCAGTCTCTTCGGCCACCGCGGCCGGCAAATTGTAACTGACGCGAATCTGACTAAATGTACGATCGAGGATACTAAAGTTTGATAAACAGTGAGTTTCGAAAAATATGTACCTAACACTAAACTGTTTATTAACGGCGAATCTGAAAAATATACACGCGAGCTAATAAATCAAAATATCAACACGGATCTGTCAAACGCGATTCTGAATGAATAAACACGCCGGCACACGAAAATTCGATGAACTGTAAGAGGAAGCACGCACGAAATGATAATAAGTCGCTTATAGTAAGAAGCCGGTTAAATTATAGTGAAGAGCTGCTGCTGCGTGTTAGATCGCATGAGTACTGAAAGTGCAGAAGAAAATTTGTAGACTAAAATTGTGGCAAATATTAAGGCAGATATCCGTCAACTTTCACTGCAGTCCGCTGACGTTATAAAAATGGAAACAGCTAGAATCCTACGTGCATGTAAGCCACCTACAAGTAATTTGTCACAGGCACAAAGGAAGGCACTGAGGGACATCACCGCAGATGAAAACGTCATCGTACTATCTGCAGACAAGGGCAACGCTACCGTCGTAATGAAGAGTGAAGATTATCATGAAAAGATCATGGTCATTTTGGATCCCAGTAATTACAAACAACTTCAGAAGGATCCGACATCGAATATTTTAAAAATGACCAATCAATTGGTTAAAGCGTCTTCTTTCTCTTCAGACGACATGAAGCATCTCTGTAAAACAGAAGCTTACTCGGCCAGACTTTATGGGTTACCGAAGGTGAATAAACAGCTGGTTCCTTTTGAGACCTATAGTCAGTGCAATGGGGTCTCCCACCCATGAGGTAGCTGGACACCTTGCCTCGTTGCTGCAACCATATGTTGGCGGAACTGATAGCCATATTAAGAATTAATGTTACTTTATTGATATTATGAAGGAATTAACATCCTGGTCAGTTTCGATGTGGTGTCGTTTACCTTGATTTCTATCACATGCATAGCGGATATTTTTCCTAGTGACATTGTGGCATTATTGAAACACTGCCTCACAACAACTTATTTTCAGTATAAGAATGTTTTTTATTAACAGATTGACATAGTGGCCATGGGCAGTCCTCTTAGTCCGGCTGTTGCTGACTTGTTCATGGAGAACTTTGAACAACGGGCGCTGCAGACCGACAGAAAAAGACCAGCCAAATGGTATCGTTATGTTGACGATACATTTGTTATATGGACACACGGCGAAGAGGAGCTGGATGCCTTCCGGTTACATCTGAACAGCATCAATCCTACAATTCAATTCACTATGGAAAAGGAAACCAACGGTCAACTGAACTTTTTAGATGTGACGGTTATCAAGCGAGAGGGCGGATCATTGTGTCATAAGGTCTATAGGAAAGACACACACACTGATCGTTATCTTCAAAAAGGTTCTAACCACCACCCATGACAAAAGAGAGGCGTGATTAAGACATTAGTAGACAGGACCCACAAAATTTGTGAACCAGCGCACTTAGACGATGGGAATGAACGAGTGACATTTAAGAAGAATGGCTATTCAAACAGGGAGATAGATCGTGCACTACGCCCTCGACTGACAACCAGGACGGACGAGGAACGACAGCAACCCAAGGGGAAAGTTTTCTACCATTTATCAGTAAGGTCACAGATTGTACTGGAAAAATTTTAAGGAAGTACGATATGTAAACTGTTTTCAGACCAACCACGAAAATAAAAGAATTTTTAAGATATGCAAAAGATAATCGACATCCCCTGGCTACACCAGGTGTCTATAAAATCCCCTGCAGTTGTGGACAAGTGGTACAAGTAGGTACAACTAAAAGAAGTGCCAACACTCCTCTGGGCGAACACAAAAGGAACTGCCGCCTCTGACATACTGATAAATCGGCTGTAGCGGAACACGTGTATCAAGAATGTGACCACGAAATAAAATTTAACGAGACGTCCGTCATAGCAAAGACGTCGCATTATTATGCACGTTTGTACAAAGAGGCCATTAATATTTTTAAACATCGAAATAATTTTAAAGAGGAAGGTCTCAAACATGATAAAATATGGATGTCAACACTGCAGCAACAGTATTACAATCGATTAATTTCAGTCGAGGAGGTTGGCAATAGGAGAGACCACAGCACAGCCGACACCACGTGACTGTCAGCGGCGCTCTCTGTTTTGCCTATATATACGACGCTTACTCGCGCTCTCGTTGCAGTACGCCTCTTTAGCTCCGAGGATGCCTTCCGCAGACGAGGGCGAAACGTCAGGGGAAATTTTTTTGTATGGACCACGGCATCTCAAACCGGAAGCTTTAAGTAATGACTAAAATTAACAATTGTTTTTGTTGGAAGTGAAAATGTAAGCTCGTTAGTACTCTGAACCTCTAAGACCGTGTTTCTTCAACTCAATCAGCTACATGTGCGCCACTCGTTGCTACACTATTTCATTCATCTACGTTCAGTCTGTAGTATTGTACCTGTCTGGAGAAAGCAGCGTATTTCGTGCCGTGCAAGAAGGTTAGAATATTTTCTTTCGTACTGTTACGGTGAACCTTACGCATTTTTATAGTTTGTGAACGAGATATTTTGTAAGGTATTCAAAATGGGAAGTTAAAGTATATGTTGGTTTCAAGACTATGGATAACAACTGGCAGGTGGGTACAACACATGCAGAGAAATTAAGCGGAGGGTAGTGAAGAGTGGAGTATCGATGGTAACCAGAAGTAACTCCTAGTGTACGATCCCCAGACGGGCTCTAGAGGCAGGAACGGGGCGTCTGCAGCGTTACTGCAGCATTGCCGCAGACCCCTGTGTGTGGAGGCCGCCTTTGCTGCCAGTGTCTCCCTAGCCGCTTTCCGTAGCTCCGGGCGTTCCTCGGTCGCCGGGCGAGCCGAGGCAGAAATCCGGCGATGCAAATGTTCGCTCGCTAATGCGCGTGTTTGCATAAGGAGCGCCGGCGGATCGCCCCGCGGGATTGGCCGTTAATATTTCACGCCGTCTGCGCATGCGCGCGGCGTTTAATGCGCCGACACTCGGCGAGCTTTGCCGACGGAGCTAACGGCTGAGCGCTCTGTTCTGCGCCCGCCGCTCCTGCAATTTGCCCTCCCTGCTGCTGAAACTGTTCGCTCGTGAAAGCCGCGAGCCAGCAGCTGCGAGCCAGGTACTACCTGAGGTTCGGAGAAACGACGCGCAACAGCTAGCTCAGGCTATTGTAGAAAAGCAAAATTAGAGCAAGTGTCGTAATTAACAGTGGAAACCGTGACAAAGCTCTCGCTATTGAGCAACTAATTCTTTCATACACATCTGGAATGTAACTTTTCTTGTATTAGAAGCCACAATGTCCTTCCTCACGCTTACTGACGTTGGTAGTAAGAGGGGGAATGGGAGGGAGGAAGCAGATGTTACAGTTATCCCGTTTACATGGGCTCCCCAAACCGTATTTCGTAGACCGATTTCCCAAATCCGCTTTTGGCTGGTCATGTAAACACTCCAAAATCGATTCTGGAAATCCACTTCTGTAAAACGGTTTTCCAGTTCCACAATCGATTTTCGTGCCCATGTAAACGCAACCGTTTTTGAAGCGTTCTTAGCTTGTGAGATTGTGTTTTCTTGTTAAGAAAATTCGGCCCATATGGACAGAGTGACATTTTCTACCGTGAAATAAAATTATAAATATTACAGTGAGCATGAATCTGTGTGTTTAAGTAAAGAAAAATAGCGATTGTGCTGACTAAATCAGGAGCTGAATGAGCTGTTTTTCAGTGGGATAGGAAATCCGATTCAGGCTGTGACAGCGAAAAACGGTTTACGAAAATCGGTTTTCGTCTTCTGGAAGATGTGCTGCATGTAAACGTATTGAGTGACTACGAATTCCGAGACGAATTGCCCCAGTTCATAGTCGGATAATTTGGTTGCAACAGCAAGACACAACATTTCTAGTTCTTCATATCAAAGTTTTCCATAGTATAGCGCAACATAATATTTTCAGTACGTTATAAAGGGTGGTCGGAAATTCCCGTTACAAACTTCTAGGACTTGTAGAGGGTCGTGAATACATAACATTTTGAATAAGAACCCGTGTCCGACAGTTTCAAGTCAGCTGTATGGGCAGGTATTCTGGGCGGTTATGTGATTGGACCATACCTCCTTCTATCCAAGATCACGGGTCCCGCATTCTTTGTCTTCCTACGACACGTATTGGACCCGTTCTTTGATATGCCATTGAATGTCCATCAGGAAACGTGATTTCAGGATGATGAGGCACCCCTTCACTTTTCACTAGCTGTGCGGGCCGCGCGGGAGTAGCTGGGCGGTCTGGAGCGCCACATTGCGGAACGCGCGGCTTCCCGCGTCGGAGGTTCGAATCCTCCATCGGGCATGGATGTTTGTGTCGTCCTTAGTATAAGTTAGTTCATAAGTTGTTTGTAAGTTCAGGGACGCCGCAGTTAAGTCCCACAAGCTTTACAAACATTTGAACACTAGCTGTCCGGAGACATCTCAACATACGATCTGGTGAAAGATAGGCCATGGTGGTCCAACGGCGTGGCCACCACGATCGCCGGATTTAACCCCTATGGACTACTTCTTGTGGGGTCGTATGATGAGCCTAATTTATGAGACATCTGTAGAGACAGAGGAAGATCTGCTAGCACGAGCTCTGGCCGCTGCACAAAAGATGGAACAGACACAAGGTGGTAAGGAGACAGTGTACCAGATGATGCTTCGGAGGTACAACGTGTGTAACGACGTTGGTGGTCGCCACATCGAGCCGCTGTTGTAATGCATCAGTACGTTGCGGCTGGGACCGTAGATGCTGGGTTCTTGTTGTTGTCGACTAATGTAAACCATACGGTGTAAATTGTAACGGAAATGCGTAAGTAATAAAGGAACTATTCAATATTCTTTTCAAACTGATTACAACAACTATACTGGGCAGGGGCGTAGATAAATTTTTTCTCTGGGGGGGGGGGGGGGCGGGGGGGTTCAGAGCCATAATTGAGGTGCTCTCGCACTGTTGACAGGTGCCAAAGCTGTGACGCCACCCCCCCCCCCCCCCCGTAAAACAAACTTGCATTTTTTTCTATTAATTTTCAAAATTTTGCGAATAGTTGATAAAAGAATGAAGCGTTATTGAGAAAGATTGTAGACATGAATAGCAGTCTTTTCAGGTATAGTGATACACTTGGAAAATGACCGGCGTTCACCTGCCGAAATACTGGCTGTTGTCGAAGACGTTGCCCAACTACATTCCCAAAAATTATTTTAACATTACATACAGAAGAAGCCCAATTTTCATAGCAAAGCTAATCGCTGTAGGGATTAGTAAATTAAAAATAATTTCCGCACTATCACATCTGGTTCAAGTCGTCAGTTGCAAGCAACCGTAAAAAATCGAAAACCTTCAGACAAATGACATTTAGGGGAGACCAGGGGAGTGCCACTTTAAGTGAAACCAGTTTTTTTTATCGTATTAAAGGTGTGTCCTTTTCGTAAATAATAATACTACAGCTTCGCCATCTAATACTGCTTTATTATAATTTTTAAGACATGCATATTGTTAAAAAATATATTGTGAAAGTATATACAGTGGGTTCCGGGGTAATGACGCCATACATTTGAAAATCAAGGATAAGCCTACACGTTGAGTGAGTAGCAGTAAGTAATTGTTACAACCGTTGTAATTTATACATATTAATTTTTTTATTAGACATTTAGAAGGCTTCAAGTACTTGTCGATGTAAAATTGGAATAAAAAACATTTTATAATTTAGGCTTGATTAAGACACCGCAAAAATACCAGCATAGTTTTTGGCACTTCAAAACTACTAAATTCTCTACATTCCGCAAGTGCCCATTTCACCATATGTATGCATCTGTATTACACTTCATTTTGCCTAAATTATCCATCATGGCGTCATTGCCCCAGTTGAAAAATGTGGCTAAGAACGTCAATTTAAAGCCTACGATTTTGCGAAGCAATTAGAGACACGAAATCAAAGCTAAATATCTACAGATTACGTTAATACGAGTATTAAAAAGCACTGACAGCCTATAGACGTACTTATTTCAATAAAATACAGGCTCGAAAATTAGATCCAAAACGTCGAAACTAACAATTTCTTTCACACGATTAATACCTGTCAGCCGGCCATGGTGGCCGAGCGTTCTGCGGCGCGCCAGTCACAGTCTGCACGGCCACTACGGTCGGGGCTTAGAATCCCCCCTCGGGCATGGATATTTGTGCCGTCATAGTATTAACTAGTTCATAAGTAGTTGGTAAGTTTAGCTCTACAAACATTTGAAACATTTAATACCTGTCAACGATCACGGACAGCGACCACAGGAATTAGTTCCGCGGTAGGTAACGGCGATAAAACACAGGCAAGCGTACTCGTACTGCAAACCGTCCGTTATAAAACTGGCCTCAGACTTTAAGAAAAATGTAATAATCCCCATTCCAAAGAAATCAGGCGCAGACAGGTGTGAAAATTACAGAACCATCAGTTTGATAAGTCATGGTTGCAAAATTTTAACACGAATTGTCTACAGGAGAATGGAAAAGCTGGTAGAAGCTGACCTCGGGGAAGATCAGTTTGGATTCAGGAGGAACGTAGGAACCCGGGAGGCAATACTCACTTTACGTCTAATCTTAGAAGATAGATTAAGGAAAGGCAAACCAACATTTTTAGCTTTTGTAGATTTGGAGAAAGCTTTTGACAATGTTGACTGGAATACACTCTTTCAAATTCTGAAGACAGCAGGGGTAAAATACAGGGAAAGGAGAGTTATTTACAACTTGTACAAAAGCCAGACCGCAGTTATTAGACTCGAAGGGCATGAAAGGGAAGTATCAGTTGGGAAGGGAGTAAGACAGGGTTGTAGCCTTTTACCAATGTTATTCAATTTGTACATCGAGCAGGCGATGAAGGAAAGCAAGGAAAAATTTGGAATAGGGATTAAAGTTCAGGGGGAAGAAATGAAAACATTGCGTTTTGCTGATGACATTGTAATTCTGTCAGAGACAGCGAAGGACCTGGAAGAGCAGTTGAATGGAATGGAAAGCGTGTTGAAGAGAGCATATAAAATGAACATTAACAAGAGCAAAACAAAAATAATGGAATGCGGTCTTAGAAAATCAGGCGATGCTGAAGGAGTTAGATTAGGCAACGAAACAATGAAGGTGGTAGATGAGTTTTGTTACTTGGGTAGTAAAATAACATGCGATGGTCGCAGTACAGAGGATATAAAATGCAGAATGGCAATGGGAAGAAAAGCATTTTTGAAAAAGAGAAATTTGCTAACATCGAATATTAATTTAAGGGTAAGGAAGTCTTTTCTGAAGGCATTTGTGTGGAGTGTTGCCTTGTATGGGAGTGAAACATGGACGATAAGCAGGAAGAGAATAGAGGCTTTTGAAATGTGGTGCTACAGAAGAATGCTGAAGATTAGGTGGGTAGATCGCATAACTAATGAAGAGGTACTGAACAGAATTGGTGAGAAAAGGAATTTTTGGCATACCTTGACTAAAAGAAGGGATCGCTTGGTAGGACACATTCTTAGACATCGGGGAATCGTAAATTTAGCATTGGAGGGAAGTGTGTGGGGTAAAAATCGCAGAGGGAGACCAAGAGACGCGTATAGTAAGCAGATTCAAGTGGATGTGGGTTGCTGTTCTTATGAGGAGATGAAAAGGCTTGCTCAGGATAGAGTAGGGTGGAGAGCTGCATCAAACCAGTCTCCGGACTGAATACCATAACAACATAAAACTGGCGTGGCGCGATTACCCAGGGTAGCTCCGTTACGCTGGTCTCCCCTACGTTTCAGCACCTGTACATCGGCCTTTGGAAACCCAAATTACCGTAGAGAAGTTACCGTGCTGACGAATATGAGCAAGCTGACAGGCGACAGTTATAACAAAGTCCACTGTCGCCTCCTATGATAAGACATCCCTCGCTTCTTTGTAATACTACTTTGGCGAAATGACACTAGAGACTACAATGTGATATTAGAGTGTATTTACAGCAGTGGGGTGAAGGTAAGGTTGCTTCTTGTAAGCAGAGGATGGGAACATGACTCGTTAAAAATATATTTGTCTGTGTTACGTACAAGTTCGCCAACCTACTGTAGTAATAAAGTTACTAGATCACTGCAGTTGGTAGCAGTAGTAAACGCAAGACACGGTGGCCTTCGTTACACACTAGGCAAGCCTCGCGCGGTACTTTAAACAGTCTGTGGAGCGTGTTTCTGGCTGGAATTCAACAATACTTCTTCATTGTAACTGATGGTTAGGTGGTGGTTACCTGAGCAATTATTATTATTATTTTTTTTTTTTTTTAATAATTTGTGCGCGACGCTTGCCTAGGCTTCACGAAGGTCGCCCCGAAGACAATCAAGACAAAGTGTCCCGACAACAAATAACAAGTCAAAGCTCAACCTGGTACCTCTCTTTGTTGGCAAAGTTTTCAATCTTACTCTCATATTCATTACACAAATTATTTTCATTTTTTATTTTAGTACGAGTGAAAAGGAAAAAGTCCTGGGGGAGTTTGAAACTCCTCGTCTCCCCCCCCCCCCCTTATCAACGCCCCTTGTACTGGGTCATGCCTAACTACATTCCTCAAGTAGGAGTGGATGAGATAATCAACTGAATTGAAACCCTCGTGGAACGGAAACGATACGTTTCGGTACATTGGTTCCTATTCAAAATGTTATGTACTCACTACCCTCTACAAGTGCTAGAAGGTTGTAACGGGAATTTCCGACCACCCTGTACTTTTTGCGTTGGGAGTCACCTCCCATTGCCTGCACTCTTCGCCGAAACGCTGTGGATCTTTCTGCATGTCGGCAAACTCTCCAGTCTTGCTACTCCTCGATATACTACACTCAGCATAGGTAGGCAACCACAAAGCCTCGGTGATCTACTATTTCATACCATCGAATCACTTTCGATCTACTTTTTTTTTTCTTTTTACAAAATAAGGTAATTCCTAAATTTTTAATGTTTAATGCTGTGAAACAACTATATTTACCAAGAAAACTTTTATATCATCATAAGATTTTCCAGATATTATCTTACATTTAATGTGACACTTGAGTACATTTTCTGAAATCATGTCCTTGATATTTGGTGTATGCACCTATTCGAGTATTGGAAAGTCACCTTGTTCAAAAATTACTATTCATAAAATTGACATTTGAAAGCAGTGTTTTGCACAGGTAAGTACACGAGACAAGGCCTCTATTGTAAGTGCAACATTATTAATTCAGTTTATCTCTCTTGAGTTCTGCAACATTTTGAGAGCCAAATAATCTTTAATGGTATTATTTAAATTTCTTGGTAGAAGATAAATTTTGAATATGTAAGAACGTAGGCTTTCACGGTCATTATTGTTAAAATTGAAATTGTTCTGAGCTATTTGCCGCGTCATAATGATATATTTCTCCATCGTTTCGGCTCAGTTATAGGAGTCTTCCTCTTCGATTTTTACCCCAATGCTACATTGATGATTCCTTGATTTCGCAATATGTCCCACTGATTGCTCCCTTCTTTTAGTCATAGTGTGCCAGAAATTTCTTTTCTCCCCAATTCCGTTCACGAGCTCCTCATTAGTTCCGTGATATACCCATCGAATTTTCAGCATTCGTCTGTGGCATCATACCTCAAAAGCTTCTATCACCTGAACGCGTTAACGTCCACATTTCACTCCCGTGTAATGCTATACTCAAAATGATTGGTTTGAGAAAGGCCTTCTTTAAATTTAAATTAATACTGACTGTAAATACATTTATTACCTTCACAAATGCTTTTCGTATTGTTTAATGAAAGTCCAGCTCGAGATGCATTACTTGGAATTTTATTTAGGTCTACGTGTTTGGTTTCGTCCTCTATGTTAGAACATTTTCAAGTCTAATTGCAATAGCAATAGGCTTGTAGCAATAGCTTAATAAGAAAATTTACGTGGTACAAGACGGCTACATATTATGTAAAAGTACTGTACAGAACCAAAAGAGAACTTACGTTTTGCGGTAGAGGACGCAACGTCAAATAACAAAAACAATAGCGTGCTGAGAGAATTTAAAACATTTTGGTGCCCCAGCGCGGCTTGATAAAAATGGGCGCGTCATACTTAAAATTCCGATACATTAATGCAATTTTGTCGGCATGCTCCGATGTGTTCTGATACAAAGATTACATCATTATAAATGTAAAATACTAAAAATTAATTAATATAAAAGTCAATGATAAGGGATTATAAATGTCTGATTAGATAAAAATGGTACATGTGGCGTCCAGTTATGCTATGTGAAAAATGGGCGTGTCGTCAGAAGATTCGAGTCTAGGAACTTATGACCATAGGTTTACAAACATTTGGACATTTTAAACTATGCACTCGGGAAAATACTAGCTCTTCTTTTCCAGTACATCCAATCGCACAAAAAGAAAAAGATATGTTCGACGATTGGTTTTAACTGCTCGACATAATTTAATGATTTGTGCAAAACAGAAGTATGTAGCTCTCATGTGTGGTACTGAAGCGGTGTGCCCAGACAACTGGCCGTACATGTCACAAAAAAAAGAAAGAACAAAAAAATGAGAGAGACATTTTTCTTGTGGAGCCAGTTCAGATGAGAGTGAAACATAAAGTAAGATATGGATGTGATATGTTATTCTCGCATCAATGTGGAAAAGTTGTTCTTTCGCACATAAACGTGGAAAATCAGTCACCGCTGAGGGAATAATGTGAACATCAAATGCGAGCATAGGTTCCGCGGCCGTGGTCACAATCAATAAGAATCTTCAGAATGAAACTTTCACTCTGCAGCGGAGTGTGCACTGATGTGAAACTTCCTGGCAGATTAAAATTGTGTGCTGGGACCGGTTCTCGGGCAAGCGCTGTACCACTGAGCTATCCCGACACGGCTCACTGTCACGCCCCACAACTTCAATTCGGCCAGTACCTCGCCTCCTACTTTCCAAAGTTCACAGAAGCTCTCCTGCGAACCATGCAAGACTAGCACTCCTGGAAGAAAGGATATGGTGGAGACATCGCTTAGCCACAGCGGAGTGTGCACTGATATGAAACTTCCTGACAGATTAAAATTCTGTGCCGGAACCGGGACTCGAATCTGGGACCTTTGCCATTTTGGAAAGTAGGAGACGAGGTACTGGCAGAATTGAAGTTGTGGGGCGGAGCCATGACTCGTGTCGGGATAGCTCAGTAGTAGAGCGCTTGCCCGCGAAAGGCAAAGGTCCCAGGTTCGAGTCCCGGTTCCGGCACACAATTTTAATCTGCTAGGAAGTTTCAAGAATCTTTAGGTTATGAGACCGCCCTTGTAACAGTGGGCTAAAGATCGGACAGTATCAGACACTGACAATGCAGCCTCACACCCTGAAGAATTTTACTGATAATGCGAACATCGTGTTAATAGATGAGTGACGGTCATGGTGGTGATGTGGACATGTAGGTTCTGACGGTGTGGTACAGGGAGACGTCTTTCTAACGACTGCCAAACTTAGCTGCACACGTTCATCCTCAGTTCGCTTTTAACTCTGCGGGACCGCAATGTAATGTTGCTGAAATGTTGATACGAAAATAGATGACTACGGAGGGAAGAAAAGATTGCAATACTTCCGGATGATACAGCAAGACTGTGGTCAAACTTCAGTATTGTAATCAGAATTGGGCACTCCATGCACTTTAATGCATTAGTTGAGGGCACAATCAGATGTAATCACTGAATCTGGATATAAATTGACTGAAAAAATTAATGTAAACTACTGAAATTTCTCCAAATCTTGTACTGCTTTTATTTTCCCAGTAACCTCGTATATAACATTCATAGTTTCTGAATTCTATTATGCTCATTGTTCTTACTTTTTCTAGTTTCAAAGATGAACGACACTTAGTTCAGGAGAATATGGGCGTTCAGACACTTTTCAAGGCAATAGATCAATCATCTGCAGTGAAAGTACTAAACCTGGCTGACGTCCAGTAACCTTTTAACAGAAAATATTGTAAAACAGAAGCACAGAGATAGTACAAACTGCAAGTTAAAAGAAATTGTTTACATATTCGTTAAAAAAGAACCGTTTCTTATTAGATATAACTATTTTTTTTTGTACGAATGCTACATCTGTGAGTAATAATTAGTCATCTCGTAAACACAAATCCTATAACTGATAAAATAACACGGCGTTTTCACTTCTCCTGCGTACAGAAGTGCAGAGCTGATAGTCGGAGCTGCCTTCGCGTGTTTAATTGGCCGACACAACGGCTACAAACGTTTCAAAGGGAAAGCAGTACAATTTTGGAATTAATTAAACGCGTCAGCCCCGGCAATTAGAGGCAATTATTCTGACCGCGTGACAGTACGAAGTCGCGAAAGTCGATAAAATGTGTGCTTCCGGTCCTAAAAAGAGCACAGTAAGACTACCCACTGCTGTGTAGCTGTACTTTCTCACTTTTACGACACAATCTAAAAAGTTTCTCGTTTAGTTTTACGACGCCTTGATTAAGG
The DNA here is from genome assembly GCA_026315105.1 of Locusta migratoria. Lineage (NCBI taxonomy): Eukaryota > Metazoa > Arthropoda > Insecta > Orthoptera > Acrididae > Locusta > Locusta migratoria. The sequence continues at coordinate 62,122,987 of CM048747.1, forward strand.
AATCTTGTGGAAGTTAAAAAATTTTAAAAGTCACTGTCTCTCCTTTTGTGTACTTTCTCCGCATGGATAAAACGAGGAGAAATTCTGTGTTAGCACGTTAGGGCAAGTGGTGTGATTACGGCTAAGATCTGACACTGCTCTTCAGGCAAGCGAATTAAAACTAGAATCCACCTCGTTACACTAGTGCGAATGAGACGATTCCACAAGAACAGGCAAGCACAGTGGTGAATAAGTGACTTATTTCTGTGTTTTGGTCATTGTGTAGCCTCTTTATGAGAATATCTCTACAACAAAAGTTTCATAGAATGTTGAACGAGCTGAAGTCCCTTAAGAACAAGAATGGATGAGGAAGTTGCCTTCTAAAGCATATAATAAACTCTACGGCCAAATATTTATGCAGGTGAAAAATCTTTTGTGGAGCAAGCATCTTGATCTTAACGATAATTACCTGTAAAGTGGTAAGCTATATGATACGAATAATTAGCAATCACAATATGTCAACTTCAGAAAGAAAGCTACGACATAAAAGTTTTCTGGGTATGGTACCGCGTCATGATGTAGGCTATTACTTATTTAACCAACGTTACAGTGGCCTTCAGTTACCCAGATGAAGGCCACTGTAACGTTGGCCGAAACGTTGGTTAAATAAGTAATAGCCTACATCATGACGCGGTACCATACCCAGAAAACTTTTATGTCATCTGACTCTGGCCGCGGAAGCCTACGTAATTATACAAAGCTACGACAATTTACAACTGTTAACCAATGCTTCTTAGATCCGTGTTCATCCTACCTGTGACCTGTGCCCTTTTTGTGTGTTCCTGAGGTCCTCTAACCTAAAAATAATAATAATAATAATAAAACCGCCCAATCCGTGCCACACAGCTACAACTACCCGCGTAGCCGCTTCCTGCTTGTAGTGGGTTTCTGACATATTCATCGGAAGCCAGAATCCCACTACCCGACGGCGCAATTCAAGGATTATGCACCTTATACGGTCGCAGAATCGTCTGACAAGGAGACCACGTGGGTATCGGATTATAGAATTTCTTTATATTTATGGTACGTGAAGTTCCGAACTTAAATAACAACCAGCCAAAGCCATTCGATCCAACTGTCAAAATTTTTCGAGAAAATCGACTTGAAAGTTCAGCAAAGTACACGTAAGTACCAATAATTGAAACGATTGCTGTATCTGTACATGTAGCCCAGGTGACAGAGTTCTGGCTTTCCAACCCCCAGGACAATGGTTCGACTCCTGTCATAGCAATTATTCTTTTTCGTTGTGTTGGAATACTTACACAATTTTAATATCTAACGGTAATTTTTACGAAAAGTGCACGTGTTTATGTTTATTTGTAATTTTCTATATTTTAAGGAGGGTTGTTAATAATGAAACTCAATCAGAAAACGTAAGTTATATTTTTTACAGTATTGACTTGACGACGGTAGTCTTTGATTGTTCAGTTTATGAATAGCTATGGCACTGTATTTGGAAAGTCATCTCCCTAGATACTAATGGCTTTCCAAGAAGCTACCCTACTCAGCAACCGTTTTACGTGACAAGGTTTTCAATTCGTCTACATACTCATAAACAAAAATTGACACGACACATGGAATTAGAGATCCAATTTTTTTTTTTATATAAAATACAATTGGAAAACGAAATATGTACCAGTGTGATTCGAATCTCTGATTCTGTAGTCAGTACGCTACCAACTGAGTTGAACTGACAAATGCAGCAACCGTACTAATTAATGGTACTTACGTGCACTTCGCAAAATTTCAGAGTCGATTTTCTCAAGATCTTTTGAGAGTTGCGTCCAATGGCTTTGGCTGATTGTTATTTAAGTTCTGAACTTCACGTGCCATAAATATAAAGAAATTCTACATCTACATGGGATACTCTGCAAAACAAAACTAAGTGCCTGTCAGAGGGTTCATCGAACCACCTTTATACTATTTATCTCCCATTCCATTCTCGAATAGCGCGCAGGAAGAAAGAACACCTGAATCTCTCCGTTAGAGCTCTGATTTCTCGTATTTTATTCTGATGATCTTTTCTACCTATGTAAGTGGAAGTCAACAATATATTTTCGCATTCGGAGGAGAATGTTGGCGATTATAGTTTCGTAAGTAGGCCATGCCGCAGCGATAAGCGCCGTTGTTGTAATGATTCCCATCTCATATCCTGTATCATTTCCGTCTACCCTGTATCGTGACAATAGAAAACGAGCTGCCCTTCTTTGGACTCTTTCGATGTCCTTCGTCAAACCCACCTGATAAGGAACCCACACTGGGCAGCAATACTCCAAAAAAAGGACTGATAAGCCTAGTGTATGTAGTCTCTTTAGTGGTTCTGTTGCATCTTTTAACGGTTTTGCCAATAAAACGCAATCTCTGGTTTGCCTTTCCCACGACATAATCTACGTGTTCTTTCCAGTTTAAGTCTGAAGTAATAGTAATTCCTAGGTATTTTGGGGAGTTTACGGTCTTCACATTCAATTTATTTATCTTGTAAACAAAGTTTAGCGGATTTTTTTTCGAACTCATGTGGACGACTTCATACTTCTCATTATTTAGAGTCAATTGCCAACTTTTACACCATACTGATTTCTTATTCAGATCGTTCTGTAGTTGGTTTTTATCTTCAGATGATTTTACTAGAAGGTAAATGACAACGTCATCTGCAAGCAACCTAAGAGAGCTACTCAGATTTTCTCTCAAATCGTTCATGTAAATAAGGAACAGTAGAGGATCAATATCACTACCCAGTGGAACGCCCGACATCACCTCTGTTTTAGTCGATGCTTTACCATCGATTACTACAAACTGCGTCCCCTCTGACAGTAAATCCCTTATCCAGTCGTAAATTTGGGGCGATACACCACAACCACGCAATTTGATTAAAAGCCGATTGTGAGGTACGGTGTCGAAAGCCTTCTGGAAATTAAGAAACAGGGAGTCGAATTGAGAATCCTTGTCGATAGCACTCTTCACTTCGTGTGAGTAAAGTGCTAGTTGTGTTTGCATGAACGATATTTTCTAAAGCCGTGTTGACCTTGGGTCAATTGCTCATTCTGTTCGAGATAATTCATAATATTTGAATACAGGATATGTCCCAAAACTCTGCTGCAAATTAAAGTCAATGAAATAGGCCTGTGGTTTAGTGGGTTACTCCTACTGCCTTTCTTGAACATATGTGTGACCTGTGCAACTTTCCAAACTTATGGTACAGATCCTTATGGTACAGAGAGAGCGGTTGTATATGACTGTTAAGTAACGAGCTAATCAGTTATATATCTAATGGGTAATCAGTCCGGAACAGAAGACTTGTTCTTGTTAAGTGATTTCAGTTGCTTCACTTTTCCGATGATAACTACTTCTACGTTAGTCATTATGGCCACTGTTCGTAATTCGAAATCTGGAATATTGGGTTCGTCTTCTTCTAAAATCCGATATTCTTGTGGTCTCCTTGTGAGACTCTGATTCAGGTCCTTCAGTAGGCTCTTTACTGGAGGTCCGCAATCGGTCCTGTTTACTGTGCTGCAGATAGTGAGCTCTGCCTTCATCTTGTAAGCATGTAGCCGATTCAGGTAGCCGCTCAAATCCGGAGAGAATGTCTTCTGATCCAAAGCGACACACGTCATTAGTGGGGATGCCTGCCTCATTGCGAGCCGTGGCGAGCCTCGTCGTAGCAGCGTGTGGACGCGCCAGGCGCGTCGGACTATAAAAGTTTTCGGCGGCTACCTGGCAAAGTTTAGGAACAGTTTTTTTAGTACTACGTTATGTACTGGTAACACAAAGTTTATTTACGGATTAATTGATTAATTCGCCAAGCTAGCTTTACAGGCGAACACACACACCTTCAGTAAATACTACTATTACTGAAAGTTTATGTTGTTCTGTGATGAGTGCCCTCTCCTCCACAAAAGATCAAGATTGCTTACCTGATATAATGTTGAGTCACATTGGATGTCTCCTCTCCTCAGGTCGCAGATTCTAACGTACTGCACCTCTCGATGTGTGATGCTAGAAATTGATAGCACGGAAACTGTCTTTGCCTACTTGAAATAAGAACGGCCTTTTGGAAATAGCTTCTATTTACACTACTGGCCATTAAAATTGCTACACCAAGAAGAAATACAGATGATTAACGGTGTTCATTGGCCAAATAAATTATACTAGAACTGACATGTGATTAAATTTTCACGCAATTTGGGTGCATAGATCCTGAGAAATCAGTACCCAGAAAAACCACCTCTGGACGTAATAACGGCCTTGATACGCCTGGGCATGGAGTCAGAGCTTGGATAGTATTTACAGGTACAAATGCCGATGCAGCTTCAACACGATACCACAGTTCATCAAGAGTAGTGACTGGCGTATTGTGACGAGCCAGTTGCTCAGCCACCATTGACCAGACGTTTCCAGTTGGTGAGCGATCTGGAGAATATGCTGGCCGGGGCGGCAGTCGAACATTTTCCGTATCCAGAATGGCCCGCACAGAACCTGCATCCTGCGGCCGTGCTTTATCCTCCTGAAATGTAGGGTTTCGCAGGGATCGAATGAAGGGTAGAGCCACGGGTCGTAACACATCTGAAATGTAACGGCCATTGTTCAAAGTGCCGTCGATGCAAACAAGAGGTAACCTAGACGTGTAACCAATGGCACACTATACCATCACGCCGGGTGATACTTACGATCCGTTTCAGCCATACGGATAAGATGCCTGTCATTTCGACTGCTAGTGATCGAGGCCTTTGGGATCAAGCATGACGTTCCGTATTGCCCTCCTGAACCCACCGTTCCATGTACTGCTAACAATCATTGGATCGCGACCAACGCGAGCATCAATGTCGCGATACAATAAACCGCAATCGCGATAGGCTACAATCCGACCTTTTACAAAGTCGGAAACGTGATGGTATGCATTTATCCTACATACACGAGGCATCACAACAACGCCGGTCAACTGCTGTTTGTGTATGACAAATCGGTTGGAAAGTTTCCCCATGTCAGCACGTCGTAGGTGTCGCCACCGGCGCCAACCTTGTGCAAATACTCTGAAAAGCTAATCATTTGCATATCACAGCATCTTCTTCCTGTCTGTTAAATTTCGCTTCTGTAGCACGTGATCTTCGTGGTGTAGCAATTTTAATGGCCAGGCTGTATTACGATCAACGTGGCATGTAAGTTTGGAGCCATATGCACAGATATCATCAATAATCTCGCTGTATCTAAATAATAATGTAATGAGCACCTTCTAATATTGAAAATTTGAGTATTTGAAGCTACTCTATCACAAAAACAATCTCGTTGTATTCTCTATCACCACAGAGCAACAGCTCGTTTAATTCACAAAATGCTGGCTTAAGGCCTCCACACACAAATGCCCTTCGTCAGAGGTTTAATGATAACTGGTTTAGGCCTGTTTCCTGGCCATCTTCAGATCTGTAAATATTTACGGAATGAAGTCAGATTATTAAATGTGAATACCATCATCATTTAAGACTGATTATGCCTTTCAATGCTGTAGCATACTCCCCCTTATAAAATTCCTCTATGGACACCTATTCAGTGCTAATATTGATACCTCGTCTGATGTTAAGCCTGTGGCTTCAAAATCATCCTTGACTGAATTTAAATACTCTTTCCTTAGTCTGCCTAGACTTCTTCTACCTTCCACTGCCGAACCCACGAGTCTCTTAGGTTACCTTCCTTCACCCTTTCATGTAATATGATCCCACCAAACTGTCTTCGCTCTGTTTCGTCTATGGTGCTTATTCTCAGTTTGATTTCTTCATTATGGGCATTCTCCTGCCATTGATCCTTTCTAATAGTGCCTGTTACTTTGATATCTGTAATCTCGACCTTATAAAGAACGTATCCTGTATCCATCCAGCCTGAAAGACTGAATGATGTACTGCTTAGTCTTGATACATGTCTTAGTACATGATAGCTGAACGCTTATGGCTTTGCTACACCTTCATTCCAGTTCTTTCGTTATTTTTACATCCTATGAGAAAATACAAGTACTTGAAACTGTTCACCTGTTTTAACTTTGTTCCTCGAATTTGGCACTCAGTCTGTTTAAATCTCTTTCCCACAGCCATTGATTTTGTTTTGGAGATAATGATCTTCACTCCCATAGCACTTACATCTCTCATGTAACTCTGAAGTATCAAATCTACCTTCTTACCCGTGAAACTATCCCAAAGCGTGAACTCAATAAAACAGTTGAAAGTCACTATCGCGCTCTACTGCGTAAGTGTGTTGTTAACTGAGAGGCAGTTAGCGAGTGGGTCTCGTCTTGTGTGGACGCTGTCCGAGCGTGTGTTTCGGCGCGTACGGTACGTCGCGTGCAATCGCCGGTACGAAAACCGAGCGGAAAAAAAACGGAATTGACCCACTCGAATGGAATGGACACTTGATGAACATTTGTATAAATTTGTCTTGTTTCGCTAAGTGAACATATTCTACAGAACTACTGTATGGATGTCTGTGATTGAAATCATAATTGTACTGGAAGATATCATGAAGAATTCTCACCAAAAGATGAGTACTAAACTATTTTGTATTGTGAACGGATTTAGCATCTGTGTTAAAATACAAGAGATAAACAAGAGTTATAAACTTTTTTAATTAATGAAAATCCTTGATAATAAATTGCAACAATAATTTAAAAGTGAACAGATAAAAAATAACTTGAGAAGTATACTTGAACTGGCTAAGACATTTGATGTTCTATCATTCAGTGCCGATTAAATTTGAACAGAGAGATTTTAATTTTTTGCGTGCTACGGAAATTTCATTAATGACAGTTACCTACACAAGGACAAACCATTATAGTCATTCTCATATTAAAATATTTAACCAGAGACATTTTCAAAGTAGTAATCATTCAGTTAGCAAATCATAAGATACTGCGAGAGCTAATGAACAAAAATCATTACTAAAATTAATCAAATTAGTTAGCGTCAATAATATATATATATAGATACATATACAGGGTGAATGTAAATTCGCGCACTGGGGCTTCTCAGTGCGATCCCTCACATACCAGCAATAAAAAAACGTCTCTCACAATATTTCGTCCTGCGCTTATTTCCGACAGTAAATGTACGTCGAAGATTTAGATGGGTGTGTGACCCAAACGTCAGTGTGTTTCAGAATTGCAATACTACACCAACAAACTTCTAGGGGATGTGGGAGGAACAAAGTGAGCATAGAAACCCATGCCCAGAAACGTCATCCAATGACGCTACAGAGCGTCGAAGTTGCTGGAGGGGATGTCTAGCGGCAGGAGTTGGTGCCTGTGACGTAGCGTCGTTGAATGACGCTTTCGGGCATGGGTTTTCATGCTCATTTTGTTCCTCAAGACGCGTAATACACCCCTTACAAGTTTTTTGGTGTAATTATGAAACACACTGACGTATGGAACACACAGCCATCTCAGTCTTTGACGTCCATTCACTGGCGGAAATATGCGCAGGATGAAATTTTGTGGGAGACATTTTTCTTTGTTGTCAGGTGAGGAATCGCGCTGCGAAGCTCGAGTGCACGAATTTAGATTCACCCTGTACATGTATGTTTATTGAAACTGTGATGGTATAACAAAACCCAAAGCAAAGATCAAAAGTCAGTTACTTTCAACACAGGAGTCAAAGTTGTACATTTTTCAGTCGCGAAATAAACAATAATAAATAAAAAGGAAGCACACAGAATTTTTCTTTTGTGGTAACACAATTACAGCTAATCCAGTTTGCATCACAGTATATCCACTGGATATATTACGACGGGGTGGTAAGTAGAATATTCAGATGCAGAAAATCAAAATTATTAATCAACTTGTACAGGTAATCAATGAACTAATTCAACTATTCGATAGCAACAGGACATAAATTTAGAAGTGAACTGTATTTCGAATGTGCAAAGTAGACAGACAGTTACGATCTTTTATCAATATTTTTCAATGGTCATTTATCTTTATTTTCAATTAAATGCAATATTTAAACCCCTACCTCACCTTATAAGTTTCAATTGCCTGCAGGTTTGCCTCCTATTCCACAGTCTTATAAAACTGACAGTTGCTTCCTTTTAAGCACACGATGATAAGCCTTTTCTGGATCTATAAAATACAGGTACAATTCCCTGTTTCACTCATAACACCTCTTCTTTATCTACCGTAAGCTAAAGATACGGACCTGACACTTCCAAGAAGCCGAAACCCACAATGATCGCCATCCATGTGCAACTAATACTCTTCCATTCGTTTCAACAGTGAGAGTAAAATTAAGGTTGGGTTATCCACGGGGCTTTGGCTGCACGCAGCAGACGTGGGGTTGCCCCGATCGGCGACTGCTGCTGGTGGCTGAATTGCCACTCGTTAGGACTATTGTATACGAGCCGTATAATCGCAATGGCGACAACGCCAAGGATTCGGGTTTAATTAGTAATCTGTGCCACAAACTCGGCGTTTTGACGTGACGTCAGCGTCGGGTGCGAACTGCACACCAGTGATTTCTCGTTGGCTTTCACTTCATTATATCACATGTAGAAATTGCAGTTAGGCTGCGCCACTTTGTATGTGTTAAAAATTATGATGAGTTTAATAACAGAACGGGGCGGGTTACATATGCGTTGCTCGCAAGTAAACTATGACCAAGAAAATAATTGCTTTTACTAGTATCAAATGTCGGCTGCAGGTTGCTTCTGTTTCAAATATACGTCGCGATTGAAAAACTTTAAAAATTAGAGGACTTTTAGAAGGAACAGAGTATATAATATTTTGAACAGGAACCCATGCCCGAAATTGCAATCCAGCATTCACCTTCGAAATTTCGAAAAAAAATCTTACTGCAAGCTCTTTCCTCATATTTAAAGGATGTAGTATGGATATAAACAGCAGAAATTGTCATTAAACATAGGCACTAAAATGCATACCTTAGGAGCTATGAGCACGTCTTCATTCTACATACTGTGAAGGATATCCCTTCCAATAGTCCATGTTTACTAGAGAATTTTTTTCTTGTTATGGTCCATAATACCTTCTCCCACAATATAGAAAGCAAAGAACGCCCAGTAGAAGAGATTTGTTTCGCAGTACAGATGACGCATTCATGGCGTCAAAATGTTCAAATGTTTGTTAAGCTTATGGGACTTAACTACGGGTTTATCAGTCCCTAAACTTACAAAGTCTACCTTATACTAAAGACGGCACAAATATCCATGCCCGAGGGGGGATTCGAACCCCCGACCGTAGTGGCCGTGCAGACCGTGACTGGAGCGCCTCAGTCTCCTCGGCCACCGCGGACGGCCACATGGCGTCGTCCATTATGTTTGCGAACATGGGCTTCTATTTAGAATATTATTGTCTCCCATCCAAAAGTACTCGAAGCTTGTAAACTTCACCCTACATATATTACTCGCTCGGTTTCCTTCATTTTGAAGCTTCACCTCTTCGATATGTCAGTTGAAGAAACACTCATAGGCAATACTGATACTATACATTTATTGGAGATGACCGGTCGAAATGTTTTACATGTTTTAACTGTTTGTTTTAAGCATTGATCGAAATCTAGATCTGAATAAACAAAATATTTACGACTAATTACTGAAATTTATTTCTACAAAACGAAAATTTTGAAAATGTTTGTAAATCTATCGGACCAAACTGCGTAGTCATCAGTCCATAGCTTACAAACTACTTAAACCTAGGTAAACTAACCTACGGACAAACACACACACCCATGCACCAGGGAGGACTCGAACCTCCACGGCGAGCCACCGCGCGCTCCGCAGCGGAAAATTTTGAGTAAACTCCTTGGCCCCATCAGAGAAAATGGATAATTCCGCCGAAGACCCAACTATGAATTATATGAACACACAGAAGACATTGTTACCAGCGCGAGGAAGCGGAAAGTTATGTTTTTTGGTCATCTGGAAAGAATGAATACCCAAAGACTTACTAATCACATTCACTCATCAATTTCAAAAACGAAATCCTATTCCAAATGGGCCAGCCAAGTTAGAAAGGATTTACAGTAACCTGAAATTTCATTCAAGGGCTTTCAGAATAGACACTTTTTAGAGAAAAGATCAAAATTGTGAAGAATTGTGTAAAATGAGCTCTGAAATTCTCTATTGGAGTGGGTTTCTCACCGTGAAAAATTGCAGCAGCATTTGTGGATGTTCGGCAAAGAGAATTTTTCAGCTGTGTTTGCACGACAGTTTGGTGGCGGTGGTGTGGTGTGGTGTGGGAAGGGAGATAGGGAGCTGGCCACAGTCGACAGACCGCAATAGGGCAGGGCGCGGAGCACCCTCCGCCACGCGCCTTGCCCTCTGCCGCAGCCCGCGGCACAATGCGCTCTGTTTGCCCAAACGCTGGTCCTCAGGGCGGCCGCTGCTGGCATTTCACGGACCGGCGGTTCGCGACCTTCTCCCAGTCTCCAGAAGCACGGCCGGCTGCAAAGGCCACGTAAATGTGTAACGGAGAGGAGAGTCGTCATTTTCAATTCTGCTGCGCTTCATTTGTAATTTAATTCTACATCTACATCTACATAGATACTCTGCAAACCACATTTAAGTGCCTGGCAGAGGGTTCATTAACCACTTTCATAACTTTTCTCTACCGTTCCATTCTCTAATAGCGCGCGGGAAGAAAGAACACCTAAATCGTTCCGTTTTCGATCTGATTTCTCTTATTTTATTGGGATGGTCATGTCTCCCTAAGTAGGTGGGTGCTAGCAAAATATTTTCACATTCAGAACTAAAAGTCGGTGATTGAAACTTCGCAAACAGATCACGCCGCAATGAATAACGTCTTTCTTTTAATGATTTCCACCCCAATTCGTGCAACATTTCCGTGACGCTTTCCCCCCCGTAACGTGATAAAACAAAACGAGCTGCCCTTCTCTGAACCTTCTCAACATCTTCCGTCAGTCCCACCTGGTGAGGGTCCCACAAGGGGCAACAGTACTCCAGGAGAGGACGCACAAGTGTGATGTAGGCAGTCTCTTTGGTGGAGCTGGTGCGTCTTCTAAGCGTTCTGCCAATGAAACGTAACCTTTGGTTCGCCTTCCCCACAATATTTTCTATGTGTTCTCTCCAGTCAAAGCTGTTCGTAATTGTAACTCCTAGGTATTTGGTAGAATTTACGACCTTAATGTTTGACTGATTTATCGCGTAATTGAAGTTCAGCGGATTTCTTTTAGTGGTCATGTGTATTACTTCACACTTTTCTTTATTTAGTGTCAATTGCCAATTTTCGCACCAAGTAGAAATTTTGTCTAAATCGCTTTGCAGTTGCTTTTGATCCTCTGTTGACTTCACTAACCGATAAACAGCATCATCCGCGAACAGTCTAAGGGAGCTATTCAGATTATCTCCTAAATCGTTTATAAACACGAGGAAGAGTAGGGGACCTATAACGCTTCCCTGTGGAACGCCAGATATCACTTCTGTTTTACTCGATGACTTACCGTCAATTACAACGAACTGTGTCTTTTAATTTAGTTTGTTTTTTCCTGTGTATATAGTTCACTCAAAACATCAACAATCCTATTTAAAAGGCGATTTAACTTCAAAAATGCCAGTTGGGCGAATTTCGCTAATCAAATTGACAAAGAAATCGTCTAGATTGAGCCAATACCGGAGAACAAATAAAGGTTCGTTGAACTTATTAAAACGATCTCAAGGAAATTTATACCAAGGAGGTGTAGACAACAATACGTACCGGACATGACAGGGGAATTGAGGAGCTCGATGGAGAAGTGCAAGCGACTGTACGAGAACGACCCTTTCAGCGAGGCGACTATAGAATGCAGAACGACCCTTCTGGAAGCTATCGGTGAAGCCAGAAAAGTGAAATGGTTGGAAAACCGTAGATAAAATGGTCATGACACACAGCAGTAAGCTGGCCTGGAATATTATTAAGAAACTCTGTGGCGATCGAATAGAACATAAAAAACATTTCAATGTAACCCCTGATCAGGTCGCACATCAACTCCTGCTCAGCGGGAGACCTGGAAAAAAGTGTAGTCGCTCCAAACTAGTACGATACGCCCAAAATGAATCTAACTCATTCAGTGCATTCATCAACCTGAGTGAACTAAATATGGCCATAAATAGCATGAAAAATGTGAAGTCCCCAGGAGTAGACGGCACATGCACAGAACAAATAAAACACCTGGCACCAATCACAAAACTATGGATTCTAAGTCTCTTCCGTTCGCTCTTACAAGATCCCCAAAATGAGGCATCAAGCCAAAGTGTTAGCATTACGGGAAAGATCCCGCCCTGCCATGTCGTTACCTTCCAATCTCCCTACTGTGCCATCTCTCCAAGATATACGAAAGAATGATTCTGCAACGAATACAAAAACATCGTAGATTCCAAACTAATGACAGAGTAGGCAGGCTTTCGGCCAGGTAAATCTTGCATCAGCTACGTCCTCAATCTAACCGAATTGATGGAACAAGGCTTCGAAAGGACAAACGTAACGGGGCTAGCACTAATTGACCTGATAGCCGCATATACTATTAATCATAGCAAACTCTTCTGCAAAATGTATAAAATATTGGGCGATTACAGTCTAAAGTGATAGAATCCATGCACCAGAACAGAAGGTTTTATGTGTCACTGCATGGGAAAAGGAGCAAATGGAGAGATCAAAAGAATTGCCTTGCGCAGGGAAGCGTGCTGGCACTAATTCCATATGATATATACACTAACGATCAACCAATGACTGCCAGACACTTCCTATACGCCGTGACCTGTCCATTGCTGTGCAGTCCCAAAGTTTCCAGGATATTTAGGACACACTGAAGACAGCACTTGATATGTCTAAATATTATAGAGTACTGCCTAAAGCCAGAACGCGCAAAGACACAAGTATGCACTTTCCACTTATGCACACAGAACCCTGCAAATCAGATGGGAAGGAAGCACCTTGAAGCATACAAACACTTTCGTATAACATTGGACAAGTAGCTAACGAACAAACATCACTGCCTCAACATCAGGCAGAAAGTAGGCTCCAGGAACGCTCTGCTAAGAAGGCTAGCGGGAGCGGCTGGGGGGCGAACTCCGACATACTGCGCACCACAGCACAGGATTTATGCTTTTAGACAGGGAGTATGCCTGTCCAGTGGGGAATACAACTGCGCATGCCAAAACAGTCGATTTCGCCTTGAACTAAACCTGTAGAATAATCACTGGGTGTATGTAACCGACCGCCCTTGAGCTCCTGTATAAGGCATCTGACTTTACCTCATCAAAAGACAGCAGAACAGCTGCAGAGTATACAAAGCGATTCCAGCAAACTTTCAACGAGCGCCACGTTCTCTACAACGCCCAAGTTCCGCCAGGAAAACTCAAATCGAGGAAATTCTTTTTGAGGAACGCACCAATTGAACCACCTAAAAACTATCCACTTCAACAAGCACGCCCTGCCGGAAGCGAACTGGACTGGAAAACCTGGCGAACCCTGAATAGGATGAGAACGAGAGTTGCACGTGTGAATACCATTGAAGCTAAGTGGGGACTAGCGGACGCTTAGGATCTTCTCTGCGAATGTAGAGAAGCACAAGACATGACACATTTGCTTCAGTGTTGTAGTTGCCCACAGTCCTGTACCCTCGATGCGGCAGTTGACGTGGCCCGATATTGGGCCAAATATTTAGGCTGACGGAGAGTCCGGACTCGAAAAAGTAAAGTAAGGCTAATTTAATACAGTAAGACTTCTGAATAACGGACAGCAATGACAAAATAAAACTGCCGGTTGTTAAGAAAAGGATAAAATACAAAGATTTATCCGAAATGATCGGGACGGAGGTCGGTTCGGGAACGAAAATCTCAATATCTCGAAGTATGATCGCAAAACATGCGAATGCCTCGCCGCTTCTTGAACCGATCCAGCCAGCCATCATTTCCGTGGAATTCTTGCTCCTTTCCTTCTGTCACCTCATAAAAAGCCATCGCTTTTTGAAGAAGTAGAGGACCTGAAACTGGCACGCCTTTGTCTCTCATTTGTTCATGCCACAACAATGAAGCCTCTTCTAACTGAGGAAATGAACCTTTTCTCGTTGTTTTTCGAGATTTCATAGCGCTGCTTGACGCTGCTTCAGTCCCGACGTAGTTAAACTCTGGAATGAGTACTATACATGTTGTAGTTTTGGCAAAATTCTGGTACTCCTACGGTTTATTTAAGGATGAAAGGAGAATTGCTTTCTTAATTTACAATAACAACATTTACTTTTTTAAAACTACGACAGCTGTTCGACCGAAAGAACAGACACCGCAGTTCTTATTTGTCTCTATGTCGAGGACAGATGCACAATTCAGTGTGGACCGACATGAGGTCCGGACTCTTGGTTCTTGGTGGTAATACAGGACTAGTGAGAGCCATGAAGTTCAGTGCGAAAGTTTGGGTCGGACGGAAGGTCCCGCGTTCGAATCCCGGACTCAGCACAAATTTCCGTAAGTCCTATGAGGAACTCAGACTGTTAAAAAGAAACACTTAAAAATGTAAACTTTGTATTTCTTAGAATAAGGACAAATAGTTCACCACGCACTTATAATCGCGCACTGAGTGCTTCTCTAACACACTTTAGTTTGAGACCAGTTAAAATTTTAAAGATTTTGATTGTGGAGAAAGTGACACAATCGTTTGTGGCAAAGAAAACATATTACTGATTCACATTCATCGTAGATACACTTAGAAAAAGTACCTTTGTACTAACCACTGCACACTACTATGAAAAAATTGCAGAGTATGGAAGTAGAACTGCCTAATGAAGAACTGAAAAAAAAATCGGCTTCCCCGTCATAACAGGACAAACGTAAACGTTATCATGAACGATAAATCACAATACTACACGTCCCGAAATGTTTCTCTCAAACCAAAACGTTTACTAACTCGCTAGCGAAACGCCTCCTCTCTTCTTAGGAGTAGGAAAGTGTTTGTGGGATTGGGGTTGACGTAGAAATTCGTTGAGCGTGAAGTCAGCAACCAAATCTCTCACATCCGTTCTCACTTTCAAATCCTTGTCGTAGTTTGCCTCCTTCGCTGTAGTGTCGACCTCCACATATCCAGAGTATGTTTCCTTTGTTCAAAAAGTAGTAACCGGCCGCAGTAACCGAGCGGTCTTCGGCGTGCCAGTCACGGTCTGCACGGCGGAGGTTCTAATCCCCCCTCCAGCATGGATGTTTGTGTCGTCTGTAGTATCAGCTAATTCGTAAGTAGTTTGTAAGTTTAGGTACTGATGACCCCGTAGTTAAGTCCCATAAGCTCTACAAACATTTGAACATTTTTCCAAAAGTAGATGATAGATATTCGTCGGTTTGATACGTCCAACCACTCTCTCGCATATGGCTACACTTTTTAACCTTATAATGGCTTGTTCCCAACCCTGTATTGTCATCAATAAACCTGACTGGAGAATGGCTTCTCCATTTAAAAAAGTAGGTGGTTAGGAAGAAGAGAGTACCTTTTAGTTTAAAACTCCCAACCAATCTTTCGACCCTTTCATGTGTCCACTCGTCACCTTCCTTTTTTCCAATTTCCAAACATTAATACAATCACAATCATCCAACAACTACCACCCAAGGAATACTGGATAAATAAAATTAAAACAGCACCAATACTAATAAAAAAAAGTTTAAAAAAAAGTTTATTTCCTCTCCAGACTTTCCAGGCTAGAATTTAACGTAACAAGCTAGGTAGCGTTGCAATAAAGCTGAGGTGCAAGTAAAACATAAAGTCCAGTTATATTTAATGAATGGTGGACGTTTCAAGACGTAATCTGAAAATTCATCCATGGGGTGTTACAGAAAGGTACGGCCAAACTTTCAGGAAACATTCCTCACATACAAAGAAAGAAAATATGTTATGTGGACATGTGACCGGAAACGCTTAATTTCCATGTTAGAGCTCATTCTATTACTTCTCTTCAAATCACATTAATCATGGAATGGAAACACACAGCAACAGAACGTACCTGCGTGACTTCAAACACTTTGTTACAGGAAATGTTCAAAATGTCCTCCGTTAGCGAGGATACATGCATCCACCCTCCGTCGCATGGAATCCCTAATGCGCTGATGCAGCCCTGGAGAATGGCGTATTGTATCACAGCCTTCCACAATACGAGCACGAAGAGTCTCTACATTTGGTACCGGGGTTGCATAGACAAGAGCTTTCAAATGGCCCTATAAATGAAAGTCAAGAGGGTTGAGGTCAGGAGAGCGTGGTGGCCATGGAATTGGTCCGCCTCTACCAATCCATCGGTCACCGAATCTATTGTTGAGAAGCGGACGAACACGTCGACTGAAATGTGCAGGAGCTCCATCGTGCATGAACCACATGTTTTGTCGTACATGTTTGTATACGAAACAATTGGGTATTTTGACAATTGTCTGCACGAATTATTTCAATTTACATTTAAAGATAAATTCTAAAATGTGCTCTAACATGGAAATTAAGCGTTTCTGGTCACATGTCCGCATAATATATTTTCTTTCTTTGTGTGTGAGGAATGTTTCCTGAAAGTTTGGCCGTACCTTTTTGTAACACCCTGTAGAAAATATGTCTGTCACCAATTATTTACCTGTGTTTCCCAAGATGTAGTTTTTCCTAAATCTATGCCCATTCATTAGAAAAAACCTTGTCTTCCTCCAGGAATGTCATAAGGTTTCAGATTAGAATACACTTTAGGGTACTGCAGCAGACTGTAGTCCGTATTTATTGACGTGCCTTTTCGTACCCCAAACTTCAGAGCACTTCGTAACCAAATGTAGTTGTTATATTATATAACATTGTAGTAAGGAGTGTGTGACTGGTTAATTATTTATTATATTCCACATATATAGTGGTTAAGCCACGTCACACAAATTGAATTTTAATTTACAAAAAGAAACTAGTTTCAATGAACTCTGTCATCATTATCAAACGTAAGCAAAAAAAAAAAAAAAAAAAGTAATCAAACTGTGAAAATAAATTATGAAAAGGTGTAGTAAATGTAGCCAGGCCATCTAGGGGTGTGACAGTGACTCCCAACTATCTGCCGTAGTCACACATGGTATCACGCCATTTCCAGCTATATACAGTTCCATACCATGCCACAACAGCTGTATTTGGAATATGAATGGTATTTGGTTGTTGAGCTGCAATAACCATGTGATATGGCAGGCACATCCAAGATTTTAGGAACAAACCAAATGAATTTAGAACATAGTACCAATGTGTACCATGTTCTACATCTAAGTTGTCAAGCAGCATATGTGATTCTATTGGGAGCTGTCAACACACTAACTAGTGTAGCATGGATACAGTGACTGATTGAGAAGCCTACCACTCGTGTATTGACAGCTCCCAATGGAATCACATCTCGTGCTTGACAACTTGGATGTAGAACATGGTACACATTGGTACTGTGTTCTGAATTAATTTGGTTTGTTCCTAAAATCTTGGTTGTGCCTGCCATATCACATGGTTATTGCAGCTCAACAACCAAATACCATTCATATTCCAGTACAGCTGTTGCGGCATTGTATGTAATTATATATAGCTGGAAATGGTGCGCTACCATGTGTGACTATGGCAGACAGTTGGGAGTCACTGTCACACCCCTAGATGGCCTGGCTACATTTACTAAACCTTTTAATAATGTAATCATTTTCTCAGTTTGTGTTTAATGCAATTTTTGCTTACGCTTGATAATGATGAGAAAGTTCATTGAAACTAGTTACGTTTTTTAAATAAAAATTCAATTTGTGTGATGTGGCTTAACCACTAAATATGTGGAATATAATAAATGTAGTTCTATCTGCGAGAACATCACATTTTTCGCTGTAAGTACAACATTTCTCTTCCCGAAGTGGCGGAAGAATTTGTAAACATTGAATGGGTTTCCACAACAATGATGCGAAGAATATCTGTTTGTAGAAACCTCGTGTTCCATGCACATGTCCTCGGTCCTCTGTTTCCAAAGCCGGCGAAAAGTTGTTACCTGCTGGGAAGTGGGACGTATCCTTCCGAGATAGCTCCGTTCGCGGAATAAGCAGCGCTGCCAAGACTTGCGAATAGGCTGGCTCGATCGATGCCGATGCAGGCCAGCTGACAGGTAGTCCATAATTCAGCAAGCAGCGGATCCGGGCTACGAATGGCAGCTCTCAACAAAATTCGACACCAGGCAGCGGCGCCGAGGGAGTATTCCGTACTCGTTCAAAGGCCCGCACAGGCGAGAATCCCTACATCATATTTCATCCGCGATTGGTAGAAGACTGCAACAGCCCGTGAGAAACTAAAGCCGGGTTTACACAATGAAGTGACGCAGTATGCTGCTGTTTCCAGAAGCTCCTCATAAATTTCTAATCGCACGACGTTGCTTTCATTCAGGATACGGAATTAAAATTAAGCTAAGAGTCCAATAAAAAGAAGAGAAAGCATAGCTGTTGCATTTGAAAGTGGGTTTGCGCATAAATAACACGGGACATCGAAACTCATATATGCAAAGTTGTACTCGTAAACTAAAATCTATTCTATCACTGCCATCGGGGCATGTGTGGAGGAGAATTTGCGTAGGTGCTACAAAGATCGTAGCATCTATATCTATTCAGACAGCCAGGCAGCCCTGAGATCACTGGCAGCTCCTGCAACAAGGTCTAAAATTGTTGCAAAATGTCAAAGGGTTCTGGTTGAGCTAGGGGAAAGCAATAGAGTAAACCTATTGTGGGTCCCTGGCCACTCGGAGATCAGTGGCAACGAACATGCCGACAGATTAGCCAGTATGGGGGCAGAGACTCCATTTATTGGACCGGAACCTGTCCTGACAATCACCAAGGCAATGATCAAATTGGAGCTACGTAACTGGCTCAGAAGAGAGCACGTAGAATACTTGACCAAAATCTATCAACAAAAACATGGCAAGGTAATATGCCAAAGCCATGTTTTAAAAGAAGCTCTGCAATCCTGGGCCTGAACAGGAGAGAGATTAGACTCATGGTTAGATTGCTGACAGGCCATGGGAATTTCAAAACACACCTACATACAATGGGAATAACAGAAGATGACCCTAAATGTAGGATCTGTGATGACGGTGATGAAACTGCATCACATCTAATCTTCGAATGCATTGCATTGGAGAGTAAAAGCACAGAACATTTAGGACAACCAGACCCGAAGAAAGTGTGTTTAATAAAGAACTGGTAAAGGGACTCCTTGCAGTGTTCAAGGGCATTGGTTGGCTTTACTAGATATACAGGGAGCGATACCACACAATAAACTTAGTTTCCGTGCGGGCAGTGACGGGTTGGACCAAAACTGTTTTGGCTTCCGTGAAAAAATCAAATCAAATCAAAATCTATTCTGATGCATTTGGGATACCAAAAGTAAATTTCGATTAATTGTTGATCTGTTGATCTGTTTATCACCTACACTGCCACTCCCTTAATACAGAACTATTCTAAAGAAAAAAGGAACAAACGTTTATTCCTTCCAACGTTTCTGGAAAGAGGAAAGGACAAATTTTTAAGCATTCAGTATGAGTATCAAGTGTTACACGACATATATCGAAACTCACACGAAGTGATGAGTGCTATCGACAAGGGTTCTCAAATTGATTCCGTATTTCTTGATTTCCATAAGGCTTTTGACACCGTACCTCACAAAGAGTTTTTAATCAAATTGCGTGGTTATGGTTTATCACCCCAAATCTGCGACTGGATAGGGGATTTCCTGTCAGAGAGGACACATTTTGCAGTAATAGATGGTGATGCATCGACTAAAACAGAGGTGATATCGGGCGTTTCACAGGGTAATGTTATTGGTTCTCTGCTGATCCTTATTTACATAAACGATTTGGGAGAAAATTTAAGCAGCTCTCTTAGGTTGTTTGCAGATGACGCCGTCATTTACCGTCTAGTAAAATCATCTGAAGATCAAAACCAAATGCAGAACTATCTTACAACAATCCTATACCGCACAGCGAAACCGCGGAAGACGATGCAAAAGTTTGAAGTTTGGTGAAGCCAGTGCGTACAGCTCTGTCAATAAGCTGGAGTCTGTAGTTCATTCGCCAAGCAGTTTTCTGTTTCATGGTTCCAATTTAATTTCTTTGCAATTGTGATCACCTTGAATTTAATTGAATCGACAACATTGCAATTTAGATTATTTATTGTGTAACCGCAATTGGGTGGTTTTTTTTTCTTTCTTTTTTACAACTCATGTGGCGTACACAGTTTTTACCGTTTAGATTTAGTTACCACTTTCCGTACCATACATGTGTGATCTGAATTCACAACGGTAAACGGCATTATAATCAGCAAGAATCTAAGACGTTTGCTCAGATGGCTTCCTAAATTAAGATTAAGAATTGAATATCGGGAATATAACTTTTCTACAGAATCCCAGATATCGCTCCTATATGATTCCCATCACCTACTACGAACTTGTAACTTTTTGGCAGGAAATCACAAATCCAGTCCCAGAACTGAAACTCATTAGAAGCCGCTTCTGAGAAAGGGTGTCAAAAGCTTCTGGAAACCGGAAATATGTACTCCGCTATCAATAGAACTCACTTCTTCGTGTGTGTTAAAGAAAGGCAAAGGAAAGAAGAATTTGGTTTAAGGTTCCGTCTACAGCATAGTTATTACCAACGGAGCACAAGCTCCGGTTGTTATGCTAGGCTTAGGGAAGGAACTCGGCCGTACGCTTTCATAGGAACTGTTCCGGAATTTGCTTGGAGTGATTTAGGGAAACCACGGTAAACCTAAATCTGGTTGAGGCGGGGCAGGTTTGAATCAACGTCCTCCCGAACGCGAGACCAGCGTTCTACCACCGCACCACCTCGCTCGGACATATGTGTGTGTGTGTGTGTGCGTGTGTGTGTGTGTGTGTGTGTGTGTGTGTGTGTGTGTGTTCAAATTTTCAAATGTTTGTAATTCTATCGGACTAAACAGCGTGGTCATCAGTCCGTATCTTACAAACTACTTAAACCCAGGTAAACTAACCTAAGGACAACACACACACACCCTTGCCCCAAGGAGGACTCGAACCTCCACGGCGAGCAACCGCGCGCTCCGCAGCGAATCGCTTTAGACCGCTCGGCTACTCCACCGCGGTTGTGTGTGTGTGTGTGTATGTGTGTGTGCGTGTGCGTGCGCGCGCGCGCGTGTGTGTGTGTGTGTGTGTGTGTGTGTGTGTGTGTGTGTGTGTGTGTGTGTATGAGTGAAGCCGACTTGTGTGTCACATTTTCTGACTCTGTGCTAGCTATGTTTTACATCGTTTTCTCCAAGGGTTTCATAAATTTCGATCATATTTCAGAATTATGTCAATGATACGAGTCTGTTCAGATCGTATGTTTCTATAGCCAAGGGACCAAACTATTGTTGTCATCGGTCCTCCGAGTCTATAACTCAGCGTATTACTTCTATTCCTTTTCTTGTGCATTGGCGTGGCATGTGCAACTTTCCAGTTGATAAAGAGACTTGCTCGTGAAAAATACCCGGAAATGGAAAAAAATATTTTTGCTTTCTAGAGAAGATCATTACGGTTACAAAACACAGAAATTCCAATTTCGCTGGAGCGTTCACTGGGCCGCTTCCATAGCAGTTCCCGCATAGCTAACGTAAATGTACTCTATTTAACCCTGAAAATCTTATATTGCTTTTGAAACTGAATTTACTTATCTACTGTTGATTATTGACCCATGTGCCCCAATGAAATTTTAAAAAAAAATGTAATAATGGAAAGGCGATATTTACTAAATCGGAAGCATGAAGACGACTAGAGAGCCTGATCGTTTATAAAACGACAGCAGACACACACATTTCACTTCCTAGCTGGTAAATGGTTCCAGTCCGCCTCCTAGCAGCAAAACAGACTGGAGTGCACTGGTTTTTTCACCTACGTACAATGGCTTCGCTGAGAAAATCAATCAATCAATCAATCACTGGTTTTAATCAACTTGAGTAATTCCTCTGTAAAAGAAATTATTTTTCTGTTCACCAGCTCGGAAGGAGTGACGTTAACTTGTTATTGCTGCTTTGGAGTTTAATGTAGCTCCTTACTATATTTTTAACTTTGAACCTTCTTTCCGAAAACATCTAATAAAAGTACTGCATTTACACTCCTGGGCATTAAAATTGCTACACCACGAAGATGAAGCGCTACAGACAAGAAATTTAACCGACAGGAAGAAGGTGCTGTGATATGCGACAACTACAACGTGCTGATATGAGGAAAGTTTCCAACCGATTTTTCAGACACAAACAGCAGTTGACTGGCGTTGCCTGGTGAAGTGTTGTTGTGATGCCTCGTGTAAGAAGGAGAAATGTGTACCATCACGTTTCCGACTTTGATAAAGGTCGGATTGTAGCCTATCGCGATTGTGGTTTATCGTATCGCGACATTGCTGCTCTCGTTGCTCGCGATCCAATGACTGTTAGTATAATATGGAATCGGTGGGTTCAGGAGGGCAATACGGAACGTCACGTTGGATCCCAACGACCCCGTATCACTAGCAGTCGAGATGACATGTATCTTATGCGCATGGCTATAACGGATCGTGCAGCCACGTCTCGATCCCTGAGTCAACAGATGGGAACATTTGCAAGACAACAACTACCGGTACGAACAGTTCAACGACGTTTGCAGCAGCATGGACTATCAGCTCGAATACCATGGCTGCAGTTACCCTTGACGCTGCGTCACAGACAGGAGCGCCTGCGATGGTGTACGCAACGACGAATCTGGGCACACGAATGGCAAAACGTAATTTTTTCGGATGAATCCAGATTCTGTTTACAGCATCACGATGGTCGCATCCGTGTTTGGCGACATCGCGGTGAACGCACAGTGGAAGCGTGTATTCGTCATCGCCATACTGGCATATCACCCTGCGTTGAGGTTACCCCCTACCGCCTCACCTAACTGTGCATAATCCCCCGGCCTCCTCCCTAAATCTATATCTGAATGAATAATCAGTAAAGCATCATTTAAAAATTTGAAGTAAATCGATCAAGAACTTTTTCAGATTTGTGATAGTAACTCTTCTCTTTGGAAATTCCCGTTACTAACTTTGAACACTTGTACAGGACAATGAATGCATAATAACGCACGACCGGGAACATCGTCCATTGACGCTATTAGCGTTTCTTTAATTTTTAACACAGTGAAAGAAATCTATACTACTATAAACTCTTTGCTTTATATATTTTAAAAGACAAATATGCACCAAAACGAGAACACAATGACTAACTAGTAAGCATGGACTCTAAAATGCTTTGACCAAATCTGCACATTCGGGTTTCTGCTGTTTACACGTCTGTTCTACTAGTCAACTCTTCATAGTTCTTATGGTATTCACTGTAGAGTGCATCTTTAGTAGATTCCTTTTTCTTGTCTTGGTTCACGCTGCCTTTTCCAGAAATGTGGATAGCAATAAATAGAAGGGGTTAGTTTCACAGTGGAACAGATAAAGAGAAGATCATAGTGTCACAGGATGACACTTCCGGGCGTGAGATTCTTATCAAAACATGTACTCACTTTCCTGTACGACTCATCGAAATTTTTAATAGGGATTTCCGAAAACCGTTTATATTTCAAAAGAATGAAGTTCAAGTTCTCCCGAACGTTTATCAGAGTATGGTGTATCAATTTATAATAAATCGGTCAAGAACTTTTCGAGATTTTTGGTAAAAACATTTTCCCTATATACCGGATGATCAAAAAGTCAGTATAAATTTGAAAACTTAATAAATCACGGAATAATGAAGATTGAACGATAAAAATTGACACACATACTTCTTGGAATGACATGGGGTTTTATTAATACCAAAAAAAAAGTATTCCTAGACGCGTGAAAGATCTCTTGCGCGCGTCGTTTGGTGATGATCGTGTGCTCAGCCGCCACTTTCGTCATGCCTGGCCTCCCAGGTCCCCAGACCTCAGTCCGTGCGATTACTGGCTTTGGGGTTACCTGAAGTCGCAAGTGTATCGTGATCGACCGACATCTCTAGAGATGCTGAAAGACAACATCCGACGCCAATGCCTCACCATAACTCCGGACATGCTGTTCACAACATTATTCCTCGATTACAACTATTGTTGAGGAATGATGGTGAACATATTGAACATTTCCTGTAAAGAACATCATCTTTGCTTTGTCTTAGTTTCTTATGCTAATTATTGCTTTTCTGATCAAATGAAGCGCCATCTGCCAGACAGTTTTTGAACTTTCGTATTTTTCATTATTTATTTTTTTATTTTTTTTTATTATTATTTTCTTTATTTTTATTTTTATTTTTATTTTATTTTTTTTTTTTTATTTTTTTTTGTTCCAATAAAACCCCATGTCACTCCAAGCTTGTGTGAATTTTTACCTCTCTATCTACATTATTCCATGATTTATTTTCATATTTATTCTATTTCTATAACGTTATACAAGTTGTTTTTGTCTCTTTATTTCTTTTTAATGAGAGGGCGTCAGTTAGGCCTGTTGGTACTGCTAGGGCTGCTTGCTCGGCGTTTCCCATGTACCGGCAGGCGGCATGCGGCCGTTGCGTGTTACAGGCGCGGCCATCGACTGCTTCAAGTGCGTGTCGGTGAACGGCAACTACCGGCCGTGCGACGACCCCTTCCACAACAACTACTCGGACAGCATCCTGGAGGCGCCGTGCATGGGCGGCCGCAAGGGCCGCAACGGCGTCTTCCCCGCCACCGCCTGCATCAAGCTCGTCGGCGTCTTCGGTGAGTCGCCGCCGTCTGCACTCGACAACCTCTCTGTTCTGTATCAACAAGACGGGACAGCCACCACTTGCCATTAGAAGATACTGATGTCGACCCCTAAAGCGAGGACAATAAGAAGGCCACAGAAACCTTACACAACTCTGACACCTTTAATGGGCTTGTTGTTGAAGCTAATGCGATTCGTGTTTACTTAAAAAATATTTCGACTCTTTTTTTTCGCTATAATGGTCCTCACTGAGCAAAACATACGTTTTTCTTTATACCCTCAACCATCATCAGTCCTTTATACCCATAACAGAAAATATTTCACTTTTTTAGAAGCATAGGTTATTTGTTGCCGCCGACAGATACAAATAAAAGAACACACAATTCTACATTTTCGGCCGCGGTCTTCCTCAGACAGATAACACTCATCCACACAATCACTCAGGCACACTCATCCACACACGTCAGCCATCTCTGACCACTCAACACAGTCTTGACTGCGTTGAATCGCCATAGTTGAGTCAAGACTGCGTTGAGTGGTCAGAGATGGCTGACGTGTGTGGATGAGTGTGCCTGAGTGATTGTGGGGATGAGTGTTCTCTGTCTGAGGAAGACCGCGGCCGAAAATTTAGAATTGTGTGTGTGTTCTTTTGTGTCTGTCGGCGGCTCAACGTTTGTCTTTACAGTGAGCTGTTCCCTATCTACATATTATTATTAACATTCTTTACTCGGCAAAGGAAAAATTCCTAGCAGGATATATATATTACATGAAGATTACTTACCAGGCGAAGGAGCACAGGTAGTGATAGTAACAAATAAAACACACACACACACACACACACACACACACACACACACACACACACACACATAAATGCTAGCTTTCGCAGCCTAGCTGCTTCTTCAGGCAGAACGGAAGGAGAGGGAAAAGGAAATGATGAGGTTTTCAAGGGAGTGGGTAAGGAGCCATTCCAATCCCGGTAGAGGAACGACTTACCTTGGGGGAAAAAAGGAGGCTAAACAAATACACACACACCCACACATATACGCAAACGTTTGAAGGGGGTCATGGACTAGTTATCTCTAAAATACCCTTGAACCCTGTTTTCAAAGTTCCATTTTCGTATTCTACGTGAAAAATACGCTCTTGTAGGTTTTTTTTTTTTTTTTTTTTTTTTTTTTTTTTTTTTTTTTTTTCGAAAAACAAAATGAGGTGCCACCAGGGGGCACTTAATTGTAAATTCTCCAGGTTACCAGTCCGTCGTGAACGAAGTGGGATCCGCAAATTCACCAGCAGACAGAGATCAGAAACTACGCAATATCTGCATTTATAATGTTCGTTCTCGAGATACTGTTAACCTGGGAAACTTAGAATGAAACCTCTCCTATCTAGAAACCTTTGGTTTTATGTGTAACACTTACGTCTAACTCTTTCACTGTTTCGAAACATGTTGTTTCCGATCATCTAGTAAATACTTTGAAACTCACATTGAAGAGCACGGCAAAGGGTTTACCGAACTCGTTTCATGATATTTCTCTAACGTTCCATCCTCTAATAGCGCGCGGGGAAAAAGAACTCCTAAATCTTTCCGTTTTCGACCTAATTTCTCTTATTTTATTAAGATGATCATGTCTCCCAATGTAATGGGTGCTAACAAAATGTTCGTATTCTGAAGAGAAAGTTTGTGAAGGAAATTTCGCAAATAAATCTCGCCGCAACCAATAACGGCTTTCGGTTAACGATTTCCACCCAACTCGTGCATCATTACCGTGACACTCTCTCTCCAATATTGCGAAAATACAAAACTAGCTGCCCTTCTCTGAACTTTCTATAAATCGTCCGTCAGTCCCACTTGGTGGGGATCCCACAATGCGCAGCAATACTCAAATATTGAACACAAAGTGTAGTGCAGGCTGTTTCTTTAGTAGAAGATCAAAATCTTGTTCGCAGGTACGGAAACTGTCTAGTCAGAAACTGTATCGCTCTGTCTTTCTTACTATATAAACCAGATTTCAAATTTATTTTTTCATTTCTTAATAACTGATGCATCACTGGGATAAGAAACGACCTATTAACAAAAGTACTAGGTAGCACAGAATGTCGATTCGAGGAGCTTGTTGCTGTTCCTGAACTTTCCCTGAAGGAGAGACGACACATAATCCTAAATGTCATGTTTATATATGCTGACTGTAACTCACAAGTGGGTCGACATTATTATGAGGGAACTGCACACAAGTAATATGCAGAAACAGTCGATTCATAAAAGAGTTTATACGCGCCAAATTGGCTACAAGCCACAGATCCAGGCTTTCTTTAAGCAAGAATGTAGGGCCTAAAAATCCTGCACGTCTTTCTGCATCATTACCGTGACACTCTCTCTCCAATATTGCGAAAATACAAAACTAGCTGCCCTTCTCTGAACTTTCTATAAATCGTCCGTCAGTCCCACTTGGTGGGGATCCCACAATGCGCAGCAATACTCAAATATTGAACACAAAGTGTAGTGCAGGCTGTTTCTTTAGTAGAAGATCAAAATCTTGTTCGCAGGTACGGAAACTGTCTAGTCAGAAACTGTATCGCTCTGTCTTTCTTACTATATAAACCAGATTTCAAATTTATTTTTTCATTTCTTAATAACTGATGCACCACTGGGATAAGAAACGACCTATTAACAAAAGTACTAGGTAGCACAGAATGTCGATTCGAGGAGCTTGTTGCTGTTCCTGAACTTTCCCTAAAGGAGAGACGACACACAATCCTAAATGTCATGTTTATATATGCTGACTGTAACTCACAAGTGGGTCGACATTATTATGAGGGAACTGCACACAAGTAATATGCAGAAACAGTCGATTCATAAAATGAGTTTATACGCGCCAAATTGGCTACAAGCCACAGATCCAGGCTTTCTTTAAGCAAGAATGTAGGGCCTAAAAATCCTGCACGTCTTTCTACAAGCCTCCATGGTAACTTAGTAATGATGTTTGCAGCATAACTATTAATCCCCTTTTACTCTATCGTAAACGTTCATAAACAATGACATCATTCATGACTGCTCTAAAGAAAATACCCTTAACTTTTTATTTATTTTGTATTTCATATTAAAAGTGTAAAGTATCAGCAAAATATCCATTGGCGATATAACTCCTAATAACTCCCAAGGAAATAAAATCATTAAGGTAGCCATGGCAGGGATGTTTCGAAGTTCACATTACGTAAGCATTCCATTGCTAGTAAGGATTGCAAAGCGGACCAGAAATCTGAATACATTGAAAGCAATGTCTCCTACACAATCCTAATAAGGGAATCATCTCACTTCATTCATTTAATTTCATTTATTGCAAGTTATTGAACTGTTGCCTTGTTTGTAAACAAGCCGTACATATTACAATTTTCATTTAACATATTTTTGTTGCTTTTATCTGCAGTACATGTGTCAGCACAAGACATTACATTAACTCTGTTATCCGCGAACTTTAACTATTATACGATTTAATTAGTGTATTTTTGCATGTTATGCTATCAGTATCAGCTGTGACTAATTTACAGTACTTCTCGTCATCTTACTCATCCTACTCACTGTCACTATTACCACTATCACTGTGGCTGTTAATAAATAAATAAATGTTTGTACAGCTTATGGGACGTAACTGCGGGGTCATCAGTCCCTAAATTTACAAACTACTTATGAACTAACTTATACCAAAGACAGCACAAAAATCCCAACGGGGAACGACCTTGCGCATCGTAGCATAGCGCCTCAATGCGCTCGGTCGCTCCGCCGCGGCTGGCTGTTACTGTCCACCGCTGTTGTGTTGTTTTCAAGTTTTGAGAAACTGTCGTGTATGTATTTCTGATTCTATAGTGTATGTCTGTTGTTCGCGTATTACCCGCAGAGAAAGACGGTATGTTCCAGAAAACCTTCGTTCCCGCATGTGCATGTAGGTGTTTGACTCAGATTCACGGGGTGTAAGTGCATGGGGTAAGGCCCGTAACCGAGCACAATAACCATTTTTCGGCCTTAGGCCATCATCAGGTGTTGGTACTTATAATATAGTTTTCGTTTATTTGCTGCCCGGTTAATTTCTTTTTAAAGCTGATGTTATGCTTGTTTATTAGTGCTTATCTATATATGTGCAGCAGCACTGGTTATATTAATATTTCTTTTAAAGGTGGTTATGCTTGTTTATTCGTGCTTATCTGCATATGTGCAGTAGGACTGGTTATATTAATCGATTAATATAACCAGTCCTGCTGCACATATACAGATAAGCACCAATAAACAAGCATAACATCAGCTTTAAAAAGAAACCAACTGGGCAGCAAATTAACGGCAACGACATTACCAACACCTGAAGATGGCCGCTGAAATAAGCTTCTTGTGAGGTAACAAACAGTTCTAAAGCAGTGTAAAAATATTTTATAATTATAGTGTTATTGAACATGTCCCCCAAGGACATACTGTACACTGCGGGTCCCAGAGAACGGAAATCGGTTAATAAATGTGCCATACCGCGGCTCGAATCGGTATGTTTCATTCTCAACCGCTCGTTATGACGAGGAGGAAGTCGTAGAGTCCACGTTCCTTCGATGCCACTCACCTTGCCATGTGTCAAAATGTTCGCCGGCCGCGGTGGCCGAGGAAACTGAGGCGCTCCAGTCACGGTCTGCAAGGCCACTACCGTGGGGGGTTCGAATCCCCCGTCGGGCATGGATATTTGTGCCGTCCTAGTTCGTAAGTAGTTCATGAGTTTAGGGACTGATGACCCCGTAGTTAAGTCCCATAAGCTTAACAAACTTTTGAACAACATTTCAAAATGTTCAAATGTTTGTTTAGCTTATGGGACTTAACTACGGGGTCATCAGTCCCTAAACTTACAAACTACTTATCAACTACCTTATACTAAGGACGGCACAATTATCCATTCCCGAGGGGGGATTCGAACCTCCGACCGTTGTATCCGTGCAGACCGTGACTGGAGCGCCTCAGTCCCCTCGGCCACCGCGGCCGGCCATGCCATGTGTCCAAACGCTGGCTTTTAAGGTTACGTGTTGTCTGTAACGGTACAACAATTATTGTGTGTAACTTATCTAGTCTCCTATCTTTCACCAGTACGTTGCAGCTATATATTTTCTCGTATTAAGCACCACACACAGTGCACCCGTCGGTGTGGTGCCGAAGCATTAGGGAGAAGTGAATGCAAAAATTACCTGAAAACAAACAAAAAAATGACAATATGGGAAATTAAATTTTAAATAAAGTTTGTTTCATGAAACTCGTTCCAATATGCTCAAAAAATTAACAAATTTTGTTAAAACGATTTTTCTTAAGTAAAAAACTGCAGCTCCTATCGAGAAGCGTTAAATTGGAAACTTGTGGAACTTAAAACGGTCTATCGATTCTCTTTTCACAGGTATCGGATATTTTATTAGGTTTCGAGGTGTATCGAAAAAGCGCTACAAACCCTTAAAACCGGATTAGCGGTAATTCGTTAACCTTTACGTTTCCAAACTTGGTATTAACTACCAGTAAAACCCACGGTAACTCAAAATATTTATTTGAAAAATTAAAAATAGCAATTAGTTTTACAGATATATAGCTTTAAGAAAAAGAAAGATCTTTTCGGAAATTGGCAAGATCTTCTCAAGGGATGTGCCTAACGGTTTGTTTCATTTTCTTCGTAAAGAACTGACCGTTCATGCTGTTCGATTTTTAATTTTTTTTTTTTATAATTGTGTCAAACGAGTATTACAATTTCAGTGTTATGGAAATAATTGTAAGGAAGTAAATTGCGGACATTTTTCGCTAATTTCAATAAAAATATTTTTCTCTAACAATCTGCACCAGAAAAAGAAATCCTTTAAAAATATCTACTGGGCGAGGTAAAAACTTTACGGCAATGAAAGTGAAGAAATTTGAGATTGAACTCATTTGATTTTCAATGCAAAACTAAGGCTTTTTATTGTCTTGGTGTTATAACTGAGTAATAAAGTGAAGCCTGCAAGAGCATAGGTGGAAATCTGGCGTGGACTGCTGATTAGCGAAAGTCGGCGGCGTGCGCTCATTCGGGAACATTCTGGTACGGTTATTTAAATTTCGTGCCGAAAACAAATAATAACGAAGGAAATGTTTGAAAATTAGCGACATTATAGCATCGATGCCATGAATATAACAAAACACGTAAGATATTTCATGAAAAATACCGAGGTAGTAATATAAAATCACTAAAAGTAAGAATGTAGCTTTAATGAAATTTAACTACTTTGCTTCTAAGGCAAAATGACTGATATTCACGTTA
This sequence comes from Locusta migratoria, assembly GCA_026315105.1. NCBI lineage: Eukaryota > Metazoa > Arthropoda > Insecta > Orthoptera > Acrididae > Locusta > Locusta migratoria. Next base: position 62,154,023 of record CM048747.1, read on the forward strand.
ACCTCATCAAGTTATAACTGAGCAAACACAGATGGACAGTGGCACGTTGCCCGAAGCCGAGCCATCAAAGAATTTTCAAGCGTAGTCGAGAATAATTTATCTGACAAAGCGCAAGCCTTTTCCCCTCTCGCTGCCACCTGCCCCCAGTGACGCGCTATGCCCTAGCACGCTTCACTTTATTACTCTGCTCCTAAAACTAAAAATCCATGAAACATATAAGATTTTTGTAATACGCGTAGGGGAACGGGGGCACAGTGACACATACGGAACAGTGACAGCATTAATACCTCTGACTCTGAAAGTAACACAACATTAGCACCATATTTTTAGAATGTGGAGCTAATGTGCAATTTGCTTTCCTTCTGGTATAACAGTCTGTAATTGAGTTGTTTTGGTGCTTGAAGTCATTTTTGTAACGATCTTCCTGCAGGTATATTGTTTGTTGTATCAGCCTGAGAACAAATCAAGGAAATTTAGTTATTTTATAAGTTACTAAGGTTTATTTGTACATGTTAATACAGATCAGTTCTCCACTACTGACTGATATAGTGCAACAGTTTTTGAAAATGGTTACATGGGTAACAGTGAGACAACTGTGTCTCACTGTTCTTCAGTATAGTATTTCATATTTGTATGTATTAAAATTACAACTGTTTTGATTCAATTTACAAAGGGGAAGGAAGTGGGGTAGAAGCGTGATAGCAGCAGATATTTCATAAATGACCGCCGTACAAGCAGTACTGACATGCAAAGCAAAGCAGAAACCACAGCAGCCTACTATTGTTCAACCAAGGAGGAAGGCAACAAAATAAATATTTTTCTTGAAGAGACTTCAGAAGAAAAAGGACAATTAGAACTGTCTGACACTTAATATAGTGAAACATGGGAACCATAGATAGATTCATCAACGTTTGAAGAACTGGAACAGGAACATGCTGTTGAGGATCACGTTTCGGTGAATTCCGAAATGAAAAAAAAGAGTTGTGGCCTTTATTGAAGAAATTAGATACGGAAGTTGGGAGTGGAAGTTAGTGTTGTAAGACAATGTTCAAAGGCAGTAGCAACATGTTGTTCCTCTTGTGCCAGATGTTTTTCCAATTCTCGTTGGAGACATTAATATGATCCTTCCTAAACCTAAATTTTGCAGTGCCACTAAGACACAACAATCTTTTCACAATTCTGAAATTGATTTCATTCTTGTAAATATTCAGCAGGTTTAATATTTTCAAATTATTTCCTTGTATCATTCCTCCCCATCAACTGTCTCGGTGTACCAATATATGGGGAGCAGTGAGACGAAGTACACGTTATTAAACAATTGTGAGTAAATTATGTAATATCTAATATGTTTAATTTTGTAAGAAAATTGCATAAACTGAAGTTTAGACTGACATATACTATTAAGAAATAATTTTAAATACAAGTAATTTATGTTAACTAATGGCATTAGAAGAAAAAGTTATTCACTCCTCTCCAGGTTTCCTTGTTCAATATTAAACTCCTTTATGCCCGTTTCTCTGAAACGTTAATTACGACCACTAGATTTAACAGGCAACGGCAGTGCCACAGTGGATGCACTGCTTCCCATTAGATCACCGAGGTTAAGCAGCCGGGCCTGGCTACACTTGGATGGGTTACCGTCCGGGTCTGTCGAGTGCTGTTATCAAGCGGGGTGCACTCAGCCCTTGTGAGGCCAACTGAGGAGCTATTTGATTAAGAAGTAGCGGCTCCGGTCACGTAGATTGTCATAACGGCCGGGAGTGCGGGGCGCTGACCACGCCCCCCTCCATACCGCGACCAATGACGCTTCCGGGCAGAGGATGAGCCGGCCGCAGTGGCCGAGCGGTCTGCGGCAGGCCAGTCACAGTCTGCACGGCCGCTACGGCCGGGGGTTCGAATCCCCCCTCGGGCATGAATGTTTGTGCCGTCTATAGTGTAAGGCAGTTGATAAGTACAATTTTGTATAGGAAATGGGACCGTCTTTTGCAACTGTAAATTAATCTACTTTAGACCAAACGCGTTTCGCTTTATTTTAAAGCATCTTCAGTGGTCAGCTGTACAATAAATGGTTTGTATTACATTATTTGTTTTAGTTATTACGAAATTCGATCTGTAACTGTACTCATGCAATTGGATTGTTTTAATTCTGAATAAATTGGACTATTAATATTACTCACGAATTTTTTTATGTTTTTATCTTCATGTGTGGTTTGTAGCACATTGTCACTTGCTGTCACTGCTTATATTTACACTATTTTACACTTTATACAGTAACATTTCTTACGAAAGTTTTTGAAACATAACCATTTCTGTGGCCTGTCAGGGTCTGTATGTCGTTTATTTCGTTTGTCTATTGTCTGTTTGTGTGTTCTTTGCTTTCGAGTTTTTTGGTTCGTGCTGTGAGGTGTGTTTTTGTTTCGTTTCTGTCAAAATAGGCGTCTGATATCAACTTTGTGTGTGATGTTCTGACTGTATTGTGTGTTTATAAATATGAATTTGGTTCAACTAGCGACTTTCTGTGTGTAAGAGAGAGAGAGAGAGAGAGAGAGAGAGAGAGAGAGAGAGAGAGAGAGAGAGAGAGAGATTCCGATTTTTCTGCTTGTGTTAATGTGTGGGTAGGGACATCTACCAAAAATCTGGTATCTACCAGCTCAAATGTAACGTTGTGGTGCTCTATACTTAGGCCAGACCAGCAGGACATTTGAAACACGATATAAAGAACACAGATGATCATGGAAATATGGCAACAGCCATTCAACATTTGCAGAACACCTTAGGTAAGAAAACCACTATCCCACCACCATAGAAACCGACATGCAAATAGTCAGATTTAGCAATAAGAAACACCTCCTGACCCTCCAAGAGAATTTCCAAATTCAAAAAGCATTGATAGAAAAAAAACACATATTAAATGACCAAGTAAATATTAGCAACCAAACATTATTTAAAATAATAAAACACATAGTAGACAAAGACAAACCTCCTCCACCCGCAAAACCACCACATAATACGACAACATAAGACAACAACAAAAACAAATCCCTACCCACATATTAACACATGCAGAAAACTCGTAATCTCTCTCTCTCTCTCTCTCTCTCTCTCTCTCTCTCTCTCTCTCTCTCTCTCTCTCACACATACACACAGAAAGTTCCTAGTTGAACCAAAATCATATTTATAAACACACAATACAGTCAGAACATCACAAAGATGATAGCAGACGCCTATTCTGACAGAAACGAAACAAAAACACACCTCACAGCACGAACCAAAGAACTCGAAAGCAAAGAACACACACACACACACACAGACAATAGACAAACAAAACAAACGACATACAGAGCCTGCCAGGCCACAGAAATGGTTATGTTTCAAAAACATTCGTAAGAAATGTTACTGTAAAAAGTGTAAAATAGTGTAAATATAAGCAGTGACAGCAAGTGACAATGTGCTACAAACCACACATGAAGATAGAAAGATAAATAATTCGTGAGTGGCCGGCCGCGGTGGCCGTGGGGACTAAGGCGCTCCAGTCACGGTCTGCACGGCCACTACGGTCGGGGGTTCGAATCCCCCCTAGGGCTTGGATATTTGTGCCGTCCTTAGTCTTAGTTAGTTCATAAGTAGTTTGTAAGTTTAGGGACTGATGACCCCGTAGTTAAGTCCCATAGACTTTACAAACATTTTTGAATTCGTGAGTAATATTAATAGTCCAATTTATTCAGAATAAAAACAATCCAGAACTGTTACACATCGAATTTCGTAATAACTAAAACAAATAATGTAATACAAACCAATTATTGTACAGCTGACCAATGAAGATGCTTTAAAATAAAGCGAAACGCGTCTGGTCTAAAGTAGACTAATTTACAGTTGCAAAAGACGGTCCCATATCCTATACAAAATTGTATAACTGCAACTGCGGAAGACAAGGCCAAAAAAACGAAGAAATATGTAGTTGATAAGTAATTTGTAAGATGAGGGACTGATGACCGCCGGCCGCGGTGGCCGAGAGGACTAAGGCTCTCCAGTCACGGTCTGCACGGCCACTACGGTCGGGGGTTCGAATCCCTCCTCGGGAATGGATATTTGTGCCGTCCTAGTTCGTAAGTAGTTCATAGGTAGTTTGTAAGTTTAGGGACTGATGGCCCCGTAGTTAAGTCCCATAGACTATACGAACATTTGACTGATATCCCCGTAGTTAAGTAACTTAAGCTTGACAAACATTTGAACATTTGCAGAGGATGACACGGCGGCCGCTCAGTACCCAGTAGGCCACCTGAGGCCTGTCGGATGGAGTTCACAGTTTTACTACATTTAGATTTCAAGAAAAAAATAAATTCCAGATGCTTGTAGCAAATAATTAATTTCATATTAATTTGTGAAGTAAGGTTATTTACACAACTTAGAAATTTTGATGGCACCTTTAAAAAACACGCTAATGAGAAGTGCATGTTGGAAAGTAATGTTTGGAACCTAACAATTAGCCGTGGTGGAGTATCCGAGCAGTCTAAGGCGCCTCGGTGCGGAGCGCGCGATTGTTCGCCGTCGGAGGTTCGAGTGCTGCCTGGGGCATGGGTGTGTGTGTGTTGCCCTTAGGTTAGTTTACCTTAGTTTACGTAGTTTGTAAGCTACTGACTGATGACCATGCAGTTTGGTCCGATAGATTTACAAACATTTGAACATTTTTGAACCGATCAATTAACAAAATATAAAAAAATATTTAATATCAGCGATACGCAACGGCTTAGCACGGTTAGTATGAGATTAGGAATGTTCGACAGATGACTCTCGAATTCTTAGTAAGACGTATCTCTCGCGGTGTAATAATTAACAAACTTGACTCTATTAATAACTCGGCATTGGATCAAAGATACTCTGGATGTCTTGTTGGGATATCGGTACATGCTACTTCCAGATACTGCAAAATTTGATCTGGCATAGTATCAGGTGGTGTATTTCGATCCAGCCAATCCACAATCACTGAAGAGATTTACATATAAAAATCAGTCTAGAGTGCAATGATTTGATTTTATCCAACTAGATACGGTCCTTTTTTTTACCATCTTAAGGAATTGTTGCTCCATTTGTGTTTCCAAAAATAGGTCACTGAGCAGATCTTTTGATAGATATTGTATAGGTTGCTTTTGTGGAATTTAAGTGTACAATAAAGGGCCCGAACAGAATCATAATTAAACCTCTGTTAATTGTTTGCGGATTGGTAGTCACTCAAGGTAGTTACATAATGTCAGTTAGCTTGCTTTTAGTGTCTAAGATTTGGTGAAGGAGACATTCTTCTGATGGGGATGGCCGATGGTAAACCGAGAAGAATGGCTACAAAAACTATAATTGACACAATGAATGTGCCATTTACACTTATCTTATGGAATGTGCTGAAACTGAAGGCCACAAACATCAGTGCAAGCATGACATTAGCAAACATTCTGACACACCCTGATGAATATCCCTGGCGTGTTTCTAATCACAACACAAGCAGTTACAATTCTTGTAACTAGTTCCATCTCCATACGCACTGGGATCTCATATGCAAGTGACTTTAGATGCCACCTTATGAAATAATAAAGAGGATTCAGGTCAGATGACCTCGCAGGTCGTGGAATAGGACAAGGTGGTCCCTGTGATACTGTACCGTACCACTCTGTCATATTGTTCTGTACTTATCTGATATAGTAAGTAGTAATTGAGTCTGTCATTGATTCATGGCACGTTCTGACATGGGACAATACAGTGGGGTAGCCAGGACTTAGTTCACGGGGGAGTGGGGGCTATTTTTTTTAATAAAGCACATTAAATTTATTAATCTACTATTTTTACACTTTTTTTCATAATTTAACCAATTGTACTACGAAAACAACTGCACAAGAAATAAAATGAGTAGGCTAGCATTAATTTGAAAGTGGAAGAGGAGCAAGTGGTGGAAATGGAGTATATATAATCAGCTCGTAAAATAAATAAGCAACTTCTGTGTTACTAGCCAAAGAGAAAGGTTTTTACGGTTTAATTAACATGAGGTTCTATCTATAAAAACTGAACTAAAATAACACTATCGCTGTTCTTAAGATTCTATTCGACGGCGCCGCTGACCTGCTAAGCAGCCGATCGCCGCATATAAACAATCGGCTCGTAACTTCGGCATAGCAGAAAGAATAGTGGCAACATCAAAGCTGGTCGCGGCGGCATTAAAACCTCTCACAGTAGCAGCAGCACACGGTCTCAGTGGCGGCATCACGTTGGCCACCCATTGTCACGTTCAATTGTACTTGGTAAATTATAGTTACATTGTGATTTATTACATGTGTACTATTTCAAATTTCTGGTGCTGACCTGTTTAAAAAATACGGAATGTACAGTTCAACAAATAGCACAGTATGTGCAAACTTGTACGCCTGTTAGTTGTAAATAAGCTGGAAAACAGTAATGCAAGACAAAGCAGTAGAAACGTTTACTTCCAAATCGCCTAAGCCCGTATCTTTCTCCTCACGTTATCTACCTCAAATTGTTCAGTGAAGCATTCTCTATGTCCTGTTAAGTTTTTGCAGCTTCTTACGGAAACACCCTGGATATTGTCTTTTTTTTTTTTTTTAGGCATGTCTGAAACAATAGACATAATTTTATATCCTACAGCTGTTATCAAACAATATACATTAGCTGTCATTAGGTATTGAAATAAATCAATAGGTAGGGTTGAATAGTTGTTGGCAGCCGGGACTTGAAACCACATATCCAGCTTACTAGGCAGTTGGACTGACTCCAGTGCCACTGGGACACAGTGAGAACCATGACCACATGGACTACCTGAGCACAATTCCCGTAAACACAAATTCTCAACTTACCCACACACTGAAGTTGTTGGCGGATTAAAACTGCGTGCCAGAACCGGAATTCGAACATTTGCCTTTTGCAGGCAGCGCTCTGAAGTTTGGAGAGTAGGAGACGAAGTAAAGGTGTGAGGACAAATCGTGAAGCGTGCCGAGATAGCTCAGTCGGTAGAGCTCTTGCTCGTGAAAGGCAAAGGTCCCAGGTTCGAAACCCGGTTGTGGCACACAGTTTTAATCTCTGAGGAAGTTTCATATTAGCACACACTCCACAGCAGAATTGAAATATAATTCTACCAACACATTATTGATGTAGTACCTGTCCCCATTATCACTTATTAGTGAAGTCATGTTTCTGATTTCTAGATCTAAGCTGTGGGAAGCCATGAAAGATATAGGTATGGATGATCACCTTTTACAAATTATTATTGAAATGTACAGAAATAATGTGGTAGAGATTAAACGAGGTTCAAAGTTATCAGAACCTATCAATGTCACTAAACGTTTAAGATAAGGTTGCAGCATGTCACCCATCTTATTCAATTTATATGTTGAAGTGGCTCTCCGAAATTGGAAGAACAGCTGCAGAGGAATTGGAATCACAGGCAACAATGTACAGATATTTTCATTAAGTTTTGCTGACGATCAAGTCATTATAGCATAAGATGATTATGACCTTGAGTTCATGATGCGACGATTACATCACGAATACAACTGGGGGCTACAAATGAGTATAACAAAAACAGAGTAGCTGGTGGTGAATAGTGATGCTAATTTTGAAGTAAACATCAATGACGAAGCAGTTATGAGACAGGTAAAGAAATTTAAATATCTCGGGGCACATATTGATAAAAATGGATTGGGCCACACAGAAGTAAAATACGGAATAAAGCAAAGCTGAAGGATGTTAGGGTGTTTGAATTCTTTTTGGTGGGATAAGAATATTTCAAGTAATAATAAGAAAAGAGTAGGTAAGATAACGGTTGAATCAGTGCTATGCTATGGATCAGAACTATGGATCTTAAACGCGGATCTCAAAAGAAGACTAATAGCTGTGGAAATGGAGTATTTGCGTAGGAGTGCCAGAATATCAAGAATCGAAAGAAAAGCTAATAATGAAGTAAGAGCTAGAATGAAGGTAAATGATACAGTGAAAGACAGAATTGAAAGAAAATCGCTGAAATGGTACGGACATATGATGAGAATGCCAGATCATCGGTGGCCTAAGAAAGTTTACGAATGTAAACCACCCGGCAGACGTAAGCGCGGAAGACCAAGACGCTCTTGGACAGACCATATAAATGGAGTAATGGAACATCGCGGCAGCGACAAGAAAGAAGCGCTGGATAAAGAGGCTTGGCGGAGGATAACAGGAATACGACAAGATGTTGTTATTAATTAATCTTTGTATTAATTAATCCTGTAATAATAATAATAATAATGTTTCTGTTTATAAAGCTTATGGGACTTAACTACGGGGTCATCAGTCCCTAAACTTACAAACTACTTATCAACTAGCTTATCCTAAGGACGGCACAAATATCCATGCCCGAGGGGGGGATTCGAACCCCCGACCGTAGTGGTCGTGCAGACCGTGTCTGGAGCGCCTCAGTCCCCTCGGCTACCGCGGCCGGCAATAATGTTTCTGATTTCCGTAAACCTTCAGGCCTGGTGTGCACCCAAACTTAAGAAAGGTTTAGTGCCCATCCTTGCCTTATATGCTAATCATTCTTCAAAAGAGATAGACTGGCTGGCCAGTATATACCTCAGTTCTGTACCGCCCATAGTCAAACACACACACACACAAAACACAAAAAAACAGAGACGTAAAATAGAAGTCAATCTTTTGGAACTGTGTTCCTTCATAAGGAGAGAAGAAAAAGAGGAGTGGAAGGTTATTCACGACCTAGGTCATGAGGTGTTGATGAGTGATGTCTCATCTCATGGCCTAAGTCATGAATAACCTTCCCCTTGTTCCCCGTGCCCTTTTTCTTTCCTCCACTCCTACCTGACAAAAGAACACTGTTCCAAAAGCGTGTCTCCTATTTTTCATCTCCAGGTACTTTTTTCATCTTTTTCGTGACTATCGATGGTACAGGTCTAAGGTAATTAGGCCTAATGACCAGCCAATCTATCTCTTTTGAATAATATTTTAGCATCTCAGTGGAGAATTTCCATCAGTAGGCGATTATATACTAATTGAATCGGTCGGTGGAGAAAGGAACTAAGTAACTTATTGGTGATTTTCACTTTTTGACAGAAATGTAAACAGACCAAGATACACCTTACTGTGATGAAAGGAACTATGTTTGCCTTCTTCCTGTGGGAATAACATGAGGTCGATTTTATACGTGCTGAGGAGAAAGGAATCAAGTCAGTGACTTATGGCCGAGGGGACTGAGGCGCTTCAGTCACGGTCTGCACGGCCACTACGGTCGGGGGTTCGAATCCCCCCTGGAGCATGGATATTTGTGCCGTCCTAGTTCGTAAGTAGTTTGTCAGTTTAGGGACTGATGACCCCGTAGTTAAGTCCCATAAGATTTACAAACATTTGAAACATTTTCAGTGACTTAGTTCCTTTCTACGCCGCACGTCGCGTCCCACCAGCAGATTTTACTGTCAGCGAGCTTGTACTACACCAGCTACTTGCTAAATGGCGTTGGTCTGCGGCATGCAGGTGTAGAAAGCGCAAAAAAAAAAAAAAAAAAAAAAAAAAAAAAAAAAAAAAAAAAACAGTACTTTGGCGCCAACTTCGTCAGGTGTCACGGTTATTGTTGAGTGTTGTAAGTGAATGAATACCGTCTTTCTAAATGTCAAAAGAACATGTGTGGAAGAAATCCATGCATAGCAAAAGTTCCGGAAAATGTAATAAATTCGATAGTACCCAGTATCACATCTTTTCCACTCAAACTTACTATGCTGGGAAGGATATGAAATACCTAGATGCAAGCTTGGATCTGAAAACTTTGCACGAAATGTTCCTTAAGAAATATCCAGACGTAAATGTGAAATACGACTTCTATAGTAAACATTTTCAAATTACAAAGTGCGAATCAATATAAAAAAACTAAGATTTTTCGGAAACTGATGAAATACATTCATGGAGAAGACACTGAGATTTTTTATGGGGAGATTTCGAAATGGCTAACTTCAAGTGATAACTCACTGTGATATGAACTATTCCGATCTTTGAATTCTAATAAATAGTTGTTTTCATATTCAGCTGAAGATAATTTGCCAATAATTTTGAGCTTTAATGCAGAAATGTGTATCTTTGAATGTATTACATTCTCGAGAAGTACTAATTCCTTCGTTGACCTGGAGAAAGGAACTATGTTACAAATTTCATTTTTTTTCAGAAGATACTTTGTAGAATATATAAAAAATATTTTCATTCACAGTATGTATGGTTAGAGTACAGCAAATATCGAAAATTTCAATGCAATCTGTTAAATAGTTTAACAATAAAACAGTTTTTTGTCTCTCCTGAAAAGTACAAAAAAGTAACTTAGTTCCTTTCTCCACTGACCGATTCAATTATATTGGCACAAATTTACAACTTTCCCCACTGCTTTATTTCTGTGCCCACTGTCAACTAATTATAGTGTAGGATGTGTGTGTGAGAGAGAGAGAGAGAGAGAGAGAAAGAGAGAGAGAGAGAGAGAGAGGCGTCTCCCATATGTGGCGTGTACTATGTTGCAGATAATGGAACCCGTATCACAGTTCGCACATGTGCCCTGGACAGTGGCACACTCACTACTGACACTGAAATCATCCGCATGTCGCATTGTGGAGGTTTCTACTTCAATGGCGGGTGAGTGCAAGTCATCTTTTATTAACATTCTCCTTATGGAAATTTCTTACCAATAAGCAATTTTAAATTCCAAACCTATCATTCTCTGTTTGTCTCACACTTTTGACCGATATCCGATATGTTTGTGCAAGTGACTGCTCTTCTTCCATCTCGGTTAAAAATTATGGCATTAACATCCAAAAACTGGTTCACCAAGTAATAAAAATATTTTGATTATTACACACTTCCATTGCCTTTCATTCAAAATGAAAATTGCAATTTTCTTATTAATAATGTAAAGAGGATATTTTGTGACTCACTGTAAAGATAATCACTCAGTCATGAACAGGCCTGTAGAAGAGACTCACACTCATATAACTTTTAAATTTTCAGGCACAGACTTCAAGAGGGACGCACACACACACAAACACACACACATTTATGACCACCACCTCTGGCTGCTGTGGTGAAGTGTTAAGAGTGGCTTTAAGCTGCATACATCCTTATTATGACCATGGTCCCAGTGCACACCTCTTTCCAAGATCTTCTTGCTCACACCCAAACTTTCAGATGTCAGACACTCAGATCGATATCAGACGTCGTATATCGACAGAGTAACAACCGAAACTCCTATATAATTTGTGCTATGTGCTGTCGTCCAAGAGAACGTGCGTAAACGGGAAATATTATGTAACACCTGTCCTTCGGAGCACAGGAAAAGCGTATCTGTAGGGGTCTGCCGCGCCGAACTCCCGTGGAGTAGTTGATAGAGCGAATGTTTCTCGTTACGAGTTTCCTCGGTCCATACCTGGTGACGCGATTTTTTTTTCTGTATGATGCAAATTGTTCTACGTCGACAAACGTACACCGAGTGTTACATGGGACAAAAAGTTCCTGAAATGTAAAAGGACTATTCGGATTTTATAGCACTGTTTTATCGGCAGTTTGCTTCTGCTTCCTTTTTATTTGAAAGTAGCAAACCTTTAGAGTATATTCGTAGCAGAAAGAAACAATGGCACCTGCGGAAGTATTAAAGTAATAATAATAATAATAGTAATAACAATAATAATAAATGACTGCTATATAGGCAGCACCACCGTTCAGCGGATGTGCGTGTTGTGGCTAGAGTGCCGTGTGTTTGCCCACACCATCAAATGGGACTGACGTTGCTGTCCAGTCCCCTCGCTACTGCTACGGCTAGTGCTGTTTTTGAAATGAACCCGTGGAGCGTTATACATATTATCTTTTAACAATTTTCAACATACTGCAGTTAAAAAAAGGCACTATGCGGGCCTTGAACCCGCGATACTCTGTTCGATGAACTAACGCTCCATCAACCAGCGCCCACGGTAGCACAACGTGATAAGCTCTCACACTTATGCTTCTCTTCTACTCCGTAGGAGAAGGTGTAACTTATAATTTACGCATGTTCTCCTGGACGGCAGCACATAGAACGAATTATATAGATGTTTTGGTTGATTATCATTATACAACGTTTGGTACCGATATGAGTGTCTGACGTGTGACTGTTTGGGTCTCAGAGTAAACGATGTACTACTTCTTTTCCTGGGTAGGAATGAGACTGCAGTATGAGAGATTCTGAGGAGAATTTCTTAACACAATAAAATAAAAACATGGTTCCTCCTTATATAACATACAACTTTTGTACATTTATTGACTTTGAGCACCTGTGAGAGTGAAGGTCGGGGTGAGAGTTTAAAAATAGGGAAAGATTAATTTTTAAAACTCACAACCACCAACTGTGAACCAAATTCCTAAACATGCAAAAACACTGGAACTGTGATTGCGACTGTTTGACTCGTTTTCTAGGGGATGATATCACACGTTCGCAGCTTTCCTTCCCTGCATATGATTAACAACAAATTCATAATAAAATCAAGTTCATGAGAGAAAAGGGTGTACTAACTACTATTTTTGAAAACACGTGAAAGTTCACTTTATGTTGTTTATTTCACAATCTCAGAACCCTGTGGCTGATACGTCTGTACGTCGGCACATTTATCAAATAAAGTTATAGCTCGTGAGCCCCCAGACAAAAATGAATATTTGTCGCAAATTTTTTTAACACCATGTGGCTGTCTCAAACACCGTTTATGTTCATGCCTATGCGACGACACGTGTTACATTAACAAATCACAGGTACAGTGCAGTCTACGACGAGCACCCACACATGGCGATTGCCACACACAAATCTATAACCTCCTCCTTGAGGTCCACATGCCGACTGATGCAGAGCGATGCCGCCCGGCCAGCTCCCCACGTGCTCCGGAATCGTCACTTCCTGCCCTCGAGCGCGCGCACGCCAAAAGCTCAACTGCCGGGGTTTTTTCCCCTACGTCATCAACTTCCCCATGTGAGCTGTTCGAACGGATTTGCCAACGTACAGCGCTCAGCCAATACATTTCTCTTAGGTTTTTATATTGGTATAAACATCCTTTGTAGTATTTATCATAATCGTGCAATTTCTTATATCACAGATAAGTGATTTAACTGAATACTTCAAGATAAAATACACAAGATTAATTGAAAATAAAATGAGAGATAGTTAATACATTATTTTTATAAACAAATATTGCCATGCTAGTTGTGTAACTGACATGTATTCATTGGTAATTTATCACTTTTCATTGTCAATTAAACATATTACGCCTGATGTGACTATATCAGCTAATGTATTGTTCATTTATCAACAGGCTATTTTGTAATGAGGGCCTTAAAGGTTCCTAACTGCATCGTATTACTTCAAATGCCAGTAGTATTAGAATATTTTATTTCACGCTGTGCACTGCACTGTGCCTGGCACTCACCATTGTCCCTCTCTCCCCTCACCGGAAACGAACTGGAAAATCCTAAGCTGGAACAAGCCACCAACATCGGCCTGCTCGCTGGCCTCCCGTCAGCTACAAGCACACAGCAAATCTCAACGTGGAGAATTTCTACCTGCGGCCTAACTATAAATGTTGTCACCCAACTGTGTACATACATTGCTACCATAATTTATAAGGTTAAAATTGTGTAACATTTAGTGCAGTCGCATGGTCAATGCTTGCAGTGAACTTCATACTGTTTAATTATCAACTGCTATTAATTACCAATATTTCTATTGGGCGGTAATCTTACAATACCCCCACTTGCGGCATCAAAACCATGTGCAGGATGGCGCAAGTAGCACCAAAATTAATACATTCAAATGAGCAGAATTTAAAATTACAAAAGTATTGAATCGGATTGACTCAAACACTATACCAATTATGACCTCAACTAATGCAAAAGTAAAATAAAATAAATAAATAAATAAAAATAAACAGGGCAGTGAGAAAATTTCCCAATATTTGTACCATTAAGACCACTTATAGTGTGTGCATATTTTTAAAAAAAGCATCCTTATAACTAATTACATCCATGAAATTGAAGTGTGCCTGTTGTTTATACACAGAATTGGCACCAAATTTATAATATTATTAACCTTTAGTCTTTAGAGGACCTTGTCCTACATGGATAAACTAGAATTATCACTATAAAAACTTTTGACGGTGTTCACTCCACTTGTTTAAAGGAAATCTCTCACCACTTTGACACTGAGAACCCCAGAGTCATCGTTGCAGCAACTCTGGTCCATGGTGTATGGTCCTATGTCTCCGTCATTTCAACCAACATGCTGTTGCAGCTTAGATTCATGGCACTGGATCAAGAGTTCTTGTTCACAGACGTCATATGCACCCTACATGGAACAGGAAGAGCAGAAGGCACTCATGAGTCAACATAGACAAAAGTTTGTCTGGACACCAGGATTCGGTTGGATTAGTATCCCACCCCTCTGCCATCCAGACTTGGTGCAATTGAAACTAAGCATTGAGACATGTACAGTAACATGCAAATCAACAGAATTAAGAACTCAAAGTGGCTGGTGTTAGTCATTATCAGATCAACCCAAACTACCATGCCTGCACTCTCATCAGCCATAGCTTCAGATGAAACAGACAAGAGAATATGTGGCCTACTTGGAGTATTACTCCATCAAATAAAAAAAAAACCTGCCTGTGTCAAAAGTATATTTTAAAGCTCAAATAATACTACCAAAAGAATGTTATCATAGAGAATTTTCTCTTCCATCATAATGACACCTACAAACACCTACAAATCCTACCCTCTCGCACCAAAAAAATTATTTCTGCTGGTGTGAGATTTAATTGGCCCATACTATCCTAAGTTAATCCTAGCACGTCTATACTTCACAGTAACTACTACTCCTGCAGCCTGTGAGCATCAATTGAAAACAATATATATACGTCCTCTAGTCCTGATTCCAGATTAGTATGCATCAACAAAAATAAAAACAATTTAATTATCATTCATAGAATTACCTAACTAAATAGTTTCACTACTCAAACATAAATTATGATGACACAATAAACACACTATCCCTCTCAGCTGCTGTTTCAGGAATGAGTCCTGGCAACAATTGCACCTTTCACCAACACATATACATAAACAACAAAAATAAAGCAAGGCAAAAATAGAAAATAAACCAAGTCAAAATAATTATCAAATTGTCAAGTTACTCCACAAAAACTCTTAAATCTAGACATACATAAATCACAAAAAATACATACAGATCCTAAACCTAATATTCACATGAGGTTGCAAACTGGCGTAATCCAGTTGCTTATATAGCCTCAACTCAGTAATATTTCTTAACCCCAACGGCTTCCCAGACTTGGGGTATTCCAACCGGTAAGCATTTGGGTACGGACATGCTGCTACCCGGAATGGCCCATGATATAACTCAAAAAGTTTCTTTATTTCTCCATCAATGTCACTAGACTTTTCTTTAGTTTTCACTAGTACTAGGTCATTGACTTTGTACTTAGTTGGCTTGTACCTACTGTCATGTCTGTTTTTCTTCTGAGCTGCTGCCTTAGCCATCTGCTCGGTCGCCAGCTTTATCCGTTCCTGTGGTGTCACATGATCCCCTGGTGGGAAATCAACAATGTCACCTATTAGATTCGGTGCCTTTTTGCCCATCATTATCTCATATGGTGTATATCCTGTTGCTTTACTTTTAACACTGTTCATGACATTCTCAAAAGAAACAATGTACTCTGCCCATGATTTGTGGTTATTACTACAGTATGTTCTGCATAGCCGTCCCAACTCGCGCATGTATCGCTCGGCAGGATTGCTCGCTGGATGGTAAACTGAAATTTTTATATGTTTCACACCTGACTGTTGCATAAAATCTTCCCATGCCTTAGATGTAAACTGGGAACCATTGTCTGACAGCAATGCCTTAGGTTTTCCATGTTTTTTTAAATAATCTAGCTCTAGCTTACGGATTATTGTTTTGCTGGTAGCCTTCTTGATACCGTATAGCCTTACATATTTTGAAAACACATCAACGATAAGTATGACATATTTTTGTCCACCCCTACTTGCTGGTAATGGTCCAAAAAGGTCAATTGCCAACAACTCACCCACACCCTTAGGTAAAATGCTTTGCATTTCACCTTGGCTAGCCACAGTGCTATGCTTCACACGCTGGCATTTATCACAAGCACCTAACTGTTTCCTAACACTTCTATCCATATTGTTAAAAAGAACATAATACTGTAATATTTCCAAACACTTTTGTGGTCCATAATGACCATGTGACAAATGTATATATTCTATCAATGACTGGACATGTTCCTCTGGCCAACATACCCTTCTTTGTCAACATTCTTTCTCCTAAACAATACCCCCTTATAGATCTTATAATATTTATCTAATTTTTCGTGCCCTTTTGTACTCACGTTTCTTTTGACCAGTTTGAGAATCGGATCAGTGTTCTGTATCCGTCTCATGTCCTTACAGATGCCCCTAATATGTTTTTCCCCAGCAAGCTGTAAAAACATCCTGCAATAAATGGTAATGCTCCTTCCAAGTAGCTGTAGCAACCAATATGTCATCTACATAAATTGTAAGCCTTCTCATCAGTTCATCTCCCAACACATAACTCAAAGCTCTAATGAAAACAGCGACAGAAATACACAAACCAAAATGAACAACCTTATATTGATAGGCCCTGCCTTCAAATAAGAAAGCCGTGTATTTCCTGCTCTCAACAGCCAGCGGCACCTGCCAAAATCCGGCAGTCAGATCCATGCTGGTCATAAGTTTCACATTATGGAACCCTTGAATCAGTTCATCCATGTTCTCTGGATGATCTGTTTCAGGAACTATAATTTTGTTTAATTTTCTGGCGTCTAACACTAACCGCACAGATTTGTCCTTCTTTTTTACCACTACCATGGGAATGCTGTACTCGCTTCTACATTTTTCAGTTATGCCCCAGTCCAGCATCCGTTGTAATTCAGTTCTGACTGATTCCCTTTCAGATATGGCTATAGCATAAGGCTTAGCTTTAACTGGTTCATGTGGTTTTACCCTAATTTAAATATTCAAAATCCAAGATTTTTCCTGGCTTTTCAGAAAACACATTCTTATACCTAGACAATAAATAATACAATTCCCCCTTTTGACTTTCACTTATCCCCTTTGTCTCATCTACCTTCCTCCGTATTTCTTCCTCAACTTCAGCTTCACTCATAACACATTGTGCTATCTGTATGCATGCCATCAGATTCTTTTTATCAACAGAGTTCTTAAATATAATCTTCTTCATACGACCCCCTACATTCAATTTTATAGCCTTGTCCTTATAGTCTAGTTGTGCCCCATATTTGCACAAAAAATCATTTCCCAACACTAAATTTAAGCAAAGTCCCTTTATGACAAGTAAAACTTGACTTAACAATTCATCCTCAATCATCAAGTCTAACACTACTTCCTTATTCACTGGCTTGCTATAACTGCCAGTAGCATTCTTTATACGTACCCCAGTAACTGGAAACTCTACTGTCCCTGTACTCTTGATTTGATTGTAGAAATCCTCTGAAATACCACTTATTGTACTTCCAGTATCAATCAATGCAGTTTCACTGACCCCTTCTACCTTAACATTTATAATGGGCTGTACATTTTCAATAACATTTTCCTCACGTTCATTTTCTGCCAACAAAGCCTCCTCAATTTCTTGCATACAGTTCTTAACCATAGTATTTATTTCCCCTACATAACAATATGGTTGTATGTCCTCATCATTTCCAAATATTTCACTGAATGCTTTCCCAAATTCTGGGTTTATTGCACTCAACTCCCCAAGTTTCTCTGCATACCCATATTTCTCTTCTATCCATGTCACTGGCTCCACTGATTTTAAATGTCCAAGGAAATGGACCCAAATAATCTGGACCATATTCACTTACTTCTTTATCAATCCACCCCTGCTCCTACACCATCACAATCCATTTCCTTACAATTTTCATTGTTGTATACTACAAAAGTTTGTACACTCTCATTATTATCTATCCCCTCCTGTAATACACCAAATCCTTCATCTACTTCATTTTGGTCTACAGCACACATGCCTAGTCCCCTTAATTCATTGTATTCATTCTCCCCACTCACTAAGTCTTTTACCAGGCTATAGTAAGTTTGATCCCCATTACATTGCTTCCCAAGTCGGTCCAAATACTCATATTTGTGTAATAGCCAATCATCTGGTGCCCACTTTCTAATCCACTTTATCTTCTCAATAAATCCTCTGTCCTGTCCCAACACATCATGAGTTACAGGTGGGTTTACATCAGCATTGACAATTTCACCTACTTCACAAACATTCACACTTCTCTCATTATTCATACTAGACCCAGTGCCATTTAATGTTTTTACTGGATCACATTTAATTTTTTTAATTTCAGAACTCTATTCATTCTCATTCACACACCCAACACCATCTATGCTGGCTCCAGTACCATCAATATTTACATTCATACTTTCACATCCAGTCAACACTTGTGCCTCTGACCTATCCAAAACTAAGGCTAACCCAACACTGTTTTTATCTTCTTTAATGTTATTATCAAACAAATTTCGCATATCATATTCCCCTTTACTGTCCTCATTCCTATCCTTTCTCCTCCTGTTTGCCTTTCTTTTGTCATGTTGCCTAAACCAATCCCTAAGAATTTCCTCACTACCTATAACAGCATCCATCTGACACATACTTTCCTCTCTTTTCTCCCTTTCCTTGTTTATTTATGTTTTCTTCCCTCTTTTCTTTATCCTTGCCCTTGTGAACTCCTACTTCCTCTTTCCTATCATTATCTCTGTCCATGTGACATAGATTTTCCTCCCTTCTTTCCCCATCTCTATTCCTACTGTAATTATGGTCATTTGATCTCCTGCTATCCCATCTTCTGGTCCTGTTATTAGAATAGCTCCTTGTGCCAAAACAGACCTCATTTGGAACAAATCTTAGTTTCCCTGATTTTCTCGCCGGCCGCGGTGGCCGAGATGACTGAGGCGCTTCAGTCACGGTCAGCACGGCCACTACGGTCGGGGGTTCGAATCCCCCCTCGGGCATGGATATTTGTGCCGTCTTTAGTCTTAACTAGTTTATAAGTAGTTTGTTAGCTTAGGGACTGATGACCCCGTAGTTAAGTCCCATAAGTTGTACAAACATTTGAACATTTTCTGATTTTCTCTCCTACTGTTATCCCCTTTCCTATTTCCACCTTCCTGCCTTTGATTTCTCCTATCATTTTCCCATGTTTCCATCTGGCTTCTATTATCCCAGTTGTCTCCTCTGTTATTGTTACCTCTCCAATTTTCATTTAAATTCCTCTCTCTATTGTGGTTTCCCTGGTTGTGACCAACATTTCTACTGCCTCTGTTTTCATTGTGGTTCACATGCTGTGTTCCCCTGAGCTGTCGTTCCATAACTAAACCCTAGTCTATCTTTTCTACAAATTCAATGAAATTCTCAGCTGAATCTGTGGGATGGTGAATTAACTGCCAATGCAAATCTGCAGGTAACCTCCTACACAAAGTGGAAATTACTGCTAAAAGACTCAAAGGTGTATCTAAATGCACTAGTTTCTCAAGTTTCTCCTGACAAAATTCCTTCATGTTCTGTCTCCCTTTCACATAGTTTGGCCCATTCAAGAATTCGTTTTGTATCTTAGCTTGCTTGGCCTCCCCCCAATACTTATTAAAAAACAATTTTTCAAATGCCTCAAATGTAACAACTTTATCAGCACACTGAGTTGCCCAAGTTTGAGCAGAACAGTCAATCATTCTCTTTGCTAACTTTACTTTACACTGGTCTGACATACCAGGCACAAATTGGTCCTCGCATGCAACCAAAAAATCTACTGGATGATAATTACCCACTCCTGAAAACTTTTTGCAATTAGGTGTCTGCACCATGGACCAATTAGTGTTTCCTGATGCAGTACCCAATTCTAGATTATTTATTCTAGTGTTCACCTTCTCAATCTCAGTATTGTTTACTGTCACTACTAGTTCTTTCTTTTTCCTAAAGTTACATTCTGTATTCTCTAATTTTCCTGACAACAAAGTTTTTGTTTCCTCAATACCTGCCACCATCCTCTTGTCAGCATCAGCCAACGCCTGCATAGTGCCCTCACTCCTGTGATCACATATTTGTTTCACAGCATCTAACTTGCCTCCTACCTCAGTCTCAATAACACCAATTCTGGCATGTATCTCCTTTTCCCTATTTTCAAACCGTTCTGTTAGACTTCCTATCTTTTTGTCAATATCTGTGATTATTTCTGCCTTTAATGCAAACATTGAATTTTGTAGTGCCCCAATGACTGCCTTAAAGTCTGCTTTCAATTCTGATTTTACAGTTCCTATTTCTGATTTTACAGTTCCTATTTCTGATATAAAATTTGAGTTTGAGTTTTCTATTTTTGAACCTATTTTTGAATCTAAATTTGAGCTAATACTCGCTAACATGGCTGAAATCATCTCCAGTGTCAACAACATTCCCCCAGTATTTACCCTCTGTGGACTTTCTGGTATGCTACCCTCTGAATCTACGTCGCTTGGCAACTTTTTAAAAACGTGCTCCATTATCGGTGCCACAAGAAAGCTTGATCAACACACAAGAATTTATAGCACCAGCTGCTTTACTTATCTTTTAATCCAGAAGTTGCTGCAACGAGCTGCGACGTCCCCAACGCTCGCTGCCGTCTGTTGTAGAAGCTGTGGCTGGAATATGTCCTCACTGCATCCCTTATCCTTTGTAGAATCGAAGCTGCTGGGCCCTGATATTTACAAAAGTAAGATATGACGTTCTTGTAAGAAGACTTCTACATGTACATCTACATAGATACTCTACAAATCACATTCAAGTGCCTGGCAGAGGGTTCATTAACCACTTTCATAACTTTTCTCTACCGTTCCATTCTCTAATAGTGCGCGGGAAGAAAGAACGCCTAAATCGTTCCGTTTGCGGTCTGTTTTCTCTTATTTTATTGGAATGTTCATGTCTCCCTAAGTAGGTGGGTGCTAGCAAAATATTTTCACATTCAGAACTAAAAGTCGGTGATTGAAACTTCGCAAACAGATCACGCCGCAATGAATAACGTCTTTCTTTTAATGATTTCCACCCCAATTCGTGTAACATTTCCGTGACGCTTCTCCCCCCCCCCCCCGTAACGTGATAAAACAAAACGAGCTGCCCTTCTCTGAACCTTCTCAATGTCTTCCGTCAGTCCCACCTGGTGAGGGTCCCACAGGAGGCAACAGTACTCCAGGAGAGGACGCACAAGTGTGATGTAGGCAGTCTCTTTGGTGGAGCTGGTGCATCTTCGAAGCGTTCTGCCGATGAAACGTAACCTTTGGTTCGCCTTCCCCACAATATTTTCTGTGTGTTCTCTCCAGTCAGAGTTATTCGTAATTGTAACTCCTAGGTATTTGGTAGAATCTACGACCTTAAGGTTTGACTGATTTATCGCGTAATCGCGTAAGTTCAGCGGATTTCTGTTATTGGTCATGTGTATTACTTCACACTTTTCATTATTTAGTGTCAATTGCCAATTTTCGCGCCATGCAGTAATTTCTAAATGGCTTTGCAGTTACTTTTGATCCTATGTTGACTTCACTAACCGATAAACGACAGCATCATCCGCGAACATTCTAAGGGAGCTATTCAGAATGTCTCCTAAATCGTTTATAAACACGAGGAAGAGTATGGGACCTATAACGCTTCCCTGTGGAACGCCAGATATCACTTCTGTTTTACTCGATGACTTACCGTCAATTACAATGAACTGTGTCCTTTCTAATCGCACAATTGGGGAGATATTCCATAAGCACGCAATTTCATAAGAAGCCGCTTGTAGGGTACAGTGTCAAAAGCCTTCCTGAAATCCAAAAATATTGAATCGATTTGATATCCCTTGTCGATGGCACTTAACACTTCATGTGAATAAAGAGCAAGCTGTTCATAATATATATTCCATAAGCACGCAATTTCATAAGAAGCCGCTTGTGGGGTACAGTGTCAAAAGCCTCCCCGAAATCCAAAAATATGGAATCGATTTGATATCCCTTGTTGATGGCACTTAACACTTCATGTGAATAAAGGGCAAGCTGTTCATAATATTCGAACAAAGTATATGTTCCAAAATCCTACTGCAAATCGACGTCAATGAGATAGGCCTGTAATTTTGGGGATCACTCCTATTGCCTTTCTTGAATATTGGAGTAACTTGGCAACTTTCCAGTCTTTGGGTACGAATCTTTTGATTAGATTAGATTAGATTAGATTAGATTAATACTTTTCCTTAGATCATGTATACGACATTTCGTAATGATGTGGAACGTGTCAGTTTAGTAAATTTTGTCTATACTTGACAATCTATATTTTAAGAATATTTTTTAAATTTTTTATTATTTTTTTATTTTTTATTTTTTTTAAATATTTTTTTATGTTTTATCTAAAAATTTCGTCTACATTGTAGAAGAAGTTGCCATTCAGAAATTCCTTTAATTTCTTTTTAAATACTAGTTGGCTATCTGTCAGACTTTTGATGCTACTTGGTAAGTGACCAAAGACTTTTGTGGCAGCATAATTCACCCCTTTTGAGCCAAAGTTAGATTTAACCTTGAATAGTGAATATCATCCTTTCTCCTAGTGTCGTAGCTATGCACACTGCTATTACTTTTGAATTGAGTCGGATTTTTAATAACAAATTTCATTAGTGAATATATATATTGTGAAGCTACAGTGAGTATCCCTAGATCCCTAAATAAATGTCTGCAGGTTGCTCTTGGGTGGGCTCCAGCAATTATTCTGATTACACGCTTTTGTGCAATGAATAGTTTTTTACTCAGTGTTGAATTGCCCCAGAATATGATCCCATATGAAAGCAGTGAATGAAAATAGGCGTAGTAAGCTAATTTACTGAGATTTATATCACCAAATTTTGCAATGACTCTGATAGCATAAGTAGCTGGACTCAGACGTTTCAGGAGATCTTCAATATGTTTCATCCAATTCAGTCCCTCGTCAATGCAAACACCTAAAAATTTTGAATATTCTACCTTAGCTACAGATTTATGTTCAAAGTCTAAATTTATTAATGGTGTCATGCCATTTACTGTATGAAACTGTATATACTGGGTTTTATGAAAGTTTAATGAGAGTCCTTTTGTAGAGAACCACTTAATGACTTTCTGGAAGATATCATTTACAATTTCATCAGTTAATTCCTGTTTGTCAGGTGTGATAGCTATACTTGTATCATCAGCAAAAAGTACTAGCTTAGCATCTTCATATATGTAGAATGGGAAGTCATTAATATATATTAAGAACAGCAAAGGACCCAAGACCGAACCTTGTGGGACCCCATTTTTAATAACTCCCCAGTTAGAAGAATTAATTGTCTCATCTGCATCATGTGAACTGCTTATTTCAACTTTCTGCACTCTTCCAGTTAAGTATGATTTAAACCATTTGTGCACTGTCCCACTCATACCACAATACTTACGCTTATCTAGAAGAATCCCATGATTTACACAATCAAAAGCTATGAAAGATCACAAAAAATCCCTAATGGTGATGTCCGGTTATTCAAAGCATTTAATATTTCATCAGTGAAGGTGTATATAGCATTTTCAGTTGAAAAGCTTTTTTGAAAACAACTGACATTTTGCTAGAACTTTATTTATACTAATATGTGAAGCAACTCGAGAATACATAACTTTTTCAAAAATCTTTGATAAAGCTGTCAGAAGTGAGATGGGCCGGTAGTTGTTGACATCGTATGTATCCACTTTTTTATGCAAAGTTTTAAGGACAGCATATTTCAGTCTATCTGGGAAAATACCCTGCTTTAATGAGCTATTACAAATATGACTGAGAATCCTACTTATCTCCTGGGAACAAGTTTTTAATACCCTGCTGGAAATGCCATCAATTCCATATGACCCTTTACTCTTGAGAGAGTTTATTATTTTCCTAATTTCTGAAGGTGAGGTGGGTGGAATTTCAATTGTATCAAATTGTGTGGGTATGGCCTCTTCCATTAATTGCCTTGCTCCTTCTAATGAACATTTAGATCCTATTTTCTCCACAACATTTAAAAAGTAAACATTAAAAATGTTTTCAACTTCTGACTTTTTGTTGATAAAGTTTTCATTTGTTTTGATGGTAATACCCTCTTCCTCTGCTTTTAATAATATTCCAAATTGTTTTAATTTTATTATCAGAGGAGCTAATCTCAGACATGATGCACATGCTTCTTGATTTTTTAATAACTTTTCTTAATGTAGCACAGTAGCTTTTATAATATTTTATTGTTTCTGGGTTATTACTCTTTCTTGCGGACAGATATAGTTCCCTTTTTCGGTTACACGATATTTTTATACCTTTAGTAAGCCATGGTTTTTTGCAGGGTTTCTTAGAATTAAATTTTACTAATTTCTTGGGGAAACAGTTATCAAATACCCTTACAAATGTATCGTGAAATAAATTATATTTTAAATTAACATCAGGTTCCTTGTAAACCTCATCCCAGTCTAACTGCTGTAGACTTTCTTTGAAATTTTTAGTTGTTAAGTCATTAATCGAGCGCACTATTTTGGTGGACAGTTTCGAATTACTGAAAGGAGCTATTTCATATACTGTTACTAGCTGTGCACCATGATCCGAAAGACCATTCTCAATGGGACAAGCATTTATGTTGTTAAACTTATCTTGGTCTATAAAAAAGTTATCTATCAATGTACTGCTGTCCTTTACTACCCGAGTAGGAAAATCAATAACGGATGTCAGATTGAATGAGCCAAGTAAGACTTCCAGGTCTTTCTTCCTATTACACTGTTTCAGTGAATCTACATTGAAATCACCACAAATAATAATTTGCTTCCCCCTATCTGACAGATAGCACAACAAGGCATCCAAGTTTTCCAGAAATAACTGAAAGTTCCCTGAAGGGGACCTATATACTGTTACAATTATAAGATAATCATCATTAAGTTTAAGCTGGCAGGCACATGCTTCAATATGCTGCTCTACACAAAACTTTTTTGTTTCTAATTTTTTTACACTGTGATAGCTTTTGGCATATATGGCAACTCCTCCTCTTATCTTATTATCTCTACTTACATTTGAGACTAATTTATATCCACTGACATTCACATTTTCCATACCGGTGACAATGTGATGCTCAGATAGGCATAGTATATCTATTACATTATCAGTTTCTATAGCATCTAAACAAACTAAAAGCTCATCTATTTTATTCTTTAGTCCCCCAATATTCTGGTGAAAAATGCTGACATTATTTTTTACTTTACTTCTCTGAGAAATATTTGATTTTTCAACATTTTTAGCACCTGCCTGCCTGAGCTTCTCAATGGACACTGATCTAAGCCTAAAAAAGAAGTACCTTCATGAATTGCAGTGTCCCCCTTAAGGACTTTGCTATCAACCCAGCTAGTTTCCCCTTCCCTTTCCTATTGAGTGCTGAGTGATCGATGGTAAATTATAGCTAAGTACGAAGCTATTGCATCAGCATACTCTGAGAGGACTCTAGTTGGTATACAATCTGGCCCGGAAGATTTATTTTTGTTTAATGACTTCAGTTTTTTTACTACTCCAGGAACATCTACTTCTAAGTTTCGCATGCTGGAAGCTGTTCTTGGATTGAATTATGGAGTGTTCACTTTGTCTTCTTTGGTGAACGAATTTCGGAAAGCTGTGTTTAGTAATTCTGCCTTAGCAGTACTGTCATCGGTAGTATTACCATTGCTATCGCGTAGTGAAGGTATTGTTTGTGTTTTGCCACTAGTGTACTTCACATATGACCAGAATTTCTTTGCATTTTCTGCAAGATTACGAGACAGGATTTCGTTGTCGTCACTACTATAGGCTTCTCGCATTGAAGTCCGCGCTAGGTTGCGAGTTTAAGTAAAAGATTGCCAGTCTTGTGGATTCTGTGTCTTTTTAAATTTTGCATGCATTTTTCTTTGTTTCTGCAACATTGATGTGACCTGTTTTGTGTACCACGGGGGGTCAACCCCTTCTTTTATTAATTTATTTGGTATAAATCTCTCGATTTATGTCTTTGAAAGTAAGCCACAACTGATCTACACTCGCATTTTTAGTTTTGAAAGACTGGAGACTATCACTCACGAAAGCTTTATTGAATAGATAAATTTTTCGTTTATTTCTGGTGCATTTGGGCATTTCGACATTCAGTCTCGCTACTACAATTCGATGTTCGCTAATCCCTGTATCTGTTTTTATGCTCTTTACTAGCTCAGGATTATTTGTTGCTAGGAGATCAAGGGTATTTTCGCAACCACTTACTATTCTAGTGGGTTCATGAACTAACTGTTCGAAGTAGTTTTCAGAAAAAGCATTCAGAACTAGTTCGGACGATGTTTTATATTTTCCGCCGGTTTTGAATACGTAATTATGCCAACATATCGAGGGTAAATTAAAGACGCCACCGATTATAACAGTATGCTTCGGATACCTATTTGAAATGTGATTCAAGCTTTCTTTGAACTTTTCGGCAACCGCATCGTCTGAGTCAGGGGGCCGATAAAAAGATCAAATTATTAATTTATTCCGGTTGTCAGGAATAACCTCTACCCACACCAACTCACAGGAAGTATCTTTCTCAATTTCCTTGCAGGATAAACCGTTAGTAACAGCAATAAACACGCCATCCCCTTTTTTATTTATTCTATCCTTTCTGAAGACCATTTGGCCCTTGGAAAAAATTTCGGCCGAACTTACCTCAGGCATCATCCAGCTTTCAGAACTTATAACGATTTGTGCCTCAGTACTTTCTATCAGCGCTTGGAGCTCTGGAATTTTCCCAATACAGCTACGACAATTTACAACTGTTATACCAATGGTTTCTAGATTTGCTTTCTTCCTGTGTCTGACCTGCCCCCTTTGAAACCCATTTTGTGTAATCCCGAGGCCCTCTAACCTAAAAAAAAACCGCCCAGTCCACGCCACACAGCCCCCGCTACCCGTGTAGCCGCTTCCTGAGTATAGTGGACTCCTGACCTATTTAGCGGAACCCGATAACCCACCACCCTTTTGACGCAAGTCGAGGAATCTGCAGCCCACACGGTCGCAGAACCGTCTGAGCCTCTCATTCAGACCCTCCACGCGGCTCTGAACCAAAGATCCGCAGTCAGTCCTGTCGACAATGCTGCAGATGGTGAGCTCCGCTTTCATCTTGCAAGCAAGACTGGCTGTCTTTACCACTTCTGATAGCCGCTCAAAACCAGAGAGGATCTCTTCCGATCCAAAGCGACACACATCATTGGTCCCGACATGAGCCACCACCTGCAGCTTGCTGCACCCTGTGCTCTTCATGGCATCCGGAAGGACCCGTTCCACATCTGGAATGACTCCCCCCGGTATGCACACGGAGTGCAAATTGGATTTCTTCCCCTCCCTAGCAGCCATTTTCCTAAGAGGCTCCATCACCCGCCTTACGTCGGAGCTCCCAACTACCAAAAAACCCACCCTCTGTGAGTGCCCGGATCTTGAAGGCGGCGGGGCGAGTACAGGACAAGCGACACCATCTGCTTCAGGAACATCCTCTGCCACAGACAGCGCCTTGAATCTGTTGGCAAGACTAACCGGGGAGGCTTCCACTTTAGTCCCCCCGAAAGTCTTACGCCGCCTGACACGCGCTGAGGAGAACTCCCAATCCACCACGGATTGGAGGGCTACCTCCTCGCGGGCAGTGAGCGGGCTGGCCACAGCCGCAGGCCGATCGGAGGGCACAACAGACGCACAGGGCGTCAGCTGTACCCCCGCGAGTGGCGCATAACAGCGGCGCCCACCCACCGCAGCCTCAAGCGTTGCCAGCGAAGCCAACGCCGCCCGAAGCTGCGAGCGAAGAGTCACCAACTCTGCCTCCAACCATTCGCAGCAGTCACAGTTCCTAGCCATTCTAAAAACCTTTTTTTTTCCAAGTAAGTACGTCTGAGGACACAGAAGTTTGATGAACAGTGAGCTTCGAAAACAATGAACCTAACACTAAATTCCTTATTACCGGCGAATCTGAAAAATATATACGCGAGCTAATAAATCAAAATATCAACAACTGAACTGACAACTAAACGCGATTCTTAATAAATAAACACGCGAACACGCTAAAGATTTAAGAACTGTAAAAGAAATCACACACGAAATGAAAAAAAGTCGTTTCTATTAAGAAGCCGGTTATCTTACGATGTCGAGCAGCTTCTGGTCACGTGTGCACTGGCCGGCGATCACTGAGCAACTGAAGAGAAAGCATTCAGTTATTTTATAAATGAAGCATATACCAGATAGTAATAATCACAGATATTGTTGCATTGTCCGTGGCAGCAAGTGCCCATGACTCTCCAGCAACACTGCTGTCTTGCACACACATATGACCAGCACACAGTATATGTCCTCCACCTAACTAAAGCCACGAACACTCAATACAACTATCTTTCATCGATCACCAGACCTCAGTGAAACATTATAGTGTTGTTACACTACTGTGAATAAAGTCTTTTCCTAATGTAGAGAAATGCAGTAACTTTCATTCAGTTTAGAAAAATGCCTTGCAAATAAATATTGATTTACCAATACACAAAAGTATTTCACCTTTGACACAACTTTTGTTCAACATATACATTTCCATCCTCATTTCCATCTTCATATCTGACATTGTATTTTTCTGTTATATTATTTCCTACTAGAATTATCATTAAAAATCCTTAAATTTTTCTAACAGTAAAATGAAAGAATTCTTATAAGATAGATCACATTGTTGAAATGGTAAGGAGCAGAACACAAGGCAGCTGGAGTGGAAAACTGATCCAAAAGTTGAGAACAGAATAAAATTTAATTTATTAAACAACCAAGTCGAGTGAAAATACTGTAAAAACAAAGATACATGGAACTTCATTCAATATTAGTAATTGAGGTACATCATCATTACACATCTTGTTGATCAACAAAAATACATATGGCCCACTCTTAAAGGCCTTAACCAAAATCAGAACAGTATCGGATAGATGCCTCAAGGTAACAACTGCCTTAATGTAAAGTTGTGAAAACATAAAACAGCAACAATGTACAACATACTAACTGCAAATATAAAAAAAAGCTTACTCAAATTTGGCATCACTAGTGAATGTAGTTATGTAATTATACAAATCCGAGTAATTGCGTTCTGTGACTATCTGATGAATAACAGAAATAAACATCAGTGCACTATGGGCTACATTCACCATTGCAGGAGATTGAATAGACAATCTTACATAACCATGAATTGCAGTAAACCACATTTTCTCAAAATTATCAATATTCAATATGCTTGTAAGATATATCACAGGAAGCCATCAGAAGTCGTAAAGTGTGAGATGGTCTGAAAGGAACTGACAACATGTTGGTGCACTGTTGACGATTAAAGCTGCACATCCACCATGCAAAAGAATAGTGAGCGCGAGGCCCACCCAGAAAAGGCCCATTAACCACAGTACACAGACAACGGCTTCTAAAACATACACATGAAGTAACATTAAAACACTGCTTATTGAAAATAACAGCTGAACACTCTCAAATGCAGTACATCACAATCACTTTCGATCCAATTCACTTAAAGCTTACTTCGAAAGTGTTTAAGGTCAAATTAATTTTGACCAAAATGCCCAACAGAGTGTCCAGATCTCAACCTTATTTACCAAATAAATCAGATATCTTTAACAACTCCCTTCATTAACTGAAATTTAAGAAAATGTGCAGCCATTGGACACCATCCACGTTTAACATTTACGAACACTGGATTAGACCATCGATCAGGGCACAGATCAGTATTTCATCCTACAAACGAGAGTGAACTCACTGCACTCTAACTACAGAACAAGTGTGAAAGCGATGGAGTGGAGTCATGAACCCAAGTCAGCTAACCGAATACGAGCCATACCAACAGCTCATCATTTAAGGTTTTTATCTGGTGAACCAATACAGACGTACTCTGCCAAACCACAGTGATGTTATCACAGTGCGAAGATGTAGAACTCAGAGAGCAAATGACAGAAAGTGACCGCCGCACACACGAGTTCAGCTGTCCGACACAGCTGTGGCACAAATACAGGTGACTCACCTCAACTTGCTTTCTGCAATGCTCTTCCCCTCCCCCCCCCCCTCCGCCCCAGCAATCACAGCTGTCTGTCCTGCACTGTATCACTCCTCACTCACATGTCTTTCAAAGCAGCTCTATATCCTGAACCGTTAACAGCACTCAACTGGGCGCTGGCCAGCGGTGTGGCGCAAAGTGAATTGGAAAGCAGAGGAAACTAAACTAGAAAATAATACTGCAGGAAGTCACAGCACTTCTGCATTACCGCCTGTGTTGCTAGGGCTAAAATGTGTCAAAGAGCGGGATGGAACTCACTTTGTGACAACATATAGCTATGCGGATCTTTCCTTCCACTACCACCTTTTCTGAACTGCACTAATGCTTACAATATATTCTCCAGTCTAAAAATTAATCTGCTCTCAACCTCTCTGTCTAACGGATCCCACCCCATCTACACCTCCTCCCAATTTTTCTCTCTCCCCTCTACTTGCTATTATTTTCTCCATCTCTACCTCTCCCCCACGTTCCTCCCTCCCTCACATCCAAGCTGTATCCCACATCATTTGCACCCATCTGCTAACTCCACACTCCACCAAGCAGCGTTAATCTCTGCCCTTCACCCTTACCTTTGATGTAGGGAAGGCGCTCACTACTGAAGTAACACTCAAGGCACAGTGGGCAGACAGCTGCCAAGTGTGCTTAAGTTGTTCTTGTATGACTGTGTGTGTGCTCGTTTTATGAAGAAGACTGAAGCCAAAAGCTCAGTTTTGTGAATGTGATCCTCTTTTTAACTTACCCACCTGTATTTCAGTGATTATCTTAAAAGTTGTAACTTCTCCTTATTATATTATTGACTTTCCAGTCAAGTTAAAAGTTGTATTAATAACTGATACAATGTAATCAAGGGAGATTATTCTGACTGAGAAAAAATCATTTATATGTTTACTCAGAGCTTAGATTTGCAATTGCTCTGGTTAATACAAAACAAGCAGAATTAGCTCTTTTGTGAATGATACCAGTATTGCAATCAATCAATGATAAACATAACACACGGTGATGTAATAATAAGTAATGTGGAATCTTCAAAGTTTTTATGATTTAACTGATGAGAATTTAAACTCTTATTAAAATAACATAGTTCATTCACATTGCATATGGAATTTTTAAAATCTTTGCGAGAGACAAAGCAGGAAGTCCTATTTGGCTTATTCGCAGTCAATAATATCACATGGAATAATCTTCTACAGGAATTCAACTTTCATATACGTAAAATTATGGGGAAGTGGATGAATAGCATTCCAAAATAACTACCCACATATAATTTTCTTCGCTTTATTAGACTTTATCGTACAAAGTTCAGACACCAACTAAAACTAAACATGGTGACAGCAGGCTTACTGCAATTGCTGCCCAAAAACAGTCACAAAATGCACTGTTAGCCTTGCGTGCAGGTGTGACATTACTAACACTAGAAGGAAGAGCAATTTTACTAACCTGAGTTCCAGGATTACTTAGGAGACGAGATTGCGTGTATTCAAATGACAAGCTAGTTCTTCATGTTGCTGCTGTAGGAGCACCACTTGTTCATGTTCTTTGAACCACTTGCACATAAACTTCTTGAAGTTGTCCAAAGTATCAATACTCTTTCAAATAAACTGTACACGAGAGGATGGATTGTCACTATCAGAGCTTGACTGAGCATAAGAGATATTTGTGTCTGTTGGGTGGTGGTACACTGTGAAATTCACAACACTTGGGGAAAGTTTATGTTGGGTCAAGAAATCGATACTCACAGTTCGTTCCGGAATATCTGCCACAATAAAGTTCCACTGTAATCTACAGTCAGGTGGCAGGTGAATTGTGAAGGCTGTTCAATCATGCTCTCAATATATCTCCTTCCAATTCATTCCTCTCTTTCTACTATTGCTCTGTGTTTTGAGTGGTTTCTTTACTGAACCTGACACAGTTTTGTTTTGCAAACCAAGTCACTTTTCAACTATCGTTTTATGCGCTTGGTGACCAGTCCATGCCTTCTTTGTATAATAATTAGTGATATATCTGTTTACATAAAAGGAGGAAAGCCAATAATTAATAACTCATTATAATGTAATCCAACCATTTGCTGGCACATTATGGTGTGTGTGTTTGTGTGTGTGCGTGCGTGTGTGTGTGTGTGTGTGTGTGTGTGTGTGTGTGTGTACTCCTAAATTATTTACATCCCACCAGAAAGTTTCTATTCTTGAATATCTCTCCTTTTTATTATATGAGTTATTTTATTTATGAAGTAAATATCGCTCTGCTTCCTATCATAGTAATGGTCCTTCAACATCAACACTAATATTGAAACTTGCTGGTAGATTAAAATTGTGTGCCGCAACCGGGACGCGAACCTGGGACCTTTGCATTTCGCACGCAAGCGCTCTACCACTGAGCTATCCCGACACGACTCATGGTCACGCCCCACAACTTCAATTCTGCCAGTACCTTGCCTCCGATTTTCTATTCTGGAAACTTAGGCTGTGGGTAAGCCATGTCTCCGCCATATAGTTTTTTGCATGAGTGCTAGTCTTGAAAATTTCGCAGGAGAACTTCTGTGAAGTTTGGAAAGTAGGAGGCGAGCTACTGGCAGAACTGAAGTTGTGGGGCGTGACCGTGAGTCGTGTTGGGATAGCTCAGAGGTGGAGCACTTGCCTGCGAAAGGCAAAGGTCCCAGCAAGTCCCGGTTCCGGTACACAATTTTAATCTGCCAGGAAGTTTCATATCAGCGCACACTCCGCTGCAGAGTGAAAACACTAATATTGTTCCTCGGAATACATCTGTAGGCTACTTATAACAGTCAGAAATCTTAATTGTTTCATAAACAAAAAATGCCCCTGTGACCGAATACAGTGATAATAACTCATTATGACAGAGGAAACATCATTTTGTAGACAATTGATTCTCACTTTCTAGTGTAGGCAAATATGGTAAATAATTTGCTTCTGGTTAGTTACTAGTACTGTCTCCTTAGTTTCTGATACCCAGTACTATGACTTCTCCCAGTACTATGACTTGTCACAGAGTCATTTTACGTTTCATCTAATAAAATCATGACGCACCGATGCCAGTAATTGCTTCCTCATACTGAAAAGTATTGGAACTATTAATAAAGAAGCAAATATTAAATCTTCCGATAAAGCTCAGAGGACATGGTTCTTACCATTGACAGCAATTGTATTTTGTAAATGACCCGAAGAAAGATACTAAAGGTGTTTATGATTCTTTTTTTTTTTTTAAGAATAAGCAAGGAATAACCACTGTGTTTCAGCTACGTCCGAGGTTGCCTCCAAAGCTGTGATGATGCTGATGCTTGCAATGTCGCACCAGTGGCAGTGGACTCGCTGCCTACACTGCTTATGGTCTCATCCATTCTTACACTCATCATCACTACTTTCAGATAATAGTGAGCCCTCACCAGTAAACCAACACATGTGTTGGAATTTTTATCTTCCAAAAGGTAAGTTACATTTTTTTTTAAGTCTTTGGTTGGTTAAGGTGTAATTTCCTTGAAACTACATGATCTGTATATACGTATAAAGGAAGGTATCCGTGTATTTGTGTGTACATATCGCAAACAAATCTACCGTTTTGTTCCTATGTTTATGAAATTTTGCAAACTTTATCTTCAAACCAAAAGGATGGTCACCGTAAGTGTAAGGATCAATCCATATTTCAGGAGGTATGAGGTCATAAACAATGAGATGAGTAAAAAAACAGCTGCATCATGTGACAAAGTTGCACATTTCCTCCTAAAAATATCACCCGGGGACAATGTAAGAGCTATGGAAATCGACATATCGAATTTGATCCGGCGAGATTCACTCATTAACATACACATACTTGCCCGAGTTTGGTAAGTTGTGTAGCTGCTCTCTGTTATAAAAATGCTGGCTTAGTACACCTCACAGGCGGTTTTGTGGTTGCTTTGGCACCATGAATATTTCAAAGTTAAGGCCGAGACGTGCACCTGAGCGCACTACCGACCTCAACATGAACGGGCAGCAATACCGGTCACTAGAACCCCCGTCAAATTGTCATTTGCACAGTACCTGTTCCGAACCGCACGGCGAGGCTGGATATGAAAAACTCTGGGAACGCCCGCCAGTCCACAAATACAAGATTCGACACTCAACAGCCAATTGGCGGCGTGTATGGAAAACATCTTTACCCCCCCCCTTCTAACGACAAACGTCTTTGGGTTGTGGTTTCGCCTGGTTAATCATGTCATAAAGACAAATAAGCGCCTCGTCGACATACATACAATTGTCTCGCGAAACTGCCCACTGTGCAATGTTCCAGACACACGTGAACATTGAGTCCTGTGTCTCCGTGTGTCACCTGTATGGGAGGTATGCCGTGGCATGATTGCCCTCATTAAAGAAACCATCCCGATGAGTGTGACGGTGAAGTGGCTCATCATGCCAGACGCGAAGCTGCTCCCCCGCAGCAGGCATAATTCAACTTTGTAGTTACTGGGCCACTCTGCCTTCATAATAATTGCCCTCCGCCTCGGGGTCGGTGTGGAGTACATGACATACTGTATTTATGGAATGCCCACCACCAGGCGAAAGTGCTCTGCTCTTATGACGAACTGTACGCCAACTTTCTCACGGTGGCACTTATCCATGGCCACCAATGTCATGGCACCTATGTCATTTAATGGAATACCTGTTAAGAAGTATCGTACATGTTCTTTCTTTGTCTTGTTTGTTTCTTTCATGTCGTGGGAAGTTGACCGCCCATTTAAGACCCATTAGAGCAGGTCGATTTGTGGTTTCTTGTTCTTCTCAATTGCAAACCATTACGAAGAAGATGTATCTCCTTGTGTTTAGTTGTGGCATATCCTTCCTACAGTTCTTTATCCTTTAAGCCTTTTATGTTTCATTAATGGTTCCGATTCTGAATATATATTTGGTTTACACTGCAGTGTAATAGCTTTTCTACCAGTAGGGTTTGGGTTTTTCCCTTTGTGGCAGATGCAATTGCTGCATTTATGTTACGTTACTGCACGGGAGCAATTTCGTTTTTCTGAATTTTCTGTTTTGTTCCTTTTGATACGTCGTGTGATCGGACGGGTTGAATGGAGGCAGGAGACCCAAGAAAACAAAAAAATAAACAAATAAAATAAACCACCGGACTGATTTTAATCAATTTTGGTACACATTGCAACTACTTTGCAAACCTGCCACCAATTGTTAGTTAATTAAATAAAATACTGCCTCGGTGGCACAGTGGTAGAGTACCAGACTACAAATCCAAAGGTCGCGGGTTTGATCCCCGCCAGGTCCTACGATTTTTATCTGTCACTTTCCAGTTCTTTTACCTCTGGCAGTGTTGCTCATGTGAAAAATACCGAGTAGCACAGTGGTTCTGAACCCACGTTAAACTGTAGGTCCCCCTATAACTGGCTGGGTAAGTCAGTTAGAAGGTCGGAGGAAGGCAACGACATACCACCTCCAAACAGGACCATGCCTAGTAAAGCACTGTGGTGTTCAAACCAATCTTCGGATTGTTGACTGCTTTACCTTACCTTTACTGTCAGTTTTTTACAATGGTATAAATTATGTTCTCCAATTTCAGTTGACTCTCCAGTGGTTCATGTTCACATGGTATCATTGCTAACTGTAGTTGTTTTTGATCTTGTCAACGCGTAGTATCCACAGCTTACGATTGGGCCACTTGTGTTTGGTGGCAACTTCACAATTATAAAGGTAATACGTTGTTGAGATGTTCATTGTCGATTAGTTGGTGTAACTTATCTTCTGGAGAGTGGCCAAGTCAGCAGAGTAGAGCCGATCTTGGTGTGTCGTTCTTTCAGACTGGCTGAGGCACTAGGATGATATCACTTATTGTGTCAGCATGCTCACAAGGTGGCTCAAAGGAGTACTGTCACTGATATTCTTGTACAACTTGAAAATGATCTCAATGATTGCAAACCATATTTGTGACTTATCAAGTTGAAATGACAACATCTTGATGAGAATGTGTGAGGTTGAAATGTGCATCTGCGTTATAAAAGATGGGAGGAGAGTTATATGCTCCATTTGCTCATGTGGTGTGCAATAACACGTCCAGTAAAATTGCGGCAGGCTGTGAGAGGAGTGGGCATGATATTCTGAGATGCATGAAAATGGATCTGAGAATGGCACATGAAAACCAGGCTTGTGAGATGGACAAGATTCATGAGCACGGAAGTAAATCAGCAGTTTGTGCATGTAATGTGGCCTTTCAGCAGCTTTAGTAAGTTGCAAAATACTGTCACTCTCACTTCTAATTCCCAGTTGAACTTGATGCACTGGATACAAACCAGAAAAATCTGTTTTACTTGTTGGAGCATAGGGCAGTTGAAGGGGAGCAGCCCACTGGGTCCACATAGGAGGCATTGT
The DNA here is from genome assembly GCA_026315105.1 of Locusta migratoria. Taxonomy (NCBI): domain Eukaryota; kingdom Metazoa; phylum Arthropoda; class Insecta; order Orthoptera; family Acrididae; genus Locusta; species Locusta migratoria. The sequence goes on from CM048747.1 coordinate 62,190,612, forward strand.
TAGTTGGGTTTTCAATGTCACGGCGAAAACATAAGGAAAAAATATCGGTTCCAATATAGGTACCCACAAGGATAGTAAAAGGAAGCAAAGAGGAAGATTAGACTTTAATATCCCATCCATTGAGCAAGCTATAAAGGAAAGCAAGGAGAAATTTGGAGAAGGAATTAAAGTTCAGGGTGAAGAATTAAAAACATTGCGTTTTGCCGATGACATAGTAATTCTGTCAGATACAGCAAAGGACCTGGAAGAGCAATTGAACGGAATGGACAGTGTGCTGAAAGGTGCATATAAGATGAACATTAACAAGAGCAAAACTAGGGTAATGGAGTGCAGTGTAAGAAAATCAGGTGATGCTGAAGGAATTAGATTGGGAAACGAAGCAATAAAGGAGGTAGATGAGTTTTGTTACTTGGGCAGTAAAATAAATGATGGTCGCAGTACAGAAGATATAAAATGCAGAATGGCAATGGGTAGAAAAGCGTTCTTGAAGAAGAGAAATTTGTTAACATCGAATATTGATTTAAGCCTAAGGAAGTCCTTTCTGAAGGCATTTGTATGGAGTGTTGCCTTGTACGGGAGTGAAACATGGACGATAAACAGTGCGGACAGGAAGAGGATTGAGGCTTTTGAAATGTGGTGCTACAGAAGAATGCTGAAGATTATGTGGGTGGATCGCGTAACTAATGAGGTGATACTGAACAGAATTGGGGAGAAATGAAATTTCTGCCATACCTTGACTAAAAGAAGGGATAGATTGGTAGGACACATTCTTAGACATCAAGGGATTGTGAATTTAGCGTTGGAGGGAAGTGTATGGGGTAAAAACCGCAGAGGAAGACCAAGAGTTGGATACAGTAAGCAGATTCAGACAGATGTAGGTTGCCGTTATTATGCGGAGATGAAGAGGCTTGCTCAGGATAGGGTATTGTGGAGAGCTGCATCAAACCAGTCTCCGGATTGAAGACCACAACAACAACAATGATAGTAGCTCTAATAATAAACACTGTGGAATTTTGGATCCCACGAAGAAGAAACTGAACACATTGTATATTAAAATCGATACTTTATTAGGAAATACCGCAACTGTTTAAGTGTACAACAGAGACTGACAACAGAGGCTCAGCCCAGTCAAGTCTAAGTAAAAGCACTTGGGTCGTGCAGCTATCACTGTCGACACCTGCAGCAGATAACAGAGCTGTCCCTCCCCTCCCCCTCCTCCTGCGAGTAAGGTGTGTCAGAGAGGCGATGGAGGAAGAAACGGCTTGTCAGACGACTCGACAACCTGTAGTAGATGCGGATAGTCAACAGTGAGCGGTGAAACTGCAGGCACGACGTGGAGTACGAGCGTCTGCCGATGTTATCGGTCGGTTACTACATTGTGCGACATCCAAGTCGGAGGAAGTGGTGAAATGTTAACTTTAAAATTTTAAAATCAGCGAGCCAGTGTGGATGACGAAGAGGGCAGTCATCCCAAGACATAGGGATTGGAGGGGAAGAGGGGAGAGGGGGAGAAGTGGTATGTATGGGTAAGGGGTCTGAAACAGGATGCTCGCAGAGACTGACATGGGGGCACGATAGGGTTGTGTGCATGAGTGGTAAACAGCAGTACGGCATAGGAGATACTCGGGGTTACGGCGACGACCAATGCAGGTAGCACGGATGAAATACAGTGCATGCAAAGTACGAAGAGATGTCTGGTCTTAAATGTTACAGTAGGCACAGTCCAAATAATGTAGGTGACACGTCGCAGCGGCAGCTGACAAAAGTGAATTAAAATGCACATGCGGTGCAAAGGGGTATGCGGCTGTAACAGACACGGTAGCCGGCCACGGTGGCCGAGGGGACTGAGGCGCTCCAGTCACGGTCTGCACGGCCAGTACAAATGTTTGTATAGCCTATGGGACTTAACTACGTGGTCATCAGTCCCTAAACATACAAACTACTTACGAACTAGGATGGCACAAATATCCATGCCCGAGGGGGGATTCGAATCCCCGACCGTAGTGGCCGTGCACACCGTGACTGGAGCGCCTTAGTCCCCTCGGCCACCGCGGCCGGCACGGCCAGTACGGTTGTGGGTTCGAATGCCCCCTCGGGCATGGATATTTGTGCCGTCCTTAGTCTTAGCTAGTTCATAAGTAGTTTGTAAGCTTAGGGACTGATGATCCCGTAGTTAAGTCACATAAGTTCTACAAACATTTGAACATTTTGAACAGACACAGTAGGTGCAGTAAACCAAGTATGAGACATGATTCGTGGCGGAATAAGAAATATGAAAGTCTTTTGTATCGGTATTTACCACGGCATAGTCCAATTGTTCAATTTGTACATTGAGCAAGCTACAAAGGAAGGCAAGGAGAAATTTGGAGGAGGAATTAAAGTTCAGGGTGAAGAAATAAAAACCTTGCGTTTTGCTGATAACATTGTAATTCTGTCAGAGACAGCAAAGGACCTGGAGGAACAATTGAACGGAATGGACAGTGTGTGGAAAGGAGCATATAAAATGAACATTAACAAGAGCAAAACAAGGTTAATGGAATGCAGTCTTAGGAAATCAGGCGATGCAGAAGGAATTAGATTAGGTATCGAAACAATAAAGGTGGCAGATGAATTTTCTTACTTAGGCAGTAAAATACCATATGATGGTCGCAGTACAAGGGATATAAAATGCAGAATGGCAATGGGAAGAAAAGCGTTTTTGAAAAAGAGAAATTTGTTAACATCGAATATTAATTTAAGCGTAAGGAAGTCCTTTTTGAAGGCATTTGTGTGGAGTTTTGCCATGGGAGTGAAACATGGAACAGTGCAGACAAGAAGAGGATTGAGGCTTTTGAAATGTGGTACTACAGAAGAATGCTGAAGATTAGGTGGGTGGATCACGTAACTAATGAGGAAGTACTGATCGTAACTGGAGAGAAAAGGAATTTCTGGCATACCTTGACCAAAAGAAGTGATCGATTGGTAGGACACATTCTTAGACATCAAGGAATTGTGAATAAAGCGTTGGATGGAAGTGTGTGGGGGTAAGAAACCGCAGAGGGAGAGCAAGAGATGAATATAGTAAGCAGATTCAAATTGATTTAAGTTGTTCTTATGATGGGATCAAGAGGCTTGTAGAGGACAGAGTAGGTTGGAGAGCTGCATCAAACCAGTCTCCAGACTGAAGACCACAACAACAACAGTTCAATTTAGCACTGCATTGTCTGGAAACAGTTAACTGGCATTGAAACACTGAGTGACATGTTTATTATTAGCGGAACACATTTGTGACTTGTTCGAGAACTGTTGGTATACAGGTATACATAGCAAGGCCTGAACAGCCCAAAGCTCTCAAGTTACATTCTATTATTTGTGCCTTTCTTTGGCTAATCAGACGTCTCTGTGCTAAGTAAGCAACCTATTCTTCCCAAAAAAAAATCATTAGAGGATCTGTGTGATATTGTTGCATCACAGTCAATGTAAAAGTAAGGATTAAATATCGATCAAAGATAGATTATAGAGAAGTGCTATGAGTGAACAGGGAATTGTATCTATGTTTTAGAGATCAAGAAAAAGCTTATGACCGTGTTCCTAGGAGGAACCTCTTGTCAGTTCCACAAGATTATGGAATAGGAGACCTTTATCTAGATTGCCAGGCAGCAGTTAGAGTTGACGGTAAATTGAGTTGTTCCCAGTTGTTTCAGGGGTAAGACAAGACTGTAACCTGTCACCACTGTTGTTATACTATTTATGGATCATATGTTGTAAACAACAGACTGACATCGCGAGATTGAAATAGGTGAAAACAAAGTAAAGAGTCTCGCACATGCGGACGACTTAGTTGTGATAGTAGAATAGATTGAAAGGTTGCAAACTAATATTTCAGAGCTAGATCGGAGGTGTAATGGTTATGATATGAAGATCAGCATCTCCAAAACGAAGTAATCTCTGTGAAAAGAGATTTAAACAGATTGAGTGCCATATAGGAGGAACAAAGTTAGATTACCTGGACAGTTTCAAGTAATTACGCTGTATTATCTCACAGTATAGCAACATAGTGTAAGAACTGGAATCAAGGTGAAGCAAATCTAATGCAGACAGTGCTCAGCTACGATCTACTCTCTTCTGTAAGAAAGAAGTCAGTGCCAGAACTAAGTTACCAGTGATCACTCTATCTTTCGACCAAATTTGTTATATGAGAGTAAAAGCTGACACTGACACTAACAGGTGGGGACAATGGCAGAGAGAGTCCATAATGAGGAAATCAAAGACAAACTGGGAATTAACACCATATAAGAAGCAGTTAGAACAAACAGGCCAAGATGGTGCGGTCATCTTACACTCATGAAAGAAGAAGGTTACCTAAAAGACTCATTGATTCAGCAGTAGATGGTAGGGGGGAGTTGAGGTAACCAAGGAGAAAGTATTTGGATTCAGTCAAGAATGACTTTGAAGTAACAGGCATCTTCGATATGCACTTGATCTTTCCAAATAGTAGGCAGTGCCTGTATCCTGCTCTGTGGCATCTTCCGTCTCAAAGGGTTTTACTGTAGTGGTGGATCAGAGAGCATGCTTAATCTGTCTTTGGCTGCTTGGTTCGAAAACAGTTTTTAGATGTTCCAGATCCTGGGGTGGACACTCTGCATCTGAGACGGTGGACGTCTGATGTACAAGTATTTTTTAGTACACCATTACTGTGTGAAGGGTCGTGGCTCGAAATACAGCTCATTGAGCATTTTTTCGGATACACACTATGGCCCAGTGTGCCATCAGCTCTTCTCTTATTCACCATTTGCCATACACATTATTATGTAGATAGTAACCTTCCTCTTGCTTTGAAGTTCAAGTGTGAAAAATTTCATCAAGATCGTAATAAAACTGTAGATTTTGTTGACGTTCTTAAGTAAAGTCCCCTCCGTCACTCACCATACACAGCATATCTCCTGAACTATGAATCGTAGGTGGTTCTTACCCTCACAGTAAGAAATATATGCACCAAATTTGGTTCAAATAGGTCCAATGGTTTAGGAGTAAATCTGCAAAATTGTCGTGTGATGAAACAGTTTTTCACACATTTCATTGTTTATGACATTACATCTCCTGAACTGTGTCATACAGTGATATAATTATGCCTATTACCTTCGCTAAAGTACAAGCAATATGTTGACAAATTTTATCACAATTGGATGAACAGTGTGGCAGCTCATAAAATATGAACAAACATACAAAGAGATGTTAATTTTTATATATTAGATAACATTAATAAGAGTTTTATCCTTCTGTTACAGGTTCAACAATGCAATGTGAAATGAGTGGTTCATTAAATCCTATAACAAACTTTCTTCCCAGAAGTGCTAAATGTCAACAAGGCAAACTAGTGGACTGTTTTATACAGTGAACATAAAGAAGAAAAGTGGAGGCCTTCGCTATAATGTGGACAATAACACACACTGCGTCACCAAGCAGCTCTTTTTCACTTATAAACTAACATGTGCACAAGTTACTCCTGCACTAAAATTACAAAATGCACAAAACATCAAAAAGTGTTGTGCACAAAATATATTTTACATATAATAACTGTATGTGTGTGTCTGTGTGTGTATATACAAACATATTAATATGAGTAATGTGGACCAAACAACAATATATTTCTAACATTAGATGTTATTTTTAGAGTTCAAAAGCTGTCAACACTAAACACAAAATATTTAGCCAAGAGTAACCAACAAATGTGTTTTTTGAAATACATTGAACTGTGTTAACTCTGTAAGATGATGAAATTAGTATATTCAAGCTTTTATATCAATATTTATTTTGATAACTGCCTTAACTGTGTTTTGATTTCTTTTGTTGAAGGAAAAGTAATATGAGTTATGAGAAAATAAACAGTTCATAATAATAGCAGAATATATCTAGCAATTTCTAAGTGGACATATATTGTAGTATATATTAAAGACATGGCTGGTTCACAGCCTGTGCTGGTTGCACCTAACATTATTTATATCACTGTTAGTCTGAATACTCTACTGGCAGTAAATCTGGAAACTCATTTTACCATATTCGAAACATTATATTTTGATCCAGTCTTTTGTAATGAAGAGATTTGGCATAACAGAAATTCAATTAAAATTTACCATAGTGTATGTAAATGTGTAATTTTTGTTTCTATTTAAGCAGGTTCATGCTCTGAATGTCTTTTTGTATGGAAAGAACTATAATTTTAAAACCACCAGATTGTGTACCACTCATTCAGAAAATTGTTACCATATATTCTAGCAACCAGCAATGTATTAGCCCAAGTCACTGCCATGGCGCCAATTTTACTTTGTGACACAGGTAGAACCACTAGACCATAAAAAACTGATATTATTTCCTAATTTATTTTAAAATGAAGAGTTTTCAGAAGCTGTTAAAGAGAAATCATGAAAATACCATACAAGTGCTGCTCTGTTTAAGGTATGTAACTTACTTTTGAATGAATTGGGACTCAAATTTATATCCTAATACCCTATATTTAAGTCTTTCTAATCACACCAGGTTTCTTTCAAAATGTATAAGCAGTTTGCTTGATTCAAAATGTAGATCTTCCTTCTGTCCCTCATTTTCCAAATAATTTTAGATGAAAGCAAGAGGTTTGTGATTAGGTAATGATAGAAAGTAGCAGCAAAAATTAAAACCGACAGGTAAGAAAAATCAAAGGAGAATTTGGTGACTAGGTAAAAGAAATTAATTTGAAAGTATCGATGGGAGGGGGGAGGGGTTTACAGTGATCAGTGTTTCTTATCTCAGTGGCTACCTGCATTTCAGTGCCATCACCAGCTATTCAAATACAAAATTCGTTCATTTTAATCTCTGTATATGTCAGCTGTTTTATTATTTGGACTTTCCACATAGATCTTTGTCTTTCATAATTCTTCTATCCCAGCAGTCCTTCCTAGTACAAGAGAGTCTTTATGTTTGTAACATCCTACAGTATTTCATATGTTCCAAACTTCATTACTATACTATATACGATAAATGGAACAACTCTTCCACTTCTTACTAGTGTCTCAATTCATTCAGTAGCTGTGGCAACTACTGGTTTCCTTCACAAAGAAAATAATCTCAAATTACTGACTGATAATTTTAAACCACACAAAAAAATTAAAATATAGTTTCACTGAATTTCATTCTTTGTACCTACTGATGTGTTTCTTAAATTTTGTAAATTTATTTTGCTTTCATAATCATACCAAAAACTATAAAATAAACAAAACTTCTGCCTTTAAAAATAGTATCTTCGATGGAGATGGAATGCACTTGTTCAGTATTTTGTTCACTTTGTACCTGTTTCAACAATAGTACTTCTGTCAATTATACCATGTAACAAATCTTCAACCTGTCTTCAAAGCATTCCACAGTGTGGTTAATGGTATGTATAAATAAGAACAAAAACTGAATGTAGCTCACAGTTATATATTTAAGCATAATTGCACATAATAAATCTATAATTTTCTTCCTACATGACTAATGTATCATAGTGTAGGGTGCCCAGATTTTCACATGCAATAAACGAAACATTTACAAAAATTTTGAATAGATAACAGGAAGAAACGGGCCTCTACATAATATATGGTATGACTGCATTGCTAAATAACAGCTAAAGAGTATACATATAAAAGGCATACATTTTAACAAAACTCTTAAAAAAGTGTTTCTTTTGGCACTGCATCATATGTTAATTTAATGTTTTAAGAACTTATTGTAATTCAAAAGATTGCGACATTGATAGCATAATTTCTAACAAATGAACACAAAAATCCTTTGACCATTCAACTACTGTTTCAGAAACACTGCTATTAACTACTTACAAAACCTTTGAATAGGTTAATGACAGGCCATTACAGCTGTAGCATATAGTTGATATGAATCATGAATGTCCTGCATAAGTTACTGTCATTGTGCAAGATGACAAAAATCTTCTGTTCTCTCCTCATCCCATGACCAAAATAATGCTTCCTTATTCCATCTTTGTGATGAAGACAAAGCAAGATTTATGAAAATGTTCAATATTATGTGTATGTCATTAATTGGTGAAAAATAAATAAACAACACCAAATGAAATAAAACAGATAATATTACTGCCAAATAACGAAAAATGGGACATTTGGCATCCTATTGAATATTTTGGGAGACAATGCAACACAGAACGGAAACAGGAACAAACCCTTTAAAAACGAGACATCTGGTTACTTTATCATATTGTGAACTACATTTTTATGGGTTAAAGGATAACAATTCCTTAAATTATACAGAAAAATCTCAAGCCTGGTTTTTTTTCTTCAAATGTCTAAGACATCAGATGCTGCCGATTTTGTAAAGGAAGTCATTTTCCTGTATTTCAATGCATTATGTGTGCTTGTGCACCGAGAAAAACTGCCTGAGGGTTGCACATTTCCAATCATGTATATGGACTTCACATCTGGAATAGTACAAAACTATTACAAGCGATACTATCACAGGCTGCTCTCCACCAACATCATAAGTGAAATATAAAATTCTATTCTGCAAGCAATTTAAATGAGATTAGCTAATTGGTAAGCAATGAAATAAACAGTTAATTTCAAAATAAAAGAGCAGTATACATATGAGAATGAATGCTTTTGAGAAGTGTACGATTGGAAACCAGATAACAAAATGCACTGTTGTCTTGCATCAAAAGTACGGTAATATTCTACTATGAATTCTTGTGCACAGTTAAATATGTTACAGGTTTTGTTTATTAAATTGTTGTAGGATTTAACATTTCTTTTCTTTCCCACTCAATTGGTAGAATCTCTGAAACAACTTTTTTTCAGCATTGATCTCAGTATTATTCAAACTACAGTACATTTCAACATTGGTAGGTAAGGCTTTGCTATGACTGAAAATAATTAGTATAGTAAAACCTGCAAAATTGATGCAGTCTGTCCAGTCACAATAGGCGAATGGCGTAGCTTTGGTGATAAATTAGTTATTACTTTAAAGGCACCTGTGTACTGTAGACAGAAATTTAATTAGACACTGTAATCTACAATTACTGTTCTTGAAAATTCTGCCACATTTATATTTGAAATAATATTACGAACTCGACTTACACCTCCAGCTTTGTGGCAATTTCCAAGCTACAGTCAACACTCTCTCATTTATATGTATACTTCTCTCAACCATAATGAAGTATTTGCTTAGCTGCTGGATGGTCAGTAATTATGTAAAATTGATTTACAACTTCATCTGAATGAGGACCTGATGGTCATCAACCCACATTTCTGTCTCTGTCAATATTTGTGGTTGCCTTTCAGTGTAGTAAGCAGTCTTCAACGTATTTTAGAGCAGTTTATGGCATCAATGCCGATGTATGCTAATTACTTGGACAATATTGTGGTGTTGGTCGCCTCCACTGAGGAAAATTGTCCAACTTACAACGAGTTTCCTCAAACATACAAGAGGCATGCTTAAATTTTAATCTTGAGAAGTGTCAATTCTTTCGAACATCTAGTGTTTTCTTCAGGTTCTAAGTGTGTCGTGAGGCCCTTAAATCCCTCCAACAGCATGTTTTTGCTGTTTTGTCAGTGATACAGCCTTCGGTCAAAAAGCTCCAGAGGTTTTTTTTTCCCAACTGATACTGCATTTTCCTGCCCACCAGTATGCACCAGGACAAGTTTTCCGCTCTCCAACAGATGACAGTCTGTCCCCTGCTTGGTCTCATTACAGCCAATTCAGCAATTGGTGTCAACAACGTGGGTTGAGAGCTATTCTTGCACACAAGTACGCGAACAGATCAGGAAGGCCTCTTGCTAATATATAAAAGACTTTTGAGCAGTGTTGGTACTCTTTGAGCGAAAATCAAGCCTTTGCAGAAATTTCACTTTTTTGGTACAGAACCAACTTTCACTTTATTGCTGATCACAAGTCACTGATATCCCTAGTTACTTTCTCTGCATAATTGTCGGATAAACCCACACATCACATCCAGAAATGGGCTCTGTACATCTTTAGGTTCAATTGTGAGATTCATTTTCGGGCTATGGCTCAACCTGCTCTCGCAGACACAGTCTCAACTTCTGGCTAGTCCAGCGCCACGATACGACCACGGGGAATTATTATTTTCACATTCACATTGAATTTTAAGAATCAGTGGATGGTTTTCCAATCAATAGCTCCAGGATTTCATCGGTAACTGATACGGATTCTATCTTACCTAAGGCAATTATGTACGTATTACATGGTTGGCCTGAAGTTCCACCTTCACATGCGTCAGATCCCTTTTACAAGTGCTACATATTCCGTCATCATTCCTCTCTTATCAGTGGTGTCTTGATGCTAGGAGTGGATCATGCAGCACTGGCTGTTGTTCTCTCGGCTGTTCATGTAGACATTATTATTCTGTTACACGCAAATTACTGGGGCAACCTCCGCTTGAAGACTCTGGCCCAGTGACATGTATTCCGGCCAGGTTTGGATGGTGACATCATATCTCACCGCTTCTTGTTCTCAGTTCGCCTTACATCAATTTGCTCCCCATGTGTCATTGTGTGCCTATTAGCATCAAACAATGGTCATAATGAGAGGAAGAAATTTCTGAGACTATACATTTCGGGCACAGCTTTGTATGAAAGTGAAGTATGCAGAGGTAAAATCAAAGCAGAAGAGAATCAAAGCATATGCATCTATATTTACAGACATACTTCGCAATCTACCCAAAGATTAATGACAGAGGGTACTCAGAACCAATACTAGTTACTTGCTTTCCTGTTCCCCTCCCATGTACTGTAGAACGAGGGAAAAATTGGTGCTTGTATGCATCCGTGTGAGCCTTAATATCTCTGATCTTATCTTTGTGGACTTTACGCAAAATGTAGGTTGGCGGCAGTAGAATCGTTCTGCAGATCCCTTCAAATTCTTGAGTTTCTGAAACGTTTCAGTAACACGCTTTGATCAAATCTCATAGTTACATACCTAGCCGACCGTCTGTGATCTGCCTCTATGTCTGCCTTTAAACAGATCTGGTGGGGATCCCGAACATTAGAGCAATACTCAAGACGGTGTCGTACAAGCGTTTTATATGAGATTTCCTTCTCATACAATTCACACTTTCCAAAATTCTGCCAATAAACCAAAGTCAACCATTCGTCTTCTCCACGGCTGTCATCATATGATCGCTCCATTTCATACTGCTGTGCAACGTTACGCTTAGATATTTAATTGACGCGTCTCTGTCGAGCAGCACGCTACTAATGCTGTATTCGAACATCAAGAATACTTTTTTCTCTTACTCATCTTCAAGCATTTTAAAGGGCGTGTATTACATTACATAGGATGGAAATGATAAATTGAAGTGTCTGATACCCAACTTTAAACATGTATATGTCTCAATTTTCGAAATATCAACACAAATAATGATTGTTATACATTAGTGCACCATAAATACCAATCTTCCTTTTATGTTGTCAACTGTGTTTATGTAAAAATATACTCTTGCCCAAATCGATGTGTTAATTAAGTATTTGTTTATAATATTTGACACTAAAAGTTGATTGTAGGCTACACTCAACTTTGATAATGTTATAAAAGCATTTATCAAAGCACTCAAGAGTCAGTCAGTCTGGCAGTTGCTTGGAGTCAGGTGTTTTGAGACTGCCGTGTGATTACAGGCGGATGTTATATTATGCAGGATTCTTCTATGGGGTTTTTTTCTTTCTTTTTTTTTTCATCCTTCTCCATAGATGCAGTTATATAGTTTGTACAGGTGCGGTTAACGTTGCAAGAGACAGTAACCTATACAAACTGTTAATACAGTCAAAAGCAGCTGATGAGAAATAATGGTTGCTTTTTATATCTTGATGGCTATCATTTACATTTTGGAATGATCACTGCAAGTGACGTATTTGAGAAAATACCTTCTCCATTACATCTGTTTAGTAAGAAAAGTTATTACTAATTTGGTGGAAACCCGCACCTCTTTTAGGAGAATATATATACGGGGGAATTGAAAAGTAAACTTCCCCTATCAGAGTTGCATATGAAAGGAAAAAATAGAATGAGATATAAGAGATTCTTTATTTTTCTATATAAGTTCCACGTACATTGAGACATTTGTCATACAGCTTTATAAGCTTCAAAAATTTTTCCAAGAAAAAATCAGGGCGTTGCATGTGGAAGGAGCGTTGAACAGTTTGTTTGACAGCATTGCTTCGAAAGCGCCTTCCGCCGAGTCTTCTTCAAAGCTGGAAACACCTGCAAGTTACTTGTTGAGAGATACACATTGAATGGTGGATGGTACAGACGCTTCCAACCATATTTCCAAAATGGGTTTGCATTGCCGTGGGCGAGTGTGGTCTCGCATTGTCATCCAACATCAGAATACTAGATCTGAGAATGTTAGACCGCTTTTTTTAATTACCTTTTTCAATGTCGACAGAGTGGTACAGTACCGCGCAACATTAATGGTTGCATCCTCCAAAACGTCCAGCAACAAAACTCCTTGGGCGTCCCAGAAAACGATGTGTAGCACTTTACCTCCAGATGTTTCGTCCGCCCGTCACAATCCGAAAAAGGAAGTTCTTGCAATATCCATGGTAACGGATGAGCTGTTCCAGCCTGAACGTCATGCGTTGTTCCATGTGTGTCAGAGTCAGTTGGCGTGGCAACCATCATGCTGACGCCATCCTGTACCGAAGAATGTTGTAGATGATCTTGCGAACTCGCTCATATCCGATTCCAAGTTCTCCGGTAGCCCATCAATGGTGATACGCTGGTTGGCTTTATCTCATCCACCTTCCTGACATTTGCGCACATTTGTCCAATTATGTCCTGCACTTGCTGACGACCATCACTGAATTTACCCCACCATATCTGCACCCAGGGCCAACGCAAGCCGAAATGCCGCTACATGCGAGATGCTAAATTGCCGCCCTCCCCCCCCCCCCCCCCTTCGCCGCTCTCAATCGTAATTTTATTTTTACTTTTTAGATCCACCTAGGTCCACTGAGTGGCCAGTCTAAAAGCTTTTAAAATGTGCTTACATATAAACCGCCATGTTGACAGTTACGTTCAGCATGACGGAATAGATGTAAACATAACTCAAAGCATTGAGAATAGCCACACGGTGCGTTACGGAAATGATACAGGATCTGGGTTGGGAATCATTACAACAACGGCGCTTATCGCTGCGATGTGGTCTACTTACGAAACTCCAATCGCCAACATTCTCCTCCGAATGCGGAAATATATTGTTCACTCCCACTTACAGAGGTAGAAATGATCATTAGGATAAAATACGAGAAATCACAGCTCGAACGGATTCAGGTGTTCTTTCTTCCCGCTCGTTATCCGAGAATGGAATGGGAGATAAATAGTATAACGGTGGTTCGATGAACCCTCTGTCAGGCACTTAAATGTCATTTGCAGAGTATCCCATGTAGATATAGAAATCTGTGTAGATCTGTTAAGCCTTGTGAATTTACAAAAATATTCAAATGTGTGTGAAATCTTATGGGACTTAACTGCTAAGGTCATCAGTCCCTAAGCTTACACACTACTTAACCTAAATTATCCTAAGGACAAACATACACACCCATGCCCGAAGGGAGACTCGAACCTCCGCTGGGACCAGCCGACTAATTCCGCGCGGCATGAAATTACAGTTAACGTAGATAATCATTTTTCAATGGTTGTGAACAGATAATGTATTCAACGGAAAACAGTATACACTAAATAAATGTTGGCAAAGTGATATTGTACGAGTAGCATTGTCAAACAAAATGCCGGTCAGAGTTTGTTGTTCATGCAGCCGGAGACAGGTGTTTCATGGTTCAAAAACCAAAACGTCCGACTATCACTCAGAAACAGATAGAATTTTTTTTTGGAAAAATACGTCGATACCCAACTTATGCCAGGCTTGCTACCAATGTCTTTATCCCTCGTAATTACTCGCAGCGCATTTACCTATTCGGAATACTTCTAGCCATTGTAGGTGTTGGACATGTTTGACTGCGGTAATGTTCAACGATTTTTTTCCATAAAGGGAAGAATAAAACACTCGGAAATTGCTATTAAAGGGCTTAGCAATATTGCTTGAGGCTTAACACATAATCGAAGTATCGAACATTGCATTCGAATTTCCAAATTAGATTTCGTCTCCTGCAAAATTAGTTGTGAGTAAACGCACGGCGCGTAACAGGCTGGAAGCGCTCCACTCATACTGGCGTGTACGCCAGACTGCTTCCCCCTATCTGTTCCTCCGGCGTAAACACGGCGGTGCTGCCACAGTGGCGAACAAGAAATCAGTCCTCCTGCCTCCCGTTGTTCAACAGGGGCGGCCGGCAGGTAGTCGAGGCGCCATGCCACAGTACCCGAAGCCGCTCCTTCCGAGGTTTGGTTTCGAATCCCCTCTTGAACATGAATGTTGAGTTTGTCCAACAAAAAAAAAAGAAAGAAAAGCGGGCGGCAGATTTGCCGCCGCGTGCGGCCGCACGTTTCGCACGTGCCTTGCGCCGGCCCTGTCTGCACCATTTGCCTCGACGTCACACCTGGTCCATACGCCTCAACAAGGCGGTTATGAATTTCTGCGCCTGATACTCCATGTGCCAATTCATAGCGAATAACAACTCTCACTTCAGCTTTTGACCACGACTCCAAAACGCACCTTCATTCCATAGCTCTGGGAAATGACAGAGGCTGGTGTCCGCTTTGTGCGGGCACTGCAACTGCGCCATCTGCTTGATCACTGTCGACCTCCACCCTCTGTGTATCGATGACTTCCACGTACACGTACACCTGATGTGTCGCCTTTCGCTCATTGCCCTTCAACTCGTTTTCCGTATGCAACGCCCTGATTTTTCCTGGGCGACTGACTAACAAATGTCTCAATGTACTTGGAAATTATGTAGAAAAATAAACAATGTCTTATCTTTAATGTCTCATTCTATTTTTCCCTTTCATACACAACTCTGCCCACAGTCGACAGAGGAAACTTATTTTCCAACTCCCATCATTGCTACATCAAGATCCAAGAAATGTCCTTGATTGTATTCTGGAATTGTGCATTACCCTGCTCAGTAATTTAAAGTGCTAAGATCACATCTTATTCTGCAAAAAATCATATTCTGGAAGGGATGACATTACAACATGGAACAAAAACTGGAGTCTTCAGAGCGAGTGACATGTCGCAATAGTAACATACTGGACTCGCATTCGGGAGGACGGTGGTTCAAATCCACCTCTGGCCATCCAGATGTAGGTTTGTAGTGATTTCCCTCAAATTATTGTAAAAAGATATAAAAAAGCCAAGATCGCTGATCATCAATTTTATTTACGACGACTGGTTTCGCTGAACTATGTCAGCATCATCTGGTCAAATAAAATATTTTACAAGGCCACAATCTTGTAATGTCAATCAGTTGTTATATAACAATTTACAGTGCATAGGTGCACTATGTCATTATAATAAAACATAATGCTACTGTCACTCACTGTGATAATTATGTTTTCTTATAATGACATAGTGCACCTATGCACTGTAAATTGTTATATAACAACTGATTGACATTACAAGATTATGGCCTTGTAAAATATTTTATTTGACCAGATGATGCTGACATAGTTCAGCGAAACCGGTCCTCGTAAATAAAAATTGATTATTAGCGATCTTGGCTTTTTTATATCTTTTTACAATATTACAAGTGGATCGCCTCCTAGAACGTAAACCAACTCCCACAAATTACTCCAGGCAAATGCCGGGATGGTTCCTTTCAAAGGGCACGGCCGTTTTCCTTCCCCATCCTCACCCAAACAACCCGAGCGTAAGCTCCGCCTCTAATGACCACGCTGTCGACGGGGCGTTAAACACTAATCTTCCTTCCTTCCTTCAAAGAAGCAGGAAGCAGCGAACACTAAACCCCATCTCTGTCATTAATTATTACTCCCAGCATTCGAAGAAAACCATTTATCAGTAAGGTAAGCTGTCTCAAAATTGTATTTGTAATCACGAAAGAGCACTTCCACATTCGTCAGTATTTTCTTCACTAAGCGCAGAAAAATACGGCTTCAGATTCATCCGTCTCTTGTCTATCGCGCGTGCGTCACTTTTTCGATATATATCGCTCGCACAACTAGAGCGAAATGTATGATTGGAGCGGTGTATATCGTTACAACGCTTCTAGGAAATTACCCTCCCGTAATATAAGGAGCAAAGGGCGTGCCAGCTGCTGAGATGTTACTAGCTACTGTCATGGCCGTAGTGCAGTGAGATCTCGTACAAGAAAATCATTACAAATGCCAACTTGGAACATGTATGTGAAAAATCTCTTCACTAACAAAAGCAAGAATATGAACGGTTTATGGGACCTGGACAGTAACTTAGTAAGAAATCTGAGTTACTCAGGCTAAAGATTTTTTGGAAAAATTATCTCCAACTAACTGAGACTCAGTGTAAATAATTATGCTCAGAAAAAAATACTGTTCTCTTCAAATAAACTGATACATTACTTCCGACATAAAAAATGGAAAAGTCTCTAGTTGCGATGTCAGTGTTGAACCAAGAATGTCTGTACCTACCTACACGCTGTCGCAAGATAATTAAAATGAATATTTATTATCTTAAATGCAATTATTCTTCTTCTGCCAGGCATCACTTTAAGTACACAACACTGACTCCTCACTACAGCTACTAATCGGCTGCAATCAATACACATAGCTTACAGTTAAGATAAAGCAACATGATTTTTTTTAAATTTATAATTGGCTTCTAACATACAACACTTTAGTGAATAGCACAGCGTAACGAACTCTAACCACACTGCACGCACGTAAAAATCCATGTTTCTAATGCATGTGAAGTCCACGTCATCGAAAATTATAAAAATCGATATAGCAAAATAGACTCCTGGGAGAAGATTGGACAGGAAATAGGACACGTGTTACGACATCAGGGAATAACCCCCACGATCTCAAAAGGTAACTATAGGGAAAGACTTAGATTGGATTACATCCAGCCAGTAATTGAGAACATAGGGTACAAGATCTCTGAAACGGAGAGGTTGATACAAGAGAGGCGTTTGTAGTGGGCCGCCTAAAACCTGTCATACGACTAAGGATTAAAGATAAAATAAATAAAAAACACGATCACACTTTGAGGATTAAATACGCTCCATCTAATTAGTCTGTTCACTCGATACGTTTAATGTGTAGAGATCTAGTGAATTCGAGCAATTTGTGCTCAGTAGGGTACAGATTTGTTGAGCGGGAAACGCAACAGTCATGTTCCCCACGGAAGCGTTATAGGTCCCCTACTCTTCCTAGTGTTTATAAACGATTTAGGAGACAATCTGAATAGCTCCCTTAGACTGTTCGCGGATGATGCTATCGTTTATCGATTAGTGAAGTCAACAGAGGATCAAAAGCAACTGCAAAGCAATTTAGACAAAATTTCTACATGGCGCGAAAATTGGCAATAGATACTAAATAAAGAAAAGTGTGAAGTAATACACATGACCACTAAAAGAAATCCGCTGAACTTCCATTACGCGTTAAATCAGTTAAGCCTTGAGGTCGTAAATTCTACCAAATACCTAGGAGTTACAATTACGAACAACTTAGACTGGAGAGAACACATAGAAAATATTGTGGGGAAGGCAAACCAAAGATTACGTTTCATTCACAGAAAGCTTCGAAGATGCACCAGCTCCACCAAAGAGACTACCTACATCACACTTGTGCGTCCTCTCCTGGAGTACTGTTGCCCATTGTGGGACTCTCACCAGGTGGGACTGATGGAAGATATTGAGAAGGTTCACTTTACCGGGGGGAAAGCGTCACGGAAATGTTGCACAAATCGGGGTGGAAATCATTAAAAGAAAGACGTTATTCATTGCAGCGTGATCTGTTTGAGAAGTTTCAATCACCGACTTTTACTTCTGAATGTGAAAATATTTTGATAGCATCCACCTATTTAGGGAGACATGATCATCCCAATAAAATAAGAGACATCAGATCGGAAACGGAACGATTTAGGTGTTCTTCCCGCGCGCTATTAGAGAATGAAACGAGAGAGGAAAGTTGTGAAAGTGATTAATGAACCGGCTGCCAGGCACTTAAATGTGACTTGCAGAGTATCTATGTAGATGTTATACGGTCGTGTAACCTACATTGAAACATTCTTCACTGACAGCTAAGTATACTGTACATTATAAAGTGTAGAACATGACGCAAATAAGTTTCACAAAACAGTTTAGCAATTTTTTATTGGGTATATATCTTTATTGGTACTACTAGTTAATACATCTTACTACATGCTGTTTCTCCTAAATAGCCTGGCTCCGGCAGGAGCGAAGTGCTTATTTTCATCATCCGGGACTGGTGCTGCTCTGCTTATCGTCCGGGTTTCTGCCCTGGAGGCCTGGAAACGCGATAAGAAGAAAAATGATTTTATTTTCATTTGACTATTACGGCCATAGATAAAGCCAAACATACTGCACAATCATTAATTTAATAAACAGAAAATGAATTATGTACTGAAATTACAATTGTTGCATTCTTACTTGTTGTTGAATGTTTAAACTAGCAAATGAAATATTGTTCGTTTAAATTCACGTTTCGAAATATATTGTCCAGTCATCGGCACCACATTAAGTAGTTATGCCATACGAGATCGTAGATATTAATTGCTGCCAATTACTTACAATAAAGTTACGTAAATATGTTCTTTATTTATAGTTTTATTACTACGGAAGTGTACTCGGGATTTTATACAACATAAAAGATTATGTTTTAATTGTTGTCGTTGTGGTCTTCAGTTCGAAAACTGTTTTGTTTCAGTTCTCCAAGCTACTCCATTTTGTGCAAACCCCTTCATCTCTGAATAAGAATCGCAACGCACATCCATTTGTACCCGCTTACAGCGAATTTTACTCCATACAGTTCTCTTCAAGACGATTCCTTTATGTCTCCGAATGTGTTCTACCAACTTATCCCTTCTTTTAGTCAATGTAGACCAGTAATTTCTTTTTTCCCCAATTCTGTTCTGTACTTCCTCATCAGTTTCGTGATCTACTCATCTAATCTTCAATATCCCTCCGTTGCACCAAACTACAAAACTGTTGATCCTCTTCTGTTCGTAAAATCCTATACTTGGACACAAGAACGAATCAAATTAATCCACTGCCCGTTAATTGATCATTAACTTTGAAAAACCGGTTCAGCAGCAGACATTAAAGCCCTGATCGCGTTCGGAAGTGGTCGAAGGGATGTAAACGTTGTTACTGAGTGTGATTTTGTTACTGTGAGTCCCAAAAATTCACGTCACCGTTGTGCTCAAGAAACACGAATGTGTCCGGATACCACGCACGGAATAACCTCTTTACCGTGCTCTAAGTACTGAGTTTGAGTTCAGAGTCACCAACATCCTGGAGGCCGCAGAAAGTGTGTGTTTTACATTTACCATATGTGCACTTGACATTTCCACATTCTTTTAACCATCGGTTATAAGCAATAATAGACTGGAAAAAACGTTCAATAGTTTGTAAGGTCACACGTGGGTACCAACCAACAACTGAGAATTGTATACTTTGTAGGCATTGTCGCTACTACAAGGAATGGTTCAGGAACACGATCTTGACATGTATTACGCATGGAACGAAATTCTTGAGACATGCGCTTTCTGAGAAGTAATGAGCATATGTTCGCTCTACCAGTAGTCATCCATGAGACTATCAAATTAAACCAAATTTAATGTGCTTATTTTCATAGTACAGATGGCTGCTGATAAAATGGTCTGTTGGCAACTTAGGTTAATAACAGCACTCAATTTGAGAAAGACATGTCGAAACGTGGCAGAACAGGCATACGTTTCAGGGGTTAACAAAAACTCTGTTCTTACACCCGTCCAGAGTTCAGTTAATACAGGAAGTTAAAACAGGGGATCATGGAAAACGTCAAGAAATGTGCAATGGATGTTGGAAAAAGATGAGGAAGCCTTGGATTGATAATGCGTATCATTTTCCCATAGGCCGCACACTTACATTTTAAACCGCTTTGAGAACAAGCGTAATTGACGAATATGGGAACCAAAGAATCCAAGAGTAATTTTCGAAATTCTTTGGGAATTTGTAGTGGAGGAGTAATCGAACCCAACTTTCTTGAAAATAAATAATGAAGGGTTGTAGCGGTGAATGGAGTACGCTATCGTGCACTACTCACTGCTTTCCTTTTCCCCAATTTGGATCATTTGAATATGTTGTATTTGTGGTTCCAAGGAGATGGTACAACTTGGCACACTTCAGGGGGCAAAATTTCTCTGTTACGTGAAACGTTTCCGGACAGATTAATCACGTTACAAAGACACGAAACTTATCCCTGTGCTGTGATCAGGTACCCTGTGACTATTTCCTATGGGAGTTCACTAAGTCACAAGTTAATCGGAACAAACCAGTGGTGTGATGAAACTCAAACAAGGATTTCGACGCGACCTTGACTACGTTCTTGGGTAAATATTAAAGCTGGTGGAGGTTAGTTTCATTATTTCTGTGTAAAAAGGTGGGGGGGGGGACAAATGCCAGGTATTGTCTTTTACCTTTAAAGCTGAACATCTCTTGAAGAGAGCAGTGTGGGAGTGTGGGTTTACTTGTTGTAACTAAATAAATTCGATTTATAGTTAATTCAAATACGTCTTTAGACACCGTTCATAAAGCGAGAATTCGCGGGTGTATTTTGCTGATTTTGACGGTAACAGGGTTTCGGCGTGACAAAAAGTAATATGTTGCAGAGCAAGTAATGTAATATTTCCAAACAGATGATTTGAAGCATTCAGTCGTCGTTTTGGTAAATAAAAAAACTGCTTTATTTTGCAGGTCTAGCTCTCGGCAAGTGACTTGCCATTATCAATGCACACACTTTTTATTATATTAGTATCTTATGCATGTGCATTGTTTAACCCTCAAAGACGACATGTGATAAACGTCTCACTGTAAACATGGAGCACCTACTTTATGGATTGCAATCTGATGAAGTAGTGTAATATCCCAGTCCCAAAACCTGTACCAACAAGCACTGTTTTCGCCCGTATTAGTTTCGTATGGACTGTCAGCTGATTGGTTCGATGACTTTTTCTTTTTAACTGACACGCAGTAAGTATAGTGCGTAACAGAGCGATATATACTTATTCTTTGGATTTTAGTTGCTCCTTGTTGGACGACATCACAGACATATATTACTAGACCGGCAATGCCATATACAGTATCATTGGTGTCAGTGAATTCTCGCCGCCATATTTCTATACTACAACGGAAAAGCAATCGTTTGCGTTATTACAGAAAATAGTCGTAAAATTCTGAAGAAAGTCTTTAAACTTTTGACATATGAGAAATTCGTGTAATGTATATGACTGTAATTTTTTCAGCTGTATTAAGCTTCAAGACATATGGTAATGAGTTGCACTGATTTCCTGTTACTATTAATCTGTTCCAATTTCATTCAACTTCGGATTTTGTAGCAGTAATATGGTCATCATAGAAGTATAGTTTATCGTTGGATAACACATATTCTCCTTCTATTGCGAGTTCTTACGAAATCTATAGTCTGCTTTGACACATACACTAATGAGTAGCGTTTCTTGTTTTTGTTAATCTGTTAGCAGTTTCAATTAGCTTCGACTTTTAATAGTATGTCCGTTATAAAAAATGTGCTACATATCGTAGATAGCACCTCTCTTTATGAGTGTGTTTTTCAGATAACTACAGTCTACTTTAACTGTACGTAATGGTAAAATTTTGGTTGCCATCCCGGCGACCTCACATGATTATGTTGGCAACATCAACAAAACGATACAAAGCCCTCGCCAAGATAATATACTCTTAGAAATCCACACAAAGTGACCTGATTAATATTTCGTACAGAC